>JAWDJE010000001.1:198266145-199466145 GCA_035047345.1 Bradypodion ventrale | reverse complement strand
TTTTCCACAAAATTAATTCAAGAGGACTCAAGTATAGTTGGGTGTTTATCTGAGATCAGTGGAACAACAATGATTCCTTCAGATATATTTACTTGCAGTTTTAGAAAAGGCCTTGAAATGTATGAGATTAGAAAGCTGGCTTTTTGTTCTTGCAGGAAAAAACCCAAAGATACCTAGCTTAAACAAATGATGGTTATTTCACACAGCTACTCAGCAGTAGTTTTGTCATGAATGTGGATTTATGAGCTCTAGGTAAGTGGATTTATGAGCTGCAATCAATCTTGACCTTTTGATAACAAATATCGCCATCTTTATCTTTACCTATAAGAAGAGGGTTGGGCCGTGCATGTCTGGCATGTGTGGCCACACCTGGCCCAAACATCCTGTACTGAGCTGTCCACACTTACCTTTTCACCCTGCGAGCATTGCCGCAAGGGTCCAGCAGCTGAGAGTGGGGCCAATGCCCCACGAACATGAACAAAAAACCCCTGTGCTTCCCAGAATCCTCCATGCTGCGCCACCCCATAGCCAATCAGACTGAAGGATGTGAGCGGAGAGGAGGCGGGGCAAGCGCAGCGCACTTTTTAAAATATGGCCAACGCGTCTGGGAGACAAAGGCCGAGAATGGCGCTCTGTTCTCAGCCTTTGTCTCCTGGAGACCGGAGGTAAGCCATCGCCTTCCACAGAGGGCGGAGGCCACAAGCTTCGGGACCCCCACACAGTGGAAGGTGATGGCTTCCCACTGGGAGAAGAAGGCCGAGAACGGCACTCTGTTCTCAGCCTTCATCTCCCAGTGGGAAAACATTGCCTTCTACGAAGGGCGGAGGGCAAAAGCTTTGGCCCCCGCCCACTGAGGAAAACAAACCGCTTCCCTCCGCTAGACGAAGGCCAAGAACGGTGCTCCATTCTCCGCCTTCATCTCCCAGAGGGAAGCCATTGCCTTCCACGGGGGCAGGGGGGCAAAGGCACTGGTGGCTTCATCCCCCTCCAACCAAGGGAAGTAAGACACTTCCCCGGGAAGCAAAGGCAGAGAACGGCGCTCCATTCTCTGCCTTCACCTCCCGGAGGGAAGTGAGCATCTTCCACAGGGGCAATGGCTGAAGGCACCGGTGCCTTCATCCCCCACCAACCGAGGGAAGTGACCCACTTCCCCAGGAAACAAAGACAGAGAATGGCGCTCCGTTCTCTGCCTTCACCTCCTAGAGGGAATTGGGCAAGCCCCTTCCATATTCGGCCCTTGCCTGTCGGAGAAGAGGCTTGCTTTCTCCGACAGACAAGGGCCAAATGCAGAGCTCTGATTCGCCCATGCCTGTTGGAGAAATCCCCCCTTCTTATCCAACAGGCAAGGGCCAAATGGAGCTCCGCCCCCCCCTCTCTCTCTCTGTGCACGCACACATGTGCACCCCCCAAAAAAAACAACAACCCAAACCACCAACAGACAATATATACCTGCCCAGCAAGGCCGGGCAAAAAAATGCTAGTGTGTGTGTGTGTGTGTGTGTGTGTGTGTGTGTGTGTGTGTGTGTGTGTGTGTGTGTGTGTGTGGGTAAGTATATATATGGGTAAGTCTGCAGGTCAACGAAAGATTGAGAAAACCGGCAGTGGGGCAACAGCCCCACAAACGCGAAAAGGGGAAACAACTTCATTTCCCAATGTTCTTTGCGCCACACCGTGCCACAGCCAATCAGGCTGAGAGGCGTGACCACAAAGAACATTCGCCGTGGCCAATCAAAATCAAGCCACTGGAAAAAACGCACCACAACCACAAATCACAAACCCATAACTAAAAGGCCCAGAGTCCTGTGTGACATGAGCGCGCAGAATGCTGAGGAAGCTGGTGCCCAATTTTTTTTTTAAAAAAACTCACCGCCTCACAGCCACGCAAACACCAACCGCTCTTCTTTCCCTCACCAACAGTGCCTGAAAGTCCCGATTGGAGTTTCCCCTTGATTATCAGTAAGTGGGGGATGGCGATCCCCATCTCTGCTGGCTCACCTGGGTTTGGGAGGTTTGTGGGGACAAAAGGGATCTGTCCCCCCCAACCCTTCTGGACCCAGGAGACCAGGGAGAGTGGATCAATTCTCCCCCTCCTAAAAAAACCTCTGTCTTTAAAGAGAAGAAACCAAGCAGTTTCTTCTCTTTAAAAATTGAGTTTTTTTAAGTAGGGGGGAATCAATCCACTCTCCCTGGTCTCCTGGGTCTAGAAGGGTTGGGGGGGACATACCCCTTTTGTCCCCCCAACCCTCACAGACCCACGGGACACGAGAGAGGAGATCGATTCCAACCCAACCCCCTGATATTAAAAGGGAAAATCCGATCGGAGTTTCCACTTTAATATCAGTAAGTGGGGGGTGGCCATCCCCCTCTCCGCTGGTTTACCTGGGGTTGGGAGGTTTGTGGGGACAAAAGGGATCTGTCCCCCCAACCCTTCTGGACCCAGTAGAACAGGGAGAGGGGATTGAATCCACCCCCACCCCCACCCCACCCCAAAAAACCAAGCGGTTTCTTCTCTTTAAAAATGGAGTTTTTTTATTTGGAGGGGGTGGAATCGATCCCCTCTCCCTGGTCTCCTGGGTCCAGAAGGGTTGGAGGGACATACCCCTTTTGTCCCTCCAAACCTCCCAACCCCAGAGGAGCCAGTGGAGAGGGGGGTCGCAACCCCCCACCCACTGATATTAAAGGGGAAACCGTGATCTACTTTCATGACTCCACACAATCAAAGCACCATAACACAATAAAGCCCCCCTCCCTACCATCTAGCCAACCCTTCCTAACCCCCACCGACCACACACCCCTCCCCACCACCTAGTCCACCCTTCCTAACCCCCACCGACTACGCCCCCCTCCCCACCACCTAGCCCACCCTTCCTAACCCCCACCGACCACGCCCCCCTCCCCACCACCTAGCCCACCCTTCCTAACCCCCAACGATCATGCCCCCATCTCCACCACCTAGCCCACCCTTCCTAACCCCCAACGACCACGCCCCTCCCCACCACCAAATAAATAAATATTTTTTTAAAATTACTAAAAACACAGTCAAAAACAAACAAAAACAACACCAAAAAACAACATGAAGTAAACAAAAACACAATCAAAACCAAAACAAACAGACCAAAAATGCAAATTCCAACACACACACACACACAAAAGAAAGAAAACAAGCAAACTTACCAAAAGATGTCCTACCTCCACGAGGACCGGAAAAGAAATGAATAAAGAAAGAGACTACTTACCAGAAGAAGCTCCACCCAGAGGCCAGGAGAGAAAAAACAGTCAAAATACAATAACCCCTACCAGCACAACCTGCTGGCCACAATAGTAAAAACAATTCAAAAACACACAACAGCCCCAAACAAAAGGCCACAAGAGTAAAAACAAATCAAAAACATAACACAAATTCACAATTTTACACAAAAGGTCACACCAATAAAAACAAGTCAAAAAAATTACACTAAAACACACTTTAACACAAATCACAAACATATGTCAATAAAATACAATAGAAACTTTTAAAAATCCTGTGCTGAGTTTTAACTCAAATTAAAACACAAAACATCTAAACACATTTTAAAAACATTGAATGTAAAAAACATTTACTTTTACATTATTAAAATTATTACCTACGGTACAACTAATTAAAAAAATTCAAAAAACTAAAACATTATTTGCTTACATAAAACAATTTGAAAAAATTATATCATACCTTGTTCTTTTATTAATCCTCAAAAAAAATCCAAAAAAGCAGATCACAGTTAATAACAGCCAAGCCAAAAAATTTTTACATATATAAACATTTTAAAAATTAAAATTACAGACTAAGCAATTTTAAAAAAAACATTAACACAATTTAACCTTCCAACACAGTTTAAAACAGCCTGGCAATGCCGGACAACCTCTGCTCATATATATATATATATATATATATATATATATATATATATATATATATATATATATATATATATATATATATATATATATATATATATATATATATATATATATATATATATATATATATATATATATATATAAACAGAAGTGTTTGTTTGTATGTGCTCAAAAGGCTTCCACACCCATGGACGGATGTCGCTGAAACTTGGCACACACCTACCTAGGGTGTGGGAGATCAACACTGCGGGGGTCACAAGCCCCATGGGGGTGTACCCCCCAAATTGGGATACAATTCATCTATAAAATGTGTGTGTTTCCCAATGATGTAATTGAGCTGATGTCATAGTCCCATTGTGACATCAGCTGACTAACTCAGCTGTAGCCCCTATGAACTCAGTTGTAGTTTTCACAGTAGGTGGAAAGGAAATTGGGGGCCTGGTCGGGCCGGCACAGCAGTGGTGACGGAGGCCCTTGAGAGGGCCAGCAGGATGCGGGAGCCATGGAGAAGGCCGGCTCCCCTCCAGAAATGGCCATCCAGCCTCTGTGGTGTCCTCCGGGTGCCTGGGTGGGTGTCTCTCTGAGCTCTGGAGCTGCAGAGGTGGCGGAGACAGAGGCCATGGGGGCAAAGCTGAGGAGGGAGGGAAGGTCCAAGGACTCCTCAATGGCTGTGTGCTGCTCTCTCACCAGGTGGCTGGACACATGTATGGGAAGGATATGGTTGGTAAGTGACCATCGATGGAGAAGCGGGATGGGTGAGAGAAGAGAGAGATGGGGGAAGGGAGGCAAGAGTGACCCACATACAACCCATGAGGTTTCCAAGAGGAAAAGCCTGGCCTATGTTAAAGAAATGAAAAACTCGAGTGAAGCCGGGTAATCAGCTGTATGGTATGTTTTCAAACACATCATGTCCGTGCTTTTTTAAAAAGTCTTACAAAATCACAATGGATAAATATTATTAAATTCAGCTTCATACATGACACTTCTCTCCTACTGCCACATAAAAGTAACTCCTCTTAAGAATAATATGCAAACTGTGTTTAGATGTCATGTCACCAATGCCAAACAGTGACCTTTCTGTGAGGTAGAAGGAGAGAATAAACTCATTGGTTCTGCTCTATGCACACATCCCTGTCACTGACTCTGAGCTTTCAACTCATAAATAACTACAGTGAGGGCCTTATTCCACTTAACAGACTTCTCACATGATTGGCAGCCTTTGAAGAGTATTGCATATGAAGCAGAAGGCTCTTGATACTTGGGATTGGTTTGGAGATTCATTGTTCTTCTCCTTTTCATTTGATAGCAATAGCATGAACATGAGAGACACTGAATAGGGCTGTACAGTTTGCCTATTTCTGTAAGACATTGATTTGACACACTTATCTTGATACAGGAATGCCAGGACCAGTTGCTTGCCAGGTAGAGAAGAGTTACAGATAGGTGCAGACACAATGGGGACAGGTTTATTCTTTGGGAATAGAAAAAGGTATGCCTTCCTTATTTCAGCCATAACCCAGCTATAGTTTTATATAGATTAAAAGGGCAGTGAAACTCAACTGAGCAGATTTGATTTCTGTTCCTATCTGGAGTATATAAAAGACAGTCTGAAAGGAAATGGGAGGGATGGAGATTGTGATATTTAGGACTTTTAACCCTAATTATTTTACAATATGAACTCTAGGTAGTTTTATTCCAGTTTTGCTATTACACTGAAGAACTGTTTCCTTGTTCTCTACAGCAAAAGTTATCTGGAATCCAAAAGTAATTACCTCAGATCAAGAGATCTTCTTTTATTCTGGCCCTGAAAAGGAAATGGATTTGATGAATGTGTGTGTTTTAGGTCACATGAGATCTTTATAGAGAAGAGCATCATTGACATTTCTCTTGAGGAGGGAGCAAGTGGTCCATAAACAGGTTGGACAGTTCAAGAAAATAACTTTTGTAAATGTGTTTATGGTTTGAGTATGGCATAGACTCATAGAGGGTTACAAGTTAAGGCGGGAAAATAATTTCCCACCCATCCACCTGCAAACAAAGTTGCCTTCTATGAACATTAGTTGGGTAGCACGCTCAAAGTATCTGAGCATGATGGGTCCTCCTGTCAGCTATTTCTTCTTATGTATCTGCATGATTCTTCAGTAGTAGTCACTGTTTGGTGCATGTTACAACTGGCAGAGATATGTTGCACATATTGTAGATGAGTTGAGCAACAGTAGAAGTACAGGTCAGTTAAGATTGAGATACAAGCTCAAAATTATAATATGTGTATAAGAGTAAAACTGGAAGTGATAGCAAGTGTCATCAGGCCAAAACCCGATTGTTTCGGACTCCACAGTTAACAACAGAACTACATATACTTAATTGCATTTAATCCCTCTTTTCTTCCTGCAGAGATTTCTAGATGTGCCTCCTTAGGGGCCATTCCATCTCTGCAGTTCTAAGATTAATATATAATATGAAAATAATATAAATCATCTTCTGTTCAGATATTGCTAAGCCACAGGTTTATTTAGCTCCACCTTCATGATGGCATATACCTTCTGCCAACATCAAAAACTACTTGGAGAGCAAAAATATATACAGTGATGGGCAAAGGAGTAGAGAACTTCAACTCCTAGCATTCTTCATCAAATGTTCTGCTGGCTAAGACTAATGGACTATCAACAGGGGGGGGGTTCCTACCCCCTCTCATTTAGACCAGGAGGAATTACCTTCACCCTTTCTAGATTTACTCTGATTTACAGCAATCAGTATTTCCTTATATATATATATATATATATATTTTGCAGATGGTAGTTAGGCTTTTTTTTTAGCATTTGTTTTCATTTTGATGAGCTTTTTTCATGACAAATATTTGAAGCCAGCCAAGCTGTCATAAAATAGGCAAGACAATAATTGGAGATGCACAGAAGCAAACTACTAAACCAAAGTGTTTACAGTTGAGTGGGGAAAACACCCCACAGCCTATGAAGACGGCTTAGAAATCAAGCAAAGTGCCACTAGGAAAACTGACAGCACAAACGCCTAGAGAGGCACTGAGCCTTAGAACAATAAGACGTATTCCGTTGAGTTTCTTCAGTCATCCTACTAGACTAGACCTTGTCAGTCAAAGTATTGAAGCACTCAGTAACACTAGCCTCAATACCCACCCACCCACCCAGTTGTTTGACAGCAAATCTTAAAAATAACCACAAACAGTCTTTATGAGGTTTTATCATTTCTACCAAAACTCCAGCAACATTCTTTGCAGAATAAGCAGTATATGGTATGAGAGTTAAATTTGATTAGCACATGTTTGTAACTGAGCAGAACATTTGAGCTTGTTAATTAATAAATCATAGAGTTTATTATGTTAGGAATTCGTGAACCTGCAGTATACAGGGGAAGTCCTGGGCTTTTTGTTTATTGGCAAGAAGAGCTGACAGTCAGTATTAACAGTCAGTAGCTCATTGCATGCTTAGAAATGTATACTATAATTTCATGGCAAAGAAACATTCTTGAGTTTCTCAGAGAATAAACAAAACAAAACAAAAAATGTTGTAGCATTTTGAAGACTACAAAGAAAGCTTACTGGCTTCAAAGAGGGCTTATATGGGGAGAGTTATATGCAGATCCTTAGCTTCCTGTTTTGGGGAGTATAAAAAGATACAATCTGCTGCTTATCTTTCCATGAAACATCTAAGAATGGAGCCTGACTTGGACACCATGCCATGAGAGTACCTGAATGCATGATAAAGTAACCATGAGTTACGAAAGCTTGCAAATTTTTTAAAGTTACCTTTCCCCTGCAATTGTTTAATTTTATGCATGGTCTCATGGCTTATTTTTGCTGAATTTTAAATTTTAATGTTAGCTTTCATGGATCAAGTCCATTTCTTGAGTTTGTTACTCTAACAGTTTTCACTTCTGCATTAAAGAACATTGAGATACCCTGTAATGCAACACATCAATGAAAGGTATCTAATGTACTTTCCAACAGGTATGAAGATAATTGGTAAATATTTGATCATTTCCAAAGCGTTCTGAAGCAAAGTAAATGAACCCAAAGCAGGCTTTACATGAAAGCAGGGTTTTCCCCAAACGCTGAATATTTATTTACTTTATTGGGATTTGAAAAGCTGTGTTTCTTTTTAAAAAACCTAATCCCTTTTGTTTTCAGGAGGTAGGAAGAACTGGAGGGTTTCTTCTTCAAAGCAGCTGCTCATCTCTATCCAATCAGTTTGCATAGCCCTACATTCTAATATATAGAAATATAAATACTGTATGTTAAGTGTCTGTATGTTACAGTTGTTTATAAGGATTGTAACATGAGATAGAAAATGGGAGAGTGCCCGCGGTAAATCCAGTGGGCGCTCGTTTTGCCCACCTCCTCCGGAAAGGGAGACGGGTGAGAAGGGACGGAGCTTCACCCACCCCTTAAAAGGCAGTGCATGCTCCCGGCACTCACCTTTTGATTTAGGCTGGGCCAGGGCACATTTGCTCACCACCACCCAATCCCTTTGATCACAGTGTAATATCATTTTGGTCGCTACAGGGCTGGATCAGAATTTTTCACCCAGATCTATATTGGCCTTTGATCCTGGTGTTTTTGCCCATCCCACACTGCTGTCGCGGGTTGGATATAGGGTCTTGTTGCTGGTCACTTGGCGGTAGCACTGGGAAAGACATCCTTATACCCCCAACTACACGGTAGGTGCAGATTTGGTACACCAAGAGAAGGGTCAGCAAGAGAGAGAAGTAGAAGGGTGTACCAAGTGCGGACCATGGACTGGGGACTCGCAAACTGGGTGGTTTGCAGACCCTTAAATAGTCCACCGGTGTTTGTGTCAAAAACAAGAGTGCCCAATGGTGATTTTTGACGGGGGTATGCATGATGGGTTAATAAGGACCAGATTAAACTTAATATTAGTGATTATTGAAGCAGAATGGTCAAAGGTCCTTGCCAGTCCTATTACAGCCCATTGCAGTTATATTACCAAGTTCTATGGTTAAAATTAAAAGCGGCCCAAGATTTTGAACCAAAAGAACATGTCTGTCTCCTTATCCCAGAGGTTGGTTGGGCAATGGTATACAACAAATTGTCTCTTTTCAGTGTTGTCTAAAATCATATTTTATGCATCTCTCTTGGCATGCTACAGGCATACCTGTCAACCTTCCCAGATTGGCCGGGATTTCATGGCTTTTGGTGCCGCTTTTTCCGCCCCGCGCTGCTGAAACCCTGGAATTTGGCAGTGGGGGAAAGGAGGTACTGTGCAGCCCTTCTGCGCAGGTCGCCTTCTACACATGCGTAGAAGGGTTTTACGCTTGCATAGCCCCGTTCTACGCATGCGTAGAAGGCTACGCCGCTTGCATAGGAAGCTACACAAGTGGTGTAGCCTTCTACGCATGCGTAGAAGGGTTTTACGCTTGCGTAGCCCTGTTCTACGCATGCGTAGAAGGTAACCTGCACAGAACCATTTGTGCAGGTCCCGTATTTTCCGGAGCCATGGTTGACAGTTATGGCTACAGGACATAAGTCCAGTGGGAATCACTAGATTATTTAAGAAATAGCTGGGGCCTGTAATGTGGGAGGACAGGTAGGAATGAGATGCAGATACTGAAGAAGACAAGCCACCTTTGTAGGACAGAAGGAAAATGTGATCATTTTAAAACATGGAAACAAACAGGAACTGAGGGATAGATAATCTGTGATGATTTGTCTTGCTGACATACTGGTTGTCTTCTGATAGCTTGGTTTTTCAGTACCTATAACCCTGTTCTGATCCATAAATGGAGTTTGATAAGTACAGAATAACATCTGGAATAGAAAGTTGGCATTTTTAGCCAAAATATTGTTGGAATGATGAATGCCAATTATAATCCTTCCTCCCCACTCCTCCAACTTGTCCTGCTTTTTTGCAGTCATTGCTGCAACTCCAACTGGTGCATGGTGGTAAAATGTGGGGAAGGATGTGATAAAGGAGTGGTTCTCAGTTAGTTCAATTGAATATACTCCCCTTCCCTCAAAAAATTTACAGGTTTATGACCTTGGGCATGGATTAAATTATTTCACACACACATATGTAGCAACATTTCCAGAAAGCATCATGGCTGGCAGTTGGTAGAGCCCTAATCCAGCAAATATCCCACTACTCCATTGTATCCATGACAGTGGACCCTAGAAAGACATCTTCCTTTCCATGATAAGGGGACCAACTAAAGATCCTCTGCTGTACAATATCCCAAGCCCTTATCAATAATTGCACTTTATACTAGCTGTCTACTGTGCTGATTTGTTAAGCCTTAGTTTGCTGATAACCATTCAGGTTTTGATTTTTATTCTATTCTGGTCATAAATCAATTAGTGCAATCAATAGATTTGTCTCTAAGGAATTTATGATAAATTGTTTGGAGCAAGGAATTGTTAAAACATGTCCTACTAAATGCTATCCTAGGTCTGATCATGACATAATTTCTCCTTTGATGGCACACAAAAAGATTGATGAGTCCAGCCCCTTTTATTATTGTGGTGAGTATATCAGACTGTCACTTTTTACTTTCCTCTCCCTGTTCTGGTGCTTCTCCACAATGACGGGCAGGTATAAATCAGTTCTTTCTTCATTGCATATGCATGGCTGTGTAACAAGGCAAGATTTATTTATTTCTTTATTTACTATGGTTATTTATCGCTTTACTAGTCTAATGATCACTCAAAGCGGTTTACAAAACAATCAAATAAATACAAAGCAAATCATAAGTATGGGGGAAGAGGAGGAGGAGGGGGAGGGGAAATACAACAACATACAGAAATAACAGTGCAAAATACCATAAATAATACAAGCCACAATAAACTTTACATAAAATCAAGTCAAGTCAATAATACAATTAATTGTTCGACTTGCAAATACAAAAATCCCGTCATTATAAAGCAACACAACCTAAACCCACTCACTGAGTCTGAAAACATGGAAGAAGTCCTTCAGCCCATGGTTGCAGGCATCCTTTTGACACCCCCCCCCCAACAAGGCTGGGAGGGAAAGAGATGTCATTCGCAGTGGCAGCTGCCTCAAATTCCCAGCCGGTGACAGTTCTTTATCCCTCCTGGGCAGGGAGGGGCTGGCCCCAAAACAGCTGTGCCAGCAGTGGAGTCCTCGGTGGGCTGGTGAGTTGGGCCAGCAGTTTTTATCCCTCCCGGGCAGGGAGTGACTGGCCCCAAAACAGCTGTACTGGCAGTGGAGTCCTCGGCGATGGTGATGTTCCACCAACTAAATTTCATATAAAAGTACAGAAGACAGTCAATTAAAGAACAAAACTTGGCAACTATACATGGAAGTAAAGAAAATTATAGTAGTCAGTACCTATTTGATTCCTGGTAAGAAGGGTCATGGATGTATAGGAATTCTCAGAGAGAAGCTAAAAGGAGTTATGGTTTCTCATCAGTTCAATGTGTATTTTTTCTTGAGTTGGCTGCAGCTGACTAGGAAAGGGATTAAAGAGCCTTGTCAAACATTAATACTGCATAAAAAGGAGCAATTATCATGAGACATTTAAAGGAGCTACAAGTGTCCTTCATGATGAAAGCCAGCCTTCCTGTTGAGTAGAATGGGCTGCTCCTTAGGCCAGCAGCTGGCTGGTTGTGGCAATCATCTCAACTGCCTGCTGTGAGTCTGGTCTAAATATGAATAACAATAGTTTCATGAAACCTGGAACAGCTGCTGTGGGAAGTGAATTTCCATCATCTAAGAGCATATGAATGGGACTCAACCATAGGGACTCTACTATACTGATGGCCTCTCTTAATCAGAGCCAGCTCCACTACACAATGACTAGGAAACCTGTGGTTTTCCAGATGCTAGACTCCGATTTCCATGGGCTCCAATCCACCTGCCAACAGTGAAAGATACTGGAATAGATATGTCCAGATGTAGAAAGTCCATCTCCATGGACATCTCTTTCCTGCCACTATGTTTGGCCAGTGTTCATTGCTTGCTTGCCTGCTTGCCTGCCTGTGATGAAATCCATCCTCTTTTTCTATATGTTCCCCAGTAATGAACATTTCTATACAATTTTTTTAGGACCGTACATATTGCTAATGCTTTGCCCATACTGACTGAACAGGTACATGCATACATTTGAAATGTATATGTTTTTGTTGAAAACTAACTTCAAATGAGTGAATATTTGTTTGAGCAACCATAATTAGTGTGAGGATCATGGGGTGCAAACATGAAGTCAGGCCACAGATAATCTCAGAAATACAGATTATCACTATGGTATGAGTAACAGTAGATCAACATTAGGAAGACCACAGGGTACCCACTTCTGCAGAAAAAGAATAGCAGTGAGAGAAACAAAAGATCAGTTAAGAGAAGATTGGAACAAGTGTGAACCCTTACTGCTGATAAAAGGGACTATGGTTGCTTAGTGGTTAAGAAGCTGAACTTCATGCCTGGAAGGTCAGCAGCTTGATACCTGAGTACTGCTACCAACCTAGCAGTTTGAAAGCAAGAAATTGCAAGTAGATAAATAGGTACCACTTTGGTGGGAAGGTAAACAGTGTTCTGTGCACTCCGGTGTCTAGTCATGCCTGCCACATGTCCACAGAAACATCTGTAGACATAGACAGCACTGGCTCTTTGGCTATAAACAGAGATGAACACTGAACCCTAGAGTCGGACACAACTGGCCTTTACCTTACTGCTGATAAATGCAAGAAGGGTCAGAATATATTCAGCCATCTACATTTGAAGCCAAAAACATAGGTGAATCTTATGCTGCCTTACACACTGTACCCACTTAATTGCATGGCTTATTACACTGAAAACGTTGGTTGGTTTCCCTTGCTCGAAAGCCAGTCATATCCGACTCTAGGGTTCAGTGCTCATCTCTGTTTCTAAGCCGAAGAGCCAGCGCTGTCTGCTTCTGCAGATGTTTCTGTGGTCATGTGGCAGGCATGACTAGACACCGGAGTGCACGGAATGCTGTTACCTTCCCACTGAAGCGGTCCCTATTTATCTACTTGCAATTTCTTGCTTTCGAACTGCTAGGTTGGCAGGAGCTGGGATGAAGACGGGAGCTCATTTCTGTCCTGCAGTAATCGGGAATCGAACTGCTGACTTTCCGCTTCCCAGTTAGTGTCTTAGCCACTTGAGCCACTGCAGTGAAGAAATCATCAAATACCTGTATGCCAATGTTACAGGGTTATATTACAATTAGTAATAATCTCCACCTTTCTAACAAACCCATACAATTAACAAAAACTGAGCACTGCCGTGCCAGAGAACCAGCTGAAGTCTCAGGTGGTTGCTGAAATGTGAATCTTTAGGCAAAGAGACAAATTGTAGGGCAAAATGTTCTGGAAGCACTGAATGTTCTGTGAGTTGGCTTCAAAACCTATGTCTATCCTTTTTGAACAGATGCCAGAATTCACTGACTCACTGTTGATGTGTGCACTGTTATTGCACAACTCTGGTTGCACCAAAAGGCCAGGAATGGGAACAGTGGACTTGAATTAGAAGCAGCGGATTGGTGCATCTGGACCCTTCATGCTACCTGGAGAAAGGCACAGAAAGACAACACATGAGCCTTCTTCTTATACAAGCCCTGGTACACAGCTGGAGTCAGGAGCCTTCCTGTGAGTTGTCCAGAACCTCTAGCAGAGGTGAAAAAAACTGCAACAGAGTTGTGGGTGATACTGGTCAGAAAGCTTGTAATGCATGCCTTTGTGAAAATAACAACTGCTGCAGCTGCTCACTGCATTTCACATGGCTCTGAGTTGGCATATTAGCTGGTTAGTTGACTTTTCCCTGAACTTTGAGCCTATTTAATCAGATTCCTTTACTGTCTTGCCATAGTCATTGAGTAGAAGTAGTATTACCTCTTCACAATATGTGTTATCTGACCTCAGTAACATCACAAGATTCTGCATTCTCGCAACATATACGTTTGGCCATGAAACCAGAGGGAATCAGATTCTGTTGACCTGTCCATCTACTTAGGAGTGCAATGAATAGACTGTTATATTTATGTCCCAGAGCCCACTGTCTCTCATAATTACACCAATTAAAAGGAGAATGACACATTTGTTGCAAATGGTCTTAGTTAGCTCTGAATGTGTTTATTTCAGTTACTTAGTTGAAATAACAGGGACAGATATTTCAGTATGAGGGATAGACCACCCCCATGTTAGGGGAAAAAATGAACAAAAGCTTTTGATTCAACAATTCATTAATACCATTACCAGTATCTGACATACTGTACGTATGTACGTACATACATACATACTACGTACATTGTTAAAGGACAAGGACAGAATCTTGTGGTGGAAATAAGGGATAAGATCGAAGTATGGAAATAGTACATAGGAGAGCTGTTTAGTGATGAAAGAGGTAAACAGCCTGTCATAAATGACAATACTGGACCACCAGTTCTGGAGAGTGAGGTTGTAAGAGCTGTTCAAAGGTCCAAAGATGGGAAAGCAAGAGGGCCAGGCAGATGACATCCCAGGAGAAATTTTGAAACTTTTGTCCAAAGTTAACATCAAAGAACTGGCAGACCTTTTTAATATCATTTATGACACAGGGATCCTTCCGAGTGATTGGTTGCTACCAACCTTTGTTACACTGCCAGAGAAACCAAACACAAAGTTCTGTGAGGAATACAGAATGATTCACCTCATGAGTAATGTTCTTAAGGTCTACTTGAAAATCATCCATAGTAGAATTTATAAGAAGTGTGAAGAAAGCACTAGTGAAACACAAATTGTCTTCCAGAATTCTATGGGTACCAGAGAGGCACTGTTTACAATGCAGGTCCTCATATAAAGATGTAGAGACATGAGATGTGATGTGCCTGCATGTTTTTTATAGATTATGCAAAAGCCTTTGACAGATGCCAGCATGAGAAGATAATCACAGCACTGAAGAAAATTGATGTGGATGATAAAGATATCAGAATCATCACCAACCTTGTATTTTTTCAGAAGCATTATCAGATTTAATCATTGTCATTCATATTAATGGGGAATACCTGAATAACCTTCGATATGCTGATGACACAGCGTTGTTGGCCACAAACCTTGCAGATCTTCAGTTGATGCTGGATTGAGTTAGTGCTTCAAGTGCAGAATATGGTTTGGATCTCAATGCCAAGAAGACAAACAATCTAGTTATAAGCCAAACACCAATGCAAGGCAAGCTAATGGCAGGCAAGCTAATGGCAGGATCACAAGAAATTGAAAAAGTGGATAAAATTATCTATTTGGAGATTATGTTAAATGAAAATTGGGATCCTGAGGTCGAGATTAAAATACAAATAGAAAAAGCAAGATCCACTTTCATAAAAATGTGACATTTGTTATGCAGTAGAGATCTAACTCTCACTACAAAGATCCGAATAGTGAGATGTTATGTATTCCCAGTATTGCTATATGGAGTTGAAGCTCGGAAATTGACTAGAGCATCTGAAAAGAGCTTTTGAAATGTTGCTTACGGATGGCTGCTAAGGATATCATGGGTTGATCATGTGACTAATGTAAAAATATTGTGCTGGATGGATAAAGAAAAATAACTTTAAGACCATTAAGCAAAGAAAGCTCCAATATCTTGGCCATATCATGAGGAACAACATAAAGTATAGAATACTCAAACTTGCTCTGCAAGGAAACATCCCTGAGAAGAGATTCAATGCAGACAGGCTTCATGGATGGAGAACCTGAGAGACTGGTGTGGCATGTCCTCGGAAGAACTGTTCCAAGGAGTTAAGAACAGGAAGACTATCACCATGATGATTACCAATATCCGGAACAGATAAGGCACCTGACAAAGAAGAACATATTTGATTGGGATAAATTTCTAACTGGCCTAGTGAGGATAGATCAGTCATGTTATAGCAAAAGTCCAGATGGCACATAGACTGCAAATATTTGGGTTGAAAAACCAGTACCCTTTATCTTGGTATTTTATTTTTGCCCCATGAGGCTTTGGACAGAAAAGGTAGCTTTATTTTCTAAGCTAGAATGCTCCTAGCCAACTTTCTTTTTCTGTTTCACTGTCATTTTCCTTTCTGAAAGCTTTCAATGTGGTTACTTTCTTAAAATAAACGCTATTTTCTTTTTGAATTCCACTTTGCTGCTAAATGCTAGCATGAGACTTTGTTATTTTTGGAATCATATTTTTCTCAATTTTTGTGAATTTCATTTGAATGCTTTCTAAACACTTATCTAGAGAATCTTTAAATATATTTCCCTCCTTTTCTTTCCTCTTGAACCCTAAACTCTTCATTGCATGCCTGTCAACTTTTGGATTTGAAAATAAGGGAAATTTTGGCCACACCCCTCTGTGGGCATGGCCAAATCTGTGGGCATGGCCAAATCTGTGGGCGTGACCAAATCTGTGGGTGTGGCCAAATCTGACCATGTGACTTTCTGGGCTCTAGTCATGCCTGAAACGTCTGCAAACACAGACAGCACTGGTTCTTTGGCTGTAAATGGAGATGAGCACTGCACCCTAGAGTTGGATATGACTGGCTTTTGAGCAAGGAAGACCTTTACTAAGCACTTGCATAAACAGGGCCAAACTTCACAGCAAATTTGAACATCATTCAGAGATTTTCTGTTATTTGTTGTTGTTCAGTCGCACAGTCGATTCCGACCCTTTGCGGTCACCCCATGGACCGTTTTCCTCCAGGCACCTCTGTCTTTCCACCATCCTCCTCAGCCTGCCCAGCTCTGGGCCCATTGCGTCCACAATCCATCTCATCTTTGGGCACCCCCTTCTTCTCTTGCCCTCCACCTCTTTCCCAGCATCAAGGCCTTCTCAAGTGAGTCCTCCCTTCTCATTTGATGTCCAAAGTACTTTAGCTTCATCTTATTTATTTTATTTTATATTCATATTTATATAGCCACCCAACAAACAAATAAATAAATAAAAATAAAATAAATCTTCACTATTTGATTAAATTAGATACAAGATACACAGTGCTCATCTCTGTGTATAGCCAAAGAGCCAGCACTGTCCTGCATCTGCAGACGTTTCTGTGGACATGTGGCAAGAATGACTAGACACCTGAGTGCACGGAACACTTTTTACCTACCCACCAAAGTGGTCCCTATTTATCTCCTTGCAATTTCTTGCTTTCAAACTGCTAGGTTGGCAGGAGCTGGGACAATGACGGGAGCTCACTCCATCGTGCAGCAGTTGGGAATAGAACTCCGACCTTCCAGCCATTGAGTTCAGTGTCTTAACCACTTGAGCCACCACAGTCCCTGTGGCCTGAATAGTACCTTTCTGCTTTACTGATTTGGACGGTTCTTCCTGCAGGCATACATACACACTCCGCCACTGCGTGAACGCGTGAGGCAAGCGAGCACACACACACGCACATGGAGCGTGGGTTCGCTCTCCCTTCCTGGAGGGCGCCGGAAAGCTGGCCCACTCCACATCCCCGTCGCAGCTGTCCCGAAGGAAGCCTCACCCGCCCCCTTGGAGCCCCATCCCGAGGTGTCCCGGAGCGGCGCTGGTGGGAACCCTCTCTGGTGGTGTTGCCATCCTCCATTGTGAGGGTGGGAACAGGGGGTGTGGTGGGCGGACACCCCCGAGGGGAACCCCCCGAGGTGCTGGGAAACCCCCCAGCCTAAGGCACCATGCTCCCTCTCCCTCCCTCCCTGGATTGCCCCTCCACTCCAGACACACAAGGGGGGAACCCCCACCTCACCCCACCCAGCCCCTTCCTCCAGATGGCACTTACAGCCTCTCGGCGCCTCACAGGGGTGGTGGTGGCTGGCCTTTAGTTCCTGCCATTCAGCTGCCTGGTCCTCCTCCTCACCCCCAGCTGGGGGTGTGGTCTCCAGGTGGCCCCTGCCCGGCTCCGGACGGAGGCCTCGCAGGGGTGGCAGTGGCTGGCCTTCCTGCCACTCAGCTGTCTGGTCTTCCTCCTCACCCCTGGCTGGGGGTGTGGTCTCCAGGCGGCCCCCGCCCAGCTCTGGATGGAGGCCTCGCTGGGGCAGCAGTGGCTGGCCTTCCTGCCGCTCAGCTGCCTGGTCCTCCTCCTCACCTCTGGCTGGGGGTGTGGTCTCCGGGCGGCCCCCACCCAGCTCCAGATGGAGGCCTCACAGGAGCGGCGGTGGCTGGCCTTCCCACTGCTCAGCTGCCTTGTCCTCCTCCTCACCCCCGGTTGGGGGTGTGGTCTCCGGGCAGCCCCCGCCCGGCTCCAGACGGAGGCCTCGCAGGGGTGGCAGTGGCTGGCCTTTAGTTCCCACCGCTCAGCTGCCTGGTCCTCCTCCTCACCCCTGGCTGGGTGTGTGGTCTCCGGGCAGCCCCACCCGGCTCCAAACGGAGGTCTTGCGGCGGCAAAAAATAAAGGAAAATATGGGGAAATTAATAAAACGGGAGGGGGCGGGAAGAGAGTTAAAAATACGGGGTTTTCCTGGCTAAAACGGGATGGTTGACAGGTATGCTTCATTGGCATGGTGGATATGAGTTTTCTGCTCCTGTTTTTTTAACTGATAATTTAGAAAATTTAAGCTAGGCTGTGACTACATAGTCAAATACTGTAGGATTTGTTGTGGGTGTAAAATGGATTAAATTATGAGGGTTTTTAAACTGATCACATGGTGCAAAGGCCAATTCTAATCAGTCTGGCCTCTCTTTTTTGCTCTAAATGCAGAGGGACTTTTACTTCTTTTTCAAGAAATATATTTACCTAAACTCGTGGCCCATTTAACCAGATTTTGTTTGCAATCACAATTTACTTGTGTATATTTTATTTATTTATTTTATTGGTACCTCACTTTACTAATGCTTTGGTTAACATAGTTTTCACTTTATAAATGACAACACATTGAAAACAATGACTCGATTTACAATCCCCCCCCCCCCGGAATGAATTAATTGGTTTTCAATGCATTCCTATGGGAAACCCAGATTACACTTTATGAAATATTTTTAGAATGATTTTCAATGCACTCCTATGGAAAACCGTGTTTCACTTTACATTTTTTTGGAATATGAAATGTCCCGAGGAATGCATTAAATTTGTAAAGTGAGGTACCACTGTTTCATGATTTTGTAAGCCACTTTGAGAAGGACGGATCAGATATAAATATCTCAATCATTAGAAAAGAAAGAACAAAGGATAATTTTTTCTCTGTGTTCTTTCCCAATGTTTGTAATCCCAAACATATTTTTCCCCAATGCCATCAGTCTATCCATAGTAGGCATGTTAAGAATTTAAAGTAATTTTACTTCCAAACACATCCAAGTTTTTACCATTGTGTTCATTATTAAGTAAAGGTAAAGGTTTCCCTTGCTCGAAAGCCAGTCGTAGCCGACTCTAGGGTGCAGTGCTCATCTCTGTTTCAAAGCCGAAGAGCCAGCGCTGTCTGCTGCTGCAGACGTTTCCGTGGTCATGTGGCAGGCATGACTAGACACAGAAGTGCACGGAATGCTGTTTCCTTCCCACCGAAGTGGTCCCTATTTATCTACTTGCAATTTCTTGCTTTCGGACTGCTAGGTTGGCAGGAGCTGGGACAAAGACGGGAGCTCATTCCGTCCTGCAATACTCGGGAATGAAACCACTGACCTTCTGCCTCCCAATAAGCGTCTTAGGCACTTGAGCCACACAGGATTATATTATCAGTACATATATTTTGTATTGGTTTATTTTTTGGTATAGTTTTGTTTAATTATCATTTTAAATAAGCTAAGTGGAGCAAAATATTGAATATACAAGAACCCCTTTCAGAGAATAAGACATAGTTATTTGGACTAATTCTATCATAGACCTCTTTAATGAGAAAGTAAAGTGTGGACACTATTTCTGCAATCAGAACCAGCATTACTATTGCTTAGGCTTGAAGCTTTTGTAGAGTGTCCAGGTTTATGTAGTTCTGGAAGAAAATGCCAGCTCTGTCTCTTTTCTGGCTTTGCTCTACTGATTTGGAAACCAGTGAGGCTGGTATATTAAATAAGTCTATACATGTTTATTCCTTAGTACATTCCAGCAGTTAGGTTCATCCTCAAGTAAACTGGACATCTTTTTGTGTAGTTACACGGTTAAAGAATACATTTTGTAGAGATACTCTCACTTCCTCTTCAGCGATAGGAATGTTTGTGTGGGAAACTGTAGAATACAGCTACTTATGTAAAAAGTCTGTTCCATAGCCTTTTATGTATATGGTTTTTTAACATAAATGAAAGCAAACCCATAGGAAAAATGAATATTTATGTAAAATCGAAGCAAGCCCATAGGAAAAATGGTTTCTTTACGTAAATTGAAACTGGTAGGAAAATGACTATTTACTTGAATCGAAGCAAACCCATAGGAAAAAAATTGAGATTTTTTGCGTAAATCAAAGCAATCCCATAGGAAATTGTATTATGTAAATTGGGACATTTACATAAATCGGGACACCATTTTAGCAAAAAAAATGTAAGTTAAATTTTACATAACTTGAGGCATACATAAGTCAGGGTTTTACTGCATTCTGATTTTTGAAGAATAAGGCCTATGATTCTTAGTACTATAGCTGTGTACAAAATGGCCTTTCAAAATACTCCACCACATTTGTGGGGAGAGAAATTGGGAAGGGGAGATGATTTCATGAAAACTTTTTCAGAAAAGGAGAAATTCTCTAGCAATTTCTACGGAAATGGGTCTCACCATCAGCCATAGTTCTAGCATGACTATGGTTATTTTTCCTCAAAGATTTTTTGCACTTCCACTGCAAATGGCAATGGCAACAACTATGTTGGCAGCCTGGCCTAACCACCACTTTGCTTCCTGCACAATAACTATACCTAATGTTTGTCTAAGGCATTGTGGTGGTTATCTTGGTGAGGTGACAAACTAACCAAAAAAGAAAGAAAGATGACTATTCTACTCCTGCTGGTTGCCACAGTGATGACTGTAAAATGCAAGATAGACACATCCATGCACATCTTTGAGCCACCTGATAAGAAGGTAAACACAGCAACCCTGAACTATATTCATGAGAATCTTTGCTAAATTTCTTCTCATTATTGCAGCCTTTTCAGAAACAATTTCTTTTATAGTAAATTGAATGACAATGGATGTACTGCATCAGAGTATAAGACACACCCTATTATTACCAAAATAGTCCACTATAGGCCACAATATACAGTACAAGAATCATTCCATTTTCCCAGTTTATTATAAGTGGGGGAAAGTGAGTCATATGCCAGCAAATAGGGTAATTATCATGAGAAATGCTGTCATATAAAAAAAATCTGAGGGCAGATTATTGATATAAAAATTAAAACAATTAAAAGTTTTAAACAAGGGGGCGTGGCTAAGATGCTGGGTGAGTAGCACGGACTTTTGATCAGCTTGCACCAGTAATGTGAATTAAACTGGTTATTTACAAAGTGGCAAGGTAAAATTATCAGAAAAATGAAGTGCTTGAGGCTCCGAAATTGAAGATTATTTTCTGGCACCTTCAGGAGACCGGAGGTCAGAGTCCGAGGATCGGGCGGGGGGGTAGGTGTGGCGCAAGCTGTACCACTTGATCCACATCGTGGCTCTGACAGGATCTCCAAGACTTGTTTTTGGTGGAGACTTTACTTTTTTCCTTGCTGGTGTAATTTGAAGATTGTGGCTGAGGAGGTTGCTGAGGCAAGAGTTGGAACGGAGCAGATTTTGAAGTCACAGTAAGTGGTGAGAGTGTGGGAAAGTGAAGAAGAAGGAGGAGGAGGGGGCTGGGCTGAGTAATGGTGGCAGAGGCATGAAAATGAAACTTAGTAACTAAAATCACAACACTGAGGGGAAGGGAAAGAGAGGAGCTGCGGAAGGCTTGGAGGAGGATGAAAGGAGTTTGTGGATGGAAAGTAAATTTGAAAGTTTGAGACAATGATATAAATCTGTTTGAGAACATCCTTGGGTGAAGCCTTGGGTTGGAGGAGCAGAGGAATAGAGAAGAGTCCCGTTCCGTGCCTGAGGTCGCCGTTTGCAGTTGGATTTTAAATGGAGACTGAGTTTTAAGAGAGAAGTCTGGGAACGGTGTTCAGGCAGATTTTCACTTTAAGCTGCTCCTTCGGATAAGCCTCCGGGCTCACTACAAAGTATTTTTGTTTATTTTTTTCATTTTCCCTCTTCCCTCACTGAGTGTTTCCCCTCCTCCACCTTGCAACAGGAGGCTGCCTTGCTACAAAGTTACGGAGGCAGCTCGGTCTTTGTATATCATCTGGGAGCTCTGTCGGAGTGTTTCAACTTCAGTTGGATACTTATATTAATTTTTTTCCTTCTTCCCTGATTTGGATTTACTTCAATCAAGTCTTTGCATTTGGATTATAACTGCCTGTGGATTACAAATAACTATTTTGATCTCCCAGATTTTTGAAGCAAGGTAATAGAGAGTTGGAAATTGCAATCAAGTTCCCGGCTACTAAGACTTTGGTCAAGCTATGGTGTTTTACTGCAATTGGAATACTGCAGTTGGGAAGCTTGGTTGCTTGGGTTTGGGAGATTGAAAAGGATTACAGCACAGTCCTCTATAATTATTTTTATTATCCCTTGGAAATTAGGAAAGTGACCATACTTCTTTCAGTTGGGAAATTTGATGTGACTTAATTCTGGAACAGTTCCAGGGAAAGGACTTTGTGGGTTTGAAAAGCATTACTGCACTGAAATTACTGTTTGACATCACAATGGATAAAGCGGCAAGGAGTAAAGCGAAGGAAGAGGAAGTTGTGAAACTGAAAAGGAAGGGTAAAGCAAAAGCTGTGGAATCTTCATCATCATCTTCATCATCCCCTGAACCTCCACCTGATCAGACTCAATTAATGGTGGAATTAGGCAAATTATTTCAAAAAATGGAGAGGATGGAAGAAGTGAGGGTTAAGGATAAAAATGAAATGTTGGTTAAGTTAACAGGTTCAATCACTGATCTTTCTAAAAAAATTGATTTAAATACTCATAAGTTGGAGAGTAATGTTAAGTTGATGCAAAATGCTGTAAAAGAGATGAAAGGGGAAATGTAAGGGATGCACAAGGAGGTGAAAGAAAACAGGATGAAGTTGGATGAGCAAGAAAAAAGGATTGATGTGATGGAAGAGATGATGAGAAAGCAGAATATTGTGATACGTCATATGATTCAGAGAACGCCAGACCAGCTAAGAGACAGAATAGTTAATTGGTTAAATGATTTGAAAATGGGGAAAGACTTTGTTAACGAAGACATTGTAAGTGCTTATAGAGTGGGACCGAGAAGGGGGGGAAATGAACACAGGAATGTTTTGGTTAAATTCGCAAATTGGGGAATAAACTGAAGGTGGTGGCGTTTTTAAAAGAAGCAGGATCTGGCGTTCTGAAAATTGATGGAACTGATGTGGAGGTATATAATGATATTCCAATTAAGGAACGTGATTGGAGATACAAAATGAAACCGGTAACAAAAATTCTGATAAAAAAGCAATCAAATATCATTGGAGACCTCCACAACAGTTAAGATTTTTCTATGATAAAAAGATGCAGGTGATAGATGAAAAGATTGATGCTTTGGAATACTTGACTTTACTTGATTTGGTCAGTGTAGGTTCAAGCGAATGGTTGGAGCTAAGGAAAGATTTGTTGGCAACAGGAGGGATAAGAAGAGATTATGGTGAGCCAGAGGAGGGAGATGCTGCAGGAGGAGAGCAAACTGGAGGTGCTGGAGCAGAATTGTCATTGATAGTTGTGGAGGAGGAATCAAGCAAAGGTTAGAACGGAAGGAATGTGAGAACTTTTAAAAGGGAAATGCTAGTTTTAATAGTTTGTACTATTAAAATGTGGAGTGTGTGCTAGAGCTCTAACTAATATGATTATCTTACACGTTTCCCCCCTCTCCTCTTTGGTAGTCAAAGGTGTTTTTCCCCCTCTCTTTTTGGAAGGAGAAAATGGGGAGGTTATTATTGTGTGTTTTGTGTTTTATGTTTTTTTTAATTACTACAGGTTAATTGGTAGCACACCCAAGGGAGAGTTTAGGAAAGATAAAACTGTGGGTCGATTTAAATCATGAGAGCGATAAAGGTATTAACATGGAATGTAAAAGGTACAGGGTCTCAAATTAAGAGGAGGAGGATAGAATCAGCTCTGAAGAGGGATAGATTGAATATAGTCTTTTTACAGGAAACTCATCAAAAATCTCAAGAGACAAACAATTTTTTTAAGTTGGATGCAGCACTATGAAAATCATACGGTACATCGAAATCAAGAGGAGTTGCAATCTTGATCTCAAATAGATTGGGGTTTGAGATAACAAATAGTATTTCAGATTTGGAAGGGAGATTTTTGTTTGTGAAAGGGAAAATAGATGATGAGGAAATAATGTTGGTAAATATATATGCTCCAAATGATCATCAAGCAGAATTTTTAGAAAAAATACATACGATATTAGAAAAAGAAAAAGTAAGGAGGATGATTGTGGCTGGTGATTTTAATTTAGTAAGATCAAACCTAGATTGTACAAATATATTAAGAGGAGGAAAAGGGATTAAAGGGCATATGTTGGATAATTGGATGATGGCATTAGGTTTGAAAGATTCTTGGAGAGAACTTAAGGCATCAGAAAGGGTATATTCTTATTTTTCACAGGTCTATAATTCTTTTTCCAGAACAGATTATATATTTGTATCTGAAAATTTGGTTAAAAATATGGAGGTAATGGAAGTTGGAATATTTAAGGAATCTGATCATGCCAAGGTGATATTGGATTTGAAATTACGGAATTAGATCAGATCAAGGAGAATTTGGAAATATGATCCTAACCTATTTAGAGACCAGAAGTGCAAACAACAAATTATGAAGAGTTGGAGTGAAAGTTGGCATTGGAATGATAACGGTGAGGTAGAATACAATGTGGTCTGGGATACCTTGAAGTCGATTTTTAGAGGGGAGTGTATAAAGTTGGCAAGTAATAGATATAAAAATTACAAGTTAACACAAGATAAGTTTGAAAAGGAGATAAAGCAGTTGTAGGAGGAGCACTCAAAAACAAAGGATAAAAAAGTGCTTGCTAATCTATTAAGATTAAAAACAGAATTGGCCGGTAAAGAAATTGAAAAGGTAAAAAGAGATTTGGTTTATTTAAAAAGGGAATATTTTGAATTTAGTAATAAAAATTCAAAATTATTAGCAAAGGCAGCAAACGACAAAAGGGAAAAGAGGGAAATTGGAGTCTTGATTAATGAACAAGGCATAAGATGCAATAAAATAAAGGATAAATGTAAAATTGTGAAGATTTTTACCAAGCACTTTATGCAAAGAAAGACATAGACGAGAGGAAACTCAAAAAGCAACTAGAGATGCAAATAATTAGAGGAATAAAACAGGAACATAGGGATAGAATGGAAGAATTAGTGACAGAGAAAGAAGTTGGGAAAAGCCCCTGGAGAAGATGGGTTGCCCGTGGATTTTTATAAGAAATTTGGAGATATTCTGGTATCAAAGCTGGCAAAAATATATAATTATATATTAGAGGGAGGGCAAATCCCGACTTCATGGTATAGGATTGCAATTGTACTTTTGCCAAAACCTGGAAAGAATTTAGAGAAAGTAGAATCCTATAGACCCATTTCATTGATAAATCAAGATGCCAAGATCTTCATGGCAATACTTGCTAATCATTTGAATAATTTCATGGGGGAATATATAAATACCGATCAAGTGGGTTTTTTAAAAAAAAAATTAAAAAAATTTTTTTTCTCGATACACATCCAATAATTAAAAGAACATGAGATAACACACAGAACAATATAAGAAAATAAAGGACAAAATACACAATAATATAAACAAGCAGAGAAGGAGAGAAAAGAAAAGAAAGAAACAGAGCAAAATATCACCACGTGCTATATACAATGCTACGGAGACAGAATTTCCCCTTTTATCTATCGTCTCAAAAATGCAATGTAATCCGGCACCGGCAATTGCCCATGACCATTAATCAAGGTATAATCTATCAAACATTTCCAAATTTCCTGAAATTTGCTTTCATTAATTAACCCTTTTCTTAAATTTAACTCCCAGGTGAGCTTATCATTCAGCGCAGTATTCCACAACTCCTTATACCAATCCTCTATTTTTGGGGTAACATCACATTTCCAATATCGCGCTATACACTGTCTAGCACTGGATAACATAATTGCTAATAATTCCCTTTTTTGTTGCTCTACCACCTCCACATCTGTTAACAAAATTAAAATTACATCCAATTTCATTCTTACATCTAGAATTCTCCCAATTTCGTGTTCCACCTTCAACCAGAATGACTTCGTCTCTTTACACCCCCACCACATATGCTCATATGTTCCAATTTCCCCCTTACACCTCCAACAAAATTTCGACTTTGTACTGTCAATTTGGTATAGTCGTACCGGAGTCAAGTACCACTTCCACAATAATTTATAATTGTGCTCTTTTATTCTTACAGACAAAGACCTCATTATTCTCCTTTTCCATTTAACATTCCACTGCTCGTCTGTAATTATGATATTCAAATCTAGCTCCCATGTTTCTTTTAAAGCTTTCTGATGCTGATCTGAGTCATCTAAAACCTTATATATTTTGCTTACTAACCCCTTAACTTTTACCAGCCCACTTTTTAGACTAAGTACCAACTCTTCAAATTTCGTCCGCTCCCTATCCAAGCTCGTTTCATCTAAATATCTTTTATTCCAACTGTCAATAGACATCAATTGAAGCCAATTCAATTTAAGTTGTCTACCTAAATCTAACTTTCTTTCCTTGTCTCTACATGCTGTTATCCAATCCTTTAATAAAGTTATATTATTCTTATTCAATACTTCTTCTAATCTCCTATCCATTCTCAGTGGGAATGATTTCATATCACTCAGGCCTAATATTGGGGACAACCCTGGTGCCAATTTATTTTTCAATAATGTCCAAGTTTTTAAAAGAGCTTTTAACAATTTATTTGTATCATTAATTTTTGCTTTCCCTTTGCCCAAAAACATTAATATTTCTTCACCCAGTTTCTCTCGCAATTCAATTTTTCCCCAAATCGATTCTTCTTTCACTAAAATTTTACAAATATTCTTCAATTGAAATGCCCAATAATAATTTTTAATATTTGGAATTCCTAACCCGCCCTTTTTTTGTGATGAATACCATAAAAACTTTGGTATCCTGGCCCTTTTTCCACCGTTACAAAAATTATTTAATATAGTTTGAAAAACCTTTAATTCCTTCTCTTTCATATATATTTGCAGGGTATCAAATAAGAAATTTAATTTGGGTAAAAGCTTCATTTTACATAGCGAAACGCGTCCAAACCACGACAAATTTAGCTTCTTATACCGTAAAATCATTTCTTTTAATTCTTTTTCCAATTTATCATAATTTAACCTCTTTAAATCATCGTATTTATTTGAAATGTTTATCCCCAGGTATTTTATATTATCTCTAATTTGTATTTTAAATTTAGTCTTTAAACTTTCTTGTATGTCCAAATCCACATTAAAAAGAATTGCTTCTGACTTATCCCAGTTTACCTTAAGTCCCGTCACCCTTTGAAAGTCCTCTAAATGCCCATATATCTTCCCTAGTGCATTCTGTGGATTTTTTTATTGTTATTAGGGTGTCATCAGCATATTGGCTAATTTTTATACCCTCAATTCCAATTAATTCCTTATCTTCCCTGCTTACATTAGCTAACAATTCCATGGCCATTATAAATAAAGATGCCGACAATGGATCTCCTTGCCTTGTGCCCGCTTCCAATTTAATCTCCCCTGTTAATTCCTCATTTAATTTAACCCTAGCCGAGCCTTGCTGATACAACTGCTCAATTACCCCACAACATTTTTGTCCGAATCCATATTTCTTTATAATTTCTTTATAGTTATCCATTGGATCGAGTCAAAAGCTTTGAATATATCCAGGGAGAAGAAACCCACATGCTCCTCTTGTTCCTGAGCAATAATTGTCAAGTCAACCATCCTTCTCGTCAAATCCGACATATACCGATCCCTCATAAATCCCACTTGATCCTTATTAATGTATTTGCCACTAAAACTATTCAATCTATTAGCTAAAATTGCCGTAAAAAATTTTGCGTCCTGATTCATCAGGGAAATCGGTCTATAGGATTAAATTTTTTCCAGATTTTTCCCTACCTTTGGAATTAAAATTATAATTGTACTATACCACGATTTAGGAACTCTCCCTCCCTCCAAAATATAATTAAAAATCCTTTCCATTTTTGGTAACAACATCTCTTTAAAGTCTTTATAAAACTCCACCGATAAACCATCCTCGCCTGGAGCCTTGCCTATCCTTAACCTTTTTATGACCTCCTTTATTTCCTTTTGTGTTATCTTTTCATCCATATAACTCCTATGCTCCAAGCTTAAATTTATTCTTGACCACTTTTCTAAATATCGCTCTAATTCATCCTTATTTACGTCCTTCCTCGAATACAATTCCTGATAAAAAGCCTTGACAATTTGAATTTTATCTACTAACTTATTACACCTTCTACCATACTTATCTATCAAAACTGAAATTCCTCTTTTATCCTTCTTTTCTTCAGCCGCTCTAGCTAATAGCTTAGAATTTTTATTATTGTACTCGAAGTAATCTCTTTTCAAATAAATTAAATTCTTCTTTACCTTTTCAATATCTTTTTCAATAAATTCTCTTTTTAATTTTTGCATTTTATCGAATATGTCCCTATCTCCCGTTCTTGCATGAATATCCTGCAGTTTCTTTATTTCATCCTCTAACTCTTTTTCCTTTTCCTTATTTTGCCTATTATTAATACAAGAGAGCCTAATGCTTTCTCCCCTGAATATTGCCTTCATGGTATCCCATAATATTCCATCATTTACGTCCTTTGTATCATTAATTTCCCAGCACTCTTCCCATCTTTTTATTATCGTTTCCTTACTCTTTTGATCTCTATATAACCTTGTATCATAGCTCCATGTACCCCTTTTTTGTTTTTCATCACTTAGTTTAAATTCCGTAATTATTTTAGCGTGATCAGATTCCTTAATCATACCAATTTCAATATTTTCAACCTTATCTATCATACTTTCTGAAGCCAAAACATAGTCAATTCGTGAATAAGAATTATGCACGTGCAAAAAAAATGTATATCCCCGTTCTGAGCCTCTAATTTTCCTCCAAACATCCTGTAATCCCGTTATTTTTAACCACCTATCCATCACCATATTAGCACCTGTACGCTTAGCCACATTTGTAGTATCCAAACCTGATCTGATCAAATTAAAATCTCCAACCATTATTAACTTGGACACCCTTTCTAATTCTATACTTTGATACACCTTATCTAAAAATTCCTCCTGTTTTTCATTTGGCGCGTATACATTAACAAAGGTTATATCCTCATTATTAATAAATCCCCTTGTTATAAGAAATCTCCCTTCTGGATCTACAACTGTCTTTACTTTTGTAAATCCTAACTTTTTTTATATTAATATGGCAACCCCTCTTGCCTTAGACGTACCCAATGCCTTCTCATAATATTCTATCCCCTTTATATACAATTTATTTACATCCTCACTTTTTTGATGCGTTTCTTGCAAGCATATCACATCTGGCCTATCTTTCCTAATTACCACTTCCAGACGTTTCCTCTTAATAATACTGCCGGTGCCTTTCACATTCCATGATAGCACCCTAATCGATTTCATAATTCTTTATTATTTTTCGCTTGCAACAATTCCATCTCCTACAAGCATGTGCTAATCCAACCCACAAAACATAAGCAAACAGCTGTAATTTTTACACCGTTATATTATTCCACACTACCTAGTGCATCCTGGCTAGACAACGCCACCCTCATATACTTCATCCGCTCTTCCTCTTCCCTGTCATATGTTGTGTAATCCCCTGCTATTATCAGCTCCTCTTTAAGATCTTCCCATTCCTTGGAGTTTCGGTCGATTATCTTTGCCTCTGCAAGTATGTCTAAGACATATGACCCATCCCTCAACACGTATGATTTTCCAGATACTATGAATTTTAGCTTTTTTAAGGCAAGCCAAAAATAAACAATTCCTTTTTCCCTCAACTTCCTGGTTACTGGTTTGATTTGTGTTCTCCATGTTCTCTTGTCAATAGAAATATCATTATAGATCTCTATACTATTCCCTTCCATTTTCAATATACTTGACCCAGATTTCCTGATATGTCGCATTAACATAACCTTCAAACCTTCACTAGCAAACCTCAATAGCACATTTCTGTCTGCTGTATTATGCTTCTTAGACCCTAATCTATGCACACTTAATACATCCTCAGCCTCGAACTTCCTATCCATACCTAAATCATTTAACCAACTCATTATTCTGGCCTTCAGCTGATCAGGGCGGGCCTCAGAAACATGCCTAATTATAATATTTCTTTTTCTAGATTGGTCTTCAAGTAACTCCAGTCTCACTTCATGATCATCCACTTTTACTTCTCTCCCTTTAGCTTTTTCCTGCACCTCTTGGACATGTCTCTTTACATTTTCAACCTCCTTTGAAATTGAACCCATTCCTTCTTTTACATCATTCACCTCTTCCATTATCTTGGCAATTTCAATTTTAGCTGATTCCATCAAACCTGTCACCACTGACAGCATTTTTTGCTGAAAAGCCTCAAAACTCTCTTGCTGAAGTTTAATAAATTCTTGATTATCCCTCGCTCGCTGCTCTTCTAAATTTTGGAACTTGGTCTGAAGATACTTCTCAAGACTATCTAATCTCATTTCAATAGAGCCTCTACATTCATTCACATCAGGGCTATCCCCTTCCACACTTTCCTCTACACCTCCTTCTATTACTTCCTTTTTTATAGCTCCCCAAGCATTGGCCTCTTTAAATTCAATTTGCTGATCTTCTTGATTTATATCTAACTGTTGTAATTGCTGTTTCTCTTGTACTTTCTTCTTTGCTGCCATGCTTGCTCTAAGCCTATCCAGCTCCTCAGCTTCCAAAATTTCGTCCTTTAAGGACTTCCTTCATTCCTCACCACCTGCTCTTACTAATCTACCTGTTCTTAGCCAAATTGGATCTATTTCTATCTCTTCTATCTGCTGCTTTCTTTTTTCTTTTCGACTCATTCACTCTATTCTAAAATAGTCCTAACCAGGTCTACACAACTTTATCCACGCTTTTAGCCAATACCCTATACAATTATCACCTTATGCCCCAATACATAAACAACCATAGTTTACAATCCCTTTTATAATTAACTTCAACCACTATGGACTTTCAAGTTAATCCAGCTCATTACTCTACACAAGGCATGTATACAAAACACAGGTCTTGAAGAAAGAAAAAAAATGTTCCTATAGTCCAACCAGTTGAGCAGTACACAGCTGCACTTGATGATAAAGCAACTCCAGGGCTAGCCTTGATTTTATCACTGTCCTTGGCACAGCAGCTGTGAAAACTAATTTTCTTTTTTCCCCCACTTTCTTTCTTCTTTCTGCCACAGTCAAAATCACAGTCACAAATTGCTCTCCACCGCTTAAGCACCAGCCCTATTTTACACCCCCACAATGGTCCAATGATCAGGGCTCATGGAAGGACCCTGCCCAACAGTCAATCAAACACAATATCCTCTGCCCTTCCAGCACACCACTTGTAAAACAAGTTCAACACAAACCAAGTCCAAGTTCCAAGGATAGAAGAAATAACACTCCTTAAGGACTTCCACACTTTCAGCCAACGTTCAGTAGTATTTTCGGGGGACGCACATCCAACCAATGCACTGGTCAACACGGGCTGCCCAGACTCCTGATCCGGATTAGGGCCCTTTGGGATCAATTGGGACTCACTTCCACACACCCCAATTCCCTCAGACCCCTATCCCCACAGAGTAACGAGTCCTTCTCCGCCCGACACAACCAGAGCACTCTCCTGACCACTTTGCGTTCCAGCGTCCCCAAACTCCAAGCGGCGCCGAGACTTCAGCCGCCCACAAAAGCACTTCTCCTTGCCGAGACCTCCCTCCTAAACTCCGTCCTCTGTTCTCCGGCAGTGCCACTCCAGCCGAGACCAAAATTGTTATTTCCTTCCACCCTGGAACTCTGCACGCGAGATCGTGCTCGGCTCTCCTCCTCTCTCCTCTGCTCCACTCCACCACTCGAGTCTCCTCCAAGCGCTGCCGAACCCCAGATTTTGCCAAGATTCACTTCTCTCGAACACAGCTATTGCCAGCTCCCAAGGAAGCGCTTCTCTTTGCTGTCACCTCTGCTCGTAAACTCCATTCTCCAACAGCACCACTAACTCGGCTCTCTGCACTTGAGAACAGCTGCAACAGTTTTACTCTTTTCCGTTGTCCTCCAGGCTCCAAATACCTCCAGTTACAATCTGCCAACTTCACATTCCTTCCAGAAACATTTTCCTTCAAAAACGTAACAGTTTAGCATTATATATCCACATTTGTGGCTCCCCTTTCCAGGCAGTGGTGAGAAAAACAATGTGCTCAGTCTGCCATGATGCTCCTCCCCCTCAAGTGGGTTTTTTTGAAAGGAAGACACATGGCAGACTTGACCAGAAGAGTAGTGGATTTAGTGGACATGGTGAGTCAAACAAAACAAAAAGTGGGACTAATATCTTTGGATATATTCAAGGCATTTGACTCTCTACAATGGATTTCAATCAAGGAAATAGTTAAAAGTTATGGATTCGGTGTTAAATTTAGAAGGGTAATTGGCCAATTATATCAGCAAGGAACAGCTACTGTCAGAGTAAATGATGAGGTTACAGACGAGATAAAGTTGGAGGCAGGCACGAGACAGGGCTGTCCTTTATCTCCAATATTGTTTATTATGGCAATGGAGCTATTAGCAAAAGCTATAAGAGAGGAAGAAAAAATAGAGGGGATTATGGGAAATAAGATAAGTATGTATGCCGATGATACTTTAATAATTGTAAAACAACCAGAGAAGGTAATGAATAGAATTAGGCAACAACTAAAGGAATTTGAGGATATTACTGGGTTGAAAATAAATTGGCATAAATCGGAAATGATGCTTTGTAATATGGAAGAGAAAGATCAGAAGAAGATAAATGACACAGTTAATATTCAGATTAATAATAAGCTGAAATATTTGGGAATAATTGTTTCAAACAAATTGGAAGAGCTTAAAAGACTGAATTACGATAGTTTGAAATTGGAAATTAAGAATAAGATACAAACTTTTCAAAAGTTGAAACTGTCATGGTTCGGGAGAATTGCACTCGCAAAAATGAAGCTGCTACCTAGAATAATTTTTTTATTTGATGCATTAGCAATTTAACTGAAGGATAAGGAAATTAAGGAGTTCCAAAAATTGTTTAATAACTTTTGTAACAGAGGAAAGAAATCCAGGTTACCAAAAAAGTTATGGTATTTACCGCAGAAAGAGGGAGGGTTGGGACTGCCGAATTTGATGGCATACTATCGGGCATTTCAAATCAAGAATGTTGTGAAGATCTTGGCAAGGGAAAAGCTAATATGGGAGGATATTGAGATGAGGGACTATAGACATATGGGTAAAATGGTCTTTTTAGGTTATAATTTAGGTAATACAGTGCCTAAAAATACTATGATGAAAGGATTAATGAATGTATGGAAGAGGGTGAAGAAAGATCTGGCTCCGAATGTCTCTCCAATTTTGGAAATCTTAGATATGTCAAGCTTTCCAATTAATATAAATGAGGTGTTGAAGAAAAATAGGTTATCCTGTTGAAAGACTGGCTCCGGAAATGCAATGATGAGGTTAGTAGGATAAAATTGTTTGATCAATTAAAAATTAATTGGTTTCAGAGATTGAGGATTATTAAATGGAACAGTAAATGCATGAGTGATCACGATTTGGAAAGAGAAAAGATGGAATTTGAAGAGCTGATTCTAAGAGTTAGAAAGGGGGATAAAAACATTAAGGGAATAGTTAGTAAATTGTATATAATATTAAATAAGGATGGCGACCCACAAGAGGATTTGAAATCAAGGTGGGAACAAGAAATGAACACAAAGATAGGAAAGGACATATGGAGAAATAAATGGAAAAAGAGGATTATGAGAACTATGTCAGTCAGAATAAAGGAACATAATTTCAAAATGTTGTGGAGATGGTACCTGACCCCAGTGAGGTTACATCAAATGGATAATAAAAAAGATAAAATGGGTTGGAGATGCAAGGGTTCTATTGGAACGTATGAACATATGTGGTGGGGTTGCAAAGTAGTTAAAGATTTCTGGGAAAGAATTGAAAAAGAAATTGGGGAAATACTGGGCAAGATGGTAAGGCTGGGTTCAGGTACCATACTGTTAACAAATGTGGAAGGCTTTGATTTAAACAAGGATGAGAAAGAGTTACTAGAAATAATGATTATAATGGCTATCCATTGTATTGCTAGACACTGGAAAAATGATGTATTTATACAAACTGAAGAGTGGTATAAAGAAATGTGGAACTTAGCATTGAATGATAAACTAACTTGGGAGATAAAGAAAAAGAGGGATAATTTGAAAGAAAATAGATTTTGGAATATTTGGAAACCTTCTGTGGATCACTCTCTTAAAGGGGATGAAAGAAATAGACCTGTACCTGAGCAAAGTGGATTTTGGATTTAAATTATTGAGACATTCTGAGCTCTCCAGGGCAATGTAATTAATCACAGGGTGGTCTATTGTCTATATTTTTTTCTTTTTCTTATATATATATATATATTCTTTTTTTCTTTTTTCTTTTCCTATTCATAATGGTACTATAAGACTTATTGGAAAATGAGTTTTAGAGATGATATTTAAGGTTTGTGAATAACTATTAAGCAATAAGTAATAAGTAATAAGTTTTTTAGGTATTAGGATAGGAGTGTACATCTTTTTTCCCCTCTTCTTAAAGTTGTTTTTAGCATTATGTATTTTGATCACCTTATAAGTATTATGTTGTGTAACCTATTTGATTTGTATTGTGTTTTGTATTTTATATGTATAAAAAATTAATAAAAAAAGTTTTAAACAATTTAAAATAATTTAAACCAGCTTTGAACCATTTAGTTTCAGTGAGTAGTTCTTTCTGTTTTTCTTTTCTTGCATTTTTCAAGCCTTTCTGATCAGTTGCTTGAGCATTTCTGGAGCACTCCTGATTGCTTCTGTCATGATCCTTGAGTAACCATAGCAACCTTATCACTTAGCCACTGAAGCACTTGTAAACACATTCCTTTCTGATGAGCCAAAGTGCAGCTGCATTCCCTCAAAGGAATGTGTACCTGCAGACCCCACGAGGGAGTATGACAAATAGGTCAGGTGGCAGAATGACGACAGAGACATCTGACTACCCCACGAGGGAGAAGATGCCTCCCCCCTGTCAATCAAAACCCCATGGCTCTGAACACCTGCAGATTGAGTCATCCTAGGAATGCAAAGTTGGGAGGGAAATCTGTTCCTTTTTGTGTATAAAAGCAGAGCCCTTTCCCTCAGTTCTTTGGTCCCCTTGAGTTGAAGGCACCTGTCTCCTCAAGCTGGACTGAAATCACCCTTCGGGGCAAGACCCATCTGCTAGGTGGGTGCCTCTGACCAAAGGGAACCTTACTAACTATGTTTTGCTATGTACTTTGTCTTTTGTTTCTGTCTCTGTTTTTTCCCCAGATGCTAATGGAAAATAAAACTCTTTGTGAGTAACATCAATGGAGTAGATGTCAGTTTATCAGGCTATATCCAAGTGCTTTGCTCTATGCCCCCACATGATACCAATATATTAAACCACCACATACTCCCTGTAAGCGACAGGTGGAGTTCTTTGAAGCCAATTGGGAAGCGGTACAGTGAGGTGATCTTAGGCTGCACTGGGAGTGTGCAGATAAAGGAAATTATTGCAGCCTAAAGGATCGGTACATGCCTCCTGTAAGCCAGCGCCTAGTCGAGCATTCCAGACATGGTGGCAGCGGTGGGATTCGGATCTGAGAGCCAGGAGGATTTGTCAAGGTAAATAGAGCAGCACTTTCTGCTCCTCTAAAAAGAGGGTAAGATTAGCCTGCAACATTTTGTTTCCTTACAGTTATAAGGATAGATGACTCGGAGTCATCACTGGTTACCATAGAAGTGGAGGTGCCAGCATCAGGGCGATCTTCCAGGAATGAGAACCAGGTGTTTCTATTCCATCCTGTGACGGGACAACGATTGTCAAAGCCCTTAACCCTTCAGGAACTTCTGGGAATATGTGAGTCAGAGGACGAAGCAGTAGAGGAAACCCAGCAAGGGGAAGCGCCCGGAGGGTCTGATCAGCCCATCCTTGCACTGCCCTCTGTGCATGGAGCCCCTCCGGATACAGAACTGAGTCTGTTAAAGTCCCAGACAAGCTATGTTGGCCAGGAGGAAGGGCACCAGAGACCTACCAAGTGGACAAGGATTAGGACTTGGCATCCAGCCTACCGGGTAATGGATGAAGCTGCACGGGCTGATGCAGTTGTGGCTGAATGCGTCCCCCTCCATACCATGAGAGGTGAAAGTGTATGGGCAGAGGAAGAGGAATGCCAGTCGGAGGAGGAAGCTCGTAAGCAAGCTCGCTGGAGCTTGTCTTGGGAAAGGGAGGTGCCTGCTGGTCCCCCTATGACTTCCGAATGGCTACTGGATGTGGTATGTAAAGCATCCTTTGAGGGGAGTGTTACGGAGTCCCAGAGGAAAAGTCTGATGGAAGTCATTGAGCACCAGGTCCAGTGTGAGAAAATTATCCAAAGGTATGGCCCCTCCAGTAGGGCATGCCAGGTGCTTGAGGAAGCTATTCCAGTGCGCGCCGTTAGACAAAACATCACGGATGAGGAAGCACCAGGAGCCATTGCGGCAGCATCCCAAGCTCAGGAGAGCGGAATGGCAGCACCAACGGTCTCGGTCCAGGCGGGGCCAGACCGGAGTGTTGAATCAGGAGATCGACTCAAACTGGCACAGTTACTACAGAGAGTAGCAGAGCCAGTGGTCTCGATCCAGGCGGGATTGGACCAATGGGTTGGATTGGGAGCCAGACCCAAGGAGGCACAGAAACCGGGTTCTGGAATGGCTAAACTGTCCATTAAGCTACCAGGAGCCACGGCACTTTCCTCAGGAGAGGGGGTGGCCGGTGCCCATACCACTGCCATGAAGCAGGAGGAACAACAGCAGCAGAAGCTGCAGGAGGAACAACAAAGGGCAGAACGATATTGTACCTATTTTGTGAAATTGCAACAGCGGCTTGTAGAGGCACAGGAAGCCTTAGCCTCCGAGCAAGCAGCCTGCCAAGCGGAGAAAGTGGCAGCCGTTCCATCACCAAAGGAGGATGAAAACAGGCTTGACCAAATATATGGTCTCCTTCGCCAGGAGCAGGTGGCTCGGTTGGCAGGTAATCTCAAAGTTGCGAGTGAAGCGGCACATTGAAGGGCTAAGATAAAACAGGAAATGGAAGATGAAAAATATGTCCAAGATTTACAGGAGGAAGAAGGGGCAGTGCAGTCGGCACTAGCCCAGCCTATACTGTCAACGGTTCCACAGCCCGCTGCACCAGACCTGCTTCTGCAGATTAACCCCCTGCCCAGAGCCGCTGTACCTCAGCCTGTCCATCTACTGCTGCCACCAACAGGAGTTCTTCCCCCTCCTTCTTCTTTTCCACAGGTTCCGCTTTTAGCGATACCAGGAGGAAACCCTCTCTTGCCAATGGGAGAGGTAGGAGGAGTTCCAACCGGAACAAGTCGATTGGAGGATTTAATGGCAAATTTCTTTGAAATGCAGATTCACGTTATGCAAATGAAGCAGCAGCCAAAACCTGTGACAGCCGATAATGCTGATCGAAAGCGTCTGCCGATTCTGACAAACCCCCAGGACATTCTCTCTTTTCTTTCCAGGTTTGAGCATCCATGCGAAGCAATGAAAGTGGATGAGATTGAGTGGCCAGGGCTAATCAGTACACAGCTGAGGGGTCTGATCCTGGACTATTTTGATGGATTGCCCAAAGATTATACATGGCCCCAAATACGAGATGCTTTGGAGCAATATTGTGCGATGGTCCTTGATGTTCTGAGAACGAGATTCCGGGAGATCCAATGGGATGGTAAACAAGCATTTGTTGCCCTCATGATTCAGCTGGCACAAGCCTATGACCGATGTGTCCGAGCATCTAAAGTGGAGATGACACCAAGCGCCCGAGCATTTATGCTGAAGGAACAGTTTATTCAGGTAATTCCACCTTCTTTAAGACTGAGTCTTGCTGATAAGGAAATTGATGATCCTCAGTTGCTTGCCCAGAAAGCTGATATGATTTGGATCAGCAAAATGAATGTGAAGAAGCAGATGCCAAAGACAGCCCAGTCTTTAGGGAAATTCAAAGAGACAAAAAGTCAGGCTTTTGCGAAGATACCACCTGCACCGGGTGGAGCAAAGGAGCATGTGCTGAAACAGGACGGTAATAAGCCAAAGGGTAAGACGGCGCCTGTTTCTAACATTACCTGTTATCATTGCTCCAAGCCGGGACATACCCGCCAACATTGCCCTGCATTGCAGAAAGGTGCAACTCAACCTGCAAAGGAGAAATCAGGAACCGGTACTTCCGGTTCCCGCATTGCTCAAGCGGCAAGCCAAACAACTGATTCATTTGAGAATCAGCCATCGCAGATGGGAACAGCAGTAACTGCCCGAGATTCTGCTACAGGTCCGGACACACAGCAAGTCCAACCAGCTCGTGAGTATAGTGCTCACGTTGTTAGAGACCCTAGAGTAGCATGGCAGCTGAATATTACCACTGCACACACAGAGACACCTATAGCTTTAGATCCTACTGAACTGCTAGGGAAGGATCTCTTGTCCAAAATGGAAGAGCAAAGGTATGCCTTAGTGACTTTACTAAATGAGCAGGGAGAACCATTTGTCTCTATTAAAGCATTTAAAGATTCTGGTTCTGATTTTTGCAGCATACATGAGAGTTTTGTTAAACCTGAACAGATTTTGCAGGATTGTTATTTACCCATAGAGGGATATCACCTAGAAATTGGGGGAAAAGTGGTTAATAGTCCTGTGGCTAAAGTTAAGCTGAAATATGGTTATTTCTCAGGAGAAGCACTTTGCTTGGTCCACAGGTCTAGTAGCCACCCTTCCCTACTCCTAGGTCTTTCTGTAATGATTTTAGAGGAACAATTGAGGTCCAAGCAGGCCAATGTACTTAAAGTAGTAACCTGAAGTCAAAGCAAGCCTGTGACTGTTCCAGATACACCAGCACCACCTGCTGGTCAGCCCAAAGTTTATTCTTGGACTTTTTCTGAAAAACTGGACTATGCTAATTTTGCTAGAGATCAAGAACAGTGCCCAACCTTAGAAGGCTAAATTGAATTTACCTTTGTCAGGTGCCAGGCCAAGCTGGTTCTTTTATTCAGCAGATGGACTTTTGTACAAACAGATCAAGTTGCCTGAACCAGAAACAGGGACTAGAGACTTGCTAGTTGTGCCTCAATCTTTTCGGGACATTGTTCTTAAAATGGCACATGACTCAGTGTTTGCATTGCATCAAGGAAGAAAGAAAACTCTTCAGAGAATTGCAGAACACTTCTTTTGGCCAAGGTGCACTGCCGATTGTAAAGAATTTATAAAAAGCTGTTTCACTTGTCAAAGAATTGGGAATGTACAGTCAAAAACCAAAGCTAAACTTGGTGTACCTGAAATAGCAGGAAAGCCATTTCAAAGGGTTGAAATTGATGTGTTTGGTCCTTTACCTAAATCAAAAGGGGGGAAACAGTATGTATTTACCTATGTTGATACTTTTACAAAATGGTGTGAAGCTATACCCTTAACTTCAATTTCTGCATCCCATATTGCTAAAGCATTTATTGAAATTGTCAGTAGGCTAGGTTTACCAGTTGAAATTGTCTCAGACAGAGGCGGGGCTTTTGTCAAACATCTAATGCAGACTGTATGCAAATTAGCAGGAGTGGAACAAACATTTTATTTGCCCTACCATCCCCAACCACATGGGACAGTAGAGCGATGTCAAGGGTCATTACAAAGATTGTTGACTGCATATGTACAAGATTTTGGAGAAAACTGGGTGGAAGGTTTACCACTAATTCTCAGCACATACAGGTCAGCCCCACACAAAAGTTTAGGGGGAACCACACCAGCTGAGATGTTATTTGGGTTCATTCTCCGAGGACCTCTCCATCTTCTCAAAGGAGAATGGGAAGGTGCAACCTCTGAATTGCCCCAACCAGTATCTAAATACATTGAAGACTTGCAGAAAAAGCTAAATGATATACATGCATTAGCTAAGAAATGCCTGAAGTCAGCTCAGGATGTCACCAAGCTTGTACTATGATCATAAAGCTAGACACAGAGATTTCCAGCCAGGATAGCAGGTCATAGTTCTGAACCCGCATCCTGTTGGGCAGCTCCAAGTCCAATGGGAGGGTCCAGCCAAGGTATTGCAAAAAGGTTGCTGAATGTAACTATAAGATTCAATTTGAAGACACAGAGGTATGTAAAATTGTTCATGCAAACTGTTTAAAACCTTATGTGTCCAGATCCAATGTACAAATACTCAGAATCACCGGTTCAAAATCTTCAGGGGAAGAATGGGACTGGGTGAATGTTATGGAAGAATACCAAAATGCTGGAAATGCTGATTCTGTATATATTTCTGAAAATGTACCAGAAACTGAACAGCTAGCTTTGAGAAATGTAATAGCCAAGTTCAGAGATTTGTTCACTTCTGAACCAGGATGTACAAATATCTTGTCACATGATATTCCTGTTACTTCTGAACCAATCTGGGTACCTCAATACAGGTTAGCTGGAGCCATAGAAGCAAAAGTCAATGAGGAGGTTGACAAAATGTTAACTCTAGGTGTGATAGAAAAATGTGAATCACCCTAGAACGCTCCTGTGGTGTTAGCTAAAAAGAAAAATGCTCAAGGGGAAATTTTACCCGAGATCAAATTTTGTGTAGACTATTGCAAACATAATGCAGTCACACCATATGATTGTTTTCCTTTACCCAGGACATAATGACCTGATCCAGAAGCTAGCTGGATCCAAATGGGTCACAACTCTGGATTTAACAAAAGGATTTTGGCAGATTCCTCTGACACAGGAAGCAAAGCTTAAAACTGCTTTCTGTACTACCAGAGGTCAATATTGTTTTACCATGATGCCTTTCGGTTTAAAAAACTCTCCAGCTTTGTTCCAATGGATGATGAACCATATTTTAAAGGGTTTACCATTCGCTGATGCCTACATCGATGATTTGGCCATTTATAGCCAAACATTTGAGGAACACTTGCAACACTTAGAAACTGTGTTAGCCAGACTACAAGAAGCAGGCCTCACAGTCAATGCTAAGAAATGTCAATGGGGACAAGCCAGTGTGATCTACCTGGGACACGAAGTGGGAAATGGAAAAGTCTCACCTGTAGATGCCAAGGTAGAAAGTGTCAAAGATTGGCCAATACCAATCACCAAAACACAAGTCAAATCTTTCCTAGGCATGATGAATTACTACAGGCACTTCATTCCTCAGTTTAGTGAGGTAGCCACACCTCTCACAGAACTGACAAAAGGATCGGACCCCACAAAGGTAATTTGGACACCAGAATGTCAAAAACCCTTTGAGACACTGAAGCTGAAATTCATTCAGGCACCCATCTTAGTGTCTCCAGACTATCAGAAACAATTTGTTCTGAAAACTGATGCTTCAAACACAGGTATAGGAGCATGCCTACTACAAGAAGGAGAAGATGGGAAACTTCACTCTATCTCCTACTTTAGTAGAAAACTGTTGCCAAGGGAACAGGCCTATGCAGTGATAGAGAAAGAACTTCTAGCCATAATTTGGTCCATCACTTAAGCTTAGAAGTTACTTATGAAGTCAAGAGTCCATTCTCTTAACAGACCACAATGCCTTAGCTTTCCTGAACAGGATGAAAACCAAGAACCAGCACCTACTTCGCTGGGCTCTCCTTTTGCAAGACTTTTCATATAAAGTCTCCCATATCAAGGGGAAAGATAACATTGAGGCAGACTCTCTGAGCCAGATGTATGACAGCCAGGAAGGAGATGAGGTCATTGAAATGGGTTGAAAACCCGTGTACATATCTTTTTCTGTACTTTGCTTTGCAGTAACTAGCCTTAAGAGAACCTCTGAGATTACTTAATGAACTCAGATGAGCTATTTTTGCAATATTGGTTCCATTCCTCAAGATCACCCAATCTTGAAGATGGTAGGTCCATGGGAACATCCATCTTGGAAAGGGAGGGCGTGTCATGATCTATGCCCCCACTGCTCCTTTTTGTGCATAAAAGCAGGGCCCTTTCCCTCAGTTCTTTGGTCCCCTTGAGTTGAAGGCACCTGTTTCCTCAAGCCGGACTGAAATCACCCTTCAGGGCAAAACCCATCTGCTAGATGGGTCCCTCTGACCAAAGGAACCTTACTATGTTTTGCAATGTACTTTGTCTTTTGTTTCTGTCTCTGTTCTTTTTCAGATGCTAATGGAAAATAAAACTCTTTGTGAGTAACATCAATGGAGTGGATGTCAGTTTATGAGGCTATATCCAAGTGCTTTGCTCTATGCCCCCACATGCTACCAATATATTAAACCACAGCATACTCCCTGTAAGCGACAGGTGAAGCCGATTGGGAAGCGGTACAGTGAGGTGACTTTAGGCTGCACTGGGAGTGTGCGGATAAAGGAAATTATCACAGCCTAAAGGATCGGTACATGCCTCCTGTAAGCCAGCGCCTTTTCGAGTGTTCAAGACAGCTTCTTCTTCCATGTCTAGGCCAGATGTGAAACTGGAAAATGAAGGTACCTTTGGTGAATTGATTCTGTGTTGCTTTGGCCTTGCCCAGTTGAGAGAAGGAACGACAGACTTCAGGATTCAGGATAAACAGCTGACTAACTTTATTTTTCATTGCATATTTATAACAGAAAAACAGCATCATGGCTCTTCTATTGATTAACTATAGAGACTTCTATTGACTAACAGAGGCTTCTGTTGACAGAGAGGTTTCCTGACCAAAGCTTCCCTAGAAATGTCATGGAACCAGTTGGTTAATTTTTAGAGCATACATGTGAAATAATGGGGATGTAGCCTGACCTAAGTCAGAGATTCATACTTCGACCCACTGGAAAAACAGGTTATTCCTTGGTCAATTAGAAGGCAAAAGATATGTTGACCTTGCTTAATTAGTGATGGATTCAAGCCCTGTTGCTGACTGTTACAAAGTCAATTGGTGTGCCACTGACCTCTTTGAGAACTCCAGTCATTACAGTTCAGGATCCTTTTATAATAAATAATATGATATATGATTTTAGTATGATCTTGGATCAATCTAATTGCTACCCCAACAATTCTGCAGTTCTTTTCACCTGACCTAGTGTGAGAAAAAATAGTTTGCAACACAAGGTTGCCATTATCAGGGTATGCCCAATTGTGGTTCAAAAATACCACAGGAGGCTCTTTCTGTGTACTCCTGATTGCTTATTCATTGCTGTTGTCATGCCTATAGGCAATTTGTTTCAGTCCAAAGGGAAACAAATCTTAGGGAAGGGCTGTGATTCAGGATTTGAGTTAGAAATAGCAGAGCAGCTGCAAGTGCAGGAGTTGCTGTTCTCATAGAGGAGGATAAGGCCCTTGCTACCTTGGTTTATGAAGTAGAATGCTAATATGTTTGTGCAGCAGGGGCAATGAAAGGTGAATCCGCACAGTGCTATTATGTATTTGCATTTTATTTTAGAGCTTTAAAGCTGTTTACTCAGAGCTGATTTCTTTATGTTGTGGATGCCCTACCTCAGTCAATAAAGATATCTGGAGATTTGCTTTCATTTGGCTTCAAAGAGACATTTGCATTCATCCTTGTTTCTACAAGCCACTCCTGTTCTGATGCAGTTGAAAAGAACTTGTGAACAAACTGTAGCATCCAGTGTGGGGTTGTACTGTATCACTATCATCATGGTTTTGTTTATATCTGCACAGGATTGCAGCTATGTTATTGTATGGCACAGCAAAACAACATTCTACAAGCCATTTCTAAAGATGAGCATCCCAAACAAAAAATTGCACCTTTGAAGCTGAATTTCAAAATTGGTCTCACTCATTTTTATTTATTTAGAATGAATCTTGGGTGCAGAGGCTTAAATATTGATCCTAAAAAGGTCCTCTCAAAAAGATAAAACAGAGACTGTTATAAACTGCATGGAACAGGCTTACCAGCAAGAATGTTTATATACAGTGTTCCAAATTCAGGCAAACTGTGGAGCAATCTGAACTTTTGACATTGCCAGTCAGGGCCTAATTATTTAGCTGACACTCAGAGATAACTTTTAAACTCCTTCATAGCCAATCAGGCATGTAAAGGGAATTTTGTTGCACTTTGTAACAATGTTTAAAATATTTTTTTAAAGTGCATCAAACCAATATTCAGAAGCTCACTCATTCATGAGTCCATTGCATGGTGGTATAAAAAAGCATGAGATGACATGATGTCACAAACTTGAAGCCGACTAATCTGACAGTCCGCCATGTTAGTTGGCCCAAAACATTGCCTTATGGTGCTTTGATTGTATGGAGTCATGAAAGTAGATCGGGGTTTCCCCTTTAATATCAATGGATGGGGGGGGGGGTTGCGATCCCCTTCTCCGCTGGCTCCCCTGGCTCCAGAAGGGTTGGGGGGGACATACCCCTTTTGTCCCCCCCCAACCCTCACAGACCCATGGGACCCTAGGAGAGGGAATCAAATCCACCCCACCCCCTGATATTAAAAGGGAAAAACTGATTGGAGTTTCCCCTTTAATATCAGTGGGTGGGGGTTGCGATCCCCCTCTCCGCTGGCTCCCCTGGGGTTGGGAGGTTTGGGGGGACAAAAGAGGCCTGTCCCCCCAACCCTTCTGGACCCAGGGGAGCCTGCATAGAGGGGGATTGCAACCCCCCAAACACTCCATTTTTAAAGAGAAGAAACCAAGCGGTTTCTTCTCTTTAAAAACGGAGTGTTGGGGTGTGTGTGTGGAATCGATCCCCTCTCCCTGGTCCCCTGTGTTTGGGAGGTTTGGGGGGGTAAAATGGGTCTGTCTCCCCAACCCTCCTGAACCCAGGGAACCCAGCAGATAGGGGATTTCCCCCCCACACACTCACACACCATATTAAAGAGAAGAAACCAAGCAGTTTCTTCTTGTTAAAAATGGAGTGTTGGGGGGGGATGGAATTGATCCCCTCTTCCTGGACCCCTGTGTTTGGGGGGACAAAAGGGAGTCTATCCCCCAACCCTTCCAGAGCCAGGGGACCTGGCAGAGAGGGGATCCCACCGCAGGACAGCCCATTATTAAAGAGAAGAAACCAAGCTGTATCTTACCTTTAAAAATTGAGTGTTTGGGAGGGGGTTGAATCAATCCCCCTCTCCCTGGTCCCCTGGGTATGGGAGGTATGTGTGGACAAAAGGCATCTGTCTCCCCATCTCTTCTGAACCCAGGGGACTCAGTGGAGAGGGGGAATCCCCCCAACCCCCCCCCCATATTAAAGAGAAGAAAGCAAGCAGTTTCTTCTCTTTAACAACGGAGCGTTGGGGTGGTGGTGGTGGATTCGTTCCCCTCTCCCTGGTCTCCTGGGTTTGGAAGGGTTGGGGGGACAAAAGGGATCTGTCCCCCAACCCTTCTGGACCCAGGAGACCCAGGATAGGTGATCGATTTCACACCCCTCCAACACTCCATTGTTGAAGAGAAGAAACCGCTTGGTTTCTTCTCTTTAATAATGGGGTGTCCTGCAGCAGGATCCCCTCTCTGCCAGCACCCCTGGCTCTGGAAGGGTTGGGGGGACATACCCCTTTTGTTGCCCCTACCCCCCAAACCCAGGGGACCCAGGAGAGGGGATCAATCCACCAGCCCCCAACAGAAGAAGCAATCGTAAACGGTAGTTGGCTAATGTTTTGGTCCACCTAATATGGTGGCAGGCCATGCCCACTGGCTTCAAAAAACTTACAGCATGAAGCCTGTAGTGCCATCTCCTTTTTTTATACCTCCATGATCCATTGAGTATAGTGCCCTCTAACTCTGAAATCACTATAATCCAAGTCTGGATGCCAAGTTAGAGTACCATTGTCTCCCATATGTCAAGCTGCATCATTCACAATCATCCAATTGCAGGTATAGTGGAACCCCGAGTTACGAATGCCCCAAGTAACAAAAAACTCGCAATACGAAAGGAAATCATGAGAAAATGACTCTTCAACTAATGCTTTTTTCAGCCATAATATGGGTTCCTCAAAAAATTTATCAGAGTAAAATGCCTTTATTGAAATAATGTTTTTTTTTTCTTTTTAATTGTGTTCTATTAGAGTTACCATATGTCCCTATTTCCCAGGATTTTCCTGGGTTGAAGCAGTCCCGGCTGGTTCTACAAAAAACATGTAAACATCCCGGGGAAAAAGGGTTAATTACATGGAGTCACTATTCCTAGAGAGGGAGGACAGAAAGTGAAGTGTTGTCCGCTGCAAAATAAGTCCCTTCCTGTCTCCTGCTTTTCTCCTTCCAGAGGGAAACGGAGGCTCCATGGGCTGCATTGCTGTTCCGGGCCCCTCCTTAGAACTTTCTTCCAAGGGATCCTCTTGTGGGGTTTCAGGGTGAGTTTACTTCAAAATGTGTGTGTGTGTGTGTGTGTGTGTGTGTGTGTGTGTGTGTGTGTGTGTGTGTGTGTGTGTGTGTGTGTGTGTGTGTGTGTGTTTGGAGGGGAGGGGAGGGGAGGGGAGGGGAAAGGTGACCTCAGGGGGAGGAAGGGTGGTTTAAAGAGTGGCCAAAGAAAAGTTCAAAAAGTAAAAGTCACCCTTGCTCAAAAGCCAGTCGTATCCAACTCTAGGGTTCAATGCTTATCTCTGCTTCATAGCTGAAGAGCCAGTGCTGTCTGCGTCTGCAGTTGTTTCCATGATCATGTGGCAGGCATGACTAGACACCGAATGCTGTTTACCTTCCCACCAAAGTGGTGCCTATTTATCTACAGTACAGTGATACCTCATACATCGTCCAAACTTGCTTCCACAAGTTTGGACTTTATACGGATTTGGACTTTGTATGAGGCATGCAAAATCCTAGCCGCGATGCCTCATACAATGTCCAAATCCTTGCCACGATGCCTCATACAACGTCGTTTCCATAGAGATACATTGTACTGTAACAGCACAGACTTCAGGGCAAAGTCAAGGAAACTGACAGAACTTTAAGAAATCATTGTCTAAAGGCTAAAAACATTACAAAAACATGTCAAACAACCCTCATTGTCCAAGAACCTGAAGAATGCTGCAAAAATCCCAGGAATGCTTCTAAAAATTCTGACAAAAAATTCAAAAAATCAAAAATTGTGCTCAAAACCACTCCTAAACACTCTTCACCTCATGCAAAACCCACAAGAGCAATGCACACATGTGTCCTGCCTTTTATACTGCCCAGGCACAATGCAACCTGGGAAAACCCCAATACAAAGTTGCACGACTTTGTATGAGGCAACTTTTTTCAAGAAATTAGGTGATGTTGTATGAATCCAATGTTGTATGAAGCGGACTTTGTATGGGGTATTACTGTACTTGCAATTTCTTGCTTTCAAACTGCTAGGTTAGCAGGGGCAGAGATTGGAAAAGAAATAAAAATAGAACCATCAAGAATCATCTTTTGCAAGAAGAATCATATGGGAAACAACCTTGACTACAGCTTTTTTAAACTGATGGTGGTTGCCCGCCCTGGATGGGGATTCAGTGAGGTCTTAGATCTGCGGTCCTCATGACACATGAACAGTTTGAAGAATGGAATGATGTCACATGGCTGTCCTGGTTTGTTGGGACGTAATAATGGCAACCCTATGTTCTATAGACAATAGCAGGTTTACACTGAAGATGGTACACCTGTGGCTGTCTATATGTTTTGGGGCCACAACTACTACCATCTTTTATTGGTGGCTATTCTGGTTTAGGTTGAGGAGATTGGTCATTCAAATATATCTGGTAGGTCATGCATTCTCTACCTGTGTCATGCAGATCAAAGTAAACTGGCCTAAAGTCTAGCAAGTTACACACATTAAAGCCTTCAGTCTTGAATGTTATCAGCAAGGTAAGCCAAGTAGAGTACAGAGAAGTTTTCAATGTTATATGGTTGCTGTGTAAAGCCAAATATTAACCCCCACCTATGTATAATCATGGATGCAACTGCAAATCCCATGTAAAAGCTGAGGAATTTTTTTTGAGTAGGCTGACGCCAGCCTATATTTGCACAATTATCTGTATCCAACACAAAATGTAGGATCTATTTTTCCTCATGATCCTGCACAATGCTACATGTAGCTTTGTGACTGAATTCAAATGTTTGCCAACATGCTGGAGGGTAAACTTTAGATATGCAGTGGCTGCAGATGTAATAACTGGCTAGCTATGACATAGAAGGCAACAGCACACACAGGACTTTCAACTGATTTTCTTGATCTGAGCCCAGAATATTCATGAAAATTCATCCTCAGAAATGGAGCCAGAAGTTAACTTAATAAGACTGATTTGGTTTAAAATCTCCCAGTCAAAATAAAAGTAGCTTGTGGTTTCATACACCTTTTTAAATTGCAGACTTCTTATATTCAGTGCTGTTTCTAACACTTAATCCTCCTTATTTCCATGTCAAAAACATAGTGCACAAAATCATTAAAGGTACCTGCTTGCTGCAAGAGCCTTTTGAAAGATGTGTATGCAAAACCCTGCTTTCCCAGATGATTCAGGTATTCAAGCCATACTTTTTATATACACTGCCAAATAATTATGCTGTTATATCATTTGTAGACATTTATTTTAAAATAATACCCCAAAGTATTGCTTGGAACCCAAACTGAAGGTTAACATGGGGGAAAATGATTTTTGCCTAAATTTAGCAATGTCCATGGAATCTATGGATCTTAAATATCAGAATATGAGTAGAAAAATAAAACAGAACAGTCAAGGAAATATTTTGATATAATGCTAACACTGAATAAAAATTTTGCCTGGAGAACTGTTGTGTTATCTTTCCTCACAATGGCTATACAGACAATTAACACTTTCAGCTCAATATGAACTATTCAGAATATTCAAATAACCTTGTCAGTGGCTGAAATCCTAGTGGTTAGCATAGTAGAACTGCTAGAGTAAGTCCTCTGAATCACTGGGAATTTGGTAAATCAACTCTTTTGTAAATTCCTTTGATTCAAATGGGCTTATTCTAGTTGTGACTTACTATACTAGAGCAAGTCTAAACTAGATTTGCCCATTTGTTTCAATGGAATTTATTCCAGAACTGACTTTCCAAATCCCTATTGATTCAATGGGATTACTCTAGTGTGACTTACTGTACTAACTAATAAAATTTCAGCCCCTCATTACAGGATACCCACGTGTGCTCACTTCCATTGAGAAAAAGACACAAAGCAAGGGGAAATTCCAGAAGGTAACTTTTCTTCTTCTTCTTCAATTAAAAACTTAACCAAACACAGATGTTTTTTAACACATGCAAATGGTAGCAAGCACAAGAGGGTACGTTATAGTATAGATCAGGGGTCAGCAAACATAGTTCTCCAGGTGTTCTTGAACTTCAGTTCCCAGAAGCCCAAGTCAGTACACCTGCTGATCAGGGCTTGTGTGAATTGAAGTCTAGGAACATCTGAAACTCCATGTTTGCTGACCCCTGGTATAGACCATCTTGACTGGTTCCACTGGTGTTGCCAGCATTCAAGCTCCCATTTCCTATGTAAAGTTTGGTATCCTGCTGGCAATGTGGGCACAATATTATGTAGCAGAATGAGGCCATTCCATGGTGTTTTGAATTGTGAATATAGAAGCATAATATCCAACATTCATAAACCAGAGGAGATTTTTTTTTGGTGAGTTAAATTTCCTGACTTTTTAAAAATGGAAGTTTAAGTATACATATACTACACGGAAATTCCAACAGAAGTGGCAATATATTACTTGTGGGCCTTGTGTGGCCTCTGCTAATTCTGCTGCCAAAACAGTGCCATCAGAATTAATGATGGTGTTATAGCTAACAATGGAAATGTGCTACCAAAAAACTTCAGTGCTGCCACCACCACTCGCCTCCATGTTTAATCCTTTTCTTCTAGAGGAAAAAGAAATGCTTTATCTTATAGAATTGCAGGGTTGTATGCAGTCTGAAATGTATTATTTCCTGCTCCTGAATTTCACAGGCAGATTTGGAAGCATCGGGAACCATGACATTGGAAAATGGATTTGAGTGGCAGTACCAAGTACCTTGGTAGTGATGTAGCACCTTGTAGGTTTCTCACTGCATAAATTGCTTAGGCTATTTGCTTTTCTTTATGAAATAATTTAATTTAATTTAATAGATTTATATACCACCCTATCCAATGGACTCTGGGCGGTGTACACAAGTTAAAACCAATATAAACCAATTAAAACCCCTTAAAAACTTAGCAATATCTCTCCCTGCTGTGGCATTTACTATCTAAAAACAAATATAAAATCTACAAAACCTTAACATTAAAAAATTAATTACAGGAGGGGGGAGCCTCAGACGAGCCAAAAGGGGGAGCTTGTTGACAATACTCCCCCCCCCCCTAACCAATTTTGCCAACCATGTCTTCAATTCTTTCCTAAATGGTAGCAACTGGGCCTGGAGGCGTAGTTCTACTGGGAGGAGGTTCCATAGTGTGGGGGCTATGACTGTTTGGTGTATGAGAACCAAGACACAGGAACAGCCGAAGGATTGGCTTAACACATCTTTATTGCATGGTGGTCAGGGGGAACATGTGGTAATGGTGGACGAACAGCTCAATATATACAGTGGCTATACATTTGAATGTGGCTCCACGATAGCCCATTGGCTACCGCCCGCGTGACGACATTCCTGGTCACGCCCTTCTTGTCCAGGTGAGGTAGTGGCGGGAATCTTCCCGCGCTGGAGTTATTGCGTAATTGGAACCATATGAGCTGGACGCTCGCTATTGCCACCTAGTGGTTGCTAGCTCGCGTCCTATTACAGAAGGTTACAGTGTTACAGTTGATGGGTGTTACATTGTTGCAAAGGCATAGTATTAGGAACACAACATCCCTCCCCCCTAGGATGAGACGAAGTCTCTCATCCAATATGGCTTATTGCAGGCGCGTTTTGGGCGTTCTGCTGGCTGGCTTGTCCCGGGGGCGCTACTGCTTCTCTGTCCCCTGGTCTCTTGTCCTGCAACGGGAGAGGGAGACTCGTTAGTGACTTGCCGCGGTTCTGCGGCTTTTGGGGAAGGGACAAACTCCATTGTGGAAAAACCGGGGGCACTGGGGGCTAACGAAAAACCCCGCTTCTCGCTTGGATGGGTGGGGGACCACTCTGAAAACTCCCCCCAGTTTTGTAACTGAAACTCAAAATCATCTACTGGGTCATTGGGGACATCCCACAGGCTATCTATGAGGACAGACTCCTTCCCCTCCCCCCTTGGTGGGGACCACTGGCCCCCTTCTCCTCCCCCTTGGGCTGAACGGGTGGGGGAGAACCCTAATGTTGAATCCTTCTGCACGCCGTCCGTGCTTTGGCCGTCCGGAACCTGGCGCCGGAGTTGATCTGCGTGCCGTCTCCAGAGTAGACCCGCACTGGTCTCTACACAATATGACACGGGACCCGTCTGGCCAACGATGACGCCCGGGACCCATGCTGGCCCCGCGCTAGCGTAGTTCCTGCAATGCACCGGGGCACCTACTTCGAAACTCTTGGTGTCCACTAACCCTATGTTCCTCCCAGTGTCCTCCACCCTCGTTGGGTCTAGCCTGGTCAGAATCGTGGTCAGCTTTCTACGCATTAAGAGCTCCGCGGGTGAATACCCTGAAGCTAGGGGGGTCACACTGTAGCCCAGCAAGAACTGACACAGTTGCAGGTTAAGGTCCCCGGGGCCCATGTGCCTCAGCGCGTCTTTGGTGGTGCGCACGAGGCGCTCTACCTGGCCGTTTGTCGCCGGGTGGAAAGGGGCGGAGGTGATGTGCCGAATGGCGTTGATCTCGGTGAACGCCCTGAACTCGGCGGACGTGAAACAACTAGCGTTATCTCTAATTAGGGTGTCGGGTATACCGAACGTGCTAAAAACCTTCCGCAATTGCTTTACTGTCGTTGCTGAAGAGGTGCTCGTAACTGGGATTACCTCCAACCACTTGGAGTAAGCATCCACCACGAGGAGAAAAAGTGTCCCTCTAAATGGGCCCGCAAAATCAATGTGCACACGGGACCATGGCCCCTTTGCCGCGTCCCACTCCCTGTGCGGCAGATGCGCTTCTTCGGGTCGGGAGCATTGGCAGCTCTCGCAAGTGCCCACCATGTGCTCGATGTCGGCATCTAATTGGGGCCACCAGAAGTAGCTCCTGGCCAGAGCCTTGGAGCGGACAATCCCAGGGTGGCTGACATACAGCAGTTTGAGCACCCTAGGTCTCAGAGATTCGGGGACTACCACCCGCTGGCCCCACAGAAGGCACCCCCTCTCTATGGACAACTCTAGCCTCTTCATGAAAAACGGGGCGAACTCTGCCGCTGGGGAGGATGCTGGCCACCCTTTCTGCACCCAGGAGCTGACTAGAGCTAGCGTTTTGTCCTTGCCGGTCACCTTGGCGATGTCTGCGGGTACAATGGGGGGTGAATCTAAGACCTCTATTAGGAGCACTTGGCGGTCTTGTTCTTCCTCGCCCACGACGCTGCTAACGTGGGGGAGGGGAGACCTCAACAGGGCGTCCGCGTGGCTTATTTCCTTTCCTGGCCGGTACACCAACGCGTGCTGATACGCGTTCAAGAAAATGGCCCACCTTAACATCCTAGGGGACAGGATTTGAGGCATGGGTTTGTCTGCAGTGAAGATGCCTAGCAGGGGCTTGTGGTCGGTCACTATGGTGAAGGGGCGGCCATAGAGGAAACCGTGGAACTTTTTTGTTCCCGCGATTATTGCTAGCGCTTCCCTGTCTGTTTGGGCGTAGTTTCGCTCTGCCTGGGACAGGGATCTGGAGTAGAATGCTACCGGGGCCTCTCTCCCATTCTCCAACACGTGGCACAGCACCGCCCCCACCCCCACTGGGGATGCATCACATATCAGAACCACCGGTCTCTTGGGGTCAAAATGGGTGAGAATTGCATCAGACGCTAGGAGGTGTTTCAGTTCACTGAATGCCCTCTCCTGGCTCTCGCCCCACTTCCACGCCTCATCCTTCTTGAGTAGCTTGTGAAGTGGCTCTGCTACTGATGCCTTCCGAGGCAGGAAGGAGTGGTAAAAGTTTAAGAGCCCTAGGAACGACTGCAATTCGGGCTTGGAGGTGGGGCGAGGGGCATTTTGAATGGCGGCTACCTTTGATTTGGAGGGTTTGATTCCCGCAGGTGTTACCCGGAAACCCAAGAACTCAACCTCTTTTGCGAAGAAAACGCATTTGTCTTTTCGCAACCTCAACCCCGCCTTTTCAAACACCGCCAGCACTTTGTCCAGCCTTTCAGCCAACTCTGCCTCACTCCCCCCCGTTATCAACACGTCATCAAAGTATGGCAAGACCCCCTCCAGCCCCTTTAAGAGGTGTTCCACGAGCGACTGGAAAATACCCGGCACCGAGTTCACGCCGAACTGTAGGCGCGTCACCTGGAACGCCCCCTTATGAGTGACTATCGTTTGCGCAGCAGCTGCAGCTGGGGTTACTGAGAGTTGCTGATAGGCTTGCGCCAGGTCACGTTTTGCGAAACACTTTCCCCCATGTAACCTGGCCAACAGGTGGCTGACTACCGGCACCGGATACGCATTTGGGCGGATCGCCTTATTAATGGTGCATTTATAATCAACGCAAATGCGAACCTCCCCGTTGGCCTTAAGCTCAGTTACAATCGGAGTTTCCCACTCCGCGGAATCAACAGGAACAAGAATCCCCTGGCCCACCAATTTGTCCAGTTCCGCCTCTATCTTGTCCTTTAGTGCGAAAGGCACCCTGCGCGGCTTGAGTCTTATAGGGCGGACCTCCGGGTCCAGGTCGAACGCTACTGGGGGTCCCTTGAATTTTCCGAGTCCTTTCTTGAAGACTTCGGGGTGTGCGTCACACACCTCCTGTATTGGGTCAGTCCCAACGGCATGCACCCCCCCCCAATGAACAAACCCAGGGGCTTAAACCATTGAGTCCTGAGGAGGCTGCAACTTCCCCCTTTGAGAACAACCAGGGGAAGTTCCGCGGTGTGTTGTTTGTATTGGACCTTGAATTTTCCAACCCCCAACACCGGAATGCTATTACCCTGTACGTCCAGCAGCGTGGACCTCAACGCTTTGAGCTTAGGGCGCACGTGGGGGGAAATTCCCAAGAACTCCCACTGGGACATGATTGAGTAGGAGGAACCCGAGTCTATCTCCATCCTAACAGGGGCCCCTTGCACCAGTACCTCAACAAAATAACATGGGTGTCCCAAGGACACGCTGTACACGGGGGCGTCGTCGCTGCTGTCATCGGAGATGCGGCCCACGCCGGGCGCCCTCCTTGGTCTTCGGCGAGCGGTCTGATGGGCTTTTCTGGTCTTTGCGCCGCCGTCTGCAGACCTTGGCGATGTGCCCCCGGCGTCCGCAGTTGTGGCACTCGGCCTTCCAGAACGGGCACTTGATGCGGTCGTGGACCGCTCCACAGCCGTCGCAGCATCGGCCATCTTCCGAACCCTCCGGACGTCCTCGGCGTCGCTGCTCTGCGTGGAAGATTTCGGCGTGCGCCTGGCCGCCTGCACCGAGCCCGCTGCCTTGTTGGGCTGTGTGGGCCTTTCTTGGAACCCCTTGACTCCGGCCCTCGTGGCCTCCGCGGCCTGGGCCACCTTCACGACCTCGCGCAGCGTCGGGGGTGGCTCCTGGTTCATCAACTTTCGCTGGACCTCCTCATCCCACAGGCCACACAGCATGCGGTCCCTGAGGGCGATTTCCAAGTTTTCCCACTTACATGGGCTGGCGGCCAACCGCAGGGCCGCTGCAAAGGCGGCGATGGACTCGCCAGGTGCTTGAACTCTCTTCCAGAATGCGTCCCGAGCCGAAAACATCAAAACCGAGGGCTGGAAATGGTCGCGCATCACTTTTAGAAGCTGTTTGGCCGTCAGCTCGCTCACTTTCTTCGGTGATACTAGGTCCACCAATACTCTTTTGGCGGAATTCCCAAGCATCCGAGTGAGGATGGCCCTCTTCTTTCCCTCGTCCGTAATGTCGGACACCACCAGCGCATCTTGGAAGTCCATTTCAAAGAGCTCCCAGTCTTCCGGCTTGTTGATGTCGAAGCCGGCATGTGTCTTGATCTTGTGGGAAGCCATATCCCACCTTCGTTGCCAATTTGGTGTATGAGAACCAAGACACAGGAACAGCCGAAGGATTGGCTTAACACATCTTTATTGCATGGTGGTCCGGGGGAACATGTGGTAATGGTGGACGAACAGCTCAATATATACAGTGGCTATACATTTGAATGTGGCTCCACGATAGCCCATTGGCTACCGCCCGCGTGACGACATTCCTGGTCACGCCCTTCTTGTCCAGGTGAGGTAGTGGCGGGAATCTTCCCGCGCTGGAGTTATTGCATAATTGGAACCATATGAGCTGGACGCTCGCTATTGCCACCTAGTGGTTGCTAGCTCACGTCCTATTACAGAAGGTTACAGTGTTACAGTTGATGGGTGTTACATTGTTGCAAAGGCATAGTATTAGGAACACAACAGACTGAGAAGGCCCTTTTCATTGTGCTGGAGAGGTGAGCCTCCCCAACAGATGGTATCTGAAGGGTGCCCTCTTGGTTTGCTCTCGAGGGACGTGTCAATGTCCTAGAGATGATGCGGTCCCTGAGGAATCCATGCCAAATATGATTCAAGAAGGACCAGTATGCAAATCCAAGAAGCTATCTGCCTGAAATGTCTCATTTTTAGTTCCTTCTTTAGGGTGCATCATATATCCAAGTTTCATCTATATTGATGCTGTTTATCTTCCCACCAAAGTGGTACCTATTTATCAACTTGTAATTTCTTGCTTTCAAACTGCTAGATCTTAACCACAAAACCACTGCAGCCACCAAGAATTCATGTAAGATCATATTCAGGGACTGTGATGGCTTAGTGATTAAAACACTCAGCTTGACAACCAGATGTTTGGCAGGACAGCAGTTCTAGACCTGAGTGCTGCACAACAGAATGAGCTCCCATCTCTGTCCCAACTCCAGCCAACCTAGAAGTTCAAAAGTAAGAAATTGCAAGTAGATAATTAGGTACCACTTTGGTGGGAAAGATAACAATGTTCTGTGCACTAGTCATGCCTGCCACATGTCCAAATAAATGTCTGCAGATGTAGACAGCACTGGATCTTTGGCTATAAATGGAGATTAACACCATACCCTAGAGTTGAATATGACTGGCTTTCGAGCAAGGGTGACCTTTACCTTTAATGGTTTTTTTTAGGTAATTGTTTTTAGCTGCAAACGTTTTAACTGTTTTTGTATTGTATTTTTCTTGTTGTTTTGCCGCCCTGAGTGGTGCTTGCACCAGGAGGGTGGTGTACAAACAAACAAACAAATAAATAGTAATAATAAAAGCAAAAAAAAGATACAGCCATTTTTCCTTTGCATTTTCTTGCAATTTTAATTTACAAATTCATTCAGATCCAGGGCATAAATAGGATGGGTTGCACATAAATCTCTCTAGAATGAGGTGGGATTTATTACAAAGAGCCAAACTAGCCTCTAGATCACACCACCAGAACATGGTGTGTTTGTGCATGAGTGGCCATTTTACTTCCTGGTTTGGCATGGATGCTTCTACACATGTACAAAAAGTGGCCATTTTACTTCCTGGTTTGGCATGGACACTTCTGCACAAGTACAAAAGCAGCCACTTTACTTCCTGGTTTGGTGCAGATGCTTCTGTGCATGCATGAAAGTGGCCATTTTACTTCGCAGAAGTGTCTGCGCCAAATCAGGAAGTAAAATGGCCACTTTTCGCACATCCACAGAAGCGTCTGTATTTAATTCCTGGTTTGGTGAGGGTGTTGTGGGCCTGAAGGAATGCCTTTGGGGACCATATCTGACCCATGGGCTGTTGTTTGGGCATGCCTGCTCTAGACCAGTGTTTTCCAACCTTTGGTTTTTGGGCTTCCATTTCCAGAAGCCTAAGTCGATTCCCCAAAGCACTGATAAGCTTTGTACTGACTTAGGTTTCTGGGAATTGCACATTGGGAAACACTGGTCTAGACTGCTTCAGTGACTCATGCACAACACTAATAGGAAAGATTGAACCTATACTACATAGGTTTAAAAGAAATTACTCTTTTCATAGAAGTATAATGAATTCCTCCTAAAAGGTTCTTGTATAGCTTGAATTGTCCACTCTCCTAACTTGAATCCTTGCTGTCCTGACTCTTTGCTTATAAAGGGACCTACCAGCTGCTTTGTTTTTGTTCCAGCAAAATTAACTTCAATCCTTCCCCTCATTTCCAGTGTTCTTCTCCTCTATCTCAATCACTTCCCACTAGCCAAGTGCCAGTATCCTACATGGTCTGATCTTCTGCTTCTGACTGTCTGGCCAAAATGTCAGCCTACTTTGTCATTCATTTGGCTCGTGGTTTGGCTTTTCTTTGGCTTTGATCTTGGAAAGAGACCTTACAGGAGTAACATGCTGTTTCTTTCACCAGAATTCCACTTGGCTTCACTAATTTACATCCAAACATTGATTAACTTAGTACTTAGTTTTCCCCCACTGTCAATCAAAAGTTCTCTTCAGATGTTACATTTGTTTTTTTAACTAAAAGAACTGGATCTGTCACATTCAATCATAGCAACTGCACACTGTACTGAGTTCAAACCAGATGTAAATGTACTGTTAACATAAAATTCATTATGGTATGGTCCCATGGCAATTTGGGGCTTATGACACAATAGGCCTCATGAATGGACTAGGTTAGGTATATAGAATCATCGTCATGAGAAAAACACAACTACACTCTGCCTAAATTTTATAATTTAATGATGAGCATTAAATCTAATCAATAATTCTGATACTTTGCAAATAGTCCATTTTTCAGCAATGTAAAAAACAGTGCTATAAGAGAGATGCATCTGTAGTCACAACTTATTAAGGATTCTTTAAAACTCTTTCTGTTTGCATTTATCAGTCCACACAACTTTGTTCCATTTCATATGAATTGTAAGCTACCATTTTGAGAGATTCCATTTAATATACAGCTCAGAGAAGTTACATATAAAATGATGGACAACAAAATTATAAATAATTGGGGAATATGAGTAAATTACGGGACTGCAGTGACTTACTTGTTAAGACACTGAGCTTGACGACTGGAAGGCTGGCAGGTCAGCAGTTCATGACCGAGTACTGCATAACAAAGTAAGCTTCTATCTCTGCCCCAGCTCCTGCCAAACTAGCAGTTCAAAAGTAAGAAATTGCAAGTAGATAAATAGGTACTGCTTCAGTGGGATAGTAACAGCATTCCATGCACTCTGGCATCAAGTCATGGCTGCCACATGACCATGGAAATGTCAGCAGATGTAGACCGTGCTGGCTCTTTAGCTGTAAACGGAGATTAGCACCATCCCCTAGAGTCGGGTACAACTGGCTTTTGAGCAAGTGCAACCTTTATCTATGAGTATATTAACTGGCTAGATAGCTCTTTAGAAGAGGATGGGATTCAAATTTCCACTGTGCCTTCTGAGAGAAGAACCAGCTTCACAATCCTAAGACTCCCCCTGAAGAAAGGAATGGTAAACCCCTTTGGTGTGTTGGCTGATCCTGGAAAGGATTGCCATAAGTCAGAATTGACTTGACATCAGGCAGTTATTATCGTATGCTTAGGAACTTTGTGGTGATAAATCATGCATAACATATTGCATTATGTCTGTAATTTCCATCACAGTACAGTTGTGTAGTGCTGTACAGTATTTTAAAGAGGAACTTTTGATTCTTACATGCTAGCTTTATACTTGAGTGTGGATTTAAACTTCTGTCTAGCACAATACTCAAGCTGCTATTCTGTATTATCTTTCATGGCATATCATGATATTTTATCTGAACCAGGGTCTAGCTCTATCGGTAACAAACAAGCAAGCAAGCAAGCAAACAAACAAACAAGCAGCAGTGGTGTTTTCTAGGACTGGCAGCCCCACTGCTCCTTTAGGCTCTATAAAAGGTCTCCCAAATACCTACTATTTTCCCCACCATTTTTATATTCGCAATAGGAAGCAAGGCTGGAGTTATGCCATGCAACATTAGAGCTGGACCCCTGTTTAAGTGAGTGAAATATGGATGACTATAGGTGTTTGTAAGTGTGGATCTGTGGGTTGAAACTTCCAGGATTCTGTCTACAAATTCTGGAGAATTCTAAGAGTTGTAGTCCAAAAGGAAAGAAGGAAGAATGGTAGATCCCTATGTGACATCTATAACAGTGATGGTGACACTTGGCACTCCAGGTGTTCTTGAACATCAATTCCCAGAAGCCCTGATCAGCAGAAGTGCTGACTTGGGCTTCTGGTAATTGAAGTCCAAGAACACCTGGAGTGCCAAGGTTCAGCATCACGGATCTATAGCATCAAGGGAATTCTTGCACAAGTAAAAAAGCAATTAAACAAATAAACACTGAAGCAATGTAAAAATCATTCTTTCCATTATACCTCCCTTCGAATGCAGCATTTCTTAATATTGTTCCCATATAAAAACACAAGTCATCTAATGACGTGCAAGCAGGTGTGAATTGCACCAGTTCCTGCTAATTTTTTGAGATCATTTAAGCATATGGTTAAGCATGTACAGTAAGCTCTACTTTTCTTTGTGATGTGCAAAAAATAACAAATGTTTGCATCTGCCACACCTCACCCTTTTAAGTCATCTTCAGAGGAGGAAAATTATCTGCCTCAGCCAGAAAAATGATGGCACAGCTGGCCTCCCCATCTCAGAAGCTCAGGAGGGAACTGCAGAGACCAGTCCTACAGATGAGGACTTGGAGAATGAGGAAAACCTGGCACATGTGCTGGTTCTTTGACAGCAGTCTTAATTGACCAATGTCAAATTTGTTTCCCCCTACTTAGTCTCTCCTGTGAACCAAACTGACTCATGTCCATGCCTCTGCCTGCTCTCTGTTTGACAGGGTGAGTAGTTTACTGGACATAACTCTTACCTTAAACCTTAGAATACAGGATGACAATGTGGAAATAGACCACCCATGATAATACATCATCCTAGTGTATTCCTGAGTGCCTACCAGATTCCATGGCTGGGTAGATACCCAGTAACACACTTGACACCCTGTTAATTAAAGCTCTCCTCTTTTCCTTATAATAATAATAATTGTATTGCTAAGTCAATTCCAACTAATGGTGATGTTTCTCGGGGATTCTAAGTAGAGAAAATACAGAAGTGGTTTACCATTTCCTTCTTCTTGGGGAGCCCTAGAGCTGTGCAGCCTGCCTATGACTACACAGGCTGGATCTGCAACATCTGTTGCTAGATCCTTGTTAAATATAACAATGTCCTAATTATGGCTATCTACAATGTCTATTTCTGCCCCAATGCTTTATCAACTTCTTTGTGGTCTCTAAATCTACACAAATCCACATTAGTGTGGATTCACAGGGGACCACGAAGAAGAACAACAGTTACAGGTAAGCAACCTGTCATTATAGAGCCCTGGTGGCACATGGGATTAAACTGCTGTAAGGTAAAGGTTTCCCTTGCTCAAAAGCCACTCGTATCCGACTCTAGGGTGCAGTGCTCATCTCTGTTTCTAAGCCGAAGAGCCAGCGCTGTCTGCATCTGCAGACGTTTCCGTGGTCATGTGGCAGGCATGACTAGACACCGGAGTGCACGGAACGCTGTTCCCTTCCCACCGAAGTGGTCCCTATTTATCTACTTGCAATTTCTTTCTTTCGAACTGCTAGGTTGGCAGGAGCTAGGATGAAGACGGGAGCTCATTTCCGTCCTGCAGTACTTGGGAATTGAACTGCTGACCTTCCGCTTCCCAGTCAGTGTCTTAGCCACTTGAGCCACTGCAGTCTCTGCAGCCAAAATGTCATGAGTTCGATTCTGTCAGGGATCCAGGTTGACTCAGCTTCTTCCATCCTTCCGAGGTCAATAAAATGAATACCCAATATGTTGGGGGCAAAATGCTAATTCCCTTGTGGACTGCCCAGAGAGTAAACTCAGTGCTGTGAGATGGTATATAGGCATAATGGTTAATTGCTATGAATATGAAGCACATTTGGGCCAGTATTTTTAATACTTTAAAAACATTTTATATTGTAATGTTTTTATATGTTGTATGCCGCCCTGAGCAAGAGGGCGGGATATAAATCTAAATAAATAATAATAATAATAATAATAAATAATCTTCTCATATGAGGCACAGCGGGGAATCAAACTCCCAACTTCTGACGCCACATCCTGCTGCCTAAATCATTGAGCTATCCAGCCAGCTTACGCAAACATAAAACTGGTAATAAGATTTTGGGCAACCTTCTGATTCTCCCATAATTCTTTCTCTCTTGGATGGTTTAAACTTACTGCTCTTTCCAGTATTTATCATTATCTGCTTTTATCTGTGGTTAAGCCAAGAGGGGGAAAAATCAAAGAATCCCATATTCTCTCTCTCTACCCCACCTACAATTTCCTTATTAATTCAACAAGTTCTGATTTTATTTCTGTTCAATGCCTAAAATGTGTCCCATGGATTTTTCAGATCACATGGAAACAGGTAATTGATTAAGGGCCTTCTGCATGGTGGTTTTAATAGGATTGTCATACAGTACCAATGGGAATAGTTCCCTTCAGTTATCTAAAAAGCTTTTTCTATTTGAACAAAAGGTTGAAGATCATAGGCTTGAATAAACATCTTCTTTAACTTAATCATTTTTATAATTATAGTGTCTTATTCCATTTATTTTCCAATACTAATAGCTTCAACTTCTTTCTCCATTTTCCAGTCCAGAGTATTTCTCCTTTGATTAATTTAAATACCAAGGAGATAGTGTGAAGTACAGCAGAAGTTTATGTATATTGATTTGTTCTCTTAACTTTTCCATCCTAGTTGTGAATTACAATGTGATTTTCTGTAAAATCTGTATGCAACAGGTTTTCCTCCTCAGTAAATTTATTTTGGGTTCCCTTAAGGCTCTTTCTTTCAAAAGGAATGCATGCACTTTCAAATAATCCTGACCAACACCACCGAGCATACAGAACTGTACTTTCTCATTTGGTTAGATGCCTGCAAAGATGTCCATGTGCCGCTATTAATTTATTATTTGTTTCAAATATTCTTCAGTTGGAAACAAAAGTTTCTTTTGGCTTAAATGGATACATGGTTTTTCTTGCTCTCTTATTAGTTCTAGGCACCTTCAAAATGAGCATTTGGTCAATTTAATTCCCTTTCTTCTCTTTAGTGTTGGAACAACATGGGGTATTATTATCCATACTGTATTTCCTTTTAAATGCACTTTGTGCTCACGTTAAACACATTTATTTCTCTTTAACTCTAATGCTTGGCTTTTGTTTGGAACCCATGGCTTGTTTGATTAGCCAGAATCCTGCAATACACGACTTTAAATATGATTCTGCAGCATTCAAAATTTTACTTTCTGCAGATGAAATTTTATAGTTTACCGGTATTTCAAAATCCCAACCTTCTATTCTAGCATCAATAAAGGCAGTTAATATTTAATTTATCTGGTTTTTCTATCAGTTTGGTCAAATCAAATGAAGGAGGATTAGACTTTCCTATCTTTAGGCTATTCCATCAAATTAGGTCTATCATTCCTACAGTTTTTGTAATGAGAGATATTCATTCATTCATTTAGTATCCCACCAACATTTAAATGCTATGCAGTACTCTGAGAGGAACACAATAAGAACAAAGACATCATACAATAAGGAAAGCATTAAGTAAAATAAGTACAAATACAAACAAATAACAGTATAAATAGAAAAATGAAAAATGAAAAATGAAAAATGAAATTATTATTATTATTATTATTATTATTATTATTATTATTATTATTATTATTATTATTATTATTATTATTATTATTATTATTATTATTATTATTATTATTATTATTATTATTATTATTAAATTGAATTTCTTCCACCGCCCCCCAGGCGGCTTACCCCATCAACAATAAAACATCATAAAAAACAATTTAAAACATTTAAAAACAGGGTTTTTAAAGTTAAAAATTATAAAATTATAAAAATTACTTAAGATTTTATTTTAAAAGAGCCCTCCAATACCACCTGACACAGCTACAATACCTTAGACAAGCCAACCCAAGGTGGCTGTCCCCCCAGCTGCCCCCCAAACCCGCTGCACCAGCCAGGTCTTCAGGTTCTTGCAGAAGAGGAAAAATCTCTGCCTGGAGATGAAGTTCAGTGGCAAGAGGTTCCACAGGGCTGGCGCAGACACAGAGAAGGTTCTCCTTCTCATGCTGGTCCTCTACCATGTAGGGATTTAAAGGTAAACACCAGCACCTTGAATTGCACCCGGAGGCACACCGGTAACCAGTCTAGCTCCCACAGTAGTGGTGAGGCATGGGCATAATGCCACATCCCATCACCACATGAGCAGATGCATTCTGAACCAGTTGCAGCCTCCTAATTGTCAACAGGGACAGTCCCATGTAGAGCGTATCACAATAATCAAGTCTGGAGGTGACCAGAGCATGCGTGACCATGAGCAAGGAGTCCCTGTCCAGGAGCGAGCATAACTGGTGAATCACATGAAGTTGTGCGAAAGCCCCCCTAGCCACGACTGCCACCTGCTCATTGAGCAGGAATCGTGAGTCCAGGAGGACCCCCAGATTATGAACCGTGTCTGTCTGAGGCAAAAAAGCCTCATCCAGAACCAAAGGTGGTAACTCCCGTGATAACACGGGGCCCCTAATCCACAGCCACTCGGTCTTGCCAGGATTCATTTGTAGCCCATTGTCCCCCATCCAGACCCCTACAGCCTTCAGACACCTGGATAGGACTTCCACTGCATCACCTGGATCACAATAGGCCAAGATGTACAATTGGGTATCATCAGCATACTGATGATACATCACCCCATGGGAATGGATGATCTCCCCCAACAGTTTCATGTAGATGTTAAATAGGAGCGGTGAGAGCACCAAGACCTGAGGTACCCCATATTGGAGAGGCCTAGGGCTGGACCTCTTGCCCTCCAACAACACTGACTGGGTCCAGCCCATCAGAAATGAGGAAAAACAGGACCACACAGTGCCCTGGATTCCCAGTCCTCGGAGCCACCCCAGAAGGATCCCATGGTTGACGGTATTGAAAGCCACTGAGAGGTCAAGAAGAGCAAGGACAGATGTATTCCCACCATCCTGCTCATGCCAGAGATCATCCAACAGTGTGACCAATGCAGTCTCAGTACCATATACGGGACTGAATCCTGACTGGAAAGGGTCCAGATAATCCTCTTCATCCAGGACCCCCTGCAACTGATGTACCACTGCCTTCTCCAAAACCTTTCCCAAAAAGGGGAGGTTGGATACAGGCTGAAAGTTAGCTACTAATGTCGGGTCAAGGAGGGGGTGCACCAATACATTTCAATGGTGCAGGAAACACCCCCTCCAGCAAAGAAGCATTAATTATCTCCCCGACCCAACCGCCTATCACCGCCTTGGCCATTTTAAGCAACCAAGCGGGGCAAGGATCTAATAAACAGGCAGTAGTGTGGACCGATGCAAGGAGCCTGTTCACTTCCTCAGGGACAACTGGATTTAATCGATCCCAGATAACAAGGCAAGACCGTGATCCAGTCAGCTCAAGACACCCTACATCCACGCTGGGGTTAAAATTTGAGTGGATCTGAGCAATTTTCTCCATCAGATAATCAGCAAAATCACCAGCTGACCACTGTAACCCTGGACCAGCGCCCAACCACCACCACCAAAAAGGGACCTATTCACCTGGAACTGGGTTGCTGAGCGATTATCTGCAGAGGCAATAAGAGCGGTGAGATATCCAGACCCTTTATGGGCTAGCTTTTGAAACTTCTGCATGCAAAATCCAATCTGTAAACTTGATGTTCCTATTATAGATGCTATATTTTAGTTTTGTCTAATTAGAGTTTTTGAAAAATGTGTAAGCTCCATTCCTTCCATAGACTGTGCATGTTGAAACAATTCATGAAACCAATGAGTTAAAAGTGGATGTCTTTAAAAAAAAGATTGATTCTGGCATGGTTCTTGAACCTAAGGAGAAGCTTTATGTTGCTGCAGATTCTTTAATGTGGTGATGTGCAGTTTCAAAGCTAGACTAATATTTTTTGAAGTTATCCCACAGGACCCAGCATTTAGGTGAGACAACAACTTGAGCAGCCGTACTCAAAGGAATGAGAATCTAGAATCTAAGAATGTATGTGAACACATTAGCAAAAATTTGATGCATTGATCTATGATACTAAAGTTGACAGAAACAATTTAGGTTCAATTTGGATTAACTTGTCTAGTGTGTCCTGCACCTGCTACACTAAAGGAGAAAAAAACTTATGTGAAGCAAAATTCTTTCTTTCTTTCTTTCTTCTTTTTCTTTTTTTCTTTCTTAGTCTCATGCACAGTGGCAGATCCTACAGTTTTGCACTTTGAGAGACAATCAAGACCCTGAAAAGTGTTTGATATGGAAGAGAAAAAGGAATTATTTCAGTGTAAAAGCCAGTATATCAGAAATGTGCTGGGGAAAATAGAGCATTGTAAGGTTGCTCTCCAAAGAAAAGGACTATTCCCAGATATTTCCAAAGAGCCTGTAACAACCAGACCTCCAGATTATAACAAAGACAGGGTTGGAAGAAAACTTCAGTCTTAGGTGACTAGTGGAAATCTAATGTCTAGTCACAGAAATGGCGAGAATACATAAATCTAAACAATTATAGATGTGTCACATAATATTAATGATCAAGTACAGAAACCTGAAAATGTCAAGTATATTAAAGTGCTATAAATTTCTACTCATTTACTTAAGTCCATTGGGACGTACTGTCAGAGATACAGTATGAATATGGGATTGCAGCTTTTAAAAAGTATATCTTCTTTATTGATAGTGAATAAGATCTAGCAAGAGACCAAAACAACTAATAAATATTATTCAGCCTATTTCACAAGTGTATTGGGAGGTTAAGAAGCATGAGAGGATCTAATACCATCTTTAGCTGCATAGGAAAAATATGTTATAAATATAACACACACATACATACTAGACATGTAAAGAGAGGCAAATATGTGAATAATTTAAGTAAAGTCATAAAACCTGGCTCCTTTTAAAATATCAGGATTTCCCCCCATGTTTTTTGGAAGGGAATATTCTAAAAAACACTAGAAAATATTTGGCAATGGGGGAAAATGGAAGGAAATGTCATATGATACCCATCTGATTCAGCAAAAAAGCAATACATTGGCAAAGCAAAATGTTCATTTTGTCCTTTCCAAACTCAGATGTCACACTTAAAAGCAGAAAAACTGTTCAGTTGAAAAGCAAGTATAACCTCAATTCTTTTTTAAAAATTATTCAGAAAGTCTTGCTTTTATTAATTATTATTTTTGGGAGGGGGGAGAGAGGTGATCTTCCTCTGAGCATTGTAGCAGCTATTCTACTATGGTCTTGATTTGGCAAGAATGCAAGCGCGGCGCCAAAATGGCCGCCGCGCTCTTTGCGGGCCCCGCCCCACAGGACAGAGAATCCGGGTAGTTAGGGGCGTGGCCAGCTCCCTTATAAAAGGGGTGGCCACGAGGCAGCCAAGCTGCCATTTTACCTCAGCGACGGAGCGGAGAAGTCTTTTCCCCTGTGTCTCCGTCGCTCCTTAGCTTACCGGGAAGCCTTTTGGTAGCGGTTCTTCCTTTTCGGCTTCCCTTTGCTTCAGTAGATATGCCTTCGAAGAAGAAGGCAGCTTCAAGTGCGGCTCGCGCTGTTAGGAGGCGCAACCCAGGTCGGAGGACCGCGGGGCCGCCTCCTCAGCAGCCGCCCTCGCAGGCCCCGGTTGGGGCTGGCGGAATGGGGTCTATTGCCCCTTGGCCCGGAGTGGGCGAACAGAATGCGGGCGCGGAAGGGGTTCCGGCCCGCGGCCCGCGAGCGGTGGACACCGCTCCTGCACCTGCCCACCCTGTTGGGCCTGCTGCTCTTGGGTCGCAGCCTCCCCCTGGGCCCTCTAGCCTTGGGGGGTGGTGCGGCCCCCTGCCTTGGCAGGTTTCTCCACCGACCCTGCCGGGCTTCGGTGCTGGCCAATGGCCATATTCGGGTCCTGGGGTACAGGGACCTGTACCCACGCCTGGACCGGGCGGGCCGGCCGGCCCTTGGCCCCAGGTAGACGTGGCAGCCTTACTGGCCCGTATTGCGGCCCTGGAAGCGTCGTTGGCTCGGGCCAGTCAGGCGGGGGCCCCCTTTGGGGTCCCTTTTGCGGCGCTGTCGGCAGGAGGACAACAGCCGACAGGGAGGGTTGAGCTGCTGCAGGCGCGTGGCGCGGTTTCGGCCACTGCCTCGCAGCTCCCCAGTCAGCAGCCAGGTGCGGGTCAGGCCCCGGTGCTGAGCTCTACGTCGGTCGTGAGCTCCGATGCCCCCAGTGGGCCGGAACCCCCGGTGGGGGCGGCCCGCGGGGGTGCAGCATGTGAGTATACGGTGCAAGCAAGTACATCCACACACATTCCCAATATGGGGGGGGGGGCTTTTCAATGGCCTTGGCCTCGCGCGGGTGGTGCGGGGGCCACGCTGTCGGCACCCCACCCGGCGACGGCGACTGCCACCCTGGGCACTGGGGTGGGTACTTGTTCTTACACTGCGGGGAATGTTCTGGGGGTGCCTGGGCTAGCTCAGGCCTCTTTTCCTATGGCTGCAGTGCCTTTTTCGGCTTTGCCGACGGCGGGGTATTCCTTGCCACTGGGTGATCACTTGGCACAGTCTACCAGAGAAAAGATATGGCGGGGGGAGTATGTAGATATCTTTTCACTCCTGAACAGAGAGCCCACCAAGGAAGAAAGGGAGGGACAGGATGAGAAGGACAAGGAGCAGGCACGTCGCCGTAAGCCACCACGTACCTGGGCCAACTGGCTCCCCGCTTATTTAATATACATGGCAGTGTACTTGAGGGCGCGGCCGGATTTGGCTATTCCCATGGTCCAATATATGGACAACATATATAGGGCAATGGTTGATTTCCCGGGTCCCTCGTGGTTGGCCTATGACGAGGAATTCCGTATGAGGATTCCCCTTCACCCCAAGATGAGATGGGATGAGCCGTGCCAGAGGCTTTGGCTTTTGTACATGACGCCCACACGCCCCGCCCCGGGAGACAGATACCATTGTGGACATGCGGTTCAGCGAGCAGCTCCAGCGCAGGTTATCCGCCAAGCTGCGGGGCAGGGGGTTCCAGCCCGCCTGCTGTGCTGGACTTTCTCGTCCAATGGTTCCTGTAATAGGAAGAATTGCAAGTACAGGCATGAGTGTCCCACATGTGCGGGCCCCCACGCAGCCTCCGCCTGTCCCAGGCCTGGAGGGACAAGGGGCAGAGGGAGGGGCGGACAGTGGGCTGGCAAGACTGCCACGGATGGAACTGGTTCTCCAAAAGGCCCCCTCTCCAATTAATGTGGACATGCTGGAGCGTTGGCTCGCATCGTACCCGAAGGGGGAGGATGGGGAGTATCTCCTTCAGGGTTTTAAGCAGGGATTCCGTATCCCTTTCATGGGTGACAGGTCCCCTCAGGATGCCCCTAACCTTTTATCCCTCAGAGGGAGGGAGGACGTGGCTGCGGCCAGCATTAAAAAAGAGTTAGATGCGGGCAGGGTCGCTGGACCTTTCCCTGCACCCCCGTTTCCCAATCTTAAGGTGTCGCCACTGGGCTTGGTCCCCAAAAAGTCCCTAGGCGAGTTTCGCCTTATTCATCATTTGTCCTACCCAGCCGGCCGATCGGTCAATGATGCTATCCCTGATGACCTTTGTTCAGTCAGGTATACATCGTTCGACCATGCGCTGTGCATGGTGCGCTCGTGTGGCCCGGGTGCCCTGCTGGCCAAGTGCGACATCAAGTCGGCTTTTCGCCTTTTGCCAGTGCATCCGGGCGACTTTGAGTTGCTGGGTTTCAAATTTAAGGGTGAATATTATTTTGATAAGGCCATGCCTTTTGGCTGTTCCATATCATGCTCGGCCTTCGAGCGTTTCAGTACTTTCCTAGAGTGGGCTTTCGTCCGCAGGTCAGGGTCTCGGTCTGTAGCCCATTACCTGGATGACTTTTTATTCGGGGGTGAACGGGGCTGGGACACGTGCACACGTCTCCTCAACACATTTCAGATGCTAATGGAGGAACTCGGTGTCCCTTTAGCGCCCGAAAAGACCGAGGGCCCATCTACCAAGCTAGTATTCCTGGGGGTGGAGATTGACACAGTAGCGCAGGCTTCTAGGTTACCGGGCGATAAGGTGTCCAGAATAGTGGCCCTTATCTCGGATTTGCTGGCCAAACGCAAGGCATCACTGAGGGAACTGCAGGTGCTACATGGTCACCTCAATTTCGCTTGCAGGGTGGTCGCACCGGGCAGAGCTTTTGCCCGGCGCTTATGCGACGCCATGGCAGGGTTATCCAGGCCCCACCATAGAGTTAGGCTTACCCGGGGTATCAGGGCAGACATGTTCGTCTGGTTGCAATTCCTGAGGGAGTTCAATGGGGTCTCATTTTGGAGGTCTGACCTCCTGGCATCCCCCAATTTTCAGATCCAGTCTGATGCCTCAGGATCCCTGGATTATGGGATGTACTTCAATGGGAAGTGGGCCTATGGTGGGTGGCCACCGGCCTGGGCAGGCACGGGTCGCCTGCGGGATCTCACATACCTGGAATTTTTTCCTATTCTCAGGGCTTTGATGCTATGGGGCGAGCAGTGGGCTAATTTGGTTGTGCATTTCTGGTGTGACAATGCTGCTGTTGTTCACATTGTCAATGCACAGACTTCCAAATCGCCCAGGGTCATGGAACTAGTGCGCCATTTTGTGTTGCGCTGCCTGCGCCTCAATGTCTTGTTCAGGGCCAGGCATGTTCCAGGGATTAATAATGATATTGCTGACGCTTTGTCCCGCCTGCAGATCTCCCGGTTCCGCGCCTTGGCCCCGGATGCGGAGGAATTTCCCTCGCCACTCCCGGACGAGATGTGGACTATTGGCAAGGAGAGGTGAACCGGGCGATTGGCCTGTCATTAGCGCCACGCACTCGTAAGGCGTATCAACAAGCGTTCAATTCTTACAGAGCATTTTCTGCTCAATTTCACCTGCCAGAGACCTGGCCTATCCCGGTGGACCATGTTCTGCGGTTCATGGTTCACCTGCATGCACAGGACCTCGCACCTCGCACCATAGCATCCAAGCTCTCAGCGTTGGCTTTTATGGCCAAAGTGGGAGGTCATGAGGACAGCACCTCTGACTTCCGTGTGAGACATGTTTTGGAGGGGTGGGTGCGCGAGCGCGGGCGTTGCCCGGACGACCGGCACCCTATTTCCCCAGGGGTTCTTACCCAGTTGGCCCGGGGCTGGCCAGGCCTCTGTTTTGATCATTATGAGGCAGCCCTTTTCCATGCAGCCACAACGGTGGCATTTTTTGGAGCGCTCCGCATCAGCGAACTTGTGATGCTGTCTAAGGCGGATGCAAGTTGTAGGGCACTGGAACTCGAAGATGTCTATGTTGCCAAAGTCTGGGCCCAGTTGAGGATACGCTCCTCTAAAACAGATCAGCATGGCGTAGGCAGTGGTGTAAGACTGCTACGGTGTTCTTTGGCAGACATCTGTCCGGTTGGTGCCCTACAGGAATACCTGGCACTGCGTGGCATGCACCACGGCCCGTTTTTCTGTCACCAAGATGGGTCTCCCCTTACTAAATTTCAGTTTTGGAAGGTGACAGGCAGAGCCCTCACCAGGGTGGGTCTACCAGGTGCCCGTTATGGCACACATTCATTCCGTATTGGTGCAGCCTCTACAGCAGCTGCTTTTGGGTACTCTGGGGCTGACATACGTAGCATGGGGAGGTGGGGCTCGCAATGTTTTCAGTTTTATGTGCGCCCACTCCCGCCATGAGTACCAATCCAGTCACCTTACCGCCTTTTTTCTCAATTTTCTTACAGACCCTGGGTGTCGTATTACACCGGTGACAGTATGGCTGGTGGGCCACAGCTATGTGCACAGGGCAGCGCGTTACGCTGCGGCGACAGAGTGGGGACCCCGACTGGGACTGGGTGAACACGCCAGTCTCACATGGCATGGTAAGCCTGGGATGTTATGGCAGGAGCTGCGGCCTTTCCTTTTTTCTGGCCTGGGTGCTGACCCGCCTGACATTCTCATCATCCACCTGGGGGGCAATGATTTGGGCCAGGTCACCGGCTTATCGCTCAAGCATGCGATTTGCGAGGACCTCGCCTACTTGCATTATGTCTGGCCTGCCACAACCCTGGTTTGGTCGGACATTGTCCCGCGCCATTCTTATAGAGGGGGCGTTAACCTCCTGGCCCTTGACCGCGCTAGGCGCACGGTCAATAGGGCGGTGGCGCGGTTTCTTGCCGACAGGGCTTGGGGACGGGTCAGTCATCACCCCACTATTAGCCTACAAAATTATGACTTGTACGCAGGGGATGGGGTCCATCTGTCGCGAGGAGGTATGGACCTCCTGTTGGGTGATTGGCGAGCAGGCCTGTTGACCGAGCTGACGGTCTGGGGGGGGGCGTCAGGCCTTCTTTGAAGCCCCTCCGTGTGGCGGGTAGCACTGGTAAGGTAAACAGTATGACCCACAGGTATCCGGCAGGTTCGCAATTGACTGGACAACACTAGACAGGAATAAATTAGTTAAACGTTGTCCGGTCAACGATGAACCAGGCGACGGGGTGATGGCGATAGCTAACCAGCATGCATCACCCCGTGATTTCACGGATACGCGTCAGAGGGTGGGGTCATGAGTTAGATATTGACTACGGTCAACAATTTGTTTGTTGTCAACAAACAAATTGATACAAATTGATACATTGTAGCCAACCGCCGTTGGCAATTTTGGGGTGGTACCTTACCAGTGTTACGTCGGCCTGCTTGCCTTAAGAATTATGATTGGTCGTTTTACCAATACAAATTTATAATTCGGACTAGGGCATTGAATCAATAAATGTGGCCCGATGCTGTTATCCACTTTCAATGTTGTCTGTGTCCGTTATTGGGGGGGTGCGCCTGCAATGCAAGCGCGGCGCCAAAATGGCCGCCGCGCTCTTTGCGGGCCCCCCCCCACAGGACAGAGAATCCGGGTAGTTAGGGGCGTGGCCAGCTCCCTTATAAAAGGGGTGGCCACGAGGCAGCCAAGCTGCCATTTTACCTCAGCGACGGAGCGGAGAAGTCTTTTCCCCTCCACCCCCTCCCTAGTTAACAGTGTGATATTTTGGTCGCTTCGGGGCCGGGTGGGAATTTTTGGCTGGGACCCATATTGGCTTCCGGGTCCTGGCTTTTTTGCCCATCCCACACTGTTGCTATGGTTTGATATAGGGGTCTTCTTATGTTCCTACTGTTGACTTTGGTCACATTGGCGGGTAGCACTGGTAAGGTAAACAGTATGACCCACAGGTATCCGGCAGGTTCGCAATTGACTGGACAACACTAGACAGGAATAAATTAGTTAAACGTTGTCCGGTCAACGATGAACCAGGCGACGGGGTGATGGCGATAGCTAACCAGCATGCATCACCCCGTGATTTCACGGATACGCGTCAGAGGGTGGGGTCATGAGTTAGATATTGACTACGGTCAACAATTTGTTTGTTGTCAACAAACAAATTGATACAAATTGATACATTGTAGCCAACCGCCGTTGGCAATTTTTGGGTGGTACCTTACCAGTGTTACGTCGGCCTGCTTGCCTTAAGAATTATGATTGGTCGTTTTACCAATACAAATTTATAATTCGGACTAGGACATTGAATCAATAAATGTGGCCCGATGCTGTTATCCACTTTCAATGTTGTCTGTGTCCGTTATTGGGGGGGTGCGCCTGCAAAAAGCTATTTCTTCTGTAGCACCGGAGAAGAAAATATATGTCGCATATTTCACACCTGTGAGGCTGGCCATGCAAAAATTTATGATACATCACCTCCTTTCAGGTTTATTTAGTCATATTGTTCGCAGGACTGAAAATTCTTTATATTAAAAAAAGCTAATTAATATGATATTATTTTAAAGTTGCTAATGGGTGGAAGAGTGTACTGAGCTCTGTAATACATTTTTAATTCAAAACTTGACAGATTCAACAACAGTGTCGCTCAAGGTCAAATATTTAAAATTATAATTCAAACTTCTAATCTGCTCCTTGAATAAAACAAATCATCTATTTGGAGTTTGGTGACAGATCAGCACCCAGTTTCACATGTTCTGAGCTCATGAGTCAGTGTTTAGGTTTTTATTAAAGCAGCCATTATTTAATGCCAGTATGGTGTAGCATGGAGCTAAAGAATCCATCACTCTCCAAGTTGTTATTAAACTGCAGTTCCTATCATAGATCACCATTGGCCTGTGTGGCTGGGACTAATGGGAACTAGAGCCCATCAACTTGGGGAGGACCAAAGTTTTCCAACTATAGGACTAGTGATGAGATTCTGCAGTATTAGCGTGCATGAAATGTGGTGAACATGAAAAGTAATACTGCAGACTGTAGGCTAGGAATACCAAAGGCAACCTGGTGTTCAATTATATATTAAAACTTGACACCAGCTGATGATCCCAGCTAAAAAGGTACCACTGAATGAATGCCATTTATATAAGTGTTGATTCATTGTGCACCACTTGAAGCCATGGATTTCCCTTGGGGGAAATTAGATTTAGGCCATTTACTGTAATTATCAGTCAAGCCTTTGCTACCAAGTCACTATGCTAATTTACAAATACTGTATGCATAAAGGAAAATTTACAAGAAAACAAGAATTTACAAATATGCATAAATATACAACTAATTTACAAATAAGCATAAAGGAGAAGACCTCAATCCAGATTCAGCTCACATTCTGAAAAGAGAATGGGCTGTACATTTGGCACTCTGACTGTTCCTTTGTGAATGGCTGTCCCCCCCCCCTCCCCACCCCCCAAAAAAGTGCAAGAGCATGAACAGGCACATGGCTGAATGTGAAGAGGCATTGACTTCTTTCATGTCAGCCTTAAATATGCGTTTGCTAACTGATCCTCATCACTCTTCATGACCCAGTATCATTTGTACGAATACAAAAATATAAGAAATGGCATTAATCTTTACTGAATATTTATATATATCTGAGATGTCAAGCTGATTTCATCCTAGCTCTTCAAAAGCAGAGCCATGCTTTTATTCACGACCAGAAATACACTTGAAAAAAATGTTTTTTCCCCTTAAAATGAATGAGAAAGCATTATAGATGAAATCCTATCTAAGCATAGTGTGAGGCATGCTCAACCAAGATTTGTCCATGGACTGCTGTTTCTTTCCCATTGGCTTGAACCAAGCACTGACCAGTTAGCAGGATTAGTCTGAAAGGTCCTATTTATACTCTGTATCCATTTATATCTGTCAATTGCACTGGTACCTTTGCCTGAATAACTCATGTCATCCTCCTCCTGACCTAGTTGGTTTTGCCTTAGCTCTCGTTATCTAATGCAATTACAGAAAACATCACTAAATATCTTGCCTGAAATATATATAGTGCATTACCAGAGCTGGCCACTAGAGGCCACTGTCTGCAATGTAAACTATAGCGGTCTCTGTTATCCATTGTTTCGGGTATCCACTGTAGGTCTCAGAACAGTTTTCCTGCAGATACAGAGAGTTGATCTGTATACATGAGCTGTTACTTTTTTTAAAAAGTGGTAGCATGATTCATTGTTTCATTGGACAGAAGGGTTCATTAGGAGCTCTGCTAATTGATATCTTCCTGCAGTTATGAGCTACTGTCCCTTTTCTGTTCTAATTCCCCTTTGTGTCAAAACTTCTCCACACACACTAAAAATACAAAACTTTTCCTGTTCTTAAACTATGTGGGACACCTTTTTGGGCTCCATCGACACAAATACAAGGCAACAGAATACTGGTATAGACTTGCCTTTCATTTTGCTTATTGCTACTTCTTGTTGTATTTAATATGTTTAAAAAAACCTGTGAATTGTTAAAGAATTACTGAAACACATTGGGAACAACCCCTAAGAAATTTAAGCTAGTTCCAAGTAAGTCTATATAGGAAAACAGTTTATCTAGGGAACTTGTTAATGGTCATGGCCATAGAGTTTACAGGCACTGCTTAAACTTGAAGTAGCATGAGCTCAAATGCCAAGTTCCTTCCAACACTATTCCTGCTGATACTTTTTAAAAAGCCAGACATTTTGTTTTCCAGTAACCTTCTTTAATCAAAACAAAAGTATATGTGGTTTTTAAAATGTTCTCTTCCTGTAAGCATTTTCAGATTCACACACTAAATCTATAGATCCATCAATATTTTATAGTGACATCAAATGCACTTAAGAAATTATACTATTAATACTTAGATAATTTGCTGTTCCTATTTTTTTAATGATGAAAGCTCTCTCTCTCTCTCTGGATCTTTGTTGTTTTTTAAATAATTATAAATGATTGATTAAATTGCTGCATAGATAGTATTTTCATAGCCTGGAGTCTGGAACTGTCTGTCTGTAATTGTGTTTTAAATACTAGGAAAGACAAAAATATTAGTAAAAATGTAAAGCAGTGGAATTAATGTGCGAACAAATCTAAATTGTTGTTAAGGAAAGCAATGGATAAAAGGTTGATACAGGTTATTTCAGTCTGTGAAGACAGAGGAAATGTTAAGAGACTTGAAGGTAAAACTATTAGATGTCTTATTCCCCCCAATTTAACTGTGAATTTCTGGGAAAAAATGTGTAAAACAAGAAAACAGAAAAGACAAAAGGATACATGTATCTGCCACAAACTACAGTGCCTCCATTGTGCATTGACACGTTCCATCCAGTGTTGTGCTGCAGATAAGTGAGACAGGAAGTATGTTAGTCTCCAAACCTTCTCAATGTTATAATCCAGGTATGTAGCACAATTAAATTTTTTAGTGCTTAACTAGACATGAGCAACCCAAATGCTTATGATGTCATTGGACTTGGTTTAGTCAAGGCATTTGATATTTTCTGGCCATGAAGTGTTTAAACTGCTCTTGATAACAAATAAACACATAGGGAAATCATAAAGGCAAAAGAAGGAAAATGTAACAGCAGTAAGATATAACTAGGGTTATGAAGAAAACTTCATGTTGTTGGGAATTTAACTGAGACCGACTTAAGCTAGCACTTAAAGATTTTTTCAGCCTCTGTGAGAGATTTCATTCCCAGTGTGAGACCAAAATAGCCAAAAAAAAGAGTTTGTCATGGTTTCTACAGTTTTTTGCAAAATATACTTTCTGGACATACAGGCTGATGCATCAAATTATTATACTAACATAAAGCAAGCACAGGCAGCCTTTCTAGTGCCAATGCCTTCTATTTAAGATACTTGTTATTGTATACATTTTTAAACATGCACACAAATGTGTTCACAAGAATATACAAAATGTTTCCATAACCAGCAACATAAATTTTAAAAACTGCACTGAGGATTTTCCCACCCCTATACTGGGCAAGAATGAAACAAGATAGGACTTTACATTGCTAGCAAATGTTCATGCATGAATACTAATTAATAGCATGCATGCCCTTAGCGTGCATATAATTTGTGGGAAGGGGAGTAGAGATGGATAGGAGCACACTTGGAACAAACCAAGTAGTAGATCTAAATACCTATGTTGACTAATGGTCTAGATTTCATGGCATACATTGAAATAGCATACAATCTTCCAGAAGCCAAACTAATCAGATGGCTAGTTTGTCTAACTCCAGTAGCTGAAGGTGACTTTTGAGGCTATAGCAACAGGCAATGAATTGAAAGATACGAGAAGTGACAAAAAAGTCTTTGTATTGTCTTCATTGGAAAGTATCTAGACATTTCCAAATTTTTGCAGAGGAAAAAATGACAAAGAAAAGAAATCAGCTAGAAAAGAAAAAAAACCCTCTCTTTATCTTCTAATAACCTTAGCCTTTACTACATATTAATATTGTTTGTCCTTGGCTTTTTACAAAGGAGAATGTCTCACATTTCCATGCAGATCTCCTCTGAGTTACCTACAGATTTTTAAAATGAAAGTAAATAGTGAAACAATGCAAAGAGATGCCAAAGTTTTTTCTAAGGGACATTGTGAAGTCAACCTAAATTTGGCTGAAACCTAATTGCAAGTTACAACTACCTGTAGAGTAGGTTCATTGAATCAATGGGAATTTGATGAGATAACACCTAGGTTAGTTTCACTATTTGAATCACTTCTGGATTTTGGCCAATGATTAATGATGAGACAATGCTCATTTATCCTTTAATTTGGGACAGTTGAAGGTAATTGCCCACTACTTTGCAGGCGCACCCCCCAATAAAGGACTCAGACACCGGTAAAAGTGGATAACAGCATCGGGCCACATTTATTGATTCATGCCCTAGTCCGAATTATAAATTTCTATTGGTAAAACGACCAATCATAATTCTTAAGGCAAGCAGGCCGAAGTAACACTGGTAAGGTACCACCCCAAAATTGCCAACGGCAATTGGTTACAATGTATCGATTTGTATCAATTTGTTTGTTGACAACAAACAAATTGTTGACCGTAGTCAATATCTAACTAATGACCCCACCCTGTGACGCGTATCCGTGGAATCACGGGGTGATGCATGCTGGCTAGCTATCGCCATCACCCCGTCGCCTAGTTCGTCGTTGACCGGACAACGTTTAACCAACTTGTGCCTGTCTATTGTTGTCCAGTCAATTGCGAACCTGCCGGATACCTGTGGGTCATAATGTTTACCTTACCAGTGATACCCGCCACACGGGGAGGCTTGCAAAGGCTCACCGCCCCCCCCCAAGACCGTCAGCTCGGTCGACAGGCCTGCTCGCCAGTCCAGTAATCCAGAGGTCCATACCTCCCTGCGACAGATGGGCCCCATCCCCTGAGTAAAGCTCGTAAATTTGCAGACTGATGGCGGGGAGGCTAATGACGCATCCCCCGCCCTTGTCAAGGGAACCGGGCAATAGCCCCGTTCACGGAGCGTCGGCTCAGTCAAGAGCCCCGAGGCCGAACGCCCCCCTGTAAGCGTACCGCGGTATCGTGTCCGACGTGCGGATGCACCCTGTCCCAGTCGGGTACCCACTCTGTCGCCGCAGCGTAACGCGCTGCCCCATGCAGCGTAACGCGCTGCCCCATGCACCTGGCTATGGCCCACCAGGCATACTGTCACCGGTGTAAAACGACACCCAGGGTCTGTCAAGTAAAAAAGGGAAGGGGGGGGAGAAACAGTGCAGTGACTAAAACTGGTACTCACAGTTGAGGAGGGCGAAGACAAAACTGAAAACATTGTGATCCCGACCCTCCCATGCGGCGTATTTCAGCCCTGTAGTACCCAAAAAACAACTGCAGCAGAAGCCGCCCCTATGCAGAGCGACGGGTGCCGCAACGAGCCCCTGAGAGGCCAACACTGTCTAGTGCCTTCCCACCACCCTCCAAATTGGGATTTAGGAATAGAAGACCCACCTCGGTGACAGAAAAAACGTGCCATGGTGCGTGCCACAGTGCACGGAAATCCTGTAGGGCACCAACCGGACAGATGTCTGTCGAGGAACATCGTAGCAGTCTATTCCACTGCCTACGCTGTGCTGATTCGTTTTAGAGGAGCGTATCCCCAACTGAGCCCAATATTATCCACACAGACATCTTCGAGTTCCAGTGCCCTACGACTTGCATCCGCCTTATACAGCATCTCAAGCTCGCTGATGCGGAGCGCTCCAAAAAGGCCACCGTTGTAGCCGCAAGAAGTGGGCTGCCTCATTTATCCAAACAGAGGCCAGGCCAGTCCCGGGCCAATTGGGTAAAAACCCTGGGAAAATCTTGCATCCGCCTTATTCAGCATCTCAAGCTCGCTGACGCGGAGCGCCTCCAAAAAGGCCACCGTAGTAGCCGCATGAAATGGGCTGCCTCATCTATCAAAACAGAGGCCAGGCCAGCCCCGGGCCAATTGGGTAAAAACCCTGGGAAAATCTTGCAACCGCCTTACTCAGCATCTCGAGCTCGCCGATGCGGAGCGCTCCAAAAAGGCCACCGTTGTAGCCGCATGAAGTGGGCTGCCTCATTTATCAAAACTGAGGCCAGGCCAGCCCCGGGCCAATTGGGCAAAAACCCTGGGAAAATCTTGCATCCGCCTTATTCAGCATCTCAAGCTCGCTGATGCGGAGCGCCTCCAAAAAGGCCACCGTAGTAGCCGCATGAAATGGACTGCCTCATCTATCAAAACAGAGGCCAGGCCAGCCCCGGGCCAATTGGGTAAAAACCCCTGGGTAAATCGGGTGGCGGTCACCCGGGAAACGCCCGCGCACGCGCACCCACCCTTCCCAAACATGTCTCACACGGAAGTCATTGGTGCTGTCCACACGACCTCCCACTTTGGCCATAAAAGCCAACCCTGACAGCTGAGATGCTATGGTGCGTGGTGCAAGGCCCTGGGCATACAGGTAAACCATGAACCGCAGAACATGGGCTACTGGGATCGGCCAGGTTCCTGGCAGTCAAATTGGGTACATAATGCTCTGAAGGAACTAAATGTGTGGTGATACGCCTTACTCATGCATGGCGCTAGTGACAGGCCAATCGCCCGGGTCACTTCTCCTTGCCAACGTTCCATCTCTCGTCCAGGAGTGGCGAGGGAAAGTCCTCCGCATCCGGGGCCGAGGCACGGAACCGGGAGATCTGTAGGCGGGACAAAGCAGCAGCAATATCATTATCAACCCTTGGGACATGCCTGGCCCTGAAGAGAACGTTGTGGCACAGGCTGCATAACACAAACTCGCGCACTAGGTCAATAACCCCGGGCGATTTGGAAATCTGTGCATTGACGATGCGGGCAAGAGCCGCATTGTCACGCCAAAATTGCACAACCGAGTTGGCCCACTCCTTGCCCCATAGCATCAAAACACCCAGGATAGGGAAACATTCCAGATACGTGAGACCATGCAGGCGACCCTTGCCTGCCCAGGATGGTGGCCACCCACCATAGGCCCACTTCCAATTGAAGTACATCCCATAACCCAGGAATCCTGAGGCATCGGACTGCATCTGAAAGCAAGGGGGAGCCAGGAGATCAGACCCCAAAATGACACCCCGTTGAACTACCTCTGGATCTATGGCCAGACAAGCACGTCTGCCCTGATACCCCGGGTAAATCTAAGCCTATGGTGGGGCCTGGATAATCCTGCCATGGCGTCGCACCAGGGCGGAGCAAATGCCCTGCCCGGTGCGACGACCCTGCCAGCAGAATTGGGGTGACCATGTAGCACCAGAAGTTCCCTCAGTGATGCCATGCGCTCGGCCAGCAAGTACGAGATAAGGGCCACTAGCCTTGACACCTTATCCCGCTGCAACCTAGAATCCTGCGCTACCGTGTCACTCTCCACCCCAGGAATACTAGCTGTGGAGATGGGCCCTCGGTCTTTTCGGGCGCTAAAGGGACACCAAGTTCCTCCATTAGCGTCTGAAATGTGTTGAGGAGACGTGTGTACGTGTCCCAGCCCCGTTCAGCCCCGAATAAAACCATCCAGGGAATGGGCTACAGACCGGGACCCTGACCTGCGGACAAAGGCCCACTCTAGGAAAGTGGTGAAACGCTCGAATACCGAGCCCCAATGGAATAGCCAAAAGGCATGGCATCATTGAAATAATATGCTCCCCGGGACGGGGGTGCAGGGACAGGGCCAACGACCCTGCCCGCATAGACCCTCTTGTCAAAGCTGGCAGCAGCCACCTCCTCCCTCCCCCCAAGGGATAAAAGATCGGGGGCATCCTGAGGGGACCTGTTACCCATGAAAGGGATCCGGAACCCCTGCCTAGAACCCTGAAGGAGATAACCCGCATCCTCTCCCTTCGGGTACAATGTGAGCCAATGCTCCAACATGCCCACCTTAATTGGGGAGGGAGCCCTTCGGTGGACTAGATCCATCTGTGGCAGTCTTGCCAGCCCCCTGTCTGCCCCACCCTCTGCCCCGCATCCCTCTAGGCCTGGGACAGGCAGAGGCCGCATGGGGGCCAACACAGGTGGGACACTCCTGTCTGTATTTGCCATTCTTCCCATTGCAGGAGCCATTGGACAAGAAAGTCCAGCACCGCAGGCGGGCTGGAACCCCCCGCCCCGCCCCCTGGCCGGTGACCTGTGCTGGGGCCGCCTGCTGGACCCTAATCTCGGGGTGCGGGGAAATCCGCCTACGGCATTCCACGTCACAAGCCAACCACGATGGGCCCGGAAAGTAAACCATCGCCCGGTAGACGTTGTCCAAATACTGGACCATCGGAATTGCCAAATCCGGCCGGGCCCTAAGGTAAACCGCCATGCATATGATGCAGGCCGGCAACCATTTGGCCCACATACTTGGTGGCTTGCGACGACGTGCCTGCCACTATCCTTCTCATTCTGCCCCTCCCTCTCCTCCTTGGTGGGCCCTCTGTTTAGGAGTGAGAAGATATCCACGTACTCCCCCTGCCAAATTTACTCTCTGTTGGCCTGTGCCAAGTGGTCACTCAGCGGTAAGGAATAGGGGCTTGGACCAACCCGGCCACCCAAAACATTCCCCTCGGGGTAGGGAACACCCCCCACCACGGGGGCCTGGGTGGTAGTTGTCATCGCCGGGTGGGGCGTCAGCGGGTGCACCGCCGCACTACCCACGCGAGGCCAAGGCCATTGGAAAGCCCCCCCCCCAAACGTGGCCACGTGTGTAGGTGCACTAGTTTGGACCGCATACTCACGTGCTGCCCCCCCGCGGCCCCCTCACCGGGGGTTCCGGCCCACTGGGGGCGTCGGAGCTCACGACCGCCGTAGAGCTCGTCACTGGGGGCTGACCCACACCGGCCTGTTGGTTGGGGAGCTGCGAGGCAGTGGCCGAGGTTGTGCCACGCCTCAAGCAGCTCAACCCGTCCCGTCGCCTGCCGCTGCCCAGCAGACGACGCGTCAAAATGAACCCCAAAGGGAGCCCCAGCATGGCTGGCCTGAGCCAAGGACGCCTCAAGGGCCGCAACACGGGCCAGTAAGACCTCCACGCTGACATGGGGCCAAGGGCCGGCCGGCCCTCCTGCTACAGGCACAGGTACAGGTCCCTGTACCCCGGGACCCTAATAGGGCCATCGCCCCACGCCGAGGCCCGGTAGGGCCGATGTAGGTACCTGCCAGGGCAAGGGGCCACACCACCCCCCAAGGCTAGAAGGCCCCGGGGTGAGCTGCGCCCCCGCCGCTGGAGGCCCAACAGGATGGGAAGCACCAGGAGCGGCGTCCACCGCTTGCGGGCCGCGGGCCACAGCCCTCACTTGACCCATGCTCGGGTCCCCCGCCTCCGGGCAAGGGGGAATAGACCCCATTCCACCGGTCCCGGTGGGTACCAGCAAAGGCGGCTGCCGGGGAGGCGCAACCGCGGTCCTCCGACCCGGATTGCGCCTCCTAACAGCGCGAGCCGCGCTCGCGGCCGCCCTCTTCTTCGCAGGCATCGCAAGGAAATCTAAGGGAAGCCAAAAGAGAAAATTCGCCGCCAAAAAGGCTTCCCTGGCAAGGTAAGAGCGACGGAGACAAGAGGGGAAAAACTTCTCCGCTCCGTCGCTTCGGAAAATGGCAGCTCGGCTGCCTCATGGCCACCCCTTTTATAAGGGAGCTGGCCACGCCCCTAACTACCCGGATGCCTTCGTCCTATGGGAGGGGGCCCCGCAAAGGGCGTGGCGGCCATTTTGGCGCCGCGCTTGCATTCTTTTCATTCTGCAAAGCCTCATAGGATGATGCCTTGTTTTATTCAGTAATGAGCAGCACTCTAGCCCATTTCATTAAAAATGAGATGAAGGACTGCAACATGAATTTGGATGCAGGAAGTATGACCATTTTTGACAAAAACAACATTATTTTTTCCATAGCTGCAGCTATTAAGTAATTAATGCCTGGAAGATGATGTTTAAGTCATCAATATCTCTAGAAATAGCACTGGAACATTTTCAAAAGATACTTTCAAATGTGCCTTTAGGTCTTCAATAATGAAAGATAAAATATTAATTGTTTTTATGCCTTATTGTTATTAAATAATTATTTCTCAGAACCTAAGAGTTTGTGCATTCATCAGCACTGAGAAAAATAGCTAGGCAATGCCCTTATGGCATGAGAGATGTAAGCTCAATTGAATAACTGAAAACAGTATGTGAGTTTCATTTGCTTCAGATAGAAAATATGAAATTTACAAGTGTGGAAGGGAATTCAGGCCTTGTCCCATAATACTTAAGTTCTTGAACCTAAATTTATCTGAGCATAAGATAATATTTTCACACTTCTTCACTATGGAATTATTTTGGATATTGTTGTCATCATCTGCTACTTGTATTAGAGAATACATTTCCTCCCCTGGAAATCATTTTCACAGTTGATGGATTGTAAAAGAATGGCAAACAGGAAAAATGTGATTGGCGTGAATTTGTTTAAGGTGGATCCCAGCTGCCATGAAATGACCCACACACTGTGATCACGGAGCCCTCTCCTGCAGCACGTATGAAATGAGACATGAAGGATTTAACACCAGGACTGCAATGGACTGCTGCAGCCTTGAGAATATTGACAAGATGCACCTTCATAGCCAGTCCATCTGGCGTGGTCTCTTCTGCCTCCATGATCGTTGGGAATCAGAGTTCTTTCCTCCAATCATTTTGCCATTGGGCCCAATATGATGGCTTCCAGTGGCATTTCCTCCACTGAGCGGACTATTGCCCCACCTAAAGGGGCACATCCATGAGTAGCTGTGGTCCCTTTAGGTTATTTACTGCCTCCATGACCATTGGGATATATTTTGGATATATTAACTTTGTTTCCAGTATGCTAGATTACAGTAACCATGCTATAGATATTTTCTGTCTGTAGTTTTTTTTCTTCTCATTTTCTTCTTCTTACTTGCACTGAGGTTCTGTGGTGCTCCTGCTATTATTAAACAGAATATTATCCGACACCATTAGCCACTTTTATGGTTCAGGACTATGCCTCGCCCCCAAGATAAGACACCTGAGCAATAAGAATTAAGAGGTGTCTCCCTCAATGGTTGGAGAAAGAGCTCTACTATTAGATCCCCTTTCCCAGCTCCTGAAGAAATATTTTTTGCCCTTGCCTCTCTGACATCAGAGCCCTGCTGCAAGAGATGGTGAAAGGTGAAAGACTGGGGAGAAGGTTTGTTGTTCAGTCGCACAGTTGATTCCGACCCTTTGCGACCCTATGGACCATTGTCCTCCAGGCGCCTCTGTCCTCCACCATCCCCCTCAGCCTTCCCAGTTCTGTGCCCATTGTCTCTACAATACCATCTAGCCATCTCATCTTTGGCCTCCCCCTTTTTCTTTTGTCCTCCACCTTTCCCAGCATCAAGGCCTTCTCAAGTGAGTCATCCCTTCTCATTTGATGTCCAAAGTACTTTAACTTCATTTTTACTATTTGACCTTCAAATGAGCAGTCCAGGTTGATTTCTTCTAAGATTGACCTATTTGTTCTCCTCGCTGTCCAGGGGACTCTCAAAACTGTCCTCCAACACCACATTTCAAAGGCATCTATTCTTCTGCGTTCAGCTTTCCTAATTGTCCAGCTCTCGCATCCATACATTACCACTGGGAATACCATTGCTTTGACTATTCTAATTTTTGTTTGCAATGTGATGTCTCTGCTTTTCACTATGTTCCCCAGGTTTCTCGTAGCTTGTCTCCCAAGAATCAGTCGCCTTTTTATTTCATGGCTGCAATCCCCATCTGCAGTGATCTTTGCTCCTAAGAATGTAAAGTCTGTTACTGCTTCTACTTCTTCCCCATCTATTTTCCAGGAACTGATTGGGCCTCTTGCCATTATCTTGGTTTTCTTGATATTGAGTCTCAAACCAGCTTTTGCACTCTCTTCCTTCAGCCCAATCAAGAGGTTCTTTAGGTTTTCCTCACTTTCTGCCATTAGGGTGGTATCGTCTGCATATCTCAGCAATTTTAATCCCATATTGTGATTCCTCCATCCCTGCATTGCGCATTATGTGCTCTGTGTATAAGTTGAATAAGCAGGGTGACAAAATGCAGCCTTGTCTTACTCCATTTCCTATTCCAAACCACTCTGTCATTCTGTGTTCTGTCCTAACTGTTGCTTCTTAACTCATGTACAGATTTCTCAGGCGGCATACGAGGTGCTCTGGTATTCCCATCTCTTTAATTACTTGACACATCTTGTTATGGTCCACACAATCAAATGCCTTAGTGTAGTCAATAAAACAAAAGTAAACTTGTTTCTGGTATTCCTTTGTTTTCTCCATTATCCAACGTATGTTGGCAATGTGGTCTCTAGTCCCCCTGCCTCTTCTGAAGCCAGCCTGCACCTATGGTAATTCTCTCTCCACATGCTGCTGAAGTCTATCCTGTATTATCTTGAGCATCACCTTGCTGGCGTGTGGGATGAGTGCAATTGTTCGGTAATTTGAACATTCTTTGGCATTGCCCTTTTTTGGGATTGGGACGTATACTGATCTTTTCCAATCCTGTGGCCACTGTTTTGTTTTCCAGATCTGCTGGCATATTGCATGCAGTAATTTGACACCATCAACTTTTAGAGCTTTGAAAAATTCAACCGGGATACCATCATCTCCACTAGATTTGTTGTTTGTAGTGCTCTTTAGGGCCTTTCTGACTTCGCTCTCCAGGATGTCTGGCTCAAGTTCAATTTCTTCATCATTGTGATTATCAGGAGTGTTGAGGTCCTTTTTGTAGAGTTTCTCTGCGTACTCTTTCCATCTTTTCTTAATCTCTTCTGCATCAGCTAGCTTCTTTCCATTTTTATCCCTTATCATGGTCATTTTTGCTTTGAATGTTCCCTTGATTTCCCCAATTTTTCTGAAAAGATCTCTAGTCCTGCCTCTTTTGTTGTTTTCCTCCATTTCTTTGCACTGTTCTTTTAGGTAGTTTTCCTTGTCTCTCCTTGCTTTTCTTTGAAATTCTGTGTTCAAGTGATTGTATTTTTTCCTTTCTCCTTTGACTTTTGCATTCCTTCTTTCCTCTGCTATTTTAAGAGCCTCATCAGACAACCACTTTGCTTTCTTGCGCTTCTTTTCTTTTGGTATGGTTTTCTTTGCTGCTTCTTGCATAATGTCCCTCATCTCTGTCCATAATTCTTCTGGCACTCTGTCTATCGAGTCTAATCCATTAAATGTGTTCATCACCTCCACCGTGTAGTCTTTAGGGATGCTGTCTAGGTGATATGTGTCTGGTCTCCTTGTTTTCCCTATTTTCTTTAGTCTAAGCCTGAATTTTGCAATCAGTAGGTTATGATCTGAGCCACAGTCTGCTCCAGGTCTTGTTTTTGCTGACTGTATGGAGGTTCTCCATCTTTGACTGCAGAGTATGTAGTCAATCTGGTTTCGGTGTTGGCCATCTGGTGATGTCCATGTGTAAAGTTGCCTCTTGTGTTGCTGGAAGAGGGTGTTTGCTATGACCAGTGCATTCTCTTGGCAGAACTCTATCAATCTTTGCCCTGCTTCATTCTGTGTTCCAAGACCGAACTTGCCTGTTATTCCCTCCACTTTTTGATTTCCTACTTTGGCATTCCAGTCTCCTAAAATAATTTGGACATCATTTCTTGGTGTTTGTTCTATGAGGTGTTGTAAGTCCTCATAGAACTGGTCCACTGTGGCTTCATCTGCACTAGTGGTTGGTGCGTATATTTGGATCACAGTGACTTTGAGAGGTTTGCCTTGGATTCTGACTGACATCATTCTGTCATTTTTTAGGTTGTATCCCATTGCTGCTTTTCTCACTCTTTTATTGACAAATATGGCTACTCCATTTCTTCTAAGGTTTTCTTGTCCACAGTAGTAGATGTGATGGTTTCCCAAGCTGAATTCGCCCATCCCTGTCCATTTTAGCTCACTGATTCCCAGAATGCCAATGCTTATTCTTTCCATCTCATTTTTTACCACTTCCAGTTTGCCTTGATTCATTGATCTCACATTCCATGTCCCTATGCAGTATTGTTCCTTGCAACATTGCATTTCCCCTCCCCCTTTCCTTTCCCTCCCCTTCCTCCACTCTATTGTGCTAAGCATCCTGTATCATCTAGCCTGCTCCTTTGTTTTGCCTTTTGTTTTGGTCAATAGGGTTCTCTTGGCAAGCTTTGTGGCGTGGTTTGCCAGTGTCTACGCCATTTTTCTCCCATCATACATATTTAAAACAAAGTTTAAAACATTTTAAACAACATATTATCATACGTATTATCACCATTTACAACACACTATGTCAGTTTCTATAAATTATGTGAGTGTAAAGTCTCTATGTCAGTTGCTATATTAAGTCAGTCTCTATGTCAGTTGCTATATTAGATCAGCTACATTATTGTCTATCAGTTACTTATCCTTTGCATGGGCCTCCCGCCCCTTGGCTTTTCTCTTCTGTTTTCTTCCCTTCTGCCGCATGGTCTTCTTCTCCAGTGCTCGTCTGGCAGCAGGAGGTGGCTTTCCCCGCCGGCCGCCTGGTCCTCCTCACCCCCAGCTGGGGTGGTCTCGCGGCTGCTTTCTGGCCCTGGGCAGCCTCTCTATGGCGGCGGCGGTAGATGGCTGCTTTCCCGCCGGCCGCCTGGTCCTCCTCACCCCCGGCTGGGGTGGTCTCGTGGCTGCCTCTGGCCCTGGGCAGCTTCTCTGCGGTGGCGGTGGTAGATGGCTGCCTTCCCGCCGGCTACCTGGTCCTCCTCACACCCGGCTGGGGGTGGTCTCATGGCTGCCTCTGGCCCCGGGCAGCCTCTCCGCGGTGGCGGCGGTAGATGGCTGCTTTCCCGCCAGCCACCTGGTCCTCCTCACCCCCGGCTGGGGTGATTTTGTGTCAGAAATTACTCTGGGTTTAAAGGATTTTTGCTGGAGAAAGAAAGAAAGTCTTACAGAAAAAATATGTGCCCATTTAAAAATGTGAAACATGCAATTGAAAAGAAATAGAAACATGTTTTAATCAATGTGTAAAGTAGGTAAAAGGTATACATTTAGGGACAATTAGCAAGAATGGCTAACAATGTTAGTGTGAGATTTAAAATAGAAGTCTCTGAACATTGTACAGTGTGATGACATTGACACACAGATATTTTCATATCCATGGAAGTTAATATTAAAGAGAGAGAGAGAACAAACTAAAGCAAAATGCAAAGGAACTGCTGTAACAGCCACTCCTTCATTTTGGCCCTCCTGCCAGGACCCTTTAAAGGTATTAGATATCATCAGGAGTTCCAGCCTTGAAATGGTCTGGCTAGGAGTAATTTGGTACATACTAAGAAGCTCTCAAGTTGCCATGGGTTTAGGAAATGGAAAATTGGCATTTCAGTGTGTAAACAGAAGCTTTTGTTCTACAACTCACATGAGACATACAAGATGTGGTGTGGTGTGGTGTTGTGGTGGTGGTGGTGGTGGTGGTGGTGGTGGTGGTGGTGTGTGTGTGTGTGTGTGTGTGTGTGTGTGTGTGTGTGTGTGTGTGTGTGTGTGTGTGTGTGTGTGTGTGTGTGTGTGTGTGTGTGTGTGTGTGTGTGTGTGTGTAAAGGTGCATGCTACATGTTTGTAGTGGGCCATTAAAATGGTGTGTGATTTCCTGGTTATAAATAATGCTTGGCTGTTTTTATGAATGGAGTGGTAAACCAACTCTACCCTCAAACTCTTCTCTAGCTTGGGCTGCAAAATGAAATTTCTCCACATAAGTAGGCAACAAACATTCTGCAGCTCACCTGCCCTGGGAGGAAGGTTTTCTTTTGTTCAAATGGGACAATAAATCCAGTGGTGGGCATAAGCAGTTCGTCAGAACTGGTAGCAGAAATTCTGGCTGGCCCTGCCCATCCAAGTTTTGAAATAACGTAGTCCTAATTCGGGTACAACACAGGGCTTTGCCCCTGGCCATGCCCAACATACCACACCCACAGTGTGGTAGTAAAATGTTTTGGAGCCCTCCACTGAATAAATGTCCATGCCCACCCGCTTGGATGGGGGAAATGCTGCCGCTCCATCTCCACCGCCAAAGGCTTTCACCTGCAGTGGGGCAAGAGCTACAAAGGGCAAGAGTCCTGGTGCTGGTTTCTACCAGACTCCCCCTGTCACTATATGCGGGGTGCCAACCTTTTCCACTGCTCTACCAACCAGCTCCCTCTTGGCTTCTTATGTGGCCTGGCTGGCCATGGGAGATGAGAGCATGCATAGTGGTCGTCGCTGTGGTGGCTTAATGACATTCCTCACTCTTTTTTTTATGGTTTTCCATTTGTTATCAGGCACACAGTGTTCTTTGAAATGCTGCAACTTGTAAGGTGGATTGGTTGTACAAATCATGGTACGTCTTTTCAACAGAAGCAAAATATTTCTGAAGTTCTGGTTTCTCTTTGTGTGAGTTGTAAGATTTCTTAAAATAGTTGAGGGAGTCACTGTCAGACTCTATGTCTTGCAGGCAAGAAAATCCCAGATATGCACTCAAATCCTATTGACTTACTTCATTTGTAATCTAAGAACTAGGGTGACAGTTTAGAAAAGACAAAAGAGAGAGATCAAAAACAGTTAACTTCCAAAGTGTATCCAGCCTCACTAAAGGTATGAATTTTAACTGAAACACCAGTTCTAGGTGCTATTTATCAGAGGTGCCTCAGTTCAGTTCCCTAACATAAACATCATCATTTTATGTTTTACCAACTTTTTACTTTCTGCATACTTACTTCTAAGTAAATGTGCATGGAGTTGTGTAATATAATGGAAATATTAATTAATACAGTAATACCTCTGATAACAACCAAACTTGGTTCCACAAGTCTGGTCGTTATCTGATTTTGGTTGTTATCCTATACATGCAATGGATAATGATTTAAAAAGACAGCCTGGTTCCCTTTCTGAAGAGGAGAGGGAACAGTGGGTCAATCCACCTGTTTCTTTGGAATCCCCACTGCCCTTTCCAAAGAGGCAGGCAGATCGAGCCAAGACCCTCTTGCCTGCCTCCTTGGAATGGGAACCGAGGCTTGGACTGCCTGGTTTGTTTGGGGTGAGAGCAGACAAGTGCTCAGACTGCAGCTTCATTTGGGGAGAGACCAGGTGATTGCACACTCACACCAAACACACCAGCATTCGGGCTGCAGCTTCATTTGGGGATGCACTGGCACTTGGACTGCGGCTTCATTTGGGGAGAGACTGGTTGATCACACTCTCTCCCCAAATGCACTGGTGCTCAGATTGCAGCTTCGTTTGGGGCAAGACCGGGTGATTGCATGCTCTCCCCAAATGCACCGGCCATCCAAGTGGTTTGTTTGGGGCAAAGAAGTGCCGGGTTGCACCTCCTCCTCTTCGCTCCAAACACACCGGCCATCCAAGTGGTTTATTTGGGGTGAAGAAATGCTTGGTTGCGCCTCCTCCTCTTCCCCCCAAACACACCAGCCATCCAAGCGGTTTGCTTGGGGTGAAGAAGCGCCAGGTTGCACCTCCTCCTCTTTGCCCTAAACACACCGGATGACACAGTGTGACAAGGTAAAAGATCAAACATGATGCATCGGATAATGCTACATGGTCATTACCCGATGCAATTGTTTTCCCCAAATAGCTGGTCATTATCCGATTTGGTCCTTATGTGATGCAGTCATTATCCGAGTTATTACTTGTTGGCCCTGAAGCACTCACAGACACACACAGCAACTAATATTTTTCAGAGCTTGAGAGATCTCTGAAGACAAAGAACTCTGTGCCCCTTTATTAACTACACAATTGTTTACAAGAAGCAGGGGTGAGACATGAGCTGATTGGTTGAGCCAGCATACATGAGGAATGACATAGTGAACATTGTCTGTGCACGTGAACAGGGCTTGCAATAACAGGATGTATGAGGTGTGCTCCTTTTAGGGGGTGACTCATAAGGCTGGTCTTCGGACAGGTTTTTGATGGCCCAGTTTTCTAAAGCCATGGCCAACCTTTGTGAAGACAGATAAAGGAACCCTGACATGAAGATCCCAACATCTCCTCTTTTCTTGTCTTATAATGCACTGGAGAGTATGGGCAAGTGCCTTGTGCTAAGTGGGCCTATGCTAGGGAAGCTGAAATGAGGGGGCGCATTACACCATGAAGGGGAAAGCACTGCTCATGGCAGCATACCTAAAATACCTAGAATTGCCAGAGAAATTACATATCGTAACATAGTCGAGAGCCATCCCAAGTTAGGAGGCCAAGATCAAAGCGAGGACTACAAGTGGAAAAGTCATCTTGTTACATGGCGTGAGCTATATCATGTAAATTGTGAATCTGTTTTGTACAGTCCTGCTATTGTCAAACAAATTAAAACAACACATATTTGTGACCTCTGTACAACAGCAGACTGTCCATACTGGTGGCCCAATTGTTCAGAGCCACTTGCCGGACTTGCTTTTGCTCATCATTGAGAGCCTCTATGGCTGCTAAGGTATGGCTGATGGCCTTAGCTAAGGTACAGGCTTGAGAGTTAATAACCCATATGTTGTAGACGGCCAGTCCTGGGATGCCCACAAGAGAGGCGGCTGTATATTCAGCCTCTGACAGGAGAAAGAGATCATCCACACATGTCTCATCCAAGGGTGTGGCCCTATGCTGAGAGCGAGGGCTGGTTTGGCTGTTTGCATTATGAGGGTCAATGAACATAAGTATGGACAGTCTGCTGAGGCAACATTGTGACAGGGATAAGTTAGCTGGAACGTAGTTCCATGCTTTTTCGCACAGGTGAAAAACCCAACCATATTGTAAGCAAATATGAATCCAGTTGTATGAGACAGTGACACAGGTAGAACAATTCCACCTCGGGTCCCTTGTTTCAAGACAGTGGTGATGGCGGTGACCCTTATGAAAGCTAGAACAGTTAGAACAATTGACTATGCAAACACAACTGAAATATATGGTTACGACATGAAGAATATACAAGGAAATAGCATTGTATGGAACTTAGTGCAAAGCATGTGCCCATTGGGGGAATGGTGCTGTACAACAGGGAAGAGAAAATCAATGGCAGCAAATATTCATGGTAACAACCTAGCAAATTAATACATTATGGAAAACTATGAATTATACTAGACTGTAATTGATAGCAAATGCAGGTGGGGCTTGTAGTGCTGGAAGACAAAAACATTGTGATTGGCAGGGTGTGCATATCTTTGCTCTGCTGCCAGCAGAAGTACATGGCGTTGACAATGTCCACAAAGTGTTGACACAGTTTATAGGGTAGCTCCCCACCCCAAAGTCCTGGGCAGGTGGGGCTGCAGCTCTGAAGGATGCATGGAACAGCAATAGAACACAAATGACAGAGGGTTGTAGGTGAAATGTGCCAAGCTGTTATAGGAAAGCTTTCCAAGGCCTGCTTCAAATGAGCTTGCTGAGTCAGCTTGCAAAGGCCACGGGGTCTGCTTCCAGATGACTGCTCAGCCTGTGGCAGCCTTGGTGCCAGGCTTCAGGATCTGCTTCCATGTGGGCTGGATAGGCCGCACTGGAATCAAGGTGGACCTATGGGAGGAAGAACAAAATATGGTGGTCGTCCCCCACCCCACTCCCAGTTGGGGGAGGCAGGCCCTTCCCAGGCTGGATCAGAGGATTGCTCATGAGCTGTGAAATTTTGAAAAGTGTTCAATTGGTGAGAGTGAATTTGGAAAAATATTCAATGGGTAGGATTTTGTGTCCATCTCTTCCCTTTTGATTGTTTTGTGAGAGTGGGGGAAGTCATGCTGTGGCCGGGTGCCCCACAGAGTGCGAAAAATCCGGAACTGGGAGGAGAAATGATTTGGGGCATTGCTTGTCAGGCACATAATGCACTGTAGCACATTGGGAGCAGGAAGTAGCTATGTCCTGTACTTAGACCTGCACTTGGAATGAGGGCCAAAAAGAAAAATGTTTGACCAAGGCTTTGGCATTCTGGTGGAGGCGTGGATTTTCAAAGGGATCAGTAAATAAAGATCAAAGCTCTTGAAGTGGGTGGGGCTCCTGAAGGAATTGACCAGCCCTCTGGTTGCCTTCTACCAGAAATCCTGCCCTGGTGGCTGCGGATGTGCGTTATGAAGGGTGAGGCTTGCTGTTGATAAAGTAAAAACAAAGTCATTAGATTGTCATCAAAAGCAAAGGTCATATATGCTCCTTGAAGCTGCTTCCAAAACTAACTGCATATTGAGAATTAACAATGAAATTGGTGAGAAATGCTGTTAACAAACTGGTGTTTACAACATTCGTGCTAAAGTCTATTACTTTTATTCCTAATCATAATCACGATTTAGTTACTGTGAAAGTGTAACAATCTGAATCAATTACATTAGAGCACATCAGATTAAAAACAGATGTCAGACATCTGAGAATGTTGACTTTGACCCACAAAGCTGACATTAAAATATAGCTTATTGTTTATCAAGTGTCACAATTTCTCTTTCTCTTTGTTTTTTTCATCTGGCCAGCTTCTTCAAACATTATATTACAAGTCACACGAAGTGTTAACTTTGCAGAACTGAACTGCATAAAGATTTTTGAAAACTCATTATCTTTATTAATACCTGTGGAAATAGTTTTTCTGTTTAACTGTACACTGTAAGTCAATTGAATTTCCAGTACTTGATGTTTGTTTTGTGCTTATATCTCAAGATAACTCTCCCAAACAATCCAAATGCTAATTAGTAGTGTAATGCTACAGAAGATGAATGAAACAAACAATATGTTAAAAGAGGCAAATGCATTATTTTGAATAAACATCAAATGCATTGACCTACATTGATAACACATGTCATAATTTTCTGCCCCCCCCCCTCCATCTGCTCCTTCTTCAGTGTACTGGGATTTTGTATTCCCTGTAGTTATCCAACATAAAATGTTCAAACCCATTGGATCCTCTTTATTATTATTTCAAAATTTGTTTATGGAGACAGATCATAGTAATTATTGGCTAGGAGTATAATTTGTCTTGTATGAATGTGTGGGAGGACAAACAGGTGTCACATAGGTAATAACTAACAAAGCAGAAATTTATATTCACTGAGTCTTATAAATTAAGTTTATTTGTTTGTTTGTTTATTCTATTTTTATACCATCAAATGGGGTGTTTCCCACTCTGGGTGGTATACAAATAATTAAATGAACAAACAGCAATATAATACAACAACAAAGAAGAAGAAGAAGAAGAATGGGATGGCTAAGAGCAGGAGTTTTGAAGAAGGAAACAGAATGATTTATCTTGGCAGCTCAGGAACATATTTTGCTGTTGTACCCATAGTGATTGGAGCCCTTTGAGTAATACCCAAAGGACTCCCCAGATATTTAAATTTTGGACTTTTTGGACTTGAACATCCTAAATCTCCCCCCCCAAAAAAAAAAACCTCTACTAGGAACTGCATATATACTCAGACGTTACCTTAACAGTTCTTAGGTTCTTGGTTAGGGCTTGAACTGTTAATTTTATTCCATTCCTGAACTGTGAACCAATTGGTTGATTTTATTATTATTATTATTATTATTATTATTATTATTATTATTATTATTATTATTATTATTATTATTATTATTAATAATAATAATAATAATAATAATAATAATAATAATAATAATAATAATAATAATAATAATAATAATAATAATAATAATAATAATAATAATAATAAATCAAAATATCTGATTGATTCTGAGATTTCCCCATTAATACCCTTGTGGGAATCACTTCAGATCGAAAGCAAAGCTGTGGGAAAAGGAGAGCAGTCTGGAAATAATTTAACTGAGAGAGACAGCTCCAGATCAATTCAAAATGTATTCTTTGAAAAAAAAGTTGGGAAGTTTCTATTTGTTTGCACAGAGGGGTGAAAGAAATTACCTGTCTGACGGTAACTAGGACAAACCCTTCTAAAACACTTGGCTTATCTTTTTCTTCTTCAAATGGGCTCAACCATCTGAGTCCACAGGATGATCCATTATGGCAGCTCAAGTCACAAAATTACCTTCTTGTCAATGTGTCATGCCTGTTACATCAGGCTGTTCAGTAGACAGAGCAAGAGATAAAGGTTCAGCAAACCCTCCCCAGGCCTCTGTTCTAGTTAAGGGAGCTTTGCTGCCATGAAAAAAAGAGTTGTGGAGGGGGAGAGAATGAGTGAGAATTGTTGGCAAGGAATTTTCTTTCTTGAAGAAAAGAAGTGTTCTTTAGACGAACAGCATATCTTTTAAAATAATGCATTGCATGTGACACTTCATTGTATTGATCTTAGCATTATCTCTTGTGGCTGACCGAGACAAGCCTTGGCCTTTATTTCCATCAGGAGAGATGGCATTCAATTGCCATTTAAAAATGGGAATGTCCAACTGTTCCACCCTGTTAATAGGCAGACACAGAAGAAGTGACAATCAAAAGCTGATATTCTTCAACCCCAAAGTGGGGTGCAAAATAAAACACAGTGGTGGCTAACTATCTAATATACTGTATGCAAAGTGTTCTGGGAAGTGTTTAGCTTTGAGAATAGACTGTTCCTGAGATGTAATACAGCAATATCCTTGTCGATACCAGAGTACTCTCTAAGAGGAGGAGAAAGCTATTTAGATGCTGTTGTCTTTTCCTCTTAGATCTAAACAAAATAAACGTGGAGCATTTTGAGTACTTGAAATAAAATAGCTAAATGTTATTATTTAAATGCTAACATATTGTTACAACTTTAATGTACATCTCAAATCAGGGTTTATATTCCACCCAGGCTCTTTTTTGAGGTCAAGATTCTATTCTGTTCCACTTTGTGTCCTTCTACCACTGTAATTGATTTCTGACAGTGTGAACCTATTTCTCTTGTTAGTAAGTATCCACAATAAGCAACAGAATGTAATCTTGCATTACTCAGGAGAAAATTACCCAAAGAGAGAAACACGTTTTTGATTAAAAGTGACATTTTATTATAGAAGCTATATTTTAAAAAGCAATGGCAAAGCAAGGGTAAAAAGGAAAGGTATCTGTTGCGATGAGACATGAGAGGTGGCCGTGTGGTGAAGTCCAGCCCCGAACGGAGTTGGGAGCAAGTATTTATTCCCTGCCTAGGGGCAAAGACACGTATGTAAGATAATCATGCCATCCCCTGTACAGAAGGCTTGTGTGCATGGTATTTTCCGGTGGTGTGACTTCAACGGTGGCTCTGGAAGCTACCCCAAGGTTAATGGACAATCTGCACTTAATTGCCTTGGGCTGGCGAAACCCATTGTTCCTGCCCTAATCTCGGAGCCTTTGTGGATTGACCCCGGGCACCTAGCTTTGTCCCTTGTTTGCCCCTGTCTGCTTGCCTAACTCTATTTGCCCTCAGCCTGAACCATGGTTTATGCCTAACCTGGCTGATTATCGCCCAATTTCCTCTCCAGCAGAGCACGGCCTCAACTAATTTGGGGACTCCCATGCAGGTCTGTGGACACCGGTCACACCCCTCGGGAGAGGTTTAATATCCAATTAGTGCGAGCAACCCACAGGTGTCAGATTAACACCCTCGCTCCAGCACCCACAACTCAAAGCCAAACTCAAAACATAGGAAGCTGACAGGTTCTTCTTATACTTTCATCCCAACTAAATGTTACAGCATTACCCCACCAGTTATCTGTTAGGCAGAACAGCTGAATTAAACCCTGATGCAACAGCTTCATCTATTCCAGGAGTTGTCTGGCCAGAAATGCCTTAGTTCAATTCTCTTTAGATTACTGTGACTCACTATATGTGAGGCTGCCTTTAGAGAGATTTGGAGACTTTAGCTTGTCCAAAATACTGCTAGTAGACTGTTAACTGCTTGAGTTCTCTCTTTCCTTCTTCTTTGGGGTTTCTGATTTCTGTTATAGTATTACACTACCATATTTTGCCCGGCGGTGCCAGGCTCTTAAAAATGGGTTTGGAAGGTTTTTGTTTTATGTTTATGCAAATGAGGTTAGTTTTTAATTGTGTTTTTTTAAATTTTTATTTTTACGCATGGACTGTTATAAACTGTATTTTCTTATTTTTTGGTTTTGGTTTTTGGTTTTTAAAAAGAGGAAAGGATTATATAATTTTTTATAATTATTGTATTTAACCAAATAATGTGTTACTATGTGAATTTTTTTAAATAGTTGTACCTTGGTTAATAATTTTTAAAATGTGTAAGATTTTTTTTAAAAACATCAATGTTTCTATACTGTGTTTAGATGGGGTTTTTTGGGGGGTTTTTTGAGTGAAAACTTATTACTTTTTTTGAATTATTTGTGATTATTGTGAATATTTTTGAATGTTTTGATAACTTATTTCATTAATTTGGGAATTATTTGTAATTATTTTGAATATTTTTGAATGTTTTTTCTCTTGTGGCCTCTGGGTGGGGCTGGTGAGCTTTTGTTGAATTTTACTATTTTTCTCTACTGTCCTCTGGGTGTCACTTCTTCTTCTGGGTAAGTAGTCTCTTTCTTCCCTCAGTTTTGTTCTGGTCATCATGGAGTGAGGACATCTCCTGGTAAGGTCTCTGGTTTAAATTTTTTTTGGGGGGGGGTTTGTGGGGGTGTTCTGTGTGTTTTTTTATTGTTTTGGATGTTTTTGTGTTTCCTTTTTCTGTCTTTTATTTTTGGTTTTGATTATTTTTGACTATTTTTGGATTGTGTCTTTGGATGTTTTTGTGTTAACTTTTTCTGTTTTTTTGGTTTTGATTATTTTTGACTGTTTTTGGATTGTGTTGTTTTGTGTTGGGGGTGGGGGTATTTCTGTGGGCCAGTCTCGGGGGCTGGACCGTGGAAATACCATTGCCGCTTGATGCGGCATTGGGGTGGTGGTATTTCCCTGTTCTGGCCTGGGTGGCCGGACCATAGAAATTGCATCACCGCTTACATGCGCCGTTGGGGTGGGGCTATTTCCGTGGGGCAGCCTGGGTGGCCGGACCACAGGAATTCCCTTCGCTGCTTGATGTGGCGTTGGGGTGGGGGTATTTCCGTAGGCCAGCCTGGGTGGCCAGACCATGGGAATCCCATCGCTGCTGTATGCGGCTGTGGAGGTGTGGGGTTTTTGCAGCCTGCCTTTTTTATTTTTATTTTTCATGCACCGGCTGCCTCAGCATTCTGCACGCTCATGGCGCACAGGACGCTGGGGCTTGTAGTTTGGCATGTGCAATTTTAGTTTATGCAGCTTTTTTTTCCTGCAGCTTCTTTTTGATTGGCCACGGCGCATTTCCGAACATTCCTTTTGCTCGCACCGCTCAGCCTGATTGGCTCTGGTGCGGCTCGACGCAAGGAACATTGGGAATTAGAGTTCTCTTTTTTTTGTTTGCATCTGGGGGGCTCCTGCCCCACTGGTGCAAAATTCAACCTGACAGTTACCTGCAAACCGGGTTCGGGCGAGTGAAGGAGGCTCATTACGGGCTAGTAGGGCCTGGCTAAACATCCTTTGTCACATTCCAATGGTTAACGCACCATTTTATAGGTATAGATTTGTATTCCCGCTAAGTGATTTTTTAAAAGTTATTATTTTTATTTTTATTATTTATTTATTTATTCTTAGATTTTATGCCGCCCACTCAGGGAAACCCTGAATAGGATGAATAAACTGCTAAAGCAGTGTTTGGGGCTTTGGAAACTCTGCTTCCAACTGAGTGCTGCTTTAGGTTCCCTTGCTTTCCTTTGGATCTCTTTGGAAATGAGCAAATACCTTGATTCACATCCCCACATCCACTCCTAATTATTATTACTAGTTTTAAAAGTGATTTTTAAAATTACATTATGGTATGATATTTTAATATTTAAATATTTATTTTAAAAAATTAAAAACTGCTGTGGTGTTTCCTTATCTTATTTTGGGCCACAGCTATATAAATAAATAAATTAACATAGCATTTGGTAGTGTCAGACTTCACAAGTGGCAGATCAGTGCATAGTACTGTCTGTTTACACCATTTTAACCAGTCTAGTTCATCCATATTTGTGGAAGGGAATATATGGTACTTAGTAGGCTTGGGTCCAGATTCTTCTTCTTTCATTCCTGAGCAAACCCTGGACTGCCAAAGTGAAGCCACTTTTTTCGCTTTATCATTGCCCAACCTGAAGTCCTCAGTGGTGCATGTTTCTGACAATAATCGACAGACCAGTAAATGAGACAGATTCTGTGTCTCTCCACATTCACATAGCGTGTTGTTGTCTGCCAGCAGCCCCCACTTGAGCATGTTGGCCTTGCATTTAGAGACTCCAACCCTCATCCTATTCAGGGTCCTCCAAGTGATATAGGGGAGGTTGATTTCCTCAGCTATATCCTCCTTTAATGTTGTTCCTTGTCCAGTCAGCTCCTTCCTCCATTTTCTAATTTGCTTTTGCTCTTGCGTGCCATCAAGAATGTTTGTTCTTGCCATAAAGCTCTTCCTGGATCTGAGCCGGTGGACTTGAGGCTCATATCTGAGGATCCTTCTCTTGTTTAGTTCTCTCAGCATCCACTGCTATTTCTCTCCTGATCTTAGATGGAGCGCTACCAACAAGAAGGTATATTTTCTCAACTGGGCCCATTTAGTATATTGGACCAAAGACACCAGGACAGCCGAAGAGCTGGCTTAACACAACTTTATTACATGCTGGTCAGAGGGAACATGTGGTAATGGCGGACGAACAGCTCAATATATACAGTGGCTATACATTTGAATGTGGCTCCTTGACAGTCTATTGGCTACTGTCCGCGTGACGTCATTTCAAGTCACGCCCTTCTTGTCCAGGTGAAGGTGATGGCGGGAATCTTCCCGCGCTATTGCTCTTAGGTGAGTCTTGGACCGATGAGCTTGGACGCTCGCTATTGCCATCTAGTGGTCACTAGCTCGCGTCCTATTAGGGTTGCAGAGATGCAGCTGGGGTTACAATGTTACACAAGGAAAGGTTACATTGGATACACATGGATAGGTACATTGTTTTAGAACACAACATCCCTCCCCCCTAGGATGAGACGAAGTCTCTTAACCAAGATGGTTTCTTGCACTCGCGTTTGGGCCGCGATGTGGGTTGGCCCCCCCGGGGGCCGCTCCCGTTTCCTTGTTCCCTGGACCCTTGTCCTGTAATGGGAGAGGGAGACTTGTTAGTGGCTTGCTGCGGTTTTGCAGCTTTAGGGGAAAGGGTAGATTCTGTTGTGGGTGAACTGGGGGCACCAGGGGCTAACGTAAAACCCCTCTTCTCGCTTGGATGGGTGGGGGACCACTCCGGAAACCCCCCCCCAGTTCTGTAACTCAAAATTAAACTCTGCTGGGGGATCCCGCGGGATATCTACGAGGACAAATTCCTTCTCCTCCCCCCTTGGTGGGGACTCTGGGCCCCCCTCTCCTCCCCCTTGGGCTAAACGGGTGGGGGAGAACCCTAACGCTGAATTCGGCTCCGCGCTTTCAGCGCCCTGCTTTCCCGGGACCCGGTTCCGTAGCTGGTCCGCGTGCCGCCGCCAGAGTAGACCTGTGTTGGTCTCCACGCGGTACGACACGGGACCGGTCTGCTCCACGACTACCCCCGGTACCCAGGCTGGCCCCGCGCTGGCGTAGTTCCTGCAGTGCACGGGGGCGCCTACGCTAAAACTCTTTGTGGCCTCTAGCCCGATGTTCCTCCCCTTGTCTTCTACTCTCGTGGGGTCTAGCCTAGTGAGAATGGTGGTCAGTTTCCTGCGCATTAAGAGCTCCGCGGGGGAGTATCCTGACGCCAACGGGGTCACCCTGTACCCTAGCAGAAACTGACACACTTGCAGGTTGAGGTCCCCGGGGCCCATGCGCCGCAGCGCGTCCTTCGTGGTGCGGACGAGGCGCTCCACTTGGCCATTGGTGGCCGGATGGAAAGGGGCGGAGGTGATGAGCCGGATGGCGTTAATCTCTGTGAATGCCCTGAACTCAGCGGACGTGAAACAACTAGCGTTATCGCTAATTAGAGTGTCGGGTATGCCGAACGTGGAAAAAATTCTCCGCAAATGCTTAATTGTCGCGGCCGAGGAGGTGCTCGTGACTGGGATGACCTCCAACCACTTGGAGAAAGCGTCCACAACAAGGAGAAACAGAGTTCCTCGGAACGGGCCCGCGAAATCTATGTGTATCCAGGACCACGGCCCCTTAGCCGCGTCCCACTCCCTGTGGGAAAGACGGGCCTCTTCCGGTCTGGAGCATTGGCAACTCTCACAAGTGCCGACCATGTGCTCGATGTCGGCGTCTAACTGGGGCCACCAAAAGTAGCTCCGGGCCAGCGCTTTGGAGCGCACAATTCCGGGGTGGCTGACGTGCAGCAGTTTAAGCACCCGCGGCCGGAGGGATGTGGGGATCACCACCCGCTGCCCCCACAAGAGACACCCCCTCTCTAGGGACAGCTCCAACTTTTTCCTGAAAAACGGAGCGAATTCTTCCGCTGGGGAAGACGCTGGCCACCCTTTCTGTACCCAGGAGCTAACCGCCGCCAACGTCTTGTCTCTGCTTGTCGCTTTAGCGATATCGGTGGGTACTATGGGGGGCGAATCTAAGACTTCTATCATGAGCACCTGGCGGTCCGGCTCCTCCCCGCCCACGTGGCTGTGTGTCTGGGGGAGGGGGGACCTCGACAGGGCGTCCGCATGGCTGATTTCTCTCCTGGGCCGGTACACCAACGCGTGCTGGTAGGCGTTGAGGAAAATGGCCCACCTAAGCATCCTTGGGGACAGGATCTGTGGCGTGGGCTTATCTACGGTGAAAATGCCTAGTAGGGGCTTGTGGTCGGTCACGATGGTGAAGGGGCGGCCATATAGAAAATCGTGAAATTTTTTGGTCCCTGCAATTATCGCCAGCGCTTCCCTGTCTGTCTGGGCGTAATTCCTCTCCGCTTGGGACAGGGACCTGGAGTAAAACGCTATTGGGGCCTCCCTCCCGTTTTCCAACACGTGGCATAACACTGCCCCCACCCCCACCGGGGATGCATCACAGATCAGTACCACCGGCCGTTTGGGGTTGAAATGGGTCAGAATGGCGTCTGACGCCAGGAGTTGTTTCAGTTCCGTGAATGCCCTCTCCTGGTCATCGCCCCACTTCCATGCCGCATCTTTCTTGAGCAACTTGTGAAGCGGCTCAGCCACCGCAGCCTTCCGAGGAAGGAAGGAGTGGTAGAAATTTAAGAGCCCTAGGAATGACTGCAACTCGGGCTTGGAGGTGGGGCGAGGGGCTTTCTTGATGGCGGCCACCTTGGATTTGGACGGTTTGATCCCCTCGGGTGTTACTCGGAACCCTAAGAACTCAACCTCCTTCGCGAAGAAGACGCATTTGTCTTTTCGCAACCTCAACCCCGCCTGTTCGAATGCCTCCAGGACCTTGTTTAGCCTATCAGCCAACTCAACCTCACTCCCCCCATTATCAAAACATCATCAAAATATGGCAAAACGCCGTCCAGCCCTTTGAGGAGGCGTTCCACGAGCGCCTGGAAAATTCCAGGCGCCGAGTTCACGCCGAATTGGAGGCGCGTCACCTGGAACGCCCCCTTATGCGTGACTATGGTCTGTGCAGCAGCTGCGGCAGGGGTTACCATGAGTTGCTGATAAGCCTGTGCCAGGTCGAGCTTAGCGAAACACTTTCCCCCATGTAACCTGGCTAGCAAATGGCTGACCACTGGCACCGGATACGCATTAGGGCGGATTGCCTTATTAATGGTGCACTTATAATCGGCGCAAATACGAACCTCCCCATTTGCCTTCAATGCCGTGACAATTGGAGTTTCCCACTCCGCAGAATCAACAGGAACAAGGATCCCCTGGCCCACTAATTTGTCCAGTTCCGCCTCTATTTTGTCCTTTAGTGCAAAAGGCACTCTGCGTGGTTTGAGTCTTATTGGGCGGACCTCCGGGTCCAGGTCGAAAGTTACTGGGGGTCCATTGAATTTCCCAAGTCCCTTTTTGAAGACTTCAGGGTGCGCGTTGCACACCCTCTGTATTGGATCAGTCCCAACGGCGTGCACCCCCCCAATGAACAGACCCAGGGGCTGGAACCATTGAGTCCCGAGGAGGCTGCAATTACCCCCCTTGAGAACGACTAGGGGGAGTTCCACGGCGTGCCGCTTATACTGCACCTGGAATTTCCCAACCCCCAATACCGGGATACTGTTCCCTTGCACGTCCCAAAGCGTGGACCTCAACGCTTTGAGCTTGGGCCGTACGCGGGGGGCAATTCTCAAAAACTCCCTCTGGGAAATGAGGGAATATGAGGAGCCAGAGTCAATCTCCATCCTAACAGGGGCCCCTTGCACCAGTACCTCAACAAAGTAGCGGGGGTGTCCCAAGGACACGCTGAAAACTGGAGCGTCGTCGTCGCTGTCGTCGGAGATGCGGCCCACGCCGTCCTGCTTCCTCGTGGGCCGGGTGCCATCCTTGATTCTCGTCGAGCGGTCTGGCCTCGCCGCGCGGTCGGGCGAGCTCCCCCGGTCTTTGCGCCGTTGTCTGCATACTTTGGCGATGTGCCCGCGTCGTCCACAGTTGTGGCACTCGGCTTTTCTGAAAGGACACCTGGCGCGGTCGAGAGCCGCTCCGCAGCCGTCGCAGCGCCGGCCCTCCTTCCGGACCCTCCGGACGTCCTCGTCGTCGCTGTTTTCGGCGGACGATTTCGAAATTCGCCGGGCTGCGTGCACCGAACTCTCTGTTTTGTCGGCTTTCGGACGCCAGTCCTGGAGCTCCTGTACCCCGGCCTTCATGGCTTCCGCGGCCTGTGCCGCTTTCAGGACCTCCTGCAATGTAGGGGGCGGCTCCTGATTCATCAGCCTGCGCTGGATTTCGGCATCCTTCAGGCCGCATAGCACGCAGTCCCTGAGGGTGACTTCCAAGTTCTCCCATTTGCATGGGCCGGCAGCCAGACGCAGGGCCGCTACGAAGGCGACAACCGACTCACCAGGCACTTGGACTCGCCTCCAAAACGCGCTCCGAGCGGGAAACGTCACTACCGAGGGCCGGAAATGGTCTCGCAACACCTTCAGGAGCTCTTTCGCCTTGAATTCAGCCGCCTTTTTGGGTGTGATGAGGTCAATCAATACCCTCTTGGCGTCGTGCCCGAGCATTCTGGTGAGGATGGCTCTCTTCTTTGCCTCGTCCGTCACCTCGAACTCCACCAGCGCGCCTTTGAAGTCCATTTCAAAAAGTTCCCAGTCTTGCGGTTTCTTGATGTCGAAACCGGCGTATGTCTTGGTCCCGTGGGCAGCCATGATCCCACCTTCGTCGCCAATTTAGTATATTGGACCAAAGACACCAGGACAGCCGAAGAGCTGGCTTAACACAACTTTATTACATGCTGGTCAGAGGGAACATGTGGTAATGGCGGACGAACAGCTCAATATATACAGTGGCTATACATTTGAATGTGGCTCCTTGACAGTCTATTGGCTACTGTCCGCGTGACGTCATTTCAAGTCACGCCCTTCTTGTCCAGGTGAAGGTGATGGTGGGAATCTTCCCGCGCTATTGCTCTTAGGTGAGTCTTGGACCGATGAGCTTGGACGCTCGCTATTGCCATCTAGTGGTCACTAGCTCGCGTCCTATTAGGGTTGCAGAGATGCAGCTGGGGTTACAATGTTACACAAGGAAAGGTTACATTGGATACACATGGATAGGTACATTGTTTTAGAATACAACAGCCCAGATAAGTTAGATATATAGGACTTGCCTTGAAACATGGCAAGGGGGTTGTAAAAATAATAATAATACTTTTCCAAGCCTCAGACTGCGATATTTATATTTCAGAGTCTCAGGAGCTCAGAATGCAGGCTTTCCCACTGACTGTTGAACATTCCTCTTACCTAAAAGGAGCCTTCTAATTCCCAAGAGATCTGATACCTTCAGAGTAAAGGTAAAGGTTTACCTTGCTCAAAAGCCAGTCATGTCCTACTGTATGGGATGGTGATCATCTCTATTTATAGACCAAGAGCCAGCACTGTTTCCAGGCATTGTCTGCAGATGTTTCTTCTGATCATGTGGCAGGCATATGGAATGTTGTTACCTTTCCTGCAGAAGCAGTACCTATCTTTTATTTTTTTACAAAAATAACATACACAATCAAAAAGAAAAAAAGCTCACCCAAAGTTATAACCTAAATGACTTTTTACTTCAATCTTCCAATACCCATAAATACAAATATATAAGTACATACACCTGTAAACATTGGCATTTATATATAAATATTTGTATTAACTTTCACAAAGTATTTAATTAAAATTGACAACCCCCCCAAAAAAAATATATATTGTGTTTCCGTCGGGGAGATCAGCAGGGACTCCTAATTCAATATACTATAATTCTTTTTCCCAAAAGGCAAACGTATCTGGGCTAGGTTGAACCCCCTTTTTTCTATTAAAGCATAACCAACAAAAATTTTGCATATATATCCCAAAAAGGTATTTTCACTGATAACCCTCTTCTTTGTCATAATTGGATAGTTAATTTTTCATTGAGAGCCATTTGCCACACTTCTGCATACCATCTCATCTTATTAATATTTCCCCCCCTTTTCCACTCTTTAGAAATCACTTGTCTTGCAACTATCAATAAGGTTAATAATTCCTTTCTACCCTCTTCCAAATTTAACTGATCCATTTCCCCCAGTATTGCAAGTTCTGGATCTAGTACGATTATTGTACCCAATATCTTATTTATTTCTTCTTCTATTATTTTCCAAAAGCACCTTATCCTTTCTCATGTCCAGCACATGTGTGTATATGTTCCCTTTGCTTTATTACACCTCCAGCACAAATCAGATGCACTGCTATACATTAGATGAAGTTTGACCAGAGTAAAGTACCATCTCCATAATAATTTACAATTATGTTCTTTTTCTTTAATCAACATTGATTTCATAATTCTGTGACTCCATTTTCCCCCCAATTTATATCTTGAATCGTAATTCCAAAATCCTCCTCCCAAGTATTTTTTAAGTGTTTGTTGAGCTTCCTCACCGGGGGATAACAAATCATATATTCTACCAACTATACCCTTTAATTTCCTTTTTCCTAGTCTTACTTTCAAAAACAATTCTTCGAAAAGAGTTAATGCCCTAAATTGTAAATTATTGGCTTGCTTACATCTATCCCACGCTTCCATCTGCCTTACTTGGAACCAAGTTAAATTTAATTTGTCATATATGTCATTTCTATTATGGAAATCGGTACAGTTCTTCATCCAATCTGTAAATAATAGGGATTTACTTTGTTTCAGAATGTCCTTCGTTTCCAATGTTAACTCTAATGGGCAATCTTGAAAGTCCAAAATTTCTAATGTAGGGGAATAATTTGGACCCAAAGTTTTCAATAATCCTTTCCAAATTGTAAATAGGTTTTTTAAAATTAAAATTAATAAATTTTATCTTACTTTTAGATAGACCCAAAAATAACTCCCCCTTTAATTTTCTAAATTCTATTTCGTCTGTTTCTATTCCTTGTTCACAACAATGACTAAGTAATTTTATTATTTTCTTCAGGGTAAAAGTTTGATAATATCTTTTAACATTAGGAATATTTAACCCTCCTACTTTATTCTTAATACACCACAGCCCTTTACTAATCCTCGGCCTTTTCCCACCATTACAAAATTCATTGATCATCTTTTGCCAAGCTTTAAGTTGGTTTTCCTTTATTTTGATTGGGAGATTCTCTAATAAAAAATTTAATTTATACATAATTTTCCTTGATAGTAATCCATTGAATGGAATCGAAAGCTTTATATATATCTAGCGCTAATATGCAGACTTTATGCTTCTACTTTTTTAACATATCAATAATATTAATTAATCTACTTATCAACCTTTCCATCTGCCTACCCTTAGTAAAGCCAACTTGATCTTCTCCTTTATATATAAATTTATAAATTTATTTAAACGATTATTCATTAAAGATGTGAATATTTTTGCATCTTGGTTTAAAAGGGAGATAGGACGATAGGTGTTGATCTTTTCCTTGTCTTTACCTCTAAGACGGGGCTATAATTAATGTGTCTTTTCGAGAGGGGATGTTTCCTGCACTGCTGAAACATGCTCTTGTGCACCCCCTCCTGAAGAAGCCTTCCCTCGATCCAGCAATACTAACCAACTACAGACCTGTCTCCAACCTTCCTTTTTTGGGGAAGGTTCTGGAGAAGGCAGTGGCACGTCAGCTGCAGGGGGTACTGGATGAAGCGGAATATCTGGACCCATTCCAGTCAGGATTCAGACCTGGATAAGGTACTGAGACTGCATTGGTCGTGCTGATGGATGATCTCTGGCGAGAGTGGGATGGCGGTCATCCGTCTGTCCTTGCTCTTCTTGACCTCTCTCCTAGCAAGACTGAGTGGCTATGGATAGGGGGTCCTGCGTTATCCCTGGAGCTACCATCTTTGGTTTTGGATGGGGCTGTTTTGCCCCAGACCAATCCGGTACACAACTTGGGGGTCCTCCTGGATTCGCAGCTGCTGCTAGAAGAACAGGTGGCGGCTGTGGCCAGGAGGGCCTTCACCCAACTTCGGGTGATTTGCCAGTTGTGCCTGCTCCTGGACCGGGACTCTTTGCTCATGGTCACTCACACTCTGGTGACCTCCGGACTAGACTACTGTAATGCGCTCTACATGGGGCTGCCCTTGATGACCATTCGGAGGCTGCAGCTGGTCCAGAATGCCGCGGCCCGGGTGGTGATGAGGTGTGGACGTTATGCCCATGCCTCACCACTGCTTCGTGGACTGCACTGGTTACCAGTTTGTCTCCGGGTGCCATTCAAGGTGCTGGTTTTGACCTTTAAAGCCCTACATGGTAGTAGGCCAGGGTATCTTAGAGACCGCATCGCCTTAAGGACGTCTGTCTGTCCAACCAGAGCAGACCGGAGGGGCTCTCTAATTGTGCCATCAGCCAGGGGGGCTCACCTCTCTGGCACAAGGAGGAGGGCCTTCTCCGTGTCTGCACCAACCCTTTGGAACCTCCTGCCTGTGGAACTGCATCTCCAGACAGAGTTGTTGCCCTTTAGGAAGGAACTAAAGACCTGGCTGGCGGGCCAAGTTTGGGGTGCGGGTGGGGATGGGGGTACCATTGGGTGGTTGGTATAGAGAAGTGTGCCTTCCCCCAAGGTCCCTTCGGTTCTTGCGCACCTTTTAGGGGTGGGTTTTTTAACTTTTAACTTTGTTTTATTATGTGTCATTTATGTATTTACTGTCCGCTATGTAAACCGCCCTGAGTTGGGTTGTACCTGAGTGGGCGGTATATAAGCGTGAAAAATAAATAAATAAAATAAATAAAAATAAAATAGGTATTAATGTTGTAATTTATCTGCTCCAGGATTTGGGTATATCTCCTCCTCCTAAAATATAATTATATAATATTTTTAATTTAGGAATAATTACCTCCTGACATTCCTTATATATTTCTGGTGGAAAACCATCTTCTCCCACCATATATATAAGGTATGCCGGCAACCAGTTGGCCCAGGTGCGCGGTGGCTTACGACGACGGGACAGTTCTTTGTCTCTGTCGTCCTGACCCTCTCTCTCTTCCTCAGTGGGCTCACAGTTCAATAGGGAGAATATCCATGTACTCCCCTCCAGATCTTATCCCTCGTGACCTGCGACAAATGATCACCCAGGGGCAAGGAATAACCAGCCGTCGGCAAAGCCATCGACGGCACATTCTGTATAAAGGGCATACGCAGCAGGACCTGGACATCCCCTGCAATGCTTGGCACTGCCCCAGGGGCGGACACCCCCGCCCTCAACGAGGGACCATTTAGAAACCATGGGATACTGGGATAAGATGGTAACTGATGCCCGCTCGCATCAACTTGACGAGGCCAGGGCCACTGAACCCCACCACTGTAAGTGGGCTGTGGTGTTGGTGCACTTAAATTGAACCTGATACTCACTAGGTGCACCCCCGTGAGCTGCCCCCACTGGGGGTTCCGGCCCACGGCGGGCGTCGGAGCTCGCGACTGGAATCGAGCTCGCGACCGGAATCGAGCTCCCAGCCTGGACATCAGGTAGAACGGGGAGCTGCGAGACACCAGCTGGGCCGGCCGGACCGTCTCACGCAGCTCGACCCGGTTGGCCGCCCGCTGAAGCATAGCGGCCGGCAAGGTAGCTGGGGTCGACGAAGGAGCCCCTGTTGAAGAAAGAGAAGCGCCCCCCTCCACAGGAGGCTGTGCAATGCCCAAGGATGCTTCCAGCACTGCTAAACGTGCTAACAGAGAGCATCCACTGCCACAGAGCCCCCAGCATAAGGCGGGCCGGGTGGGCCGGACAGCCCACTAGGCAGTTGGAAAGGTAACCCGAAAGGTGAGCCAGGGCCAGAACAGGGCCATGCCCAAAACTCCGGCCCATGAGGGGCCGGAGGGGGAACGGGTTGTATGCCCACACCAGGCCCTCCCATGCTGCCCTGACCCATGGCCAGTAACGGCGGGCCGGGGGCCGAAGCCCCTGAGGGGCCGGCCTGTAGCTGGCCAGCCACCGAGCTGGAGCCCGGCTGCCAAGTGCCAGCCTGAGTAGCCCCACCGGTATCAGTGGGCAAGGCTGGCACAGTGCCCTGCCACGGGGGCGCAGCCCTGGTCCTCCAACCCGATGGCTGTCCCCCATCCGGTGCAGGGCCGGTGAAAGTTCGGAAGAAAAAGCAGGATCCCTAGCCAGGGATCAAAAACCTAGCGCCGAAGCACGCGGTAGCCAAGCAAACCAAGGCTCTGCCTGCGCTGATCCTCCTTTCCCAGCCGGGAAAGAACCGCAAGGGCTAAACAGCCGAAGACTAAAGGACAAACAGCGACGGAGAAAACTTCTCCTCTCCTTCGCTATTTCTAAAATGGCAGCTCGTCTGCCTCGTGGCCACCCCTTTTATAGAGGGGTGGCCACGCCCCCTAACTCACCCGGATGTCTGAGTCTGGGTGGGGGGCCCCCGCAAAGAGCGCGGCGGCCATTTTGGCACCGCGCTTTCATTCTTAATGCTTGTAGTTTATTCCACATCACCTCGTTATTCATTGCAGCATGCTTCATTTCAACCTCTTTTAATTCTTGCTGCAATTTAACTACCTTTTTGTTTATTTCTCTATCATTAATAACCTTTTCCTGTATACAGTCACCTCTCAAGACTGCTTTCATAGTATCCCATAAAATGGGAGGAGCAACTTCACCTGTATCATTAATTTCCCATTTTTCTTGCCAATTATCCATCAGTCTTTTCTTTATAATATTATTATGAAGAAGTTTAGCATCTAATCTCCATATATTACTTGAAGTTAAGTCTTTATTTAAATTTACATCTAAATTGATCATCGTGTGGTCACATAGCTTAAACGTTCCTATTTTTAAATCTTCTAAATTTTGTAATAAATTTTCTGAAACTAAAAAATAATCAATATGAGAGTATGACTTAAACATTGCAGAATAGAATGTGAATGCTTTTTCTTTTCCTTTTAGTGTTCTCCAGGCATCTTTGACCCCCAACTTCCCCATCCACTTATCTAGGATATTTTGTTTCCCTTTTCTATATCTAGAAGTCTTTGAAACATCAGACATTGGTCTTGTTAAATTAAAATTGCCCCCTACTGTCAGATTAATTGATCTTTCCTTCTTTATAATTGGTAGAATTGTATCTAAAAAGAGTCCCTGATCTTTATTGGGTGTTTATATATTCACCAAGGTATATTCCTCATTTTTAATCTTTCCCTTAATTAACTGAAATCTACCCTCCTTATCATTAATGCTTTTAGACATTATGAAGCCCAATTTGGATGAGAACAGAGTGGCAACACCTCTTGAATTTGATGAACCTAAACATTTTTCATAAATGTCAACTCCCCTTACATATAAATTATTTTTATTTTCGAATTTGTGATGCGTCTCTTGCAAAAACATAATGTCCGCTTTCTCTCTTTTCAAAACCCCTTCTATTCTCTTCCTCTTAATTTGGTTCCCTAAGCCCTTCACGTTCCATGATATAACTTTTAACTTTCTTGACATATATGTAACTTGAACAGAATATCTTCATTGCCGTTTCCCCAACGGTAAAACAGAAAAAGTGAATAAAATAAAATAAAAAGAAAACATTAATATAAAATACAAAAACCTCTTTCCCTCCTCCAAAAAACCTATAATATACACTACCGAAAAAGGAAGGAAAAAAGGAAAAAATATTATTTAAAAAAATAAAAAATGTTTTCCTGACCTCCCCACTTTCCTAAAAAAAAGTAACATTTGAAAACAAAGAGGGGAGGGGGGTTGCAGGCAGCGAATCAAACTTATGGCATAAATCCGTTTCTTGTTCCTTACAGAGTCTTTTATTTAGAATAATTATTCAATACTTATAACATATTTATTCATTTATACTTCTTATTCACTGTCTCCCTCTACTCCTGCACTTTCTTTCTCCTCTCCTTCTGCCGCTGTAGAAGCTACACCTGCACTGGTCAGAATATCCTTTAATTGCTTTCATTCATCCGAACCTTTTTCTATAAGCTTTGATGATACTAACTCATTCAAACCTCTCTGATCAAAAAAGTTTTCCCTTGGACTACAAAAGTTAATTGCTTGTATTGTCTCCATCTGTATTGTATATCTTTTTCCCACAACTTTTTCGTGATCGGCTTCATTTGCAATCGCCAAGTACGTTCTTCCAGGGAAGTATCTTTATAGATCTCTAATTTGACTCCTTCCATTTCTAATGTTTCCGAACCCAGAGAATTAACATATTTCAATAATCTTAATTTAAGACCCAAATTATTAAATTTTAATAAGACATTTCTTGATTTTACCCGCTCTCTTTTTGGGCCTTATCTATATACACTTTCTAATTCTTCTGGTCCCGTCTCATCTCCCAATTTAAGCCCATTAATCCAATCCACCATCCTTTGCCTCAAATTATTTGGACTTCTTTCTGGAACATCCCTAATTATCACATTATTCTTTCTGGCCTGATTTTCCAACCTTTCCAACCTTCTATCATATTGTTTTTGTCCATTTTCTTTGGTTTGAACCTGGTCTTATACCTCTTTTAATTCATGTTTCATTTCCCAAACCTCCTTTCCAATTGCGTTAACACCCTCCTTCAATTCCTCTATTTCCTTTAGCAAACTGGAGCATTCCTTTTTTGTATTTTTAAATGCCTGAGCAATACTTTCTTTAACTTATTTTTGAAATTTTTGATTGTCTTTTATTCTCTGGTCTTCCAGTGCCTGGAGCCTAGTTTGTAAATCTTCTTCAAGTTTATCAAACCTTGCTTCCAAATTGCCCTTTAAATCAATCAAGTCTGTACTTAGGCCCCTATCACTAAATAACTCTTCCTCCACTCCCTTAACTTTCGCTTTATCCATTCCTTTCTTTTTCGTAGCCATCTGGATTACTATTCCTCCTACTACAGACATTCCTTGTCTATTCTCTCCTTCCTGCACTTTGAATCCCTCTTTGTCCTCTATTTCCTCTTGTATCTTAAATTTCAACTTTCTCTTCTCTACTTCTTTCCTCAAAAATTCTAGTTTCTGAATCTAATTTCTTCTTGTAATGATTTTCTCATTCTCTCCTCTCAGTCTTTTCCCTCTAACCAACCTATTCTAGCCCAACTCACTTCTCGTTTCACACTATCAAGTTCTTTACTCATTAATAGTGTAATCTTATATAATCTGATATTATAATATTCAAGAATATAATTAAGTTCAAGGCTGAGGACTTATTAATTAGATAAAGACAATATAGAGAATGCTAAAAGAATTTTTTTGTGCAGTAAACAATCCCAGAATTAACAATTTTAAAGACAATTAATATTGCTATATAAGTCTTAAATACAATTTCAAATCCTTATCCCATCCTCCCTCCCTCAAACCCAGGAAATATGTATGTAATGTAAATAGGGATAATTTGTAACTGTATCACCAGTGTAGCAGAGATCCTAAACTTTGAAACCTTATATCTTGTATCTTATATCCTTCTTATAAATCACTATCTCTAATACAATGTCTTATCTAAACTACTATTTTAAGTTTTCAATAAAGTACAACTACGTTTCAACAACCGTTCAGTGCAATTATCATTCTGATATTCTGATATTTCTTAAATGACTTGCTCCACTACTTACTAATGAACCCAATAAATGTTAAAGTTTCAATGATCTTTTTGTTTCACAATCTGCCAATCTGCCAATCCCAGCTAGAAGCTACACAGAAGAAAAGGGAATCACCATGTCTCTATGTCTCAATGTCCTCTTAACTCCTTAATTTATTTTAGTCCCCGAAAGAATATTTTGTTCTTGTTTAGTCCCTACTCTTCATTGCTCTTTGCTGTTGTCACAATCATCAGAAAGAAAGTCTCTCCATGACAATCCTTTTATGAAAGTCTGCTGGTTCCCACGTCTCTTCACTCTTACCTTACTTCAAGCCACTCAGTCTTCGGAACTTCCTCCTTCTTCCGTGTTTCACTCCTGACTCACCATTTTTTCCACTTGAATGCTCAAACACAAAGTTATATTGAGTATAAGTAAAGAAAGGGGGGAAAGACACTTTTCAAAGTGTATCTAATCACATTGTTCTTTCTCTTTCACTTGCAATAATATCCTTCCTTTTTTTATTATTTGTCTCTTTCACAGCTTTTTCTTCAACTTAAATTGCCTTCCCCCTTCTTTTCTTTCCAGTTTTTATAACTTATAACTCTTATATTCACAAACAGCTCCAACTCTTGTTTCCCTTGAAACATTGTTTGCTCCACTTCAAGCCAGAGTCACCCCCAGGCCGATTTCAACCATGGAAATCTGCAGAGTCTCATAGTGAGGTTTATAAAAGTTGTGTAACAAGATCCAAGGAGCTGAGATTCCTACCTTACTGATTCCGGGACCAAAAACCAAAGGCAAACAAGGAATTTCTTATGACTGCAATACACTTCAAATCCAGCAGATCACCTACTCATTACCTTCAACAAGTCTGTAGCAGAGCCATGTCAGAACCGCCACAACTCACCGCCGCAACTCGCTGGATTCCACAACTTATCTTAGTCCCCATTTGCCTCAATCATCAAAAAAGAAATTTTCTTTATAACAATCCTTTTATAAAAATCCACTGGTTCCCACTTCTCTTCACTCTTCCCTTACTTTCAGCCCCCTTAATCCTCAGAACTTCCTCCTTCTTCCGTATATCACTGACTCACCATTTTCTCCCACTTAAATGCTCCACCTCTTATCTTCTTATCTTCCTTGAAATAACTCTCCTTGAAAAATCTGCAGAGTCCAATAGTAAAGTTTATAGAAACTAGTAACAAGAGCCAAAGGGCAAGTCCTACTAACTCCGGAACCGAAAAAACTAAAGACATATGAGGAATTTCTTCCAACTGCAGCACACTTTGAACCAGCGGAACACCTCTTCACTACCTTGGTGTTTCAGCAAATCTGTAGCAGAGCCGCCACAACTTGCTGGATTCTGCAGCTTATCTTGGTCCCCGTTTGTCTCTCTAACACATGAAGGAAAATATTCAAAAAAACAAAGGTTCATAGAAAATCCTTCTCTGGGACTCCTGATGATATTTTCAAACCATTTTGAGACTTTAAAATGCCTTTTTTTCACCTTACATTGTTCGCCTTTTGGAACCAATGGAAAAATTTGTCATTCAGTGCGCCATGATGCCCCCCCCCCACAGTACCTATTTATCTACTTGCAATTTATTGTTTTTGAACTGCTACGTTGGCAGGAGCTGGGACAGATTATGGGTGCTTAATTCGTCATGCATCACTTGAGTACTGAACTGCTGAGCTTTCAATCTTCATGCTAAGTGTCTTAACCACTGAGCTGTTTTACCACCATTGCAGGAATAAGTAAAGGTCACCCTTGCTCAAAAGCCAGTCCTATCTGACTCTAGGGTTTGGTGCTCATCACTTTTTATAGCCAAAGAGCCAGTGCTGCAGACATTTCCATGGACATGTGGCAGGCATGATTAGACACCAGAGTGCACAGAATGCTATTACCTTCCCACCAAAGTGGGTAACTATTTATCTACTTGCAATTTCTTGCTTTCAAACTGTTAGGTTGGCAGGAGCTGGGTCAGAGATGGGAGCTCACACCATTGTTCAGCAGTTGGGTCTCAAACTGCTGCAGAAATAGATGACCCCAAAGAGACCCATATTTAAAACAAATCACATATATTGAAAAGACCAATCTTGTTCATCTTGAAAGAGAATGGTTGGCCCCAAACACTTTTTTATTTTTTTTATTTTTTTTGAAAGAATCCAGGCTGGAGAGGCTGAACTATTGGTCATTATAAACAAGGCAGAAATAGTGATTTCTTACTGAATGGAGACTAGCCAGCAAGAATTTTGCAAAACATATGCATTGTTGCAGCTTCCTGGAGAGATGATGCAGAGGTTTAGGCTAGGACAATGAAAGGTGAGAAAAACAGAGTCAGACAGGTTTTCTTTAAAGAGTAAACAAAAGACAGCCTTGCTTTACATAAAGTAATACCATGACAATCCTCCAGAAATATGGTGTATTTTGTCATATATCTCAATGGAATAAACTTACAATTTGGTAAGCCATATTCAGTGTGTTTATGCATCAAAAAGAATGGAACAGCTGTGCTTGTCCCAACCCTGAATGCTTTCAGTAAACATTCTCTCAAGATTTCTGAAGCCAGGCTCCTGATTCAAATTTTCAAAGGGAAAATCATTTCCCGGTCAGGGCAGTCTGAATTTTTGTACCTGTCAATCATGGCCAAACTATATTTCTAACTCCTTCCTGGCCAAACAGGGAATCATGTTTCCAAGGAAATTCTGACTGGTTGTAAAAAAAAATTGTAAAAAAGATACTTTTAAAATAGAGAACATATATTTTCAAGCTCATTCACATAAATTGTGAAATTACTGGGTTTAAATTTTTTTTAATGAGTGATGGTCTTACTCTATGTTTGCAGAGCTTTTGTGTTTATAGCCTGTCATAGTCTCAATTTGTCTTGTAGTCTACAGTTACTTAGTAATAGAAAAAATCCAAATATATTTTATGCTATCAAGACACTTCTGATGTTTGGTGACTGTATGAGTTATTGACTTCCAAAATGTGATATTATTCACAGCTCTACTCAGATCTTGCAAACCAACATCATTTCATGTTAATATAATCTCTCTTACAGCAATCTTCACCTTTTCTAGATATAATGAATTTTTCACTAAGTTCTGTTCATGTCTTGCAAATTGACAGCTATGGGTTCCTTTATTGAGACAGTCTGTCTCATGTTAGGTCTCCCTCCCTCCTGCTCTCTTTTTCCTTGTAGAATTGGTTATTTCCCCCTTGTCAGTTCTGTATCCTTATATGTGTATAGTTGGATAGCTTCAGTTTACTCATGTGTGCTCTAGTGATGGTACAGGCTTGACTTGATTGAGTACCCACTTGTCTGCCTTTCTGGTTGTCTGTGATATTTATAAGGCTTTTCCACAACAGTACATTTCAAATGAATTGAGTTTCCCCTATCTTTATTCCCTGTCTTTCTTGACTTGCCTTCCAGTGACTATCTTTGCTAACTCCAAGCTCTTCCTTTTTTGTTTCTAAAATAAAACTAACACATACACACACACACACACCACATTCACAGAGCTTTTGTTCCTAAATAATCCCCCCCCCCCCGGTTGTCTACCCCTTAGAGAAATGGTTTGGAAACAGGAATATATTTCCTTAGTCTGTAGAACGGACCTGGCAATAGTAGTTTGCCAGAGAGGCTAATGGGTACTGTGTACATTTCCTGTTGTACATTTTGCACTCACCCACATTTTTTGATTCACCATTTCATTAAGTTCAAAGCAGCCTTTCAAACTATTCTGGCACAGAAAGACTACAGCCACATCCCAGCTGTTCCTGCTTATGTCCTCCCTCAGCAGCCATAGTACAGATCTTATCCTCATCTTCGGAGATCCTCTAGCACAGGTAAATTAATTGGAATTTGTGTGTAGTGTATCTATACTTAACCTTTTATTTTAAGAAAAGCCAAGAAAGTAAATTCTTCCAAAAAGCATCTAATTTATAAATTTGGGATATTTTCGTTTTTATTCATAATTCAAAATATCCTGATTGTGCTGCACAATATTGCGCCCATGTTGCCAGCAGGAAAAGGATGTCCCTGGCTTATCTAGGTTTACATAGCAAAGACCAGCCTGAATGTTGACAACACCAATGAACAGCAATCAGGATGATCTATAAAATGCTCTCTCGTACACACTACCATTCACATTTGTTAAAAAATAAATAAAATAAATAAAATAAATAAAAATAAACCAGCCATGACAATTATGATGTGTTTGGGTAAAAAGTGGTTAACTGATGAAAAAAATGAGTGAGCTTCTGGAATTTTCCATTGCTTGGTGTCACTTTGTGAATGCAGCATTCAAGATGATCCACAGTATACCCCTTGTGGTCCCTACCATTATCAGGGGGTATCCCATAGAATAGATCATCTTGCCTGAGACCATTAGTGTTGTCAACATTCAGGATGACCTTTGCTACATAAAACTTGGCATCCCTTTTCCTGTTGGCAAACCAGGCACTACTCAATGTAGCAACATTGAGCCATTTCTTGGAGTTTTGAATTGTGGATACAGAAGCACAATATCCCCCATTCATAAACTTTTTCTAAAGAATTGTATTTCAACAACTGCAGGGTCAAATGGTAATATACAAAGATATTGAAATAATGTTAATGCCTCAGTGGTCTGATTCTACCAGAAAATGGGATCAGAAGAGTAACACAGGAGGATGTACGTGTTTTATGAGAAGCTGGTTGTGCTGCCATGACTAAGCTAGTCTGTTCTCCTTAGATACAATGTAGAACACTGTTTGGTTCTGATGAAATATTGCATTTTCAGGTCAATAAGCTTCTGTTTAAGTGGCAGGGCATGGTCAGGAAATTATTTTTCTAGAATTCAGCTGGATGGGAGAGTCCCGTGTTGATTTGGAGATGTACTTCAGAGAAACAACTCTCCAAAACTTTGGGAAATGAGGAGTCACTGTCTTGCCCTTTGGCTAAGCCTGTGCCTGATATCAATACAGTATACAAATATTCCTCATCATAAAAGTATGCATTTGGTTTTATTCCAGAGACACTCTTGCATGAATGGTAGGAGTCTTTTGAAAACAAGGCTTAGGCTGAAGGGAAATGTGTATGCTATATTTGCCAATTTCCTTTCTTCCTCCAACCTGTCATAATACTTCTTAATATATTGCAGTAATGCCACTTGTGAAATCCTATGATCTAATTCACTGTTTTCTGTAACCACCAGCAACAGCAATATCAACAACAATAATCAACAAGGGACAGATACCTTGGGATAAATTGGTTTCTGTGGAAAAAGAACTACATAGCTTCCTCTGATGCAGTGAGAACAAAGTACACAGAATGGGAGATAAAGGGGTTCATACACTCTTAACTTCTAGTTTCTGTACTGATGTACAGATCTAAATTTCCCATTATTCAAATGGGTTTGGAGTTGAAGAATCCAAATCTACCCGTCTTTGGTTGCCTGCCATTGCGAAATGTTTTTCATAACTCTTTTATTCCTGATGACAGATTATATGTGATCTTTGCTTTCAGATCACTTTTCGCTTGCTGTTCTTTTATTCATCCTTGACCAGCTTTCACACCCTCTGGGATAATTCTTCAGCTGGTTTTCATTTCCTGTTGAATAACCTAGAGGTTTGTCTTTCTAGAAGCAGTTGTCATACTCCTCCCCCCTCCCCTCATTCCTTAGGGAAGAAGAACAATGTGATCCCCCCCCCCCTAGAATACTCTGGACATCTGGTGCACTTTTCAAACAGTCAGAACACTTCAGTTTTGATGAGAGAGCCTTAACGATGTTGACAACGTCCTGTGTCAGGCGATTCAGTGTCTGTATTACTGAAGCCTTTATTCAATGTAGAATAAACTCTTCAAATATGCTATTTTGCATAGATTTGCACAAATATGTAAACTACACATTCAGTGAGTTTGCACAGCTCAAAATAGTTTGGCAAAAGCTTAGTACTGTATTAGAAGATAAAATATGGTTGGGGATGTTTTTCAAGTGCAGTAGTGACAAGATGATGAACCATGCATCACTATCCTGCTAATCAGTTTAAGAAGTGATCTCTTTTCTTTGCAGGCGCACCCCCCCAATGAAAGTGGATAACGGCATGGGCCACATTTATTGATTCAAGCCCTAGTCCGAATTATAAATTTCTATTGGTAAAACGACCAATCATAATTCTTAAGGCAAGCAGGCCGAAGTAACACTGGTAAGGTACCACCCAAAATTGCCAACGGCAATTGTTACAATGTATCTATTTGTATCAATTTGTTTGTTGACAACAAACAAATTGTTGACCGTAGTCAATATCTAACTAATGACCCCACCCTCTGACGTGTATCCGCAAAATCAGGGGGTGATTCCAGCTGTCTAGTGGTAACCATCACCCCCTCGCCTGGTTCGTCGTTGACCGGACAACGTTTAAACAACTTATGCCTATCTAGTGTTGTCCAGTCAATTGCGAACCTGCCGGATACCTGTGGGTCATAAATGTTTACCTTACCAGTGCTACCCGCCAATGTGACCAAAGTCAACAGTAGCACAGACAAACCCCTATATCAAACCATAGCAACAGTGTGGGATGGGCGAAAAAGCCAGGACTCAAAGGCCAATTGCGAGTCCCAGCCAAAAATTCCCACCCGGCCCCGAAGCGACCAAGAAATCACACTGTTAACTAGGGAGGGGGTGGAGGGGAAAAACTTCTCCGCTCCGTCGGTTCGCCAAAATGGCAGCACGGCTGCCTCATGGCCAGCCCCTTTTATTAGGGTGCTGGCCACGCCCCTAACTACCTGGATGGTTTCGTCCGGTGGGGGGGGGGGCCGCAAAGAGCGCGGCGGCCATTTTGGCGCCGCGCTTCCATTGCAGGCGCAACCCCCCCCAATGATGGAGTCAGACACAAATGAAAGTGGATAACGGCATGGGCCACATTTATTGATTCAAGCCCTAGTCCGAATTATAAATTTCTATTGGTAAAACGACCAATCATAATTCTTAAGGCAAGCAGGCCGAAGTAACACTGGTAAGGTACCACCCAAAATTGCCAACGGCAATTGTTACAATGTATCTATTTGTATCAATTTGTTTGTTGACAACAAACAAATTGTTGACCGTAGTCAATATCTAACTAATGACCCCACCCTCTGACGTGTATCCGCAAAATCAGGGGGTGATTCCAGCTGTCTAGTGGTAACCATCACCCCCTCGCCTGGTTCGTCGTTGACCGGACAACGTTTAAACAACTTATGCCTATCTAGTGTTGTCCAGTCAATTGCGAACCTGCCGGATACCTGTGGGTCATAAATGTTTACCTTACCAGTGCTACCCGCCACCCGGAGAGGCTTCAATAAAGGCTCGACGCCCCCCCCCCCCCAAGACCGTCAGCTCGGTCGACAGGCCTGCTCGCCAATCACTCAGCAGGAGGTCCATACCTCCTCGCGACAGATGGGCCCCCTCCCCTGAATAAAGCTCGTAATTTTGCAGACTGATGATGGGGAGGCGAATGACGCGTCCCCAACCCATATCAAAAAGGAACCGGGCAATAGCCCTGGAGCGACGAGCCCGGTCAAGCGCCTGGAGGCCAAACGCTCCCCTGTAAGCGTACTGCGGTATCATGTCCGACCAATGAGGGGTGTGGCAGGCCACACATAAAGCGAGTAGGCCAGGTGACTGCAAATCGCAAGCTTCCGCGATAGGCCAGTGACCTGTCCAAAACCATTGCCCCCAAGGTGAATAACCAGGACATCAGGCGAGTCAGCATCCCTGATGTAGAAAAGGAATGGCAACAGTTCCCGCCATACATGCCGCGCTTACCACACCACCTGAGATGTGCGGATGCACCCAGTCCCAGTCGGGGTCCCACTCTGTCGCCGCAGCGTAACGCGCTGCCCTGTGCAGCATAACGCGCTGCCCTGTGCAGCGTAACGCGCTGCCCTGTGCACATGGCAATGGCCCACCAGCCCTACTGTCACCGGTGTAAAACGACACCCAGGGTCTGTCAAGGAAAAAAGGGGGGGTGAGAAACATTGCAGTGACTAAACTGTCACTCACGGTTGAAGAGGGTGAACACAAAACTGAAAACAATGTGATCCCCACCTTCCCATGCGGCGTATTTCAGCCCCAGAGTACCCAAAAGTAGCTGCAGTAGAAACCGCCCCCATCCTGCAGGAATGGCTGAGTGAGGGGAGACCCACCCTGGTGACAGAAAAACGGGGCATGGTGCGTGCCACACAGTGCAAGAAACTCCTGTAGGGCACCAACCGGACAGATGTCTTCCAAGGAACATCGTAGCAGTATTACTCAACTGCCTACGCCGTGCTGACCTGTTTTAGAGGAGCGTATCCTCAACTGAGCCCAACCATAGACATCTTCGAGTTCCAGTGCCCTACGACTTGCATCCGCCTTAGACAGCATCATAAGCTCGCTGATGCGGAGCGCTCCAAAAAAGGCCACCGTTGTAGCCGCACGAAACAGGGCTGCCTCATACCTATCGAAACATAGGTCATGCCAGCCTCGTGCCAGTTGGGTAAGTACCCCAGGGGAAATTGGGTGACGGTCGTCCAGGCAACGCCCATGTTCCCGCACCCCCCCCCCTCCAAAACATGTCTCACACGGAAATCAGCGATACTGTCCGCGTGACCTCCCACCTTGGCCATAAAAGCCAGCGCTGATAGCCTAGATGCTATGGTGCGGGGTGCCAGGCCCTGGGCGTGCAGGTAAACCATGAAACGGAGGATGTGGGCCACTGGGATCGGCCAGGTATCTGGCAGGCGAGATTGGGAACAAAAGGTCCGAAATGCAACCAACGCGTGGTGATACGCCTTACGCGTGCGTGGCGCCAGTGACATGCCTATCGCCCGGTTCACCTCTCCTTGCCAATGGTCCATATCTCCTGCGGTAGTGGCGAGGGAAATTCCTCCGCATCCGGAGCCAAGGCACGGAACCGGGAGATCTGCAGGCGGGACAAAGCGTCAGCAATATCATTATTCACCCCCGGGACATGCCTGGCTCTGAACAGTACATTGAGGCGCAGGCTGCGCAATACAAACTGGCGCACAAGATCCATGACCCTGGGAGATTTAAAGGTCTGTGAGTTGACAATGTGGACAACAGCCGCATTGTCACACCAGAAATGCACCACAGAGTTGGCCCACTCCTCACCCCATAGCATCAAGGCCCCCAGTATGGGGAAAAATTCCAAATATGTGAGATCCCTCAGGCGACCCGTGCCTGACCAGGCTGGTGGCCATCCACCATATGCCCACTTCCCATTGAAGTACATCCCATAACCAAGGGATCCCGAGGCATCAGACTGAATTTGAGAATTGGGGCGAAGCCAGGAGGTCAGACCTCCAAAATGAGACCCCATTGAACTCCCTCAGGAACTGGAGCCATACGTGCAGATCTGCCCTGATGCCCCGTGTCAATCTCGCCCTATGATGGGGCCTGGATAAGCCTGCCATGGCGTCGCACAAGCGCCGGGCAAATGCCCTGCCAGGTGCGACCACCCTGCAAGCGAAATTGAGATGTCCATGTGGCACCTACAATCCCCGAAGGGATGCCTTGTGCTTAGCCAGCAAGTCCGATATAAGGGCCACTATCCTTGACACCTTGTCTGCGGGCAACCTAGACGCCTGCGCTACCGTGTCAATTTCCACCCCCAGGAATATTAACTTATTAGACGGGCCTTCGGTCTTTTCGGGCGCTAAAGGGACACCGAGTTCCTCCATTAGCGTCTGAAATGTGTTGAGGAGACGTGTGCACGTGTCCCAGCCCCGTTCACCCCGAATAAAAAGCCATCCAGGTAATGGGCTACAGACCGAGACCCTGACCTATGGACAAATGCCCACTGCAGGAAGGTACTGAAACGCTCGAAAGCCGAGCAGGATATGGAACAGCCGAATGGCATGGCTTTGTCAAAATAATATTCACCCCGGAATTTGAAACCCAGCAACTCGAAGTCACCCGGCTGCACGTGCAAAAGGCAAAACGCCGACTTAATGTCACACTTAGCCAACAGTGCACCCGGGCCACATGAGCGCACCATGCGCAATGCCTGGTCAAAGGATGTATACCCGACAGAACAAAGGTCATCAGGGATAGCATCATTGACCGAGTGGCCGGCTGGGTAGGACAAATGGTGAATCAGGCGGAACTCGCCCGGGGACTTCTTGGGCACTAGTCCTAGCGGAGACACTGTAAGGTTGTGGAACGGGGGTGCGGGGAAAGGGCCAGCGACCCTACCCGCAGCAATCTCCTTATTAATGCTGGCGGCAGCCACCTCCTCCCTTCCCCTAAGATACTGGACCATAGGGATAGCCAAATCCGGCCTAGCCCTGAGGTAAACGGCCATGTAAATCAGGTACGCTGGCAAACAATTTGCCCACGTGCATGGCGGCTTACGACGACGTGCCTGCTCCTTATCCTTCTCGTCCAGCCCTTCCCTCTCTTCCTTGGTCAGCTCCCTATTTAGAAGGGAGAAGATATCTACATACTCGCCCCTCCAAATCTTTTCCTTGGTAGACTGGGCCAAATGGTCCCCCAAGGGCAAGGAATACCCTGCTGTTGGCAAAGCCGACACCGGCACTGAGGGAACTACGGGCAAAGGAAAATGAGCCTGAGCCAGCCCGGGGATTCCCAACACATTGTCAGCACGTTGGGGGCACCACCCCGACCCAGGCCCTGTGTCACGGGCAAAGTCGCTGGGTGGGCCGGGGGCCATTGGGCCGCCGGGCCACCCGAGCGAGGCCAAGGCCATTGAACAGCCCCCCCAAGGAAGTCAGTTGTGTGGGTGCATTAGCTTGGACTGCATACTCACCCGCTGCACCCCCGCAGGCCGCCCCCACCGGGGGTTCCGGCCCGCTGGGGGCGTCGGAGCTCACGACCGAAGCTGAGCTCGTCGACGGGGCCAGACCAGCACCTGACTGCTGCACCTGTGGGGTGGGGAGCTGCGAGGCAGTGGCCACCACCGGCCCGCACGCCTCAGGCGGCTCAACCCGACCCATCGCCGGCCGCTGTTCGGCGGCCAAAGGGGGCGCCTGAAAACCTAGAGACACCCCTGTTTGGTTGGCCCTTGCCAAGGACACTTCAAGGGCCGCCATCCGGGCCATGAGGGCCTCCACATCGACATAGGCCCCGGCCCCAACAGGGGGCAATTGGGCAACCGGCCCATAATTCACGGGTACCTGTCCAGGTCCCTGAGCCCCAGGGGCCAGATAAGGCCAAGAGCCCATGCTCAGCCCCTGGGGAGCCGTGGGAACGCCCTGCAAAGGCAGGGAACCCAACCACCCTCCGTGGCTCGCACCCCCCATAGGGAATAGCGCACCCGGGCAAGAGGGCCCCGCCGCACAGACCATGGCAGGGGCCAAGGGCCGAGGCCCCGTCCGGGGCAGCAGGTATGCTCCGCGCATCAGGCCAAGGAGCTACCGATCCCATCCCACCGTTCCCGGTGGGTCTGCTAAAGGTGGCTGCGGAACGGGTGCAGTCGCGGTCCTCCGACCCGGCTGACGCCTCCGCGCCGATCGAGCCACGTTCGCGGCTGCCTTCTTCTTCGAGGGCATGGCTAAGGTAGCTAGGAAGCCTAAAACAAGAGAAAGCTGCCCGAAAAGGCTTCCCCCAAGAGGACACGAGTGACGGAGGTAAGGAGGAAAGAAAAACTTCTCCGCTCCGTCGGTTCGCCAAAATGGCAGCACGGCTGCCTCATGGCCAGCCCCTTTTATTAGGGTGCTGGCCACGCCCCTAACTACCCGGATGGTTTCGTCCGGTGGGGGGGGCCGCAAAGAGCGCGGCGGCCATTTTGGCGCCGCGCTTCCATTAGAAAACTCTAGAGATTTGTCAGAGGAGGGATGTCGACATCTTTAACAACAATCCACCATCACCTTTACCAAAGTACAACCACTGGGATTGTTTGAGGGATGTAACAACACTCATATTGAGAAACATTAAATGTGTGTAAGAAGGAGAAATTGTTAAGGATAATTTGCTCTTCTAAGTATAGATATTGACTCTTTCTTTCTTTTTTCTTTCTTTCTTTCTTTATGATATATACCACCCAATTAGTGAAAGCACTACTCTGGATGGTTTACAGGTTAAAAATTAAAAACCCATAAGAGATCCCACATAACAAAGTACATTCAACAATATAGCAGTCACTGAGTAACTAGAATATTCAGAATAAAATGCATAACCAAGTGTGCTGTAATCTTCCTAGTAAACCCCTGCTTAGGTATGATTTGAAGTTGTGCCTTCTTTAAAAAAAACTTGTATATGAACTAGAGAAGAGTCTCCTAGCTGCAAATGAGCCAACTGTTGGGTTAGAATCAGGAGAACAACTTGGTTTCCTTAAAGTAATAGTTTATTATGCAAATGTCACACTAAACTAATATTAGTATGTAGCCTACAAGAAATTAGTTTGATCTTGGCTACATGTTTTTAATTAAAAATAATAGATTGCTATTTTCTTATATTGTTTTAATTTGTATACAAGAACCAAAGAGATTTTTTTTAAAAAAATTGGCAATGAATGGGTCAAACTCATCCTTTCTGTGTTAAAAAATTGTACCTACATAGTACAGAAAACTATTAAATAGTGTGAATGGAACTTCCAAAACACTCTTCAATATGATATCTGTTCATTAAAATCAGATTTTCATCCTGGTAGCCCACATTGCATTGAATTTGTGCATTTTGGGTCACCTCTGATATGCAGTACCCATATGCTTTGAGAATATTGTTTGGCAAGCCTCTCTCCTGATTCTGTTTCACTGCCATTCTTGAGCTGCCCCCTTTCATGCAAAAGGCAAGCACTGATTACACAAGGCTTTTTCTCTTCTCCATCCAGCATTTTCCCACTGTGTCTTGATTAGGTCTAGGCTGTTGTACCTTAGGGGGCCATCAATGATGTGACAGTATTCAGTGCACTGCAAAATATAATGCCCAAGAAAGAACAATGTGTATCAATTACTCTGAATGCTCCCAATGTGAATCAAGTTGTTCAGTTAAAGTGGGAGTAGAAGTTTGTTTTCTCTGGAGAATCATCTGCATCTTATTTAAAAACTTTTGTTGCAAGGACACATTATGTACATGCCATAAGAAATATTTCCTCATTGGCCCCACTCTCTGACTTGCCTCTCCAGTGCCTGTTGTATTCATTCATTCATTCATTTATTCGATTTATACCCCGCCCTACTCGACCAGGGCCGACTCTGGGCGGCTTACAACAAGTATTACAGGATGCTGAACATGGGGGTGGGGATGTTTCAGGATTCAACAGTTTTTGTGGTCTCATGATCCAGAAAGAGGGATTTTCCACTGGTGTTCTCATTTGCTGATGACATGTCTCCATGGAGGGACACATGTAAATTCACTTTGCCTAGCTGCAATATTACAGATTTAGAACAATGTGTTAAGAGAACAGATGCAATCATCATTAAAGGTTGGCTTAATTACATAAACAAAGTCAGTGTAACCAAACATCTTTATTATCACAACAATCCAAATGCCAATGTACAGTTCAAGTCTAGCAAAGCCTACCAGATTGGTACAGAAATATAATTGGTCTATGGATTTGTCAAAATACCTCAATACCTCCAATCAAATTTTCTGCAGATGCATTTCCCCCCAGTTGTGAAACATGGGTGCATAAAAATAGGATTACAGGTCATTAGGCCTATCCTGCTCCACATATATAGCTAAGGTGAGTAAGGAGTGGTTTTGAACTATTATTTAACAGCAAGCCATGGTCTTATCCAAAAGAAAAGTTCCATGCCCTCCCCATCCCACAATCATGGGTAGGTGAACACCTCTACCTAAAGACAACCCTATGTGAACTCAGTATTACATTCCTGAGTTGAAACTGTAAGGTTCACAAGCAGGAATGAGTTTCATTGCCTTTCCCCACTTTCCACATGTTGAAATAACATCTTCATTGGGCTTTAGAAAACAGCTTATTTTTCAAAAATCCAAAATAAAAAACAAAACAAACCCATGCCAAATGCCATATGGGTACAACATAGTTTCTAAATATTTGTGCATTATATTATGTTTATATTTGTGAAGATCTGCTGTGATATAAATTACATCTGCTAAACCCTCAGAAAAGATAGACCTCAAAACAAATATTGGAAGATACAACCTTGAAGATTACAGTCCTGATGAATGTATTGGAACCTAAATCCAAAGCTTCAGTCTTATCAGAACATTTTCTCAAAAAGACAGATGGTTACTTTTCACCTTGGGTTGTCCCAATATTTTATAACAATAATCTTAGCACTGCATCCCAGGGAGGGACCTTATGGATCATCAACTCGAACCCTTGTCATGAAGGCATGGGGTGGAATGGGGAAATAAACTCCCATCCAGATATCTAAAACACTTAGTTATGTATCCAATTTTAGGGACTACAGTGGCTCAAGTGGCTAAGACGCTGACTGGGAGGCGGAAGGTCAGCAGTTCGATTCTCGAGTACTGCAGGACGGAATGAGCTCCCATCTTAGTCCCAGCTCCTGCCAACCTAGCAGTTCAAAAGCAAGAACTTGCAAGTAGATAAATAGGGATCACTTCAGTGGGAAGGTAACAGCATTCTGTGTGCTCCAGTGTCTAGTCATGCCTGCCACATGACCACAGAAACATCTGCAGAAACAGACAGCACTGGCTCTTTGGCTTTGAAACAGAGATGAGCACTAAACCCTAGAGTCAGATATGACTGGCTTTTGAGCAAGGGAAACCTTTACCTTTATGTATCCAATTTACAGGCTGTTCACTATGCTACTCCTTGAGTGAACATTAACCTATGTTGTAGTTTGATACAATGACTTGTGCCTGTTAACAGAACATGTAACTGTTTCATTTTGGGGTTTTTCCCTATAAAAAGCTCAGCTTCTATTCTGAAATGTACAGTTTTCTTAAGGCTTCTAATTACTGAAGTACAGTTTATGTTTCAAGTGGTAACATACAGGTAACTAGAAGAATTTTTACCTTCAGAAAGCAAAAGAAAAAAGAAAAAATGTGTGTGCTTTAGGGTATGAGTAACATATGTAACATTTGTCCAAAAAGTCATTTTTCAGCAATAAGTGTAGGAAAGGAAAAGCTAGTTTAAGATTTTGTTGTTTAAATAAAAGGGATTAATAGCAACAACATTCAGTTACTATTATTTTTTCCTCCCCACTGCCCCCAAAGACACATAAGGGATAAACCATACTGCAATTAAGATGAGTTTCACAGCTATCAGCATTTATGGGACTCTTGTGCATCAGTTCATTCTCTCAACCAGACTCTTACACATGGGGCCACGGAAGGTCAACCATTAAGAGCAGGCAAGGAAAAAGGCTCTTAACTTTCTGTGTGTGTTGTTGTTGTTGTTTTGGCCACTGGTGGCTGAGTTACACAGCTGGTCTCCTGCATCTACACTCTACACTTAACAACTGGGAGCAGGTTAACAGGTGCATATTGGATAAGTAGCAGTTAAAAATGTTTCAGAATCTGAAGGTCTCCCCAACATGCAGATTCTGTGTCACACAGGAAATGTTGTCCAAGCTACCCATAAATTAGCCATGAGCCCTGTTCAGTTCCATACTTAATAGTCTACTCTCTTAATTACCCACAACACACAAATTTAATGGTCATGTATCACAGATCACCAGAGTTACCAGACCTCCTTATTTAGGCAGCCATTATTGCCTTCTTTTGCCCACAGCAAATCCTGAGACTTTAAGACATGTTACATTAGACCAAGTCTATACAGGCTATGGCTAAACCATAATAGTCCTTAGCTATGTGATCCATGAGCCCAAAGCTATGCCAGCAAGGATGCCGTTTCCATCTGCCATATCCTTGAGCAAGTGATATGACAGGAGGTGAATACCCTGACAAATTTACTTTTCTCTGTATCATTCTGCCATACCAAAGAGGAAAAATGTGGAGAAAGTCACAATAAGTCTCCCTTGCTCAAACACCAGTCATGTCTGACTCTAGAGGGCAGTGCTCATCCTGTTTATAGCTAAAGAACCAGTGTGATCTGCATCTGTAGACATTTCCATTGTAATGTGGCAGGCATGACTAGACACTGAATGCTGTTACCTTTTTGCTGAAGTGATACCTATTTATGTACTAGCAATTTCTTGCTTTCAAACTGCTAGGTTGGCTTCAGCTGGTACACACTACGGGAGCTCATTCCGTTGCACAGCACTCATGGTAAGGTAATGGTAAAGGTTTCCCTTGCTCAAAAGCTAGTCGTATCCGACTCTAGGGTTCAGTGCTCATCTCTGCAGACGTTTCCTAATTTAAAATATTTCTGCTGAGAGCCGCCATGGTTAGGAGATGGAGTTATAAAAGCTGTTCTCAGTGGACTTTGAGTGTGCCCACCAATTCACCACTGCCACTGCCAATATTCATATTCCTTATTGGGCTTCAGTGATGCAGCAGATGCAGAACATCATTTCCAAAGCAACATCAACTGGAGTATTCAGGTAATTGACTCATTTTCCTTGTTCTGGTAAGCATGTGAGATACTAAAGAAGCTTTCAGGTTGTCCTTTTCTTTGTGACAAAATAGCACATCGGAAGTGAAAATGTGATGAAACTGATAAAGCAGAATACATCTTTTCTTTGTTGTGTTCTAGGCTTCATGTTAGCCATTTAAAAAGTGAAACTTCATTGCAAAATCATTTTCATCAGAAGGCTACCAGGATTACCTGAAGATTTTTTTAAGGCTCTATGTATTTTAGAAAATGACTTGTCGCTGTTAGCAATGGATCACTGAGTTAAATGACTTGCTTGTTGACAAAAACTATATATACAAGTGGAACCTCATACAACAATTGCCCCATATAGCAATGAAATCGCATAACAATTAGGTTTTGGAGGGGAAATGGTGTCCTGCATAACAATTTTCCCTATGGAAAAAAATCATACAACAATTTTTCAATGGGAAAAACCACTTAGCAAAAAATAAATAAATCATTGTACGATGCATCCCATAGGGAAAATCGTTATAGGATGCATGTATCATATAGCAATTGTTTCATACAACAACAAGCCCTGTGAAACGGATTAAAATTGTTGTACGAGTTATCACTGTAATTTATCGCATACACTTAACCCTGAGTTGATTTGTTTGCTTTTTTTTTTTTGGAGGTCTGTGCTTCACAATAAAGTTTAAATCCAACCCATTTTGCCCACTGTCCCCCACTCCAAATAAGAGTCAGACATGCGTGCTGGTTTCATACTAGAGCCACCTTTATTGAAATTCAACTATGGAAGAAGAACAATGACCCCTTCTCAGCGGATCTTAGGCAGGAGTCTTCCAAATGCAGTCTGGGTTGGTTCTGAGTGAATGTATACCCCTCAGATTGGCCCAGGAGGGTCAAGTCCTACGTTGGACTCCCCTTCCTTGCTGCTGCCAACCATCCAGCCAATGCATGACCTGGGAAAGGCAGTCAATGTCCCCAGGTGGAACACCCCACCCTGGGGTGACCTGTTCAGGAGAGAAATAATTCCCACCCTGGGCCATTAGGGGAACCTATTGACCACACTACCCACCAAGGTGACCTAAAGAAACAACTCCCAGCCAAATGCCCAAATTCCCTTCTGTGCATAACAGGACAGGCAAAACAAACAAACAAAAAACCCACATCACAGGCCAATTTTGGTGTGAGCCAAAAATTCCTGTCTGGCCCCAAAGCAACCAGATAAATCTCATTATTTATTTATTTATTTATTTATTTTCGGTATTTCTATCCCAACTTACTCATCACAAGATGACTCAAGTCGGCCTCCAACAAATTATCAAATCATCATGTACTTCAGGGTGGGCGGGAGGATCAGTGTAAAACCCAAATACATGAATAAGGCTGTGGGGAAGCAACAGACATATATGTTAACCAAAAACCCCACCCAAACCCCCCATACAAACCTGATTGTCTCCAGTCTGGGGGTCTGACAACTCTTGAAGAGGAGGGTGTGGCAAAGGGCAGCCTGTTGCCGCAATTTGCACGGGCGAATGACTGCCAAATCCTTTGCATATAAATAACAGAAAAACATGACACAAAAGCATATCTCCTGTTGTGTGACCTTCAGTATTGGAAGTGTAGATAAGTTGTTTAGGAAAAGATTGCAGTACTGTGCAAAAGTTTTAGCCCAACAAGCAGCTGGTTTGGGGAAAATACAATGAGTGTTTTTGGAAGCCATAACTCAAGACATCCTAACTCCAAACTTCAACAATGTTGGACAGCATTGAGAGGAGCATCAGCAGAAGCCTGTTTCCAATTTTGGTTTGTTTAGGTGGCTCGGTGGTTGAGTTATGCCCCCCTAAAACACTCACTGACTTTCCCCCAATCTAGCTGATTCTAGCCGAATACTTTTGCACAGCACTGTAGGAGCTTCAAATTTTTCCTCATACCATTTGCAGCAGTTTCCAATTTGATTCCCCGCTACTCAGCATGCAATCAGCACCATCACACAGATAAAACATGGAGGCCTCACTATTCTTCTGGTTGCTTCTATTACCCAATTGCTTAGAAAATTTTTTTTTGATGAACAGGAAGTATCACTATTCTTTTGGTTGCTACTCCTATTACCCACTTGCTTAGAAAAGAATTATGAACAGAAAGTATCAGCAAGAAATAGAAGGGGCAGGGATTTTTGGTAATTGGCATGGACCTCCTAATGGGGCCTGGGCCTTGGTAATTGCCTGTCAAGGGCAGTCTATCGTTTGCCTCCAAAGTAGGAGGTTTTTAGGTCCTTTACACTTTTCCTTTTACAGTTTACTCATTACTGAAATCACTTTTAGATCAAGATAGTGGATAGCCTGCCTTTTAAAAAAATTATAATCCAAAAGTCATGTTCCAACAACAGGATTTTTCTATTCCTATGAAAATATTTCCACAAGTTGTCCCAAACTATTCCTCTCTGACTCCAAGTTTTCATCAGAGAGCCCTGACCTATGTGCCAGCTCTCTGATACTAATCATAGCAAGATAGAAGCAAGAGCCCTATACAAATGGTTGGATTTAATATTTAGAGGGAGTTATTCACAGCCTGCCCTGATGAGTGATAAAGGCTGTTCCCTAAGCAACATAATGCTCTTCTTCTTCTTCTTCTTCCTCCTCCTCTCCTCCTCCTTCTTCTTTTTCCAAACAAAAGCTTTATAAACAGCACACAATTTGTTGCTTGCAATTTTCTCAAGATAAGAAATAGAGTTGTATAGTTCTGAAAAGCCTGTATTTTTCAGTAATTTCCTAGCAGGAAATGTGATGATCAGATTTCCATCACAGTGGAGTTGACCTACTGACTTGACATTTTTGTTATTGTGCTCAGCTTCTAAGGGCTACAGTGAAGTTTATTAAGCATCATTATCCAAAGCATAGGGATGGGACATGAGTGTATTTGGCTTACCTTTCCTACCTTGATTAGTGGCCCCTAGAATTCTGGAGTAGAACATGTCTCTGTTGAATGTGAATCAAACATGAGCCATATGATATTTAGAAATGCCAAGAAATAATGTTTGTACAGTTTTATTCTTTTCTTACAGAAGGGTTGACTGCCTACAGTGATCTTCTAAAATGTTGTCTAAATGACCCAAACATGGCCTCCTTTCAGAAAGCAGCAACTCCAGCAGCAATTGTCACATACAAAAAGTAGCAAGGATCTGTTTCCTATTTTCCTATTTGGGGAATTGGGGAAATGGTATATCAGCCTTAGGCAGCCAAATGTTGTGGTTCAGCTTTGTATCATATGTCAACACAAAGGAAGCAGTTTATGTGGGGATAAATTGTTGTGAGACCCTGTTATGCTGCAAGTAGGAATCTGAACCCTCACCCACTTGTGGCACTTCAGCAATTACATCATGAGTGGATAGTAAACCTAAAGATCACCCTTACTTGAAAGCCAGTCATATCTGACTCTAAGGTTCAGTGCTCATCTCTGTTTATAGCCAAAGAGCCAGTGCTGTCTGTGTCTGCAGACATTTCCATATTCATGTGATAGGCATGACTAAATACTGAAGTGCAGGGAATGCTTTTTACCTTTCTACTGAAGTGATACCTGTTTATCTACTTGCAGTTTCTTGCTTTCAAACTGCTAGGTTGGCAGGAGCTGGGACAGAGAAGGGGGCTCACTCGATCATGCAGCACTCAGCTCTCCTACTGCTGACCTGCCAACCTTCCAATTGTCAAGTTCAGTGTCTTAGCCACTAAGCCACTGTGGTCCCTTCCCTAGAAAATGGGAGATCATAAAAGAAGGAAATTTTACAATAATGGAGAGCATGAAAAAATCTAGTTACAAAATTGATGAGCCATTTGCTAGCATGTGTTTACTATAAATTATTTAATATTTAAGTTTGATGTCTATTAATTCACTTATTGTATATACAAACTGATATTGCAATCATGTTTTCATGACTTCCTGTCAAAAAGGTAAGAAATATTTACGGATAAGCATATAATACAAACTAGTGGATAACTTTTCCAGTCTTCTACTGACATTTTCCGACAAAATAAGCCTTACTATATTATACCTGTGTGAGACAATGCTTTTATTTCTCCTTGTGAGTGAAATATGAGAAAAAGAGATAAGCACAAAAGGGCTATACATGGCAACAACTAGACAGGAGGAATTTGCTGAAGGTTAGGGAACCACTGAGCTGGGAGGAACCAGAAGGTTATCTAATTTAAATCCCAACTGTGAGAAAAGTTCTTACACTCACCATGGTACCCTACAGACCAACCTGACAAAAATACACCATAGGTAGAGAGCAAATGCCTGGTAGAAAGGTGGTTACAGGCTGCATAATTTGTGATGACTCTTAGAACAAACTAGGCCTCATGCTGGAAAGCCAAAATCAATGGAAATGTTCAACTCTAATGTTTCAAAATAAATGTTATGAGTATCTGAAAGTCCTAAGAGGAAAAAGACAGTAACCACATTGTTTTCTCCTTCTGCTTTTATTTCTTATTTGCATGAATTCCATACTCTCTGCACTTAACAGCTCAGGTCACATTTTGTTTTAGAGGGTAAGAACAAAGTTGCAGGGAAAAGTAATGTATGTTGAGTATATTACATGGTATGGGTAAAGGTAAAGGTTGCCCTTGCTCGAAAGCCGGTTGTATCCGTCTCTAGGGTTTGGTGTTCATTTCTGTTTATAGCCAAAGAGCCAACACTGTCTGCATCTGCAGATGTTTCCATGGACATGTGGCAGGGCAGGCACGACTAGACACCAGAGTGCTTGGAAAGCTGTTTACATTACCACCAAAGTGGTACCTATGTATCTACTTGCAATTTCTTGCTTTCAAACTGCTAGGTTGGCAGGAGCTGGGACAGAGATGTGGGCTCACTCCGTTATGCAGCACTCAAGTCTCAAGCTGATGACCTGCCAACCTTCCACCACAACCACCGTATATGCATATATGGTATGTTTAGAAGCTGTATTTAATTGTAGAAAACATACAGTGGGAAATGGTTTCCAGAAAAAACTGAGCTGTGTCTTTGGTTCCTTACCCAAGCCCAGGACTAAAGAAGGTGGTGGTATTGGTAACTAAGAAAATGCTAGTGTAAAAGAAATTGACCACCCACATTTTGTTGCACACCAGTTCCTTGCCAGCTAGTCCTGAACTGGGACATGATAAAAGATGAAGTTCATCCGCATTGAAAGGGCAATATGTTCCCCACATCCTGGCAAGATGATGGATCCTTCATCTGCCTTTTCAGAGTGGCTTGTGTTTTTAAAATCTAATTCCTGATTTCTAGAAGGTGTCAACATCAACAGACAGGGAGAAGGTTGAGAGAAGAGTCAGCAGATGACTCTCCCCAATTTAGCTGGTTCTAAGTGGCTTGGGGCAGAGTTATGGCCCCTATCACTCACTGAATTTCCCCCAAATAAGTTGGTGGTGGCCTAAGACTTTTGCACAGTACTATACAGTTATATCTGATCTTTGTAGATAGAAAACAGGAGGGTAGATTTTCCTAGATTCTTTGCAAACAATACAGGGAGACCGAACCTGCAAGAAGAGGTGGCTTGTATAGCCTTCCTCTTGACTTTTTAAATTCATAATCTCTCCCTCCCACTTACGTAGCTCTTATACCTCTAGTAGCTGCAGGATATACAGATGTTCAATTTTCTTTTTCTTGTGCCATATCCACTTCCAAATACTGGCAATCATCATGATGATGGGGTACACAGAAAGATCCTCCTCAAAGATTATGGTAATTTTGAACCACAATTTGGCATACCCTGGCAATAGCAACCGTGTGCTGCCAGCTAATCTTTCTCACACTAGGTCAGGCAAAAGGAACTGCATTGAAGTGCCTTCATTTTGGCAGTTTCACATATGGTCTAGACATGGAAGAAGATGAGAAATCATGATGATAAGCCATGAAGATTGTCCTGGGAGCAAAATACAGTTGCCATCCATTTGCCTTCCACATCACAGTGTGACACCTGTACCACTGATCCAGTTCCGCAAGTCACTTTCTGATCTTGTTATGTATGATAACTATGCTTGTAACTGTCAAGGCGATTCAAACCGCCATGTTCCCGCGCTTTCTTAGCTGTCAAACAGTGTCCCTGTTTGACAGCTACGAAATCTCGCAAGACAGCGTTGTCTCGCGAGATTTTGAGTGGCACGCAAATTAGAATCTGACAGGAGCAGAATGTTTCTTTCTTATGCAAATAAGAGGCTTGAAATGTGTGCACACCTTGTTAGCCAAAGGGCTTTGTTTATTGTTGTTACTGTTACTGTTTGTACTGTATAAAAGTCTGAGGTTTTCCCCATCCAAACTGTGTTCAAACCCCACTAATAAAGAGCTGAATTTCACTACTTCATACGACTCATCTTCATTCCTTGAACACCAAAGGTCCTTAGTCCTTTTGGCACACAAAATCCTTGTCAGCCCCAGGCCAGTATGACTGAAGTTGCTGCCCTCCATCAAGATGGATTTAAGTGGGATTTAATCTACTTGGGAACCATCACACTTCTCTGTGGACTTCGCCACCCAAAGCCGTTAGTCCTCAGGGTCGGGTTAGTGAACTGCTGCCTGATGATCTGCATTGAGCTGCTGGCAGTAGGATCTATTCTGTTACCAGTCTGGCCAGACTGTTTGATATTCAATAAACGAGAGAAAATTCCACAAGGTTTGAGAACTTGTTCATAGCATTAAAATTACTATTTGAAACCTCAGTAGTCATGTCACAGCTGCCTATCCTCACAGCTGGGGAAGTCGTCAGACTTTGTTATGAGAATGGAAGAAGCATCCTATGAAGCTAACACTTTGTGTCTAGGGGAAGTTAGTGCTCTTTACTATTTCTTCATGCTTCTTCTGCTACCTCCTGTTGACGCTTTTGATTTCTTGCTGGTGCAGATAGCCAGGCTTTCTCTTTCTTTGTCTCTTGAACTGTGTGAAGAGCTTAGGAACCCTGCAGAGGGAAGCATAACCCTGAGCTGCCTACAGCCTCTGAATATCCCTGCCTCCAGAGAACATTATAGACATCTGTCACCATCACTGAAAATGGTGCTGCAAGCTCCAGACAAATTGTCATGACCACATAATGTTTTAAAAGCAATATAACTTCAAGATTCATATTGCTAGTATCCACTCAGAATCTATGCCAGGTTTAGGTGTCTAGGTTTGATTGTCTTGAAGCTAATGAGTAGTAGACAGACAGACAGCAACTGGCTAAGGGACAGGAAACAGAGGGTAGCACTAAATCGACACTTCTCCAAGTGGAGGGAAGTAAAGAGTGGGGTCCCCAAGGTTCAATACTGGAACCCCTGCTTTTCAACCTCTTCATAAATGATCTAGAAGTAGGAGTAAATAGCAAGGTAGCCAAATTTGCTGACAACACTAAATTATATAGGGTAGTGAAAACTGTGAGAGATTGTGAGGAGCTCCAGAGGGATCTCTTGACACTGGGGGAGTGGGCAAAACAGTGGCAAATGAGCTTCAACACTAGTAAGTGCAGAGTGTTGCACGTTGGGGCAAAAAGACCCAATTACATTTACCGTATTTATTCGTGTATAACGCGCAAAATTTTATACCAAAAAAAGAAATCAAAGTTTAGGTGCGCGTTATAAACGAGGACTGGTGTCCCACCCCCGTCGCGAGCCTCTTTTACTTCCTTTTTAGAATTGGGTCGGCTGTCTATTGAAGGGGAGGCGGGGGTGTGGCTTTGAAGAAATTGACGGGATCTGATTGGGTGGCGCGGGAGACGAGGCATGGCCCGGAGGTAGCTTGCAGTTCGAGCGAGGCTCCTGGGGGTCGGAAGTGCTCATTTCGGATTGCATTTTCTTTACCCTGCAACAGGTGAGTCTGATTATCCCCCCCTCCCTCAATGTTTTAAGGCGTGCTCTTATGAACAAGCTTTTTCACCGATATAACTGGTACCCGTTAGATGGCATCTCAGGGTATCAAGCGTAAACGTTGTGCATATGACGCTTCGTTCAAGCTCAAAGTTGTTGATCATGCTGAAATTCATGGAAACCGAGCAGCTAGCCAAGAATTCACTGGAAAATTAGGGGTGCGCGTTATACATGAGTGCGCGTTATACACGAATAAATACGGTATAAAGTGATGGGGTCTGAACTCTCTGCGACAAACCAAGAAAGGGACCTTGGTGTCCTGATGGACAGCTCAATGATGGTGTCAACCCAGTGTGCCTCAGCCGTGAAAAAAGCAAACTCAATGCTAGGGATCATTAGGAAGGGTATAGAAAATAAGTCAGCGAGTGTCATTTTGCCTCTTTATAAATCTATGGTGAGGCACCATCTGGAACACTGTGTACAGTTCTGCTTGCCATACCTCCAGAAAAATATTATTGAGCTGGAAAAAGTGCAGAGAAGGGCAACCAGAATGATTAGGGGACTGGAACACCTTCCTTACCATCTGAGGCTGCAACGGTTGGGCCTCTTCACTCTTGAACGGCAGCGTCTAAGAGGTGACCTGATTGAAGTTTATAAAATCATGCATGGTGTGGACAAAGTAGATAAGGAAAAACTGTTTTCCCTAACGCACAACACTAGAACTAGGGGACACTCCATGAAACTTTTGGGTACCAGTTCTCAAACAAATAAGAGAAAGTACTTTTTCACTCAGAGGATCACTGGTCTATGGAACTCCCTGCCAGAAGAAGTGGTGACAGCTGTCAGTCTTGTAAGCTTTAAGAAAGGATTAGACAAGTTCATGGAGGACAAGGGTATCAATGGCTATAATTATGGAAACCTGAGGACAACCTCCGGGTTGGAGCTTGCCCGGCGACCGGCTAGAGGAGGAGGTGGGGAGGAGATAACTGGCAACACCTGGGGCATGCTTTTCCATGGGCCCAAAAGCTGCTAGCCACCTCCACCTCCACTGGACTTCAGAGCTTTTCCATCTGCCCCGGGATGGGGACTTCTCCACTGCCTCTCCCTGGCCCTGTCATCGGCCAGGACTTCGAGGCCAGCTGGTGCCATTTTGCCGAGGCCCTGCCTTGGTGAGGATATAAGGAGAGTGTGGCCCAACACTGCAGGACTCTGCCGCTGCCCCTCCCTGGCCTCACTGCCAACACTGACATTGGTCCTGTGGGCTTTGGCCGTGGGAGAGTGTCGGCCACCTGGGCTCCCCACGGTGAAGTCTTGAAAGTCGAATGCTGATGCTGCCTGCCTAAGCCTTCTCCCCCAGTCCAGCATTGGCCACGGGGGAGTGAAGAGGACGTGGACCTGGGCTCCAATATGTTCGTTGAGCCTGGCCCTAGTTAAAGGCATTATTTATATTTTTTATATTGTTACTGTCATTATTGCACCGCTATTTGGTATTTGTGTATTTATGTTTGCTGTATTATTAATATTATTGCTATATCATTGTTATTCTGTTATTGCTTGTCCTATTGTTGTTTTGATATTGTTGTTCTGCTGCTTCAAGTCACCTTCGGGCTGAGGGAAGTGGGGTATAAATAAAGCGATGATGATGAAGATAGGCAGGATATCTCTCAATGCCATTTCCATGGAATCCTAAACAAGTGAAGGCATTTGCTTGGGAATACCCTGAAGCAAATGGTGAGCAACTGTGTGAGAGAGAATGCTGGACTGGATGGGCTGTGGCCTGTTCCAGCAAGGCTGTTCTTATGTGAGATGGTGTACATCTCATCTCATGGTGATCCCAGTGATGCTGTCAAAGTCCTGTCCGAGTGCCTGGCGGCTGTTGGGGTCTGGATGGGGGTCAACGGATTACAACTGAACCCTGGCAAGACTGAGTGGCTATGGATTAGGGGCCTGGTGTTATATCGGGAGCTACCATCATTGGTTTTGGATGGTGCTAGTCTGCCCCAGACAGATCCGGTGTGCAACTTGGGGGTCCTCCTGGACTCACGACTGCTGCTTGAAGATCAGGTAGCGGCTGTGGCCAGGAGGGCTTTTGCCCAACTTCGGGTGATTCACCAGTTGCACCCACTCCTAGACCTTGCTCATGGTCACTCATGCTCTGGTCACCTCTAGACTAAATTATTGCAATGCGCTCTTAATGGGGCTGCCCTTGATGACCATCCGGAGGCTGCAGTTGGTCCAGAATGCGGTTGCTCGGGTGGTGATGGGGTGTGGGAGTTATGCTCATGCTCACCACTGCTTCGGGAGCTGCACAGGCTTCCAATTTGCTTCTGGATGCAATTCAAGGTGCTGGTCATTACCTTTAAAGCCCTACATGGTAGTGGACCAGGATACTTAAGAGACCGCATCTCCCCAAGAACATCTGTCCATCCAACCAGAGTGGACTGGAGGGGCTCTCTGCTTGTACCATCTGCTATAGGGGCCCGTCTCTCTAGCACATGAAGGAGGGCTTTCTCTGTGTCCGTTCTGGCCTTGTGGAACCTCCTGCCAGTGGAACTAAGGCTGCAGACAGAATTGCTGCCCTTCAGGAAAGATCTGAAAATATGGCTGGCGGGGCAGGTGTGGAGTCCTGAAGATGTTGTGACCCCCACCTGCTGGTTAGTTTAATATCAAAGTAATCTTCCACTTTTTAATGTGTGGGAGTTTTAGAGGGTAATTTGTTCTAATGGGGTTGTTCTTGTTTTAAGGGTTTTAAAATTGTATGCCGCCCAGTCTTTGTGAATTGGGCGGCTATATAAATATGAATATAAATTTTTAAAAAAATGCCACCTGCCTCTCAAGGAAAAACTGTCATCAAGAATGATTGCTAAGAAGGTGTATAAACGTTGTTGTTGTTGTTGTTTGTCTTTGTTTTTGTTGTTGTTCAGTTGCACAGTCAGTTCCAACTTTTTGTGACCCCATGGACTATCACATGCCAAGCATCTCAATCCTCCACCATACCTCTCAACCCACCCAAATCTGTGCCAATTGCATCAACAATACCATCTAGCTATCTCATTTTCTGCTGCCCCCTTCTTCTTTTGCCCTGAACCTTTCCCAGCATCAAGGCCTTCTCAAGTGAATCTTCTCTTCTCATTTGATGACCAAAGTAGTTTAGCTTCATCTTCACTATTTGACCTTCTAAGGAGCAGTCTAATGAGTTGATCTTAACCTATAAAATCAAGGGTTAACCGTTGGAACTTTGCATAGGCTCCTTAGCCAGGCCCTACTAGCCCGCACTCACCATTTGTGCGCACGCCCGAACTGGGTATGCAGGTAAACACAAGATTGAGAAATGCACCAGTGGGGCAAGAGCCCCACAAACATGAAAAAGGGAAACAACTTCATATCCCAACATTCTTTGTGTCGCGCCGCACCACAGCCAATAAGGCTGAGAGGCGTGACCACAAAGAACATTGAGAAACGCGCTGTGACCAATCAAAATCAAACCACAGAAAAGAAACGCACCACAACCACAAATTACAAACCCATAACTACAAGCCCCAGAGTCCTGTGCAACATGAGCGCGCAGGATGCTGAGGAAGCCGGTGCCTGAAAAATTAAAAAAAAAACAACTCACTGCTTCACAGCCACGCAAACACCAACCACCCTTCTTTCCCTCACCAACGGCGCCTGAAGGTCCTGACTGGAGTTTCCCCTTTAATATCAGTAGGTGGGGGTGGTGATCCACCTCTCCGCTGGCTCCCTTAGGGTTGGAAGGTTTGTGGGGACAAAAGGGGTATGCCCCCCAACCCTTCTGGACCCAGGAGACCAGGGAAAGGAGTTCGATTCTCCCCCCCAAAAAACCTCCGTCTTTAAAGAGAAGAAACCAAGCGGTTTCTTCTCTTTAAAAACGGAGATTTTTTTAAGGAGGGGGGGGTCGATCCACTCCCCCACCAACCCCCACCAACCACGCCCCCTCCCCACCACCTAGCCCACCCTTCCTAACCCCCACAGACCATGCACCCCCTCCCCACCACCTAGCCCACCCTTCCTAACCCCCACCGACCACGCCCCCTCCCCACCACCTAGCCCACCCTTCCTAACCCCCAACGACCATGCCACCATCCCCACCACCTACCCCACCCTTCCTAAACCCCACGGACCATGAACCCCCTCCCCACCACCTAGCCCACCCTTCCTAACCCACACCGACCACGCCCCCCTCCTCACCACCTAGCCCATCCTTGCTAACCCCACTGACCACACACCCCTCCCCACCACCTAGCCCACCCTTCCTAACCCCCAACGACTATGCCCCCTCCCCACCACCCAGCCCACCCTTCCTAACTCCCAATGACCACGCCCCCTCCCCACCACCTACCCCACACTTCCTAACCCCCAACAACCACACACCCCTCCCCACCACCTAGCCAACCGTTCCTAACCCCCAACAACCATGCCCCCCTCCCCACCACCAAAAAAATAAATAATTTTTAAAAAATTACTAAAAACAGTCAAAAACATCCAAAAATACACAGAAACAAACAAAAACAACACCAAAAAACAATATGAAGTAAACAAAAATGCAATCAAAAACAAAACAAACAGACAAAAATATAAATTCCAACCCACCCACCCACCCACCCCCACACACACACAAAAGAAAGAAAACAAGCAAACTTACCAAAAGATGTCCTACCTCCACAAGGACCAGAAAAGAAATGAATAAAGAAAACCAGAAGCCAGGAGAGAAAAAACAGTCAAAAAACAATAACCCCCACCAGCACAACCTGCTGGCCACAATAGTAAAAACAATTCAAAAACACACAACAGCCCCAAACAAAAGGCCACAAGAGTAAAAACAAATCAAAAACATAACACAAATTCACAATTTTACACAAAAGATCACACCAATAAAAACAAGTGAAAAAATTACACTAAAACACACTTTAACACAAATCACAAACACATGTCAATAAAATACAATAGAAACTTTTAAAAATCCTGTGCTGAGTTTTAACTCAAATTAAAACCCAAAACATCTAAACACATTTTAAAAACATTGAATGTAAAAAACATTTACTTTTACATTATTAAAATTTTTACCTACGGTACAACTAATTAAAAAAATTCAAAAAACTAAAACATTATTCGCTTACATAAAACAATTTGAAAAAACTATATCATACTTTGTTCTTTTATTAATCCTCAAAAAAAGCAGACCACAGTTGATAACAGCCAAGCCAAAAAAAATTACATAAACAAACATTTTAAAAATTAAAATTACAGACTAAGCAATTTTTAAAAAACATTAACACAATTTAACCTTCCAACACAATTTAAAACAGCCCGGCAACGCTGGGCAACCTCTGCTAGTTTCTTCTAAGATCAAACTGTTTGTTCTCCTCACTGTACAGGGTACCCTCAAAACTCTCCTCGGATACCACATTGCAAAGACATCTATTCTTCTGTGCTCAGCTTTTCTTATGGCCCAACTCTCACAGTCATACATTACTACTGGGAATACTATTGTTTTGACTATGCGGACTTGTGTTTGCAAGAATGGCTCTACTTTTAACTATGTTCCCCAGATTTCTCACAGCTTGCCTCCCAAGAATGAGTCACTTTTTTATTTAATGGCTGCAATCACCATCTGCAGTGATCTTTGATCCTAAGAATGTAAAGTCTGTCACTGCTTCTACCTCTTCCCCATCCATTTTTCAGGTGCTGATAGGACCTGTTGCCATTATCTTTGTTTTCTTAACATTGAGTCTCAACATTACCTTGGCCCTAAACTTCCAGATGTCTTGGGAGCACTGGAAAACAATGCCTTCCCAGTGGATTACAACATGGATTACCTAGAACCTTCTATGGGAGTTTAGAAGTGCTCATTTTTTGGGTTTTTTTCTTTAATGTAAATTGTGGGACTTATTGAAGGCTTTGAAAACTGTATCTAAACACTGATGTAGCTGCACTAATGTTAAATAACCTCGCTTAAAAGAGTATAATGTGTTCCACATGATTGCTCTTTAAGTTAGTTGCTGTTTAAGCGAAAAACTTGGAAAATGCAAGCGCGGCGCCAAAATGGCCGCTGCGCTCTTTGCGGGGGCCCCCACCCAAACTCAGATATCCGGGTCAGTTAGGGGGCATGGCCATCCCTCTATAAAAGGGGTGGTCGCGAGGTAGCATCGCTGCCATTTTAAAGAGAAGCGATGGAGCGGAGAAGTTCACTCTGATGCTGCTCCCTCCAACTTGCTCGCCTTTCTCTTTTTACAATTCTGATCGGAGGATACCTCTCCTCAGATCAGTACTGCACCACTTGGGTGGCTATGGCACCCAAGTGCAAGTCTCAGGTGGCCCCTAGGCTGCGACTTAGGGGGAGGGCTCGGCCCACCCCTTGACCTCTTTGGGGCAACCACTGGGCCAGAGGGCTCGGGCGGCAGAACCCAGGGGGGGTGGCGGGGTTACAATTCCCACTGCCACCAATTAGGGTGACCAGGCCTCTGCCTACCCGCCCAGTTGGAGGACTCGGGCAGGGGCTGGGCAGGCCTGCTCCCCTGGGGTTTCTACCCTTATCCAACCTTTGCCCGGCATGGGGCATAGCGGCCCATTTGGGCATGGCGTGGGATCGTGCCCCACCGTTCCACCGGGCCCCCATGGACCGGATTATTGGGCATGGCCCTATTCTGGCCAGGGATTGCCACACGGTTTTATCCCTCTGCCCGCTCATCAATTGCCCGGCGGGCCGTCTGGCCCATCCGGCCCACCTTATTCTGGTGGGTCTGACACTGTGGATGCTCTCCTTGCCCGCATATCGGCACTCGAGGCATCTATGGGAATTGCTCCACCACCTTCGGATGGTGGGCTTGGCAGCTCTTCGGCTGCGGCCCATATGCCGGCCACAGTCGCGCAGCGGGCCGCCAACAGGGTTGAGCTGCTGGAGGCCATCAGGCCAATGCAGGCTGGCGCCTCGCAGCTCCCCATCAGGCCATTACAGCAGGGCATTCCACCGGGGACCGGTCCTGCTTGGCAGGGACGCACTGTGACACAGAGCTCGATGGCCATCGTGAGCTCCGACGCCCACCATGGGCTGGAACCCCCAGTGGGGGCGGCCCATGGGGGTGCACCGAGTGAGTATCCTGGTCAAGTCAGTACACCGGTGACACTAGCTCATAACACTGGGGGGGGGCATTGGCCATGGCCGCAACAAGTTACTGCGGGAGGGCAGTTCGATCCACACTACCCTGTAACTTCCTGGGTTCCCAATTATCCCCAGGTTATTACAGGGATGACTGCCCCTATGCTTCCGCCTAACTTCTCGGGGGTCTGACAAGGCCCATTACATGTTCCCCTACTTCAATCTGTGCCAACAGTGACCCTGCCGACGGCCAGTTACTCCCTACCCCTGGGCGACCATTTATCCCAGGCTACTAGGGAGAAGATATGGCGTGGGGAATACATTGACATTTTCACCCTCCTGAACTGTGAACCCACTAAGGAGGAGAGGGAGGGGCAGGACGACAGGGACAAGGAGTTGTCCCATCGTCGTAAGCCACCTCGCACTTGGGCCAATTGGTTACCGGCCTATCTGATATACATGGCAGTATACCTATGGGCCCGTCCTGATTTGGCCATCCCAATGGTCCAGTACCTGGACAATATTTACCGGGCTGTGGTTGATTTCCCTGGCCCATCATGGTTGGCCTATGATGAAGAATTTAGCATAAGGGCGGCCCTTCACCCTGTGATGAGGTGGGACGAGCCCTGCCAGCAGTTGTGGCTGCTGTACATGACTCCCATGTGGCCAGTGCCTGGTGACCAGTACCACTGTGGCCATGCTGTACAGCGGGCTGCTACTACACAGACTCCCTGTCAGCCGGCGGGGCAGGGGGTTCCAGCCCGCCTGCTGTGTTGGAGTTTCTCCGCCAACGGAGTGTGCACCAAGCGCCAGTGTAGATTTAGGCATGAGTGCCCTTCTTGTTCCGGCCCTCATGCCGCCTCCGGGTGCCCGCAGGCCAGTGGGTCACGAGGCAGAGGAAGGGGTTTTCAGGGGGCGGCCAGAGCTCCCTCTGATGCTGCTACCCATTCAAAAGGCCCCCTTCCCAATTAATTTCCCGGTGCTTGAATGCTGGCTATGCGCTTATCCTAGACAGGATGATGCGATCTACCTGCTTGAGGGTTTTCAGATTGGCTTCCGCATACCGTTTAAAGGTGTTCGTGGGCCTCAGGATGCCCCGAACCTACTGTCTCTCAGGGGTAATGAGGACATTGCTGTGAAGAAGATAGCCAAGGAGGTTAGAGAATAGAGGGTGGCGGGGCCATTTAACGACCCACCATAGCCTAACTTGAAGGTATCCCCTCTGGGTTTAGTTCCTAAGAAGTCCCCGGGTGAATTCCGTCTAATTCAACACCTTTCTTACCCTGCGGGTTCCTCGGTCAATGACGCTATACCAGATGACCTTTGCTCTGTCAGGTATACGTCCTTTGACCAGGCCTTACAGATGGTACGCTTGTGTGGTCCCGGGGCGCTATTGGCAAAGTGTGATATCAAATCGGCATTCCGATTGTTGCCAGTGCACCCGGATGACTTTGAGCTGTTAGGTTTTTGTTTTCGGGGCAAGTTTTATGTGGACAAGGCTATGCCTTTTGGCTGTTCAATTTCGTGTTCGGCCTTCCAACGATTTAGCATCTTCCTCCACTGGGCTTTTGTTTGTAGGTCGGGGTCCTGGTCTGTAGCCCACTACCTCGACGATTTTTTGTTCAGGGGTGGACATGACATGGGCACGTGTGCACACCTGCTCACCACGTTTCAGGAGCTTATGGGGGAACTGGGTGTCCCCCTAGCACCTGAAAAGACAGAGGGCCCAGCCACCACCCTTACCTTTTTGGGTATTGAAATCGACACCATTGCTAAGACATCTAGGTTGCCTATGGAAAAGGTGACTCGGATCTCTGATGTGATTTTGGCAATGCTTGCCAAGCATAAGGTGTCTCTCCGGGAGTTGCAGGTGCTTCACGGCCACCTCAACTTCGCCTGCAGGGTAGTGACACCAGGCAGAACCTTCGCCAGGCGTCTGTGTGATGCTATGGTGGGCCTTTCTAAATGACACCATAGGGTACGGCTGACTAGGGGTTTACGAGCAGACCTTTTGGTTTGGCTCACACTCCTAATGGACTTTAATGGCGTATCCTTCTGGAGATCTGAGCTTATGGTCAGCCCCCAGCTTCAAGTACAGTCGGATGCCTCCGGCTCCCTGGGCTATGGGATTTATTTTGAAGGACAGTGGGCCTATGGTCAATGGCCTCAGACATGGAAGGGCACGGATCGCTTACGCGATCTTACGTTCCTGGAGTTTTTTCCAATTTGGGGGGCCCTTATGCTCTGGGGGGACAGGTGGGCTAATTCGGTGGTTCACTTTTGGTGTGACAATGCTGCGGTGGTGCACATTGGCAATGCCCAAACGTCTAAATCCCCCAGAGTCATGGCCTTAATTCGCCAATTTGTTCTTAGGTCCTTGCGCCTTAACGTGCTCTTCAGGGCCAGACTTGTGCCAGGCATTAATAACGATATTGCTGATGCTTTACCCCGCCTGCAGATCTCCCGGTTCCGTGCCTTGGCTCCAGATGCAGAGGAACTTCCCTCTCCACTCCCAGCCGAGATATGGACATTTGGAGAGGAGAGGTGAACCGGGCGATCGGCATGTCTTTGGCACCTCGCACGCGTAAGGCGTATCAGCATATACTCCTTCAATTTAGGACCTTTTGTAGGCAAAGGCAGTTGCCTGAAATGTGGCCGATACCGGTCGACCAGATCTTACAGTATATGGTGCACCTTCATGATCAGGGGTTGGCCCCATGCACCATCACCAACAGGCATTCTGCCTTGGCATTCATGGCCAAGGCACGGGGCTTTACTGACTGTGTGAGTGACTTCTGCATACACCATGTATTGGAAGGGTGGACACGTGAACGTGGCCGCCGCTCAGACACACGTCACCCTGTTTCACCAGGTATTCTGACCCACCTTGCACATGGTTGGCATAGACTGTGTTATGATAGGTATGAGGAGTCTCTTTTTCATGCAGCTACCACCGTAGCTTTCTTTGGAGCTCTGAGAATCAGCAAGCTGGTCCCATTGTCAAAGGGGGACGTGTCTCATAGGGCACTGGAACTCGAAGATGTGTCTATCAACCAGGAGTGGGCTCATTTAAGGATTCGTTCCTCGAAGGCCGATCAGCATGGAGTAGGCAGCGGAGTTAGACTGCTACGATGTACATTTGCTGACATCTGTCCGGTTGGTGCCCTACATGCATTTTTGGCAGTGCGTGGTATGCGCCCTGGCCTGTTGTTCTGCCACCAGGATGGGTCTCCCCTTACCAAATTTCAGTTCTGGAGGGTGACCGGTACCGCATTTCCCACTGTGGGCCTCCCTGGGGCTCGTTATGGCACCCATTCATTCAAGATAGGCACCGTATCGACTGCGGCTGCGTTTGGGTACTCTGAGGCTGATATATGTCGGATGGGCAGGTGGGGGTCCACGCGTTTTTCCTTATATGTATGTACCCTCACTGTATGAGTACCTAGTTATGTCCTTAATTCCTTCTCCTTCTTTTACAGACCCTGTGTGTCTATGCACACCAGTGGCAGTGTGGCTGGTGGGCCACAGTTATGTGCACTGGGCGGCACAGTATGCTGCATCGTCGGAGTGGGGACCCCATCTCGGGCTGCGTGCGTCCGCACGTATGCGGTGGTATGGTGTGCGCGGCATGAGATGGCGGGAACTGTTGCCATTCCTGATGTCCATCAGGGATGCTGGACAGCCTGATGTTCTGATTCTGCACCTCGGCAGCAATGATCTCGCACAGATCACTGGCCTTTCCTTTAAAATATCGGTGTGCAGTGACCTGCCATTTTTACATCATTTATGGCCGTACACATGGTTGCTATGGTCTGACATCATGCCGAGACATTGTTATAGAGGAGGCATGGATCTCCGTGGTTTGGACCGTGCCCGGCGGTCAGTGAAAAGGGCTGTTGCCCAGTTTCTTGTTGAGAATGGCTTGGAGACAGCCATTCAACACCCGGGGATAGGGTTGCAGGATTTTAGCCTGTATGCAGGATATGGGGTCCACCTGTTGGCCAGAGGTATGAACCTCTTTCTGGAGGACGTGCAAGTGGGCATGGCGACCGAGCTGATGGTCTGGGGGGGGGGCGGTGAGTCATCATGGATGCCTCCCCGTGTGGCGGGTAGCACTGGTAAGGTAAAGATTTATGACCCATAGGTATCTGGCAGGTTCGCAATTGACTGGCCAACACGTAGATAGGTACAGGGGAAACAGGATTGGCCGGTCAAGGGCAAACCATGAAAGGGGCGATGCTAGGAGCTTCACAGCCTGCATCACCTTTATATTTGGACGGATACACGTCATAGGGTGGGGTCAGTAGATAGTATATTGACTTCGGTCAACAATTTGTTTGTGTCAACAAACAAATTGATACAATTTGATACATGTAGCCAACAGCCATTGGCATTTTGGGTGGAACCTTACCAGTGCTACTGCGGCCTGCTTGCCTTAAAGAATTACAATTGGATGATACACCAATTGAAAGTGATAATTCGGACTAGGGCATTATTCAATAAAAGTGGCCCAATGCCTTTAATCCAATACCGGTGTCTGAGTCTTTATTTGGGTGGGTGTTCCTGCAATGCAAGCGCGGCGCCAAAATGGCCACCACGCTCTTTGCAGGGGGCCCCCACCCGGACTCAGACATCTGGGTCAGTTAGGGGGTGTGGCCACCCCTCTATAAAAGGGGTGGCCACGAGGCAGCCTCGCTGCCATTTTAAAGAAAAGCGATGGAGCGGAGAAGTTTTTCCCTCCACCCCCTCCCTAGTGAACAGTGTGATTTTTCTGGTCGCTTCGGGGCCGGGTGGGAATTTTTGCTTGAACCTTCAATTGGCACTTTGGTTCTTGGCTTTTTTGCCTATCCCACACTGTCGCTAGTGTTTGAGATACGGGGCAAGTTGACTTTGGTCACTTTTGGCAGGTAGCACTGGTAAGGTAAAGATTTATGACCCATAGGTATCCGGCAGGTTCGCAGTTGACCGGCCAACATGTAGATAGGTACAGGGGAAACAGGATTGGCCGGTCAAGGGCGAACCATGAAAGGGGTGATGCTAGGAGCTTCACAGCCTGCATCACCTTGATATTTGGACGGATACACGTCATAGGGTGGGGTCAGTAGATAGTATATTGACTTTGGTCAACAATTTGTTTGTGTCAACAAACAAATTGATACAAATTGACACATGTAGCCAATAGCCATTGGCATTTTGGGTGGAACCTTACCAGTGCTACTGCGGCCTGCTTGCCTTAAAGAATTACAATTGGATGATACACCAATTGAAAGTGATAATTCGGACTAGGGCATTATTCAATAAAAGTGGCCCAATGCCTTTAATCCAGTACCGGTGTCTGAGTCTTTATTTGGGTGGGTGCGCCTGCAAAGTACCCCTGCAGCCATTGAAAGTGACCGATTGTGACTTCTGGCAGGGGGATTGGTAACCCCAATTTAGTTGTTAAGCGAGTTTTTGGTTGTTTTCAGTTGTTAAGCGAGGGTGACCATTCAGAGAAAATTCTGCTCTTTAAGTGAGTGAGTCTCTAAAGGAGACACTCTTTATGTGAGGTTTTACTGTATTTGCCAGATATCAGGTAGCCCGTGGATCAATAGAAGGGTAGTTTCTGCATTTTGAACAGATATTTTTCAAAGAAAATTCATTACAAATGAAAAACTGGTGAAAAATATACAGATCTATCTATCTATCTATCTATCTATCTATCTATCTGTCTGTCTGTCTGTCTGTCTGTCTGTCTGTCTGTCTGTCTATCTACCTACCTACAGTAATACCCCAGTTAACGTTTGCATCACACAACGTTAAAACCAGATAACGTTGGGAAATCTGGAGAAAAATTTGGACCACACAACATTAAGTTAATGTTGTGTGGTGCATTCATTTCCCCCCAGATTTCCTCTGGAGATCTCTGCCCCAAAGCCAGCAGGGCTGCTCTCCGCCTGGCAAGGCACTTCCCAGGTGGAGAGCAGCCCTGCTGGCTTTGGTACTTGGATCTCCTCTTGCCTGCCTCCTTGGAAAAGGAACAGGGGATCGGATGCTCCAATCCCCGGTTCCCTTTCCGAAAAGGCAGGCAACCCACTCGGCCCCAGATGAGGCTTGTCCTGGAAGGGACGGGGCCAAGTGCTCAGCTGGTTCCCTTCCAGGACGAGCTGCGGGTGCACCCGCACTCACCTGCAGCCTGTCCTGGAGGGGAAGGGGTCAGGCGTTTGGCCCCTTCCCTTCCAGGGCAAGCCTGGTCTGGGGCCGAGTGGGTCTCATGTCTCTTTGGAAAGGGAACCAGGGATCATTTTTGCCTCTTTGGAAGGGGAACCAGGGAAGACGCCCTCATGCAGCCACACCCTCCTGTCCCTTCCACCAGCCAGGTGGTTAAAGGTTCCCCATGGCCATGGGAGGCCCGAAGATGCACTCACACCATCGCACCATCCTGGCTCTGCCACCGGCCAGGAGGAGGACAAGAACAGTGGCTTTTGACTTTGTTCTTGTTCTTGTTTTTGTTGTTTCTGTTGCTGTCGGACTTTCTGTGGGACTTCTCAAATGAGGTTTTTTTCCCTTCTGTTTTTGTAATGCTTTTGATATTGTGATACTAATATATATTTGATACTGTGATTTGTGATGATTTGTGATGATGATATGTTGAAAAAATCATTTTTGTATTATGACAATGTGATACCTTGTAATTGTAAATGTATATTTTGGATCTTTGTTAGCCGCCCAGAGTCGCTTTGCGAGTGGGGCAGCATACAATAATAATAATAATAATAATAATAATAATAATAATAATAATAATAATAATAATAATAATAATAATAATAATAATAATAATAATAATAATAATAATAGAAGCATCCAATTTCCCAGTTCCCTTTCTGAGGAGGCAGGCAAGCAGGTCGCTTTGAGTTGGGAAGGGCCTGGGGGAACTCAGTGCCAGCCATGGCAGCTTCTAGGTGCTCTTCTAGGTGTTTTCCCCAGCCCTTCCCAAGTCAAAGCAGCCAGCAGAGGGCAAGCCCACGGTGGCCACTTTGAGGGTGGGGGGCCTATAAGCTGCCCTTGCTGACGCTGGGTTCCACCCAGCCCTTCCCAACTCAAAGCAGCTCCTGTGTGCTTTGGTTTAACATGCGATAAATTTATCTCACTGAGGTTTCCCCATGCCCCAATGGCATGGAACGGCCCGCGCAGAGGCCACTTCGGGAGAACGCTCCTTGAGCCGTGGTTTCTGCGGGCAGAGAAATTAAGGGGGGTGGATAAATGATAGGGTTTGATTCACCCAATTCCTTGACCTGACCAGCGGGCCTGCTGAGAGCGAATATCTAACCCTGTTACCCATTAGAGTAATCCCTCATCTCCGAGTCTCCGTCTTATCCCAGATGCAAATAGAAGCCATGTTTACCTCAGTCTAAGCCCTAAACAATGGTGTTTTCCCTGTCAATGTTTGTCCGTGCTAATTAACTTCCCTTAGAGAGATTCCTCATTAACCTGAGCAAATAGGTGATGTGATTTTCTGTCAGATGACGGTTTTGCCACCGTTGCGCTTTTCCTTCTATATATGCTGAAGTTTTCCCTCAATAAACGACTGATCTGATCTCGCTCCATACTGCCTCGTATCGTTTCTTGATCAGTCTCCTCCGGGACCTCCGGCCCTCTGCGGCCCCGATTCCTACATCTGGTGACCCCGACGTGATTTACTCGTGAGTAGAGCGGTCTACCTCAGAGTAAGCGATCACACAGTCCGGTTCTGCACTTGAACCGTGTCCGACCATCCCAGAGGACAGCGCGGCGTTCTGGTCGGTAGCCAGCCGATCGGAGGGACGGCCTGCGATGAGGCAGTCCAAGAGGCTTTCTACAGTTTGCTCCCGGCTTCCGCGGCGGCTTGCAGGTTACGGAAAAACGCGTTTCCGCTCAGGGTCTGCTGTGAACCCCTGACAGCGCAGTGGCCACCGAGGGCCCGTGGCCGCAGTCCATGCTCCGAGCTCTACCCAGAGAATCGTCGCCAGAACCTATTACTTGCCCAAAGACGCGTCGACTCGTCCCGAGGAGGAAACTTCGGAGGACCCATCGCAGGTAATATGGGGACCTGTCCTCAGCAACAGCGTCCATCCGCTAGCCAAAGAACTCGTGAGGGAGAGTTCAGAATCCTGGCCAGGGTGTTTAAGTTGCGTTTTCACAGCGGAGAGCTAGCGAGACTTTTGGTGTACCTGGGGGAACACTGCCTGCTTTACCCAGAAGTAGGTACGTTAACCCTCGAGCTCTGGGATCAGATAGGAGACTGCATTCAGCAACCCCCGAAGGCTCCGAGAGGCGTAATTCGCACATGGAGTAAGTGTAGGAAACTCTTAGCGGAGATAGAGCCAGTCCGGATAGAGGCCAAAGAACCCCCAAATCTGCCAGTCACACCAGCCGAGCCAACGGCGCCTACGGCGCTCTATCCATCACTCCAGTTTAGGCAGAGTAGCGTAGGGAGCTTTCCCTCGGTGACAGCTGCAGTCGTCACCGACGGAATGCAAGGAATGAGGAGCGCAGGCGCTTCTCTGACAGCAACGGGTTCCCGAGTTACCAAGAGTCCCCTTCAGCGTACAATTGAAGAGGAGATTAGAAAGGGGGAATTGCCAGCAGAAGAACTAGCTGAGCTTAGCCAGATATGTCCAATCCGCATGGAGATGGATGCCCTTACGGGGGCACAGCAGATAATTCACACGCCAGTCCCGTATAAGCTTCTCATGGCTATACGGAAAGCCATTTCAGAAACTGGGCTCCAAAGTCGTTTTACTAGGGGCACGCTTCAGCAAGTGTGCGAGAACACCATGTTCATTCCCCATGACTGGAAAGCCGTCATACGGATGATGCTCACCCCTAGCCAGTATTTAATTTGGGACAGTGAGTTTCGCCTTGAGGCTCAAACAAGGGCTGCCAGGATGGGAGGCGCAGTACTTCCTGACCAGCTATATGGTTCAGGTGCCTTCGAGCCCATCGATGCCCAGATCAACTTGCCCCTCGCCACTCTCCAGATGTCGGCCGAGGCTGCCTTTAGGGCGTTTTTCAAGGTCCCAGCAACTGGCAAAGCGGCTAAGAATTACACCGCTATTAAGCAGGGAGCCCAGGAGCCCTATATGGACTTCATTAATCGTTTGGAGGAAGCGATTAGCAGACAGATTGACAATGAACAGGCCCAACAAGAGCTCATGATGAAGTTAGCCAAGGACAATGCCAATTTAGACTGCCGTAAAATCTTGCAGTTCCTGGGCAATCGCCCCGACTTGACCCTTATGGACATGATTAGAGCTTGCGCCGACGTTGGCACAGAATCCTATAAGATGGGTTTGCTAGCGGCAGTGGTGCAAGGGGGTAGAAGACCTAAAGGAAAGAACCAAGGAGCATGTCACAATTGTGGCAAGGTCGGTCACTTCGCTAGGGAGTGCCGATCCAAGGGAGGTGGACAAAAGTCCGGCCATTCCAAGGCTCCGAACACCCTCTGTCCGAAGTGTAAGAAAGGCTACCATTGGGCCTGAGACTGTCTGAGTTCGGGAAACCGGAACGCGGGCATGTCTCTGGCCCTGGTCCAAACAGAGGCTTCCCTCATTCAGAGCTCACCAGAGCTAGACTAGATTCCGGTCACACCCCAGGCATTACGAGGGCCCAGGCCAGCCCCAAGGGTAGCACAGGGCTAGATTTGACTTGTCAGGCAGACGTTACATGCGACCTGCCAGGCACGGTCTATCTGGTGGACTCCCAGTACATGGGTCCACTGCCCAAGGGCTTTATGGGTTTAGTTTTGCCCCGTAGTGCAGCTGGAGCACGCGGAATTCTTGTAATTCCAGGAGTCATTGACTCGAATTTTTCAGGCGTTCTCCAAGTTCAGCTTTGGACTCACCTGCCCCAAACAATTCACAAAGGAGACACCTTAGCGCAACTGATCATGGTTCCTTGTCACTCGCCAGCAGATAGCCAGGGAAGGCTCAGTGACAGCTCCGAGTCCCGGTCAGAGGACCGCTCGAGCGCCAGTGAGGCAGTACAAGGATACCAGGTCTTAGCGACAGTGGAGACCAACATTGAGTGGAAACAGCGCCCCGTTATCGAGGTATTTTTTAACAAAAGACCGTTCTCAGGGTTACTCGATACCGGAGCGGATGTGAGCGTGATAAGCAGAGGCCAGTGGCCAAGGGAGTGGGCCATTGAGCCGGTCTCCGATGTGTGGGGGGTAGGCGGCATTCAGGAAGCGTTTAGGAGCCAGGAGTGGGTGGAAGTCACAATCCCAAAGGCTGACGGCTGCTCCGCAGTCGGTCGAACCTGGCGCCGCTGCCTCTATGTCGGCAGTGGCAATTGGACTTGTAATAACCCAGTGAAACTTGGTTCAATGTATGCTCATGTTACGTTATCATCTGGTTGGTTCTTTACATGTAATCAGTACACGTGGAACTACATTCCTGCAAATGTATCAGATGCTACTTGTTGCATTAGTCGTCTGACACTGTTACTCCCTACCAAGGATATGGTTACCCCAAGCACAGAGATAACAAATGTTTCAGCACCCATACGGCACACTCGCACCACCCAGTTAGACAGCTCATGTGAGAGCAGCTTTAGAGTAATGAGTCCAGCCGAATACGTCTCGTTGGCAGTCAGCATAATTGGCGTGCCAGGCTTAGCCGTCGGCAACGCCCGGAGGATTAGTCGGTTGGCTTGCGGATTAGCGAAGGCCATCAACCATACCTCCTCGGCGATAGCGCTGCTCAACCAGGAGCAGGCAGAGCTTCGCCATGCCATACTTGACAACAGGGCGGCCATAGACTATCTCTTATTGCTTCATCATTTGGGTTGCGAATCTTTCCATGGTATGTGTTGCTTCAACCTTACTGATAACTCCCGCAAGGTACAGAATCAGCTCACGGCCCTCCACACCATAGTCGAGGGCATAAAGGAAGGTTCTGCATGGGGAACTTGGTGGAGTTCATTGTGGAATTGGATGTGGTCGTGGGTTCCGTGGGGGTGGCTCCAGACGGTACTCAAGGTGGTTGTGGGGGTGATCATACTAGGCATAGCCATCTGCTGCTTTGCGCAATGTATCCCCTCACTGATCTCGAAGTGTCGCCCCAAGAAGAAACCCCGAAGCGTCATTCCCGCTCAGCAGCTGATGCCTCTCTTGCGCAAGGTCGCCGGTCAGGTCCTTAAGTAAAACGAAAAGGGGAGATGCGGTTTCCCCATGCCCCAATGGCATGGAACGGCCCGCGCAGAGGCCACTTCGGGAGAACGCTCCTTGAGCCGTGGTTTCTGCGGGCAGAGAAATTAAGGGGGGTGGATAAATGATAGGGTTTGATTCACCCAATTCCTTGACCTGACCAGCGGGCCTGCTGAGAGAGCGAATATCTAACCCTGTTACCCATTAGAGTAATCCCTCATCTCCGAGTCTCCGTCTTATCCCAGATGCAAATAGAAGCCATGTTTACCTCAGTCTAAGCCCTAAACAATGGTGTTTTCCCTGTCAATGTTTGTCCGTGCTAATTAACTTCCCTTAGAGAGATTCCTCATTAACCTGAGCAAATAGGTGATGTGATTTTCTGTCAGATAACGGTTTTGCCACCGTTGCGCTTTTCCTTCTATATATGCTGAAGTTTTCCCTCAATAAACGACTGATCTGATCTCGCTCCATACTGCCTCGTATCGTTTCTTGATCAGTCTCCTCCGGGACCTCCGGCCCTCTGCGGCCCCGATTCCTACAATCTCACAATGTTAAAAACTGCATAATGTTAAAGCTTGTGGAACCAAGCTTTAACATTATCTGGGGTATTAGTCTGTCTGTCTGTCTATCTATCTATCTATGAAAGTATACAACACTATTTTTGCCTTATTGATATTTTCTGCTGCAGTAGGCACTAGTAAGGATGAGCATGCTGCCTACATATTCCAATCCTTCATACTTTCTGCTCTCACAACATTAGACCATGGCTGACAAAAGAGCTTCAGTTGCAAACAGTTTTAATTATTCAGAACACGGGTTGTCTTGGTAATTGCCCTTTCAGTCTTAAGCTTATGAACACAAACATTTCTCTTAGACACCGGAATTCTCTTGTTTTAAGCATGTATTGACCAAAAGAGAAAAATGCATTGGTTCCAGGATGTTACAAGCAAATATACAAAACAAGATCACAGGGAATCCCTTCTCTTTGGATACTCACAGAGTTACTAGAAGGAGAATATATCTGCTGACTAAAGGAGCTGCCTAAGCACAACAATAAAGACAAAAATATATAGAGCGCATCTAATTTAACACCCCAGTTACTCATACTTCTACTGTGTTCAGAACTTCATAAAACAGGGATGGCATTGGGTGTCTTTTGGCCACATGGTAGGTCCTCAGAGAATATGTAACTGCATCCCTCCTCCTTCCAGATTTGGAGATCAAATGGCCAAAAAAGAAGTAGAAGAGGAGATTCTTGGACTTCCAAAAGCCAAGTTTTTCACACCACTGCTTCTGGAATCTGGGCAGTTCCTGCTTCCTCTGTAGGCCCATATCTATGATCAGCAAAGACAGATTATTGTAAGTAAAAAGGGTGTAATTCTTTCTTACTATCTTACAACCTATTACACATTGAGTAATGATTTCTGCATAGTGACACTTATGTATCTATTGTAGCCTCTGTGCACAATTTAGATCCCTGATTTTCCTGTGTTTATTGCTTGGTTTTGAGTAGAAGACAGAATCCAGAAAGTCAGGTCCATATATAAGATATGTTAAGCAAATGGGCACCACCACCACCACCCTTTAACTTATTTTTGCTTGGTAGCAATGCTGTTGATACTCTGTGGAGGAAGGGAGTCGCTGGCAAGGTGCTGAGTGCTGTAGTTACTTCCTGGTTATTTTTCACATCATAAACTAAAAAGCAGGTTGGGGCCAGGGCCAAAATTTCTAGTTACTGCTCTTCCTGTAAGACTCAACTTGAAGAAGTATTTGCAAGGCTCCATAAGATCAAAATCTAGCCAAAGTAAATTTCTAACTCTCTCACTTAACCTCTACACCCTCTTCCCTTTAAACAAGAAAGAGCTGAACAGACAAACCATAAATCTTATCACAGCAAGAAATGAAATATCTTTCTTTCATCACTCGCTAGTGCAATGACAATGCTAGAGCAGAAAACAACAACTCCTGCCAGCCTCCCTCTCCACAAAATCTTCAGATTCCTCCAAAGGTGGGCATAGCTGTCTTCATGGCTGGCCTACTCACAATGCTTCTTTTTGAGCAATTATGCCTCTTGGCAGTGTATTGGGTCTGAATGACCAGCAGAACAGGAGAAAAGTGAGGAAGCATAGAAGGTGAGAGTGGCTGTAATGCAGAGAAGAAAGTGAACTGCAAAGCACAGAGGAATGGTTTTTGTTTTGTTTTTTACTTTTTGGACAGCTCATAGAATCCTTCCACCCATTTCTGCTCTATTTTCTGAAACATCAAACCAATCAAGTTTAATTTTTCTCATGTCAAAGTTCTCCCTACCCCTGAAAGATGTCCCTTTGGCAAGCAGTGACCACAGACCCACAGAGCAGGAGTTGTCAGCAGGGATTTATTTTCATTTACTTACTTACTTAGACTTAGATCCTCTTAGTAGCACATTAGGGAGCAAGCCCATCTCCAACAGTTTGTCTTGGGCAAGTACTTTGGTATCCTCCCATGTCATGTTCAGAGTCTTTAAATTTACCATGAAAGTTGTTTGCCATGTATTTTGAGGGTGTCCTTGTTGTCGTTTGGTATTAGGAGAGGTTCAACTTATTGCCACCTTAGGTATCCTGTTTTTCTTTTATTTAAACCTCCGTAAATAAAGTGCTAAATGAGAGCCAAGCACAACAATGGAGTTTGAACATCCCACTCGGGCTTAAATGACAAAAACAATATGTTCAGATCATTATTTATAATTATTTATAATTAAAGATTATAAATATCACACCTGGGGGGGGAAGCTGATATTATTTATTATGAAGTGATATTTTACATGGAGAGGGAGCATCTAATGGGCATACCAGTACCCTCGTCCTCCTTGCAACTTTAGTGCCTGAAAGTGAAAACAAAAGTTTGGGAAAGTGCTTCTTAAAAGGTACTTCTATCTGCATAAGCACTTGTGAAGCAGATATGCAGCACTGCGGTAGTAGAACAGTTTTAAGTATTGTTTCTCCCTGAGTGAATTCTCAGAGGAAATCAAGCAAAAGAATAAAAAAGCTTTGCCGCAAATGAAAAATCCCCTCACCTGATACTGTATTTTCTCCCCATGTGTAACCAGTTTTGTTGAGGCATGAGACCTCTTATGCATTCACAACAACATTTCTCAATTTAGCGGGCATGCCATGGCAATTGATTTAGACAGTGCAATAGCTGTGACAGCCATCGGGTGATGTTCCAAATTTAAAAAGTAACAGGCCACACAAAAATTGAAGCCTACTGACTTTGTGATAATTGAATTTCATTGAGTTTCAGCAGTAAGCAATAAGCACTCAAAATCCCCTCCAAGTCACAGTTTCAGGAAACAGTGTGGAAGGTCTCTCTCTCTCTCTCTCTCTCTCTCTCTCTCTCTCTATATATATATATATATATATATATATATATATATATATATATATATATATATATATATATATATATATATATATATATATATATATATATATATATATATATATATATATATATATATATAGCCAGTGCTGTCTGTGTCTGCAGACATTTTTGTGGACATGTGGCAGGCATGCCTAGACACCAGAGTGCATGGAACGCTATTTACCTTCCCACTGAATTGGTACCTATTTATCTACTTGTAATTTATTGCCTTCGAACTGCTAGGTTGGCAGGAATACACACACACACACAAACAATGTCTATATTTAGAAATATGTGGGTAAGGGTTGGGTGGGTTGTTTCTTTTAATTGATGATTTGCTGTTGTTCTGTTTTAATGCTGATTTTAGCTGGGGGTTTTGGGTTCTTGTTTTTAGCTGTGGTTGTTTTAATTGTTTTTATATTGTAATTTTTTATCTATTGTATTTTTCCCTCTCCCCTTCCCCCTTTTGTTGTTAGCCACCCTGAGTGGTGTACCCACCAGGAGGGCGGGATATAAATGTTTTAAATAAATAAATAAATTTTATTGAAACAATCTAATTCTTTTCCAGAAATCCTTTCAATGAAAAGCTTGAAGCGTATTCAAAAGGCTGCAAGCCACAAACTACTTGCTCTGACGTTGTTCACAAGTAGCTCTAGTGGTTTCCCATAGGACCTCCTTCTGTTCTTCTTCTTGTGCCTGAAGAAAATGGGCCACAGATGCAGAACAAGTTCACTGCAAAATTACTGGCTAGATGGCGAATCATCAAGAAGATGGATTGCTCTCTCAATCTTTCTCTGGCTGCATGATGTAGCAATCAAAGAAACAGCTTCACAGCATAGCCAACTGCTGGGTACATGGAACATATTACCCTATATAATTTTACTGTGCTTGTACTTCATAGCCATTCAAAAACGTTAATGCTCATAAAAACATGTTTTTGCTGAGGCCCAGTTTCAGCTTCCTGGAACATGTAACTTGTGGATTACACTTTAAAAAGTGACTGGCTTTTGCTGAGTTGAAAGTTGTCTCCTTATCAACTACCTGCACGAATGTACTACATCCTGTTCTGTCACAGCAGGGAGTCATCTTGGTGGTTGTTTCAAGTCTTTCCTAAAGGAAAACTGCCACCATCACATAGAAAACTGAGGTAACAGCATGGACATTTTTTTATAAAGTTTGAATTGCTTTGGACCTTGAAGTGATTGCATTTCTTGAGGTCACCTCAAAAGTCACATTTTCAGTAAGAGTGGTAGTTTCTTATGTTCTTAATGTGCCTTTAGTCCTCACTGCCAGCAGCCATTTTTTTGAGCCTGAACAAGAAAATGACCGATTAAACAACAGTTGACAATTGACTGTTTTCTGTGGTGTGTTATTAAGATTCATGGCACATCCTAATATTGATCCCTGCTTCCACAAGTGAAAACCTGAGAAGACTAATGTCGAATTTATGGAAGCAAACCATTTATATCCAACTGACTATGGATATTTTGTCACATGTAGATGTTGATAATGACTCAAGCTTAGGATATTTTGCTTTTGGTTGTAGCCTTTTTATGGAGACCTGACAGGAATTGAAGCATTTATGAGGTAGCACCAAAACCTGCTGCTTGCAGGTGGGAATTTGGACATCAGATGAAAGACATGCAGTGAGTTTGATTTCTGGAAAGCTTGTGTGAGTTTGGATAGGTTGAAATACCATTTGATATGTTACACCTGCAGAAGGGTGATGTCATGGATGGATGGTGATTTTTGGTAACTAAAGACTTCCTCCCGCCTGGTAGCTCCCACAGCTTCTAAGTGATGAAATGAGTTAGAACACTGATGGAACAGAAGTAGGAAGCTTCATCCTCCCTACCTAATATGTCATTAGTCTTCCTTAGGCCCTTAAAGACAGCACTGAATCTCTAGCAAAATGTGGTAGCTGAGCTAGTATCAGGAATGCAGAAGTTTGATTGTATCTCTCTTATCCTAGCCCACTTGCATTGGCTCCCTATAAACTTCTGTGCCAGATTTAAGATAGTAGTAATGATGTATATAGCCCCACAAGGCTTTATATAGGACCTCAATGTTTGTTCGAGTGTCTCTCCCAGTTGAAATGGCCCAGGCCTTCCCACTATTCCCAGGCTTTTGGTCTGGGAAGGCCCACCCTGAAAAAGGCTCAGAAGGTTTTCATGAAGAGCCAGGCCTTCTTAGTAATGGCCCCATTAGCTTGCAACTACATATATATCAGGCTGCCTCCATTTTTAAAGCTACCAAAGGCATTTTTCTCACAAGGAGGCATTCAATAATATTGTTCCATTATCTTAATCTGGACTCTCAAGTTTGACCATTGACTACTGCTTATACATTGGTTTTAAACTGTTATTTTATTGATGATATCTATGCTATTTTTAATTGTGGTTTCATTATTTCCACTTCCTTCTGTTGGCTGTGTAATGATTTTAATTCTGTATATGAACCAGCCAGAAAGGGTTTTGGTTGGTTGTTTGGTTAGTTGGTTGGTTACACAACAGGATTTCAGCCCCTGTGTCATTCTCTTGCTAATTCTGCAAGTGTGTTTTTAATTCTATATTGTATATGTGTATTTGTGTGCTTATTTTGTATGTTGTCTTAGGCTACTAACTATGTTATTTACCACAAGAATACATTTTTAAATAAAAAAGAATAGGAATAAGAATGAGAATATTTATGTCCCATTCAGTCAATTCTTACTTATGCCAGCCCATTTTAGGGTTTTCCTCTGTAGAGAATACTAAGAAGTAGTTTACCATTCCCTTCTTTTGTAGGGTGCCTTGGGTCTGTACAGCTTGTCTGTGGCTATTCAGGGTGGCTCTTCTCCCAGGAGGCACAGAGGGAAATCAATCTCCCAACCTCAGGCTCAATACCTAACTCACTGAACAATCCAGCCAACCTCATTATATATAGCACACATTAAAAGACAAGTGTGGGTTCAGCCTTGTTAAATGGTAAATAAATGCTGTTATAGCATTTAAAATAATCAGTGTTTAAAATATATGTGTATCTGCCCACCGGCCGGCGTCCCTGGGCCCCGCCCCCCCTTTATAACGCCCCTTTAAGACTCTGAAAGCAGGGTGGGTTTTGTGGGTGGGTTTGGTAGAATTGTTTATTGTGTTATTTTTGTTTACTTGAAACATTGTATTAATATTGCATTTTGTATCTTGTATGTAAACCCCTTGTGTTGCCCTGGGGTCATTTATATGTTGTTAGCCGCCCTGAGTCGGCCATGTGTTGAGTAGGGCGGGTTATAAATTGAATAATAAATAAATAAATAAATAAAATAGAAATGCAATACAATGAGAACGATCTCAAAACATCAAATGTGATTTGGCTTGATGAATATTTATTTTATTTTTAAAAGCACTTACCAAGCTCAAAGTGAATAGAAATGCTTAAATAACGAAAACTCATCAAGTCTTTTTTTCTCTACACATGTGCATGTGCAAGGAAATCATTTGCTCCACATAGTTGAGTAAGCTGCTTTTGTGTCTTGCTTTTTGTATATTTGCAGTCTCAATCGAATTACCTTGAAAAAAGAGAGAAACCTGCTATAAATTTAAATACAATTCATGGCAATAGTATATAATCAAGTATGTGCTCTGCCTCTATACAAATAAATGAGTTTTTATACAATGTGATAAGCCAGTTATATAGTGCACAACAGAAGCTGTATCTGGAAAGGAAAGGGAAAAAAAGAAGTTGAAAGAAAAGCTTAGCAGCTACATGTCAATTTCCCCATGAAACTTTTACACAGAAGTCAGTGTGAATCAGGACTGCCAGATTCAAAAATAGAAGTGCCTTCATTACTCATTCATCCACTGGGAATGAGACATGGTTTAGGCGAACATGTAGTTGGATGTGAAAAACCAATAAAAGCTCAGTGAAACATCGATGGCAGCACAGGGAACTGTAAGTCCACTGCTGATTGGCATGGAGCATCAATCGGTATTCTATCTGTGTTGTGGCACAGAGAGTGCAGGGAAATGAGGCACTTTTGTGATAGAGAGATTGGAATTGTGGAGCCACAGCATGCCAGAAAGCTTTTAAATTTGGTAAAGGTTCCTTCTGATGCTTTCTTTCTTTCATTCTTTCTTTTAGAGTAGTCTGCTATTAATCACATGAAGAGAAATTGCTGTCATGCATATGAGAAAAAGAAAGCAAATTTGAACCACCCATGGTTTAGATGACAGGAAAGGAAACAGGGTACATCTGAATATTATTTTTTGGCTCATTTCTGCTCAGACTTACAATGCAGAAAGGCTCCTTGAAAACCAGCAAGGGAGCATTTCAGACTGATGGCTTGTACCACTTGAATTATCTAACAAGGATAGGCATATGCAGCTGCACTCCTTACGCTCATTTCCTTAAGTGTAAGTCTCATTGAACTTAGGAGGGCTCACTTCTGAGGAGATGTATAAAGGGTTGTGCAGGACAAAACAGATTCTTATTCCAGAATGTATAATAATAATAATAATAATAATAATAATAATAATAATAATAATAATAATAATAATAAGAAGAAGAAGAAGAAGAAGAAGAAGAAGAAGAACCCAAAAGACTCTGGATGAGGGAAGAAAACCTTTTGGTTATGGAAGACTATTACCTGTCTGAGCCATCAAAACATGGATTTCAAAAATGTATGTATCATGTTTGGAAAGAAAACCACCCAGATTTGGAAATTGGGGAGCAAAGACTGATGGACCAGAGATGTGTTATTTTAAAACACAAGTTCTTCACTGAACTCAAACTACAAGAGATTGTAAACAGATTAGTGCAAGAATCAGACCCAAGCATAATATATAAAACAGCTAATTCACAAATAGAGAAACAAGTAGTGGAGGAAAGAGAGGAGACCAGTAAGGCTACTGTGAAACCAAAAACAACACCTGGAAAAGTTATTATAGTACCTGTTGTGGCCGCCATACCCTATTGTGGGTTCAAGAGGCTGTTTGCGATCATTAGGCTGACTCAATTTCTTTTTATCCGCACACTCTCCCGACAGCCTCCTGTCACCTCTCCTTCCTGAACCCAGGGTTGCCACAATCTCTGAGAATATGCGGCTTATTTGAGTTGGTAGTGTGTTAAAGCAGAGATCTATGGTACTTGGATAATGCCTGATAAACTGACAGCAACTCAGTAGATGGTAAAACTCACAAAGAGCTTTATTTTCCATTAATTGTTTCATTAAGGCAAAGCAAAGTATCTGAAAAAGAACAAACACAAAGTACACAGTAATATTTAGTTAGAGGGATTCCCTTGAAGCAGCCCTCGTGGGAGCATCACGGGTATGCATCCTCCCAGGAAGAATCTTTGAGTCCAGCTGACAAGACAAGAGCTTGCCTTCGAGTCAGAGGACCGAAGAACTGAGAGAATGGAAGCGTGGCGCCAAAATGGCCGCCACGCTCTTTGCGGGCCCCCCACCGGACGAAGCCATCCAGGTAGTTAGGGGCGTGGCCAGCACCCTAATAAAAGGGCTGGCCACGAGGCAGCCATGCTGCCATTTTGGCGAAGCGACGGAGCGGAGAAGTTTTTCCCTCTTACCTCCGTCGCTCGTATCCTTCCAGGGGAAGCCTTTTTGGGCAGCTTTTTTCTCTTCTTAGGCTTCCTAGCTAACTCAGCTATGCCCTCTAAGAAGAAGGCAGCTGCTAACGTGGCTCGATCAGCGTGGAGGTGCCAGCCGGGTCGGAGGACCGCGACTGCGCCCGCCCAGCAGCCACCTTTAACGGAGCCCACCGGGACCGGTGGGATGGGATCGGTGGCCCCTTGGCCCGATCCGCGGTGCGTGCAGGTTGCCCTGGACGGGGCCTCGGCCCTTGGCCCGCAAGCGATGACCACTGCCCCCGCCAGGCTCTGTGCGGATGGGCCCTCTTGCCCGGGTGCACAGTTCCCCATAGGGGGAGTGAGCCACGGGGGTGGTTGGGTTCCCTGCCTTTGCAGGGTGTGCCCACGGCTCCACAAGGGCCGGGCATGGGCTCTTGGCCTTATCTGGCCCCTGGGACTCAGGGGCCTGGACAGGTACCCGTTACCTATGGGTCGGTTGCCCATTTGCCCCCCGTTGGGGCTGGGGCCTTTGTCAACGTGGAGGCCCTTCTGGCCCGCGTTGCGGCACTTGAAGCATCCTTGGCGAGGGCCAATCAAACAGGGGTGCCTTTAGGATTCCAGGTGGCCCCTTTGGCTGCCGAACAGCGGCCGGCGACGGGTCGGGTTGAGCCGCCTGAGGCGCGCAGGCCGGTGGCGGCCACTGCCTCGCAGCTCCCCACTCAACAAGTGCAGCAGTCTGGTGCGGGTCTGGCCCCGTCGACGAGCTCAGCTTCGGTCGTGAGCTCCGACGCCCCCAGCGGGCCGGAACGCCCGGTGGGGGCGGCCCGTGGGGGTGCATCGGGTGAGTATGCAGTTCAAGCTAGTGCACCCACACAACTGACTTCCCTGGGGGGGGGGGCTTTCCAATGGCCATGGCCTCACACGGGCGGCCCGGCAGTCCAATTGCCCCCGGCTCACCCGGCGACTTCACCCCTGACACAGGGCCCGGGTTCGGGTGGCACCCCCTGTGTGGCGGGGAATGTGTTGGGGATCCCCGGGCTGGTACAGACCCCCTTTGCTTTGCCCGCAGTTCCCTCTGTGCCGGTGTCGGCACTGCCAACGGCAGGGTATTCCTTGCCCCTGGGGGACCATCTGGCCCAGTCCACCAGGGAAAAGATCTGGAGGGGAGAGTATGTAGATATCTTCTCCCTTCTTAATAGGGAGCCGGCCAAGGAGGAGAGGGAAGGGCTGGACGAGAAGGATAAGGAGCAGGCACGTCGTCGTAAGCCGCGACGCACGTGGGCAAATTGGTTGCCAGCGTACCTGATTTACATGGCCGTTTACCTCAGGGCTAGGCCGGATTTGGCCATCCCTATGGTCCAGTATCTGGACAACATCTACCGGGCAATGGTTGACTTCCCGGGCCCGTCGTGGCTGGCTTACGACGAAGAATTCCGCATGAGGATTCCACTGCACCCAGAGATGAGGTTGGATGAGCCCTGCCAGAAGCTGTGGCTTCTGTATATGACCCCCACGCGCCCGGCGCATGGGGAGAGATACCATTGTGGACATGTGGTCCAACGAGCGGCCCCGGTGCAGGTTCCCCGCCAAGTGGCGGGGCAGGGGGTTCCAGCCCGCCTGCTGTGCTGGACCTTCTCGTCCAATGGTTCTTGCACCAGAAAAAATTGCAAGTACAAGCATGAGTGCCCCTCTTGTTCTGGCCCCCATGCTGCCTCCGCCTGTCCCAGGCCGGGAGGATACAGGGGCAGGGGTAGGGGCGGACAAGGGGCAGGTAGGACTGCCACGGAAGGAGCGGGTTCACCGAAAGGCCCCCTCCCCAATTAATGTCGACATGCTGGAGCGTTGGCTCGCATTGTACCCGAAGAAAGCAGACGCTGTGTACCTCCTTCAGGGTTTTCAACTGGGTTTCTGTATTCCTTTCACGGGGGATAGGTCACCGCAAGACGCACCCAACTTTTTGTCACTTAGAGGAAGGGAGGAGGTGGCTGCCACCAGCATTAATAAGGAGGTCGCTGCGGGCAGGGTGGCTGGCCCTTTCCCCGCGCCCCCTTTCACCAACCTTAAAGTGTCTCCTCTAGGACTAGTGCCCAAGAAGTCCCCGGGCGAGTTCCACCTGATTCATCACTTGTCCTACCCAGCCGGTCATTCGGTCAATGATGCTATCCCTGAGGACCTTTGTTCTGTCAGGTATACATCATTTGACCAGGCATTGTGCATGGTGCGCTCATGTGGCCCGGGTGCACTGTTGGCTAAGTGTGACATTAAGTCGGCTTTTCGTCTCCTGCCGGTGCACCCGGGTGACTTTGAGTTGCTGGGTTTCAAATTCCGGGGTGAATATTATTTTGACAAAGCCATGCCATTCGGCTGTTCCATATCCTGCTCGGCTTTCGAGCGTTTCAGTACATTCCTGCAGTGGGCATTCGTCCGTAGGTCAGGGTCTCGGTCTGTAGCCCATTACCTGGATGATTTTTTGTTCGGGGGTGAACGGGGCTGGGACACGTGCACACGTCTCCTCAACACATTTCAGACGCTAATGCAGGAACTCGGTGTCCCTTTAGCGCCCGAAAAGACCGAAGGCCCGTCTAATAAGTTAGTATTCCTGGGGGTAGAGATTGACACGGTAGCGCAGGCGTCTAGGTTGCCGGAAGACAAGGTGTCAAGGATAGTGGCCCTTATATCGGACTTGCTGGCTAAGCGCAAGGCATCCCTTCGGGAACTGCAGGTGCTGCATGGACACCTTAATTTCGCTTGCAGGGTGGTCGCACCTGGCAGGGCATTTGCTCGGCGCTTGTGCGACGCCATGTCAGGCTTATCCAGGCCCCATCATAGGACCAGATTGACACGGGGCATCAGGGCAGATATGCACATATGGCTCCAGTTCTTGAGGGAGTTTAATGGGGTCTCATTTTGGAGGTCAGACCTCCTGGCTTCACCCCAATTTCAGATTCAGTCTGATGCCTCGGGATCCCTTGGTTATGGGATGTACTTCAATGGGAAGTGGGCCTATGGTGGATGGCCACCAGCCTGGTCAGGCACGGGTCGCCTGAGGGATCTCACATATTTGGAATTTTTTCCCATACTGGGGGCCTTGATGCTATGGGGTGAGGAGTGGGCCAACTCTGTGGTGCATTTCTGGTGTGACAATGCGGCCGTTGTCCACATTGTCAACTCACAGACCTCTAAGTCTCCCCGGGTCATGGACCTCATGCGCCATTTTGTATTGCGCAGCCTGCGCCTCAATGTACTGTTCAGGGCCAGGCATGTCCCAGGGGTGAATAATGATATTGCTGATGCTTTGTCCCGCCTGCAGATCTCCCGGTTCCGTGCCTTGGCCCCAGATGCGGAGGAATTTCCCTCGCCACTCCCGGAGGAGATATGGACTTTTGGCAAGGAGAGGTGAACCGGGTGATCGGCATGTCTCTGGCGCCACGCACGCGTAAGGCGTATCACCACGCATTGGTTTCCTTTCAGACTTTTTGTACCCAATCTCGACTGCCACATACCTGGCCGATCCCAGTGGCCCACCTCCTTCGTTTCATGGTTTACCTGCACGCCCAGGGCCTGGCACCCCGCACCATAGCATCTAGGCTATCAGCACTGGCTTTTATGGCCAAGGTGGGAGGTCATGCGGACAGTACCGCTGATTTCCGTGTGAGACACGTTTTGGAGGGGTGGGTGCGGGAACGTGGGCGTAGCCTGGACGACCGCCACCCAATTTCCCCGGGGGTCCTTACCCAACTGGCCCGGGGCTGGCATGACCTATGTTTCAATAGGTATGAGGCAGCCCTGTTTCATGCGGCTACAACGGTGGCCTTTTTTGGAGCGCTCCGCATCAGCGAGCTTGTGATGCTGACTAAGGCGGATGCAAGTCGTAGGGCACTGGAACTCGAAGATGTCTATGTTTGCAATGATTGGGCTCAGTTGAGGATACGCTCCTCTAAAACAGATCAGCATGGCATAGGCAGTGGTGTAAGACTGCTACGATGTTCCTTGGCAGACATCTGTCCGGTTGGTGCCCTACAGGAGTTCCTTGCACTGCATGGCACGCACCATGGCCCGTTTTTCTGTCACCAAGATGGGTCTCCCCTCACTAAATTTCAATTTTGGAAGGTGACTGGGAAGGCACTGGTTAGGGTTGGCCTCCCTGGGGCCCGTTACGGCTCCCATTCATTTAGAATTGGGGCGGCCTCTACTGCGGCTGCTTATGGGTACTCCGGGGCTGACATACGCAGCATGGGGAGGTGGGGCTCGCAGTGTTTCCAGTTTTATGTTCGCCCACTCCCACCGTGAGTACCGTTTTTAGTCACCACATATCTCTTCCTTACCTGTTTTTTCCCTTGACAGACCCTGGGTGTCGTATCACACCGGTGACAGTATGGCTGCTGGGCCATAGCTACGTGCACAGGGCAGCGCGTTACGCTGCGGCGACAGATTGGGGACCCCGACTGGGACTCGGTGCGTACGCAAGTCTCACATGGTATGGTAAGCCCGGTATGTTGTGGAGGGAGCTCTTGCAATTCCTCTTTTTGGCAAGGGACGCTGACCCGCCCGACATCCTGATCATACATCTTGGGGGTAATGATTTGGGACAGGTCACTGGCTTATAGCTGAAGCATGCGATTTGCAGTGACCTCGCCTACTTACATTACGTATGGCCCGCCACAACCCTTGTTTGGTCAGATATGGTCCCACGGCACGCCTATAGGGGAGGCCTTGACCTCCAGGCCTTGGACCGCGCTAGGCGCATGGTGAACAGGGCGGTGGCCCAATTCCTTTCAACCAAGGGCTGGGGGCGGGTCTGTCCTCATCCGGCCATTAGTCTGCAAAATTATGGGCTTTATGCAGGGGATGGGGTCCATCTGTCGCGAGGAGGTATGGACCTCCTGCTGAGTGATTGGCGAGCAGGCCTGTCGACCGAGCTGACGGTCTTGGGGGGGGGCGTCGAGCCTTTATTGAAGCCTCTCCGGGTGGCGGGTAGCACTGGTAAGGTAAACATTTATGACCCACAGGTATCCGGCAGGTTCGCAATTGACTGGACAACACTAGATAGGCATAAGTTGTTTAAACGTTGTCCGGTCAACGACGAACCAGGCGAGGGGGTGATGGTTACCACTAGACAGCTGGAATCACCCCTGATTTTACGGATATACGTCAGAGGGTGGGGTCATTAGGTAGATATTGACTACGGTCAACAATTTGTTTGTTGTCAACAAACAAATTGATACAAATAGATACATTGTAACAATTGCCGTTGGCAATTTTGGGTGGTACCTTACCAGTGTTACTTCGGCCTGCTTGCCTTAAGAATTATGATTGGTCGTTTTACCAATAGAAATTTATAATTCGGACTAGGGCATGAATCAATAAATGTGGCCCAATGCCGTTATCCACTTTCATTTGTGTCTGAGTCCATTATTGGGGGGTGTGTGCCTGCAATGGAAGTGTGGCGCCAAAATGGCCGCCGTGCTCTTTGCGGGCCCCCCCCCCCACCGGATGAAGCCATCCGGGTAGTTAGGGGCGTGGCCAGCACCCTAATAAAAGGGCTGGCCACGAGGCAGCCGTGCTGCCATTTTGGCGAAGCGACGGAGCGGAGAAGTTTTTCCCCTCCACCCCCTCCCTAGTTAACAGTGTGATTTCTTGGTCGCTTCGGGGCCGGGTGGGAATTTTTGGCTGGGACTCGCAATTGGCCCTTGAGTCCTGGCTTTTTTGCCCATCCCACACTGTTGCTATGGTTTGATATAGGGGTTTGTTTTGTGCTGCTGTTGACCTTGGTCACATGGGCGGGTAGCACTGGTAAGGTAAACATTTATGACCCACAGGTATCCGGCAGGTTCGCAATTGACTGGACAACACTAGATAGGCATAAGTTGTTTAAACGTTGTCCGGTCAACGACGAACCAGGCGAGGGGGTGATGGTTACCACTAGACAGCTGGAATCACCCCCTGATTTTACGGATACACGTCAGAGGGTGGGGTCATTAGGTAGATATTGACTATGGTCAACAATTTGTTTGTTGTCAACAAACAAATTGATACAAATAGATACATTGTAACAATTGCCGTTGGCAATTTTGGGTGGTACCTTACCAGTGTTACTTCGGCCTGCTTGCCTTAAGAATTATGATTGGTCGTTTTACCAATAGAAATTTATAATTCGGACTAGGGCATGAATCAATAAATGTGGCCCAATGTCATTATCCACTTTCATTTGTGTCTGAGTCCATTATTGGGGGGGTGCGCCTGCAAAGGCTCCCTTATTTATAGTCCAAATATTTATAGTTTCCACTTCTGGAATGCATTACTTCATGCACTATCTCATATTAGATAATCTAGGAAGGACCTTATTTGGGAGATTCACTGGAAATGTCCAGTACTTGTTGCTCCTGCTCCTTCCCAGAAGAATGTACTGAGATAAGAGCTACACAGATGGGCCTAGAGGCCGAACTATGAACCAAAGTTTGAAGAAAGAAGCCTGGCAGAGCAAGATCATGACAGAACCAATGGCTAGTGATCAATTAGTTGAAAAGATTAAAGCTCAAATGAAAATGACAGGAAAAGTCCAACTGCCAAAACTGAACCAAGTTAATAAGGAAAACTTGGCCAAAATTTTGAAGAAAGCGAATGAAGCAGTTCAATATATTCCAACAGAAACATGAGCCCAGGGGTGCCCAGACTTTTTGTGCTGTGGGCATGACCATGCCCCCGGAATGGCTGAGTGGGCCTGACTCACATTGTGCAAACACACCCACACTGAACCTTAAAGTGGATGCTGACACATTTGTGTGTGCCTGGCATCTGGCTCCATTCCCATGCAGTTCCCTGGCAAGAGAGGGAGCCAAACCCCCTCCTGTTTCCTTCCAAGTAACACACACACACACACACACACACACACACACACACACACACACACACACACACACACACACACACACACACACACACACACACTTCAGCCCATCCTGGACACTGGGGCAGCAGCAGCAGGAGACCTCCTCTGTTTGCCTATGAGGATGATACCCCAGCAAGCCTCTGCTGGGCTCTGTGCACATGCACATCTGGGTGCATGCCTCTCCTCTCCTCCTCCTCTCCCTCGCTCTCCCCTCCACAGCAAGCTCTGTCCTGGACACTGGAAATGGGCTGTGTGCACTAAAAGCCCAAGGAAGGAGTCAGGAGGAGAAAATAAAGCAGGTGCCACTCCGTTGCCACTTCTGCTGGCACATATCCAAAAGCACAAACCAAACCAAGTCAAGAGCCAGGTTGGTCCTGTCAGGGCAGGAATGCACTTCATGGTAACAGAGAGATACTGAGATGCACAATAATTAGCATTTCACTCTTTTTTCATGATTTTGGCTTGAGAGTGTTCTGAGATAACAAAGCCAGACCCTATTCATTCATAACTGCCCCATTCTTGGGGACTGTGGTGGCTCAAGTGGTTAAGCTGCTGAACATGATGACTGGAAGGTTGGACAGTCAGCAGTTCAAGACCCAAGTAATGAATGATAGAGTGGGCTCTGGTCTCTGTCCCAGCTCTTGCCAACCTAGCAGTTCGAAAGCAAGAAATTGCAAGTAGATAAATAGGGACCACTTTGGTGAGAAGGTAAACAGTGTTCCATGCACTCTGGTGTCTAGTCATGCCTGCCACATGTCCATGGAAATGTCTGCAGATGCAGACAGTGCTGGCTCTTTGGCTATGAACAGAGATGAGCACTGAACCTTGGAGATGGATATGACTGCCTTTCAAGCAAGGGAGACCTTTACCTTGCCCCATTCTTGTGACATGTATAACACACTAGCAGGGGTGCACGGCTTCACCCGGCAGTGTTTTGTGGAGTGTGCGTTGTTGCCGAACGTGATGGGTATGGGCAGGCGATGCTGTGTCCGACAGCAGCTGTGGCCATTTGGGGGGGGGGGTGGCATTGGTGGGCAATGGAGGGGGACCTGTTGGGGGGGCCCACCCACCATGGACACCCCCTTCTCAATGCCGCAGGCCCGTGGGGTCTGCCTACCTATCTCTGGCCTGGTGTTGCCTCCCGGGATCTCACCACCTGGGCCGGCCTTTCTTCCTGGTGTGGCTCATTGCCGGCTGCCAATGTTCCGCCCTCATCATCCTCAGTACTCATTTCTTGCGCCCTGCCCATCTCAGTCTGCTCCCTCAGCAGCTTCTGGGACCCCCTCGGTGGCCTCTGGCGGCTGCTGCCCATCCTCCTGCCTCCATATGCCATGGCCCCATTTTCTCTGTCTTGTATCCGATGCTTCTGTTGCGACCTGTCTTGATGCCATTTCCTTCCCAAACTGTGTGCCTGCGCAGTCTGCATGTTCTCTGTGCGCTGCTCAATGGTTCTGCGCATGCCAAGTTTTTCCCCAGATCTGCGTGTATGCATAGTCCTTTTCCCCTGAATTGATGCCTTTTCCCTTCCAGAACTGCACACCTGTTCAGTCTGCATGTTCTCTGTGTGCCGCTCAATGGTTCTGCACATACCAAGTCTTCCCCCAGACCTTTGCACATGTGCAGTCCTTTTCCCCACTGTCGACCCCAGGACCCTGATGTTTATGATGCTAGATGCCCAAGGTAGGTATGTCCCAAATTTGACATGGATCTGTCCAGGGGTGTGGGAACACGTGTGGGACCCACAAACAAACAGCTCTCTTATCTTTACCTATAAGAAGGCCCATTAACCATTTATGTTCAGCATGCACACCCGCAACCAGCCCAACCAGCCTGAACCGAGCTGCCTACATGTACCTTACCACCCTTGAAGCATCACCACAAGGGGCCACCAGCCGTGAGTGGGCCAATCGCCCCATGAATGTGGCAAGAAAAAAACTACAAAGCCCAGTGTCCAACATGCCGTGCCACCCCTCAGCCAATGAAGCTGAGGAAGCCAGGAAAGCACTGCATGCTAAAAAAGGGCCGATGTGACCTTTCCCGCTTCCTCACCAAAGCCACGTGGGGAGAGAAGGCGCTGCCCCTCCTCTCCTCCGAAGCTATGGCAAGGCCGGCACCGGCCTCCGGGACTGCAGGGAAGCAATGTGCTAAGCAAATTTACAGAAAAATTTCATTTTTCCTATGGGTTTGCTTCAAGTTACATAAAAAAATTTCCCTATGGGTTTGTTTCGAGTTACAAAGAAAATTGATTTAAGCAAAACCCTACGGAATGAACTTATTTCATAAGTAGGGGTTTTAGTGTATTGCCATCCAGTTTTTGACATTTGTTCATTGCAATGGTGTACATAAAGATCTAACAGAACTTTTGCTTAATTTCCTAGGGAGGCATATTTCTTTCTGCTGCAATTATTTTATTTAACTTCAGTGTTCATCATGGGGAAAGGGCAATGAGTTAAAGAAGTACAGTATTGGTGTTGTCTTCATAGCTAGTAAACAGAGCTATCATGTTGTGTTTCTGACTAGTCTCCTTCAAGAACTCAGCAGATAAACCAGCCCTTCATCATTCCATCTGCATATGGGGAACTGTTCTATTTGTTGAGCTGTTCGACTGCATGGAATAATTCAAAGTTATGCGAAGAATTAAGCCATGAGAAGCTATCAAAAAAAGAACAAACACAGGGTCGGACTCGACTGTGCAACTGAACAACAAAATAAGTGAAGAGGCAAATTTTAACCAATTATATCCAAATCAGTTCTATTGCATTCAAAAATATATGGACTGGTCTTAAACCTACTTACATCCACAGCAAACAAACTACCACTTTCTAATAAAAAGCTTTGTCTTTTACTTTTTCAGACTCCAGTTTTTTAAAAAATATATTTTTACCATTTAAGCCATATATCATATCCCATTAATCCATTTCAGCTCTATTGGAGAATATTCTTCCCCAATTATTACAAAGGCACATTTGTGCAGTGTTAGTAAGTGCCTAGTTATCTGCCTTCTGACCCCATTATATAACAAAATGATATTATTAGATGTTCTTTATAAATGACAACAGCTAGTCTTTTTTTAAAAGCATAGCCATAGAGAGCAATAACATTCAGACATAGGACCCCAAGAAACTCAGGACATGGCATCCGCAAAGAGGAATGGACAACATGTGCTAGGGGTCTAAAATGAGGTCCCTTAGAACCTTTTGAACCCCAAAACACCCCAGTTTAAAAAATCGAACAAAGAAAGGCTCAAAAATCTGCCTATGTTCAATTGATAGCATGGGACAAATTGCCCTATATTTGAGGGATCTTGAGCCTCTTTGAAGGGTCCCCTCCCCATTTTTTTTTAAAAAAATTGGCTATAGTGGATGAAAAGAGTTTCATCCTTTCAGCAAAAAAAGGGCTTCTTTTTCTGCAACTCTTCCCCATTTTTACAAGAATAAATGGGATGTATGACTTAAGACAGTTGTGCATAATAAAATAAAATAAAGTCAATATCTCAGTTAAAGCAGAGATATCCCATCACTTAACATTTTAAAATCAACATTTATAAAATAAACAGGTAATATCCAACCAATTAAAACCCTTTCAGCAACAGATCCATCTGCACGACAAAGCCTTGTCGCATGGTGCTACATAGGGAAAGTGTGCATCCGATCAGGACTAGCAATACTGGATGGCAGAATTGGAACTGGATTGTAAACATCTTTTCAGAACAGATAGAGCTCAAAGAAAACACACTCCACCACCACCGCTGCCGCCGCTGCCACCATCTTCTTCCCCTTCCCCTTCAAGTGCTGTATCCATTTCAAATATTGGCTATCCTCATGGCAATAGTCTTTCTGTTCTTAACTCCTTGGAACAGTTCTTCTGAAGACATTCCACATTCCATTCGCAGGTTCTTCAGTCATGAGGTCTGTTTACATCCAGGGCCTCTGGGCCTCTCTTTCCAATGATCTTTCTTTGCATAATGATTTGGAGTATTCTATACATTATGTCATTCCTCATGATATGTCTAAGGTATTGGAACTTTCTTTGTTTAATGTTCTTAAACCAGTGATGGTGAACTTTGGCACTCCAGGTGTTCTGAGACTTCAATGACCAGAAGCCCAAGTTAGCACTCCTGCTGATCAGGGTTTCTGGGAGTTGAAGTTCAAAAACACCTGGAGTACCAAGGTTCACCATCACTGTCTTAAACAGTTCTTCTCCATCAGGCACAATACTTCTACACTACACTAGACACATGGTCAGCCCTAGATATCCTTAGCAGCTGTTAGTAGATCATTTTAGTAGATCATTTTGTAGTGGTCTAGTGATGGAAATGCTTTCATTTTCTCAAACTTTTTGGACTGCACCAAAGCCTATGCTCTGGTTACTTCCCGACTAGATTATTGTAATGCGCTCTACATGGGGCTGCCCTTGACGACCATTCGGAGGCTGCAGCTGGTCCAGAATGCGGCGGCCCGGGTGGTGATGGGGTGTGGGCGATATGCCCATGCCTCACCGCTGCTTCGGGAGCTGCACTGGTTACCAGTTTGTCTCCGGGTGCAATTTAAAGTGCTGGTTTTGACCTTTAAAGCCCTATATGGCAGGGGGCCAGGATACCTTAGAGACCGCATCGTCCCAAGAGTGACTGCCCGTCCAACCAGAGCGGACCGGAGAGGCTCTCTAATGGTGCCATCAACGAGGGGTGCACATTTGTCTAGCACCCGAAGGAGGGCCTTCTCCGTGTCCGCACCAACCCTCTGGAACCTCCTACCAACAGATCTAAGACTTCAAAGTGAATTGCTGCCCTTCAGGAAAGGAGTAAAGACCTGGCTGGCAGGGCAGGTGTGGGGCCCGAACGGGACTATGGCCCCCACCGGCTGGCTTTAATAAGACTCTCTCTCTTTCCCTCTGTGTGGTAGGTGGGACGGGTGAGTGGGATATGGGTTTTAAATGGGGGTGGATGTCGGATTTTTTATTGGGTGGGTTTTTTATTGGGTGGGTTTTATAAGGTTTTACAATGTTTTTTATGTATTTTTTGGAGTTGTTGTAATGCCGCCCTGAGTCGGGTTCTGCCTGAGTGGGCGGCATTTACAAATGTGAATGATAAATAAATAAATAAATAAATAAATAAACAAACATTTTAGAAGCTTTGATTTTCTTTTCAGATGCTTTTGTCAGTGTCCAAGCTTCAACTCCATATAGAAACACTGGGAATAAGTATAATCTCACTATTAGGATTTTCATAGCAAGAGTTAGATCTCTGCTGCATAACAAATGTAGCATTTTTATGAAGGTGAATCTTGATTTTTCTATTTGCATTCTAATCTCTACCTTGTGATCCCACTTTCATTTAAAATACTGTACTCCCCAAATAGACAATTTTATCCACTCTCTTGATTTTTTATTTTATTTTGTGTTCCTGCCATTAACTTGCCCTGACTTGCTGCTTGGCTTGTAACAAGATATTTGTATGACCTTTTCCCTAGTCTTAAAAACACTCTGTACCAATTCTTCTGGGACAAAAAAACTATCCATACATTTTGCACATATTTAATCTATTGTGCCCATTCCCATCTACAATTCTGTAGGCAATCATATACCAATATCAAGAAACAAATTACTCCATTTCAGCCCATGGTCTAAGTGAGAGAGGAATGATCATCTCAGGGTGATGATATGAGATCCTCTAACTCTCAGACCATGAGCCACTGCTGATTGCCCCTAAAATAATCCTTTTGATATTTTCATGGTTATATGTATTTTTATCCACCTGTCCTCTTATATATAGATTTTGGTCCACTTCCTCCCCCCTCCAACCAATTAATAGCAAAAATTTAGAGGTGTGAATACTGAATGAAGTATCCCTTAGGCAGGACTATGGAAATTTTATCTTCTCTGGATTGAGGAAACCCTTATTTATCTATATTTTCAAGTTAAATCAGTTATAACACTGCATTTTGGATATTATACTTCAGAAGGAGTGTAGCTGGTGCACAGTGCAGCATCACTATTCTGTTTCTTGTTTGCATTAGTATACAGCTGATGTGAGTTAGAAATCATGGCTCTTTAATGAGATTGTTGATGAGGCACATAAACATAATAAATTAAGGGGAAAGGGGGAAATTAGCAATGTACAGGTATGTGTTAATCCAGACTTCCATGCAAAAAGGTAAAAATTACTTCATTTAAATCCATAACAATAAAATGTGCAAGTACTACAAAGATAGAGATTCATCTCATTAGATCCTATCAGCTGCCTGAGAAAATACCAGACTTCTGATCTTTGTGCCTAGACATTTTGCATGCATTTCTTGCAAACTAGATTTACTGTATATGTCCAACTGACAAACTTCTTATGTAAGTGTGTTTCTTCCTTATTTTATCCTGCTTAAATGCACTTATTAATGAAAGCAATTTTACATGGTTATTAAGATGCATATTATAACAGAGGATATGCATTTCCCACATAATCAGCTAAGAATATTTCCTGCTGGCATTTTCCTTCTACTTAAGCATGGTGTCTCCAATGTTTTTAGGTTGGATGCTTAGAATTAGATATACCTGTATAGAAGATATTTGTCTCCCTCATTCTCTCTCTAATCTGAGCATGGAAATTTGTCAGAAAGGTTATAAATCAGATTTACTGTACCTGCTACCATAGCCAAGACTGCTTTCCCCCCAGTTTGCCCCCAGACGCGTGCACACATGAAGAGAAAAGCTAGCAGAGGTGCGATACGCGCAATCTATTTATATTCAGACAACTGAGGAAGATATTCGAAATGTCCATATACCGGAAGGGCATCGTATTTTTGTCTACCACCTTTTGTTGATGCTCATCGTTTGGGAACCCTACCGAGGAGTAGCACAGCCTCCTTCCGCCCGCCCCCCCTTCCCTTCGTATCAGCTTCATTGCTCAGCAGATTACCTCATATCTACGGAACCTTGTAGTCTGTATTCGACTGAGACATTATTGCTTTTTTCCCTGATCTTCACGTTGGGAGTCACGGCGGGCAACTGTTATTTTGACACCAGAGGAATTTGTTTGTACACGGTGGGATTCCTAATTTGTTGTTTGTTGGGGTGTATTGTTTAGTCATTAGAGTGACGTTTGTTAGGTTATGCATCGCGAATAGACAGGATTTACTTATGTCATTATTCCGATACTGTATTGCAGAGTTATATTCGCGTTTATTTCATGTACTATGAACTCATGACTGATACATCGCAACACTGGACGAGCATGTGAATATTTCCTTCTATTAAACACAACTAGTTTGCTTTCTTATATTACTCTTTGGGAGTGTTCTATTCCCCCTACTTGTTGAAACACCCCAGCCGTCCCACCTCCATTCCCCCCAGTTTAGGCAGATTGCCCAGCTGTGCTCATTCCTTGACACTCAGTCCTTAATGACATCACCATGCGCCTTGGTAGTCTTGAGGATTGATTACTGCAATGTTCTTTATGTGGGGGTGATTTTGAAGACCATACAGAAACTGCAGCAGATATAAAATGTGGTGTCCAAACTGGTGATGAGTAGTCACAGGTTTGACTGCATCTCACTGATACTGTTCCACTTACACTGCTTGCCTTTTAGCTTCTGTACCTGACTCAAGATTTTACTGCTAACATATAAATCTCTTCATGGTTTGGGACCTTGGGACCTGTCAGAGTATCTGGCCAGAATTCTGCCTGATCAACTCTCCCAGGCATCTGGGCCCCATGTTTCCACCAGAAGGGAGGCCCAGATGATGACCACAAGGAATTGGGCCTCAAGCATCCACCTGGTTCCCTCTCTCCAAAAATGTAGACAGGCTATTAAGGCTGAATTGTTTAGAGAGGCTTTTCAGTACATCTTGCCTCTTCCTGCTATACATGTGTGATGTTAATTGATTCTGTCTGTTCACCTTTTGCTGCTTTACATCATGGCGGTAATTTTATATTATATTACAGTCTTGTATGTTATTTTTATTTTAGCATATGTTTTAATTGCTTTTATGTTCACTGTATTGGTTGGCCTTCAGGCCAGCATATAAATGTAAAACTAAGTAAATCAACCAACTAATGAACCAACTAACTAACTAACCTGCTTTCTATTCTGTAGCTGAGTGCCTCTTTTACCAAAACTAGACTGTTGGGGGGAAAACACATATACTAGTAACATTTTTGTTGCAAGCTGATTGAAAGGTAACAAAGTCAACTGGAGGCCCATCTCATCTAGTTGCACACTAATGGATGGGGAGAAAAATAAGTGTGATGGAACTATTTGTAAACATAACTAACAGATAAGTCAGTATAACCTGAAAGAAGGGATTAAGCTTCACTTTTCTGTCTGTCATCTACTGAACAGCATATTAGTTTTTCAACTGTTTTCTTCATTTTGGCAGTTTCACATCTGACCTAGAGGAAGAAGAACAAGAAGAAGCAGAGGATGAGGACGAGGAAAAAATTGTAAAATGTGCTTGTGCATGTAAGAACCAAGTAACAAGTATATAACAGAAACAAACAGTAGTCAGTAACAGTAGGTTCAGGTAAACATAGATGTGCTGGACTCCTGTTGCCCTCCTGCACATCTGTCATACCCTTCAACTAAGTTCCTATCTTTCTTGAATTGAGCAGTGTATTCCTCATGGTGCTCCTGTCTGCATTTTTTCAGATGTGAGCAGAGGATTCCACATAGCCAGGAACTCTGCTTTCTTGTAGTTCTTGATTGTGCAAAAAGTCCTACTCATGTTCAAGCAAACAGGAGAGGAAAACTGACATAGACTTTCCTATTTACTGTACTGGGGGGGGGGGGTGTTTACAAAGAGGAACTAACATTGTCATTGCTTATATTCATTTTCAGTTCAGCTATTCTGTAAAGACCCAGGATGTCCCAGATTCAGACTGCTGTCTTATGGTAGGATGTAGAAGTAAGACAAAAAAAAAGCCAGTTGAAAACTATTCTCTGCTTCTCAAGATTCATACTCTCTGTTGTAGCATTCTGCATTTTGTTTTGTTCAGCCATGCCTCAATAATATTGTTCGGAAGGATTATCTACGTAGGAAATCTGAAATGTCTTTGCCTGGAGGATATGTCATTGTCTACCCACTCTGATAGAGTTACATTACATCCTTCAGACAGACAAACTGACCCTAAATATATTTACTTTTTTAAAAAAATCCAAATAAACTTGTTTAGACATATAACAAACCCCTTGTGCAGGGATCAGCTTTGATTTTCAATGGCTCAATGACATACCAATGTAACATTTTCATACATTTAAAACACCACAAAAATAGTGAAGACATTACTACTGATATGTAGATATTACTTCTACTGACCACTATTTTGAAAATATCTAGAAGATATTTCCAGGCAAAATCAGTTCAGGTTTTCAAATAATAATCCATTTTTTCCTTAATCCATTAACTAAATACATGTGTGATTTCAAAAAAATAATATTCAGTAATGGGCAGAGGGGCCCAAATGTCAACTAGATGATTAATGTTGTAATCTCTTAACCATTTAGTGAGAACTTACCCTTTTGATAAGGAGACTTTCAAATGTATTATCTTAATGTTTTCCACAAGTTATGAACATGTTGAACTATGCATGTGTCCAATGGTTATGGAAAATACCATATATACGTGAGTACAATAAAACCCCGACTTACAAATGCCCCGAGTTACATAAAATTTGACTTACATAATGATTTTGTGCTAAAACCATGTCCCGATTTACATAAATGTCCCGATTTACATAAATTTATGTAACAATTTCCTGTGGGTTTGCTTTGAGTTACATTTAAAAAATCATTTTTCCTATAGGTTTGCTTCAAGTTATATAAAAATTCATTTCCCTATGGGTTTGCTTCGAGTTACATAAAAATAACTTTTCCTATGGGTTTGCTTCGAGTAACATAAAAAATCAATTTAAGCAAAATCCTACGGAATGGACTTTTTGCATATGTAGGGTTTTTACTGTATAAGCCAATCCAAATATAAATTGAGGTACCTAATTTTGACCTTTAAAACTAGGAAAATAGATTGACCTGAGGATAAGCCAAGGGTAGGAAATGCAGCTGCTGCTAGTGTGTTTCAATAATCACTTCTGCATGAAAATAAAACACTTATTTTTTTAAAAAAACCTTCAGTAAAACGACTTAAGTTTAAAATTAGTAAACTAGCTTTGTAAGTGGAGAATAGGCTCAACAAGCCTGCTTTTAGAATGTTTTAGAATGTTTACAGTAGTCTATTTTTGTTTTTACTGTATTTTAATTGGCACCACACAACCAGTGGTGGCACTGCAGGGGAAAGGGTTGGGTGGGCCAATAGAGCTGAGACAGGAAACATCACTCTAGCCTCTTGCTTTTTATGAAAGTAAGTGTGGCTTCCCTTCTCTGGTTTGTCGTGTCCCATGGAGCAGTAGGTGAAGTAAGTGAAGCCCAACAGTAGCAAGAAAGGTGTTTTTTTTCCCTCCACAGTGGTTTGAGAGGCATGCACCTCCTCCATGCTGTTGTCAGTCAGCAGACTCTCATAGCTAGAGAGACGCTCCAACAACAGGACAGAGGAGATGGGCGTCTCTCAAACTCACAGCAGAAAGGAAGGATTTTTTTCTTCACAGCAGTTTGGGATGCAACCTCCTCCCCCGTTCTGCTGTTGTTCAGTGTGATCTCATTGCTAGAGAGATGGGCCAACAAGAGGATGGGGGAAGCCAGGCATGTGTGTAACAAACTGGCAGGAGCAAGAAAAGATTTTTTTTCTCCCTGCACAGCAGTTTGGAACACAGCCACGTCCTCAGTTCTGTTATTATTCAGCACAAAAACTCCTTTATTTCTGTTTCTGCTTTTAGACGTGACCACCTGCTTGCTCCCAGTCTATTGCTGGGCAGTGTGATCTTATAGCTAGAAAGACATGCCATCAAAAGGACAGGGGCAAGTGGGCGGTCACATCTAAAAGTGAAAGCAGCAAGAATGAAACGCGGCGCCAAAATGGCCAACGCACTCTTTGCGGGCCCCCACCCCACCCGGACTCAGACATCCGGGAGATTTAGGGGGCGTGGCCACCCCTCCATAAAAGGGGTGGCCACAAGGCAGCCGAGCTGCCATTTTAGAATTGCGACGGAGAGGAGAAGTTTTCTCTGTCGCTGTTTTCTCCTTAGTCTTCGGCTATTGAGCCTTGCAGTTCGTTTCCCGGCTGGGAAAGGAGGATTAAAGTACCCGGAGCCTTTTGGATTGCTAGGCTACCATGGTACTTACATGCTAGGAGTTTGATCCCTGGATAGGGATCCTGCAGCGTCTTTCTTCTCCTAGGGTGTTGTGTATGCAAGGACACTGTTGCTTTAACTAAATGAATGTAACTAAATGAATGTAACCAGCCCCATATCACAATGTATCACAGCTGCTAAAAGAACGCGAGCGGACCGCCCATTGAGGGCGGATGCGAGCGTTCATACTCACATGGCTCAATCCCCAAATCACGGACAGCCGCGGGAACTTCTCCGCATGAAGAACTACAGAGAGGGGGGGCGTGCCTCTAGTCGACGCCCCCAACGGTGGCAGCCAATGAGCCACCGTGCAACCAGATTCAAATGTGTTTCGTTACTGTATATAATGTGATGTACCTCCGCCATTACCACATGTTCGTTCTGATCATCAACCAATAAACCTGTGTTAGTCCTCATTGCGACTCCTTCTTTGTCTTCCGTGCAAGACACTAAATTGGCGACGAAGGTGGGATGATGGCGAATCCCAGAGTCAAGACGTACCATTTCGACGTCAGCGAGCCTGACCAGTGGGAGCTCTACGAGTGCCAGTTTCGGCACGCGATGGAAGCAGCCGGCGTCGACGACGACGCGCTGATACGCTCCCATTTCCTGGCCCAGGTGGGACCGGCCACGCTGCGCATTCTCATGAACTTGGTGGCGCCAAAGAAGGTTGAAGCCGTGCCGATCGACCAACTCCTGGAGCTGCTGAGGGCACACTTCCAGCCCCCAGTCTCGATTTTTCCGGCCCGGGTCGCGTTCCACCGGCGAGACCAGCGTCCAGGCGAGTCCGTGTCCGACTACGCAGCGGCCCTCCGACTGGCGGCCGTGCACTGCAAGTGGGACGACCTGAACCAGGCTCTGCGAGACCGTCTGCTGTGCGGCCTGCGGGACGAAGAGCTACAAAGGAAGCTCATGACCCGCGACGAGCACCTCTCGTTCAATGAGGTGTTGCGAGAGGCACAAGCGGCCGAGGCGGCCAGGAGCGGGGTCAAGGTGTTCAAGGCCCGCAGCACAGCGTCCGAGCGGGCCAAGTCCCCCGTTCAAGCGACACGGCGGACTCCAGCAAAGGCAGCCTGGCGGGCACCTAGGTCGCCCGCCGGCACCCCAGAGACCTCCGACGACTCGTCCGTAACGGCGGACTCCTACACCAGCGAGGACGACGGCGTCCAGAGAGTAAGGAAGCGCGGGGAGCGGCGGCAAGACCGAGAGCGGCAGGACCGCCGCTGCGACGGCTGTGGCGCGGCCCACGACCGCACGAGGTGTCCCTTCCGCAAGGCCGAGTGCCACAATTGCGGTCGAAAGGGGCACATCGCCCGAGTTTGCAGGCGCGGGCGACCCGAGAGCAAAGGCAGTTCCAGCCATCCCCAGCACCACCAGCGGAAGGCGGCCGGTTCCAGGAAGGTGTCCACCATTCGCGGCGAGGACGGCGTGCACCGCGTGGCCCTGGAGCACCGGCGATTCTACGTGGAGGTACAGTTGCAGGGGCGCCCCGTGAAAATGGAGATAGACTCAGGGTCGTCATACTCCATACTGTCCCAGAGGGAGTACTTGCGCATCCCCCCAGAGGCGCGGCCCAAGTTGCGGGCCATGCGGTCCCATCTGCGGGACGTACAGGGAAACGGGATCCCAGTGTTGGGGGTGGGGAAATTCAAGGTGAAGTTCAAGAATTTCTCCGAAAAGCTGCCCCTAGTGGTCCTCAAGGGGGGGAAGTGTTGCCTCCTAGGGACGCAGTGGTTTGCTCCCCTGGGAATAGAACTGTCCGGCATCCATGCCATAGAGACTGACCCAATGCAGGACGTTTGCAATGCGCACCCGGACGTTTTTAAAAAGGGGCTCGGGACTTACAGGGGGCCCCCAGTTTCATTCGAGTTGGACCCAGAAATCCGGCCCATCCGCCTTAAGCCGAGGAGGGTGCCCTTCGCACTCAAGGACAAGATCGAGGCGGAACTGGACAAATTGGTGGGGCAGGGGATTTTGGTTCCAGTTGATTCGGCAGAGTGGGAGACGCCGATTGTTACGGCCCTTAAATCAAACGGGGAGGTCAGGATTTGTGCGGACTATAAATGTACGATCAACAAGGCCATTAGGCCAAATGCATACCCAGTGCCCGTGGTCAGCCACCTGCTGGCCACACTCCATGGGGGGAGGTGTTTCGCCAAGTTAGACCTAGCCCAGGCCTATCAGCAACTGTCAGTGACCCCAGCCGCTGCCGCTGCGCAGACCATAGTAACGCATAAGGGGGCATTTAAGGTAACGCGCCTTCAGTTCGGCATGAACTCGGCCCCCGGGATCTTCCAATCCCTCGTGGAACGCCTGTTAAAGGGGCTTCCAGGAGTTCTACCATACTTCGACGATGTGCTGATAACAGCGGGGAGCGAGGTAGAACTAGCTAAAAGACTAGATGGGGTCCTCTCAGTTTTCGAGAAAGCGGGGCTTCGACTGAGGAAGGACAAGTGTGTGTTTTTTGCGAGGGAGGTTGAGTTCCTAGGGTTCAAGGTAACCCCAGAGGGGATCAGGCCATCAGAGTCCAAGGTTGCAGCCGTACAGAATGCCCCTCGCCCCACCGCAAAACCGGAGCTGCAGTCGTTTCTGGGGCTCCTTAACTTCTATCACTCGTTCCTGCCTAGGAAGGCATCGGTTGCGGAGCCACTGCACGCCTTGTTGAAAAAGGACGTGGTTTGGCGGTGGGGGGACAAACAAGAGAGAGCCTTCCGAGAACTAAAATCACTCCTCTCCTCAGATGCGGTCCTGACACATTTCGACCCTAGGAAGCCAGTGGTGCTGGTATGTGATGCGTCCCCGGTGGGGGTGGGGGCGGTCCTGTGCCACGTGTTAGAGAGCGGGCGGGAGGCCCCGGTGGCTTACTACTCCAGGTCCCTTTCGAAGGCTGAGCGCAATTACGCGCAGACAGACAGGGAGGCACTGGCCATAATCGCAGGGACCAAAAAGTTTCATGATTTTCTATACGGCCGCGAGTTTACGGTAGTGACTGATCACAAGCCGCTTCTGGGGATCTTCACTACCGGCAAACCTACCCCCCAAATTCTCTCCCCCAGGATGTTGCGTTGGGCCATATTCCTCAACGCCTACCAATACGAGTTAGTCTACCGCCCAGGGAAGGAGATCTCCCATGCAGACGCCCTGTCCCGATCTCCCCTCCCCAACTTGGGGGATTCCGCATGCGAGGTAGAGCAGGACCACCAGGTCATGTTAATCAAGTCCCTCGACTCACCCCCCATTGTCCCGGCCGACCTCGCCAAAGCCACGGCGGCCGACAAGATCCTAGCCCAGGTTAGCTCATGGGTGAAAAAGGGGTGGCCCACTACTCCCCCAGAGGAACCGTTCAAACCGTTCTGTAGGCGCAGGGTGGAACTTTCCCTGGAAAGGGGCTGTCTACTCTGGGGCCAGCGGGTGATTATCCCAGAGAAATTAAGGGCAAGGGTACTGAAGTTACTACACACCAGTCACCCGGGGATCGTGCGATCCAAAGCCCTAGCCAGAAGTTTCTTTTGGTGGCCACAGATAGACGCTGACATAGAGCGTCTAGTGGGCACGTGCGAGAGCTGCCAGAGCTCCCGGCCCGAGGAGTCCCGATTACCCCAGAGAGAGTGGGACACAGCCCGCGGGCCGTGGTCTCGTATCCATGTCGACTTCGCGGGGCCCTTCCGCGGGGCCACGTTCCTACTGGTTGTCGACTCCTACTCGAAGTGGTTGGAGGTAATCCCCGTGAGCAGCACCTCCTCCGCGACAACCATAAAGCAGTTGCGAAAGCTCTTTGCTTGCTTCGGCCTGCCAGACGTCCTCGTGAGCGACAACGCAAGTTGCTTCACGTCGACCGAGTTCCAAACCTTCATGGAGAGGAACGCAATCAGGCACATTACGGCTGCCCCATTCCACCCCGCCACAAACGGTCAGGTAGAGCGCCAAGTGCGCACTACGAAAGACGCACTGCGGCGCATGGGTCCCGGCGACCTGAACCTACACCTGTGCCAGTTCCTAATCACCTACAGGACCACCCCCCTAGCTTCAGGGTTCTCCCCGGCCGAGCTGCTTATGAAGAGGCGCCCGGCAACGCTGTTTGACCGGATGGATCCGTCCAGGGTGGAGGATGAGGGGAGAAATATAAATTTAGGGGGGGGGAGCTCCAAGAACTTTTCCACAGGGGACCCGGTTCATTGCAGGAACTACGCGGCCTCGGGGCCAGCGTGGGTGCCGGGGACAATCATCGAACAAACGGGGCCAGTATCCTACAGGGTCGAGACGAACTCAGGGCTAACATGGAGACGGCACGCCGATCAGCTCCGAAGGCGAGTCACTAGTGAGGGGGGATCAGCGTTAGGGTTCTCCCCCACCCGCATTACCCAAGGGGGAGACACGGAGGCGTCCGAGAACACTTTGAAAGAGAGGAATGAGTTTGTCCCCGCATATGAAGATGATTATAAATTCCCGTACCAGGGGGAGTTAGCGGAGTGGTCCCCCACCCGTCCTAGCGAGAAGAGGGGTTTCAGTTCAGCCCCTGGTACATCACGCCCCCAAAGCTCGGGCATGCTAGAGTACACCATAGTCCCGGCACCCAAAAGGCAAACGCCACAAAGACAGGCGACCAGTGAAATCTCGCCAGCCTCAAATCCCCAAACCCCCGATCAGGCAGCGGGAGATAGCGGGTTCACGAGAGTCTCATCGTCAGTCCCGAAGTTCGTGCTAGGTGGGTCCCCGGGCTCTACTGGCAGTAGGCGAGGGTTCACTTCCCAACTGTTCATTCCATTCCCGTCCCCACAGGCAAGGTCAACGCAACCTCACTACAGAACCACTAACGAGTCCCCACCTTACATTGCAGGACAAGACCGCGCGGGACCAGGAGCCACGGGCTCCCCTGTGTTAGGGCAAGCTGACACGCGCCCCAGGCGCACGTGCGGGAAGCCACAATGGTTAAGGGACTTCGTCCCATCCTAGGGGGGAGGGATGTTGTGTATGCAAGGACACTGTTGCTTTAACTAAATGAATGTAACTAAATGAATGTAACCAGCCCCATATCACAATGTATCACAGCTGCTAAAAGAACGCGAGCGGACCGCCCATTGAGGGCGGATGCGAGCGTTCATACTCACATGGCTCAATCCCCAAATCACGGACAGCCGCGGGAACTTCTCCGCATGAAGAACTACAGAGAGGGGGGCGTGCCTCTAGTCGACGCCCCCAACGGTGGCAGCCAATGAGCCACCGTGCAACCAGATTCAAATGTGTTTCGTTACTGTATATAATGTGATGTACCTCCGCCATTACCACATGTTCGTTCTGATCATCAACCAATAAACCTGTGTTAGTCCTCATTGCGACTCCTTCTTTGTCTTCCGTGCAAGACACTAAATAGGGAGACATGGCTCCCAAGCGGAAGGCCCCGGCGCTAAAGCCACGGCTGAGGGGAAGAACTTTTACCGGCCCTGCACTGGATGGGGGCCAGCCTTTGGGTCGGAGGACCAGGGCTGCGCCCCCACAGCAGGTCGATGTGCCAGCCTTGCCCACTGGTACCAGTGGGGCTGGTCAGGCTACCACTTGGCAGCCGGGTTCCAGCTTGGTAGCTGGTCAGCTACAGGCCAGCCCCTCTGGGGCTTCGGCCCTCGGCCCGCCTTTGCCGGGCATGGGACAGGGTGGCCCGGGGGGGCCTGGTGCAGGTGTCCAACCCACTGCTCCTCCGGCCCCCCATGGGCCAGACTTCTGGGCATGGCCCTATTCTGGCCCTGGCTCTCCTTTTGGGTTGCTTTTTCCTCAACTGACTAGTGGGCCGTCCGGCCCACCCGGCCCGCTTTATACTGGGGGCTCTGGGGCAGTGGATGCTCTGTTAGCACAGATAGCAGTGCTGGAAGCATCCTTGGGCATTGCACAGCCTCTTTCGGAGGGGGGCGCTACTCTTTCTTCAACAGGGGCCCCTTCGTCGGCCCCGGCTACCTTGCCGGCCGCAACGCTTCAGCGGGCGGCCAACCGGGTCGAGCTGCTTGAGACGGTCCGGCCGGCCCCAGCTGGTGTCTCGCAGCTCCCCGTTCAACCTGATGTCCAGGCTGGGAGCAGTCAGGGGTGGTCCCAGAGCTCGATTCTGGTCGCAAGCTCCGACGCCCGCCGTGGGCCGGAACCCCCGGTGGGGGCGGCTCACGGGGGTGCACGTAGTGAGTATCAGGTTCAATTTAGTGCACCAACACCACAGCCCACTTACAGTGGTGGGGTTCAGTGGCCCTGGCCTCGTCAAGTTGATGCGAGCGGGCATCAGTTACCATCCTATCCCAGTATCCCATGGTTTCTAAATGGTCCCTCGTTGAGGGCGGGGGTGTCCGCCCCTGGGGCAGTGCCGAGCATCGCAGGGGCTGTCCAGGTCCCGCTGCGTATGCCCTCTATACAGAATGTGCCGATGATGGCTTTGCCGACGGCTGGTTATTCCTTGCCCCTGGGTGATCATTTGTCACAGGTCACGAGGGATAAGATCTGGTGAGGGGAGTACGTGGATATATTCTCCCTATTGAACCGTGAGCCCACTGAGGAAGAGAGAGAGGGACAGGACGACAGAGACAAAGAGCTGTCCCGTCGTCGTAAGCCACCGCGCACCTGGGCCAACTGGTTGCCGGCATACTTTATATATATGGTGGTATGCCTCAGGGCCCGGCCTGATTGGGCCATCCCGATGGTTCAATCCCTTGATAATATTTACAGGGCGATGGTTGATTTCATGGGCCCATCGTAGTTGGCTTACGATGAGGAATTTGGATGAGGGTGGCCCTACATCCTGAGATGAGGTGGGATGAGCCCTGTCAGCAATTGTTGCTCTTGTACATGACTCCCACGTGACTGGCGCCTGGTGATAGGTACCATTGTGGTCATGCTGTGCAGCGGGCTGCTGCAACACAGGCTCCACGCTAACCAGTGGGGCAGGGGGTTCCAGCCCGCCTACTGTGTTGGACCTGCTCAGCTAGCGACGTGTGTAATAAGCACCAGTGATGTTACCGACATGAGTGTCCCCTTTTGCGCTGGCCCCCACGCCGCCTCCGCGTGCCCGCAGGTTGGTGGGTTACGGGGCAGAGGTAGGGGTGCACAGGGGACGATCAGAGCTCCGTCTGACGGAACTAGCCATGTCAAAGCCCCCCTCCCCAATTAGTGTACTCATGCTGGAGCGATGGCGCTCAGCTTATCCAAGAAGGGATGATGCGAGGTACCTGCTGGAGGGTTTCCAATGGGGCTTTTGTATTCCATTCGGGGGTGTTAGGGGCCCCAAGATGCTACTAATTTAGTTCCCTTGAAAGGGAACGAGGAGGTTGCTGCACTGAGCTCAGCTAAGGAAGTTGAGGCTATGAGAGTAGCGGGCCCCTTCTTGGAACCACCTTTCCTAATTTGAAGGTCTCCCCTCTGGGGCTAGTACCGAAGTAGAACCCAGGTGAATGTCATCTAATCCTCCATCTAGCTTACCCTGCGGGTTCTTCGGTCAGTGATTCAATTCCTGATGACCTTTTTCAGTCAGGTAAATGTCGTTTGTTCAGCCCCTACGAGTGCTTTCCTGGCACAGTGTGATATGCACTCGGCTTTCTGATTACTGCCATTGCACCCAGGGGATTTTGAGCTATTGGGTTTTAGGTTCCAAGGGGAATTTTACTTAGGTAAGGCCATGCCTTTTGACTGCTCTATTTCATGTTTGGCATTCGAATGATTCGGTACTTTCATTCAGTGGGCCTTTGCTCGCAGGTCAGGGTCCCGGTCTCTAGCCCATTATCTCGATGACTTTTGGTTCGGGAGTGAACGGGGCTCGGACACGTGCACGCATCTCCTCCCTACATTTCAGACACTCATGTGGGAACTGGGTGTCCCCTTAGCGCCTGAAAAGACCGAGGGCCCAGCTACTAAGCTCACATTTATAGGCATTGGAATTGACTCTGTCGCACAGGCATCCGGGTTACCCATGGATCAGGTGGCTCGGATCTCTGCGGCGATTTTGGCATTCATTGCCAAACATAAAGTGTCCCCTCTTGAGCTGCAGCTACTTCATGGCCACCTTAACTTTGCCTGTGGGGTGGTTACACCCGGCAGAGCATTGGCCAGGTGCCTGTGTGACGCCATGGCTGGCCTGTTAAACATCACCACAGGGTCCAGCTGATCAGGAGCATACGGGCGGACCTTGCGGTCTGGCTCAAATTCCTCCAGGGTTTTAACGGGGTCTCTTCCTGGAGATCAGACCTTATGGTCTGCCCTAGATTTCAAGTACGGTCGGATGCCTCCGGCTCCCTGGGTTATGGGGGTTTACTCTGAGGGTAGGTGGACTTACGGCCGAGGGCATCATGCATGGCTTGGCATGGATCGCCTCCGCGATCTTACCTTCCTTGAGTTTCTTCCCAATTTGGGGAGCACTGATCCTATGGGGCGACGAGTGGGCCAACTCAGTGGTGTGACAATGCGGCAGTGGTGCACATTGTCAACACCCAGACGTGCAAATCCCCCAGGGTCATGGCATTGGTTTGTCAATTCTTTTTATGAAGCCTACGCCTAAATGTGCTGTTCAGGGCCAGACATGTTCCAGGTATTAATAACAATATTGCTGATGCTTTATCCCGCCTGCAGATCCTCCGGTTCCGTGCCTTGCTCCGGAAGCAGAGGGATTCCACTCACCACTCCCGGCTGATATTTGGACGTTTGGCGAGGAGAGGTGAACCGGGCATGTCATTGGCACCTCGCACGCGTAAGGCGTATCAACATGCTTTCATGTGATTTAGAACTTTTTGCGAGTAACTACAGTTACCTCAAGTGTGGTCAATATCAGTGGACCAGGTTTTACAATGCATGTTTATCTTCGCAGTCAGGGTTTGGCCCCCCGTATTATAGCCTTCAGGCTTTCGGCACTGGCATTTATGGCCAACGTGGGGGGGTTTCAATGACTGTGTGAGTTACTTCCGCATGCGTCGTGTTTTGGAGGGGTGGACACGTGAACGTGTCCGCCGCCCGGACACGCATCACCCCAGTTCGCCAGAGTTTCTGACCCACCTTGCACGATGCTGGCATGACTTATGTTCGGATAGGTGTGAAGTGGCTCTTGGTCACACAGCTACCACGGTAGCCTTTTTGGAGCACTCCGCATCAGTGAGTTGGTGCCAGAGTTGGTACCATTGTGTAAGGCGGATGTGTCTCGTAGGGGCACTGGAACTCGACGATGTCTATGTCAGACATGAGTGGGCTCAATTGGGGATGCGGTCCTCAAAGGTTGTTCAGCATGGCGTAGGCAGTGGAGTTAGACTGCTATGAAGTTTCATTGGAGACATCTGTCCGGTTGGTGCCCTACATGAATTTTCAGCAGTGCCTGCTGCGCGCCCCAGCCTGTTTTTCTGCCACCAGGATGGGTCTACCCTTACCAAAGTAAAGTTACTGAGGGTGACCGGTGCCGCGCTTCGCGGTGTGGGGCCCATTTTGGCACCCATTTGTTTAGGATAGGTGTCGCGTTGATCGCGGCTACGTTTGGGGTACTCGGAGGCGGATATATGCGTACGCGTAATTTCATACATGTACGTCCCCTCACTGTATGAGTACCTAGTTATGTCCTTCACCTCTTCTCCTCTTTTACAGATACTGTGTGTCTCTGCACACCGGTGGCAGAGGGGCTGGTGGGCCGCAGCTATGTACACTGGGCAGCAGTATATGCTGCAGCGACAGAGAGTGGACCCCGACTTGGGCTGTGTGCATCCGCACGTATGCGATGGTATGGTATGCGCGGCACAAGGGGGCAGGAACTGTGGCCATTCCTGATGTCCGTCAGGGATGCTGGACCACCCGATGTTCTTTTTGGGCACCTCGGTGGCAATGATCTTATACGGATCACTGCTATTCCTAAACTGTCGAGGGGCAGTGACCTGGCGTTTTATAGTATGTATGGCTTACACACCGTCGCTATGGTCTAACATCGTGCCGAGACACCAATTTAGGGGAGACGTGGATCTCCGTGGTTCGGACTGTTCCGGCAGTCAGTGGACAGGGCTGTTGCTCGGTCCCTTGCTGAGCATGGCTGGGAGACAGCCATTGGAAACCTGCGGATAGGCTTACAAAATTTTTTGCTGGTAGGCAGGAGATGGGGTCCACCTGTCGGCTGGAGGTATGTACCTCTTTCTGGGCGTGCTGCAAGCAGGCCTGGCGACCGAGCTGACGGTCTGGGGGGGGCGGTGAGTCATCATGGATGCCTCCCCGTGTGGCGGGTAGCACTGGTAAGGTAAAGATTTATGACCCAGAGGTATCCGGCAGGTTCGCAATTGTCTGGCCAACACTTAGGTACAGGGGTAATAGCTTTGGCCGGTCAACGATGAACCAGGCAAGGGGTGATGGCAGGAGCTTAACAGCCTGCATCACCTTGAGATTTAATGGATACACGTCATAGGGTGGGGTCAGTAGATAGTTTATTAACTCCGGTCAACAATTTGTTTGTGTCAACAAACAAATTGATACAAATAGTTACATGTAGCCAATTGCCATTGGCATTTTTGGAGGAACCTTACCAGTGTTACTGCGGCCTGCTTGCCTTAAAGAATTACAATTGGATGATTACACCAATTGAAAGTTATAATTCGGACTAGGGCATTCTTCAATAAAAGTGGCCCGATGCCTTTATCCATATACCGGTGTCTGAGTCTTTCTTTGGGGGGTGCGCCTGCAATGAAAGTGCGGTGCCAAAATGGCCGCCGCGCTCTTTGCGGCCCCCCCACCCGGAGTCAGACATCCGGGTTAGTTAGGGGGCATGGCCACCCCTCTATAAAAGGGGTGGCCACGAGGCAGCCGAGCTGCCATTTTAGAATTGCGACGGAGAGGAGAGGTTTTCCCCTCCACCCCCTCCCTAGTGAACAGTGTGAATTTTTGGTCGCTTCGGGGCCGGGTGGGAATTTTTGGCCCGAACCTACAATTGGCACCTTGGTTCTGGCTTTTTTGCCCATCCCACACTGTTGCTATTGTTTGAGCAAAGGGGTTAGTTGACTTTGGTCACTTTGGCGGGTAGCACTGGTAAGGTAAAGATTTATGACCCAGAGGTATCCGGCAGGTTCGCAATTGACTGGCCAACACTTTGACAGGTACAGGGGTAATAGCTTTGGCCGGTCAACAACGAACCAGGCAAGGGGTGATGGCAGGAGCTTAACAGCTTGCATCACCTTGAGATTTAATGGATACACGTCGTAGGGTGGGGTCAGTAGATAGTTTATTGACTCCGGTCAACAATTTGTTTGTGTCAACAAACAAATTGATACAAATAGTTACATGTAGCCAATTGCCATTGACATTTTGGGTGGAACCTTACCAGTGTTACTGCGGCCTGCTTGCCTTAAAGAATTACAATTGGATGTTTACACCAATTGAAAGTTATAATTCGGACTAGGGCATTATTCAATAAAAGTGGCCCGATGCCTTTATCCATATACCGGTGTCTGAGTCTTTCTTTGGGGGGTGCGCCTGCAAAGGAGTTTTCTCGACACCAGTTTTAGACTTGACCGTATCCCCCGTCTTATTGTCAGTTGGCACTTCTCTATCCAGCACAGTTTGAGGGGGAGTCAGTGACCCAAGCATAAGTCAATCCCCCTTATTGGACCTCATTTTTGAGCTAAAAAACTCGGTGTATACTCGAGTATATATGGTAGTAGTAATACTTTTCATAACTTTTAAGTCAGCCAGCCAGGGATAGACCAAATGTCTATAGCGATCTAATTGTCGACTGGAATATTAACTCTTCTTCTTGTGCCATATACAATTCCGAATAATGGCAATCATCATATGGGTCAGCCATGAAGATTGTCCTGAGAATATAATGCAGTGGTCTTTCATTTGCCATCTGCATCGCAGTATGACACCTATGGCATTGATCCAGTTCCGCAAGTTGCTTTCTGGTCCTGAACCATTTTTGCATACTAAGACCTCATTGGCCCCAGGGCACCAATGTTAGTTAACCACTGCCTGACGATAGGCACTGAGTCACTGACAGTATGGTCTACTCTTTTACCATCACAGGATAACTTGGCCAGACTGGCAGAATATCAAAATTTGAAATAAAACTTTCCTAATCCAAATCATGAACTCCTAATTTTAAAAATTTGTTGGGGAGATGACATCAAGAAATTTTACTTGTCTTTACTAAAGTCAAAAGAAAACAAAGAAGCTTCATGTAAAATATTGTAACATTGTGCACCATGAAAGAATGTTGTTATTGTTAATTACTGAAGCTCTGTTAATCTACACAGTGCAATTAGCTTTTGTAGTGTAGCTTGAAATAGTAAACAGTTACTTTTAAGCAGTTCAAATGAACTTTTAACAGAGGTGAAGTAAGTTTAGAGATGGAGGCATTAAGGCTTGTAAATTTTGAGCAATATTGACTGAAAAACACATTTGTGGTTAGGATAACCCTCAACTGAGTCATTTCTCAGATATTTCTCCAACTAAAATATAACCTGGGGCAGCGGGAAGTTTGTTTATGATCATTTTAAGGTTGCCTGCTGAACCTCAGCTTGGTTGTGTTGCTGGAGATTAATGGTCAAATGATAATTTAGTCATTCTGCAAGAACAAGTGGTAATTATGTGTTCATGAGGAAGAGAGGATTATACAAACACAATTGCTCATTATACATTATGTCTTAAATTGTTAATGAATATTCTTAGACAACCTAATGCTTTGATTATGTCAGATTGGTGTTGATTGTTGCAAAACAGTACAAACAGGATATATGGACTTCTGCAGCATTAAAAGATTCACAAAGAAAAAACATTTAATGTTGGTTGCCCTATTTTACTTTAAATCCCAGGTGTTTCTCACATGCACACTCCAAAATGTGAAAGCTACCTCACTGTAGTTTCATCCTATACTGCAAGTGAGTGCATGAGCAAAACCCTAATCATGTAATTATGAGGGCAATTCTGCTGTGGTAAAGGTAAAGGTCTCCCATGCTTGAAAGCCAGTCATATCCAACCCTAGTATGTGGTGCTCATTTCCAGTTACAGCCAAAGGGCCAATGCTGTCTGTGTCTACAGAAGTTTCCATAGTCATGTGGCAGGCATGACTAGATGCCAAAGAGTACAGAAAGCTGTTTACTTACCTCCCAAAGTGGTACCTATTTATCCATTTGCAATTTCTTTCTTTCAAACTGCTAGGTTGACAGAAGTTGAGACAGACATCTGGAGCTTATTCCATTATGCACCACTCAGAGATCAAAACTGCTGACCTGCTGACCTTCTGGTCACTAAGCTCAGTGTTTTAACCAGCAAACCACCATGCTCCCCCCCCCCCGCACAATTCTGTTAGACACATGTAAAAAAACTACAACTCTTCCTTATTAGATTTGATAGAAAAGACATTCCTTCAAGATTTATTTCAAATGAGGATAAATTTTAGATAAATTATGAGTAAAGTTCAGAATTTTTCTGCTCACCTTTTTCATGAGCTTGGTCTGGAATGTATGTATATGTCTTGTTTTTCATTTCATAGTCACCACTGATGTTGCTCAAAGCTTCTGCAACCTCCTGTACTTGTGACAATGTAACTTGTTACAACGTTTTCCATAGGGCTGTTTTAAATCATGCAATGCGGACAGCCAGGGAAGCTGCAAAGTTAGGATGAGAGGTGCATAAAAAGAAGATGTGTGGGTGGGTTTAAATGGGGTTTTTACTGGGGTTATTGTTTTAATGGGGTTTATCTGTTGGGGGGGTTGTATTGTAAGCCACCCGGAGTCCTTGTGAGTGGGGCGGCTATAAAAATATTAAATTAAATTAAAATTAAGATTGTATCCCATTAGCAATGTTAATGGAAAGCTCAAAAATATAATAATGAAATGTAAAGGTTTTTGAGAAATAAATGAATGCATACATAAATAAATAAAATAGAAGCCTTATGTGAAGGGAAATGAAACTTTCTGGAAATTATAGAACCGTATAATTTTCACCTTCTCCCTCCTGGAGTTGGATACAATAAAAACCTCCTACATGGCCCTTTCTTGTAGCTATGTTATTTCCTGAGAAATATTTTGAGAGTTTCAAACAAACAAACAAAAATGGCAGATATCACCCCATGGCCACCACTGCTGGGTGCTAGAGAGTGCTGTAGATCAGTAGGGATGTGAGGGTCCACCGTCCCAAGCCCCAGAGATTTCTCTGCCACTGTTAGCAGTGAGACTTCAATGCTTCTCGAAGTGAGGGTTTGTTGGAGATTGGAAGAGGTTTTTATCTCCATCAACCCCACAATATTCACCTTGATCCTATTAGTGGAGTGGAAACAGTAGCTTCATCAGCAAGACTACTGGAGGATGTGGAGAAGCTTTCCCAGGCCCTGGAATGGTTATCCTGTGAAGTTTGTATGCAGCAGTAAAGCAGGGCATATATACAATTAGCTTTAGTTTGTTGAAAGTTCTCCTCCCTCTAGACCAGCAGTTAAACACTCCACATGATGTTTAGAAACATAACAAAATATTCTTTACTTACTGTTCATTCAGAGAGATAAACAAGTGCTGTACTTTGTAAAAGTTCTTTCCATAAATGTTGCTATGTGCTCAAATAAAAATGGTTATCTTAAATATACATGCTTTTGCTTGTAAGGCAAAAATAGTAAGGGAAGAAGGAAAGACAAGAGAGCAGAGAATGAAGAGACCTGAACATCAAGGCTTAATACATAAAAAGCCATGTCAGGTGACCCTAGAGGCAGGAAGATAGAGGACTTTTCTGTTGGTTAGTCAGGGATAGAATTAACATTGATAACTTACTGCATGCTGGGGTTGTTCTAAAATACTCAAAATGCACCAGGGCTATTAATGCAGCTAATAGCAGGCCTAGAAGAAAGGAGTTCAGAAATAATGTGGTTCTTATTTCCTACCACCTGGCTGACCATTTGGATTGTGCCAAAAGAGGGTCAGATCCCCACCAGGAAGTGCCAGTCATATGCAGTGAGCAGGCCATAGGTCATACACCTCTATTTTATAATGTTTTGTTTAAGCATTTAAATTCTAACAATTGAATATTCTGGGATCTGGAGTAAAAAAAGAGTGAGGGTATAATGACCCAGAGAAGACAAATTCCTATTGAAGTTTTACACTGGCCCAAGCAAAATAATGCTCATTATAGTGACTAATTAATGAGGTGCTGCTTACATGTTTGCTCAGGTACTCAATTGCAATTGGTACACCAGGCACACAATCACCACCTCGTTAATTGGCTTCTCAACGTATACAATTTATTTGCCATAGTGTAAAATAAAAAAAATATTTTTGTAAGAATGTCAAACAAGCTTGAATAAAAGCCTTCATATGGATAAAGAATTTGAGGTCAGAGAGAATAAGGAAGAGGATGATAGGAAATTTCAGTAGACAAAGCATTGCTTGTTTATAGGTTGAAAAGAAGCCTTGCTAAGCTTGGAAGAAAATACATATGTTATATATGTGGGTAATAAAGGAATGGGGTGTGGGGGTGTAGAGAGAGAAATTATTATTACAAGATCTGTGATCAACTGCTGAGATGTTTGATCATATACCAGAGATGGATGAGCTGACAACCCATCCCCGCATGCTGATACTAGGACCTGAGACATTTTTGTAACATATAATTTGTAAATCGGACAAGTAGGTGTTATTCTTTTACAAGAATCTAAATGATTCATCCCTGCTATAAGAGATGCACCACATGGGAAAATGGACTTTCTATGGATTATCTGTCTAAAAGTGCCAAATAACAGTAGCATTCTTCTTTAATATAACAATAAGGAATTATTGTATGGTAGTGTGGGCAGAACTGGTTTATTCTGTGTTATTTGTTGGAAGTAAAAAACATTCCAAAATATCAGACTTCCATGCTTTCCAATTTTAATATTATCCTACTTCCCCCTCTCTCTATCAGTGAGACAGAAAGACAGTCCACTTGACTGAAACCAAGGCTTGGTGATGGGGTATGAACCTTTTCCCTGGCTCATTTATGTCAGATTATTAGCTGATACTGTATCATATGCACAATATATGATTATTCACACACACATTCAGAGGGAGATATGCACAAATCTAGGAGTTTGCAGAAAGTTGCTTTTATTATCACTTTATTAGCCACTTGAGCAGTGGCTCAAGTGGTTAAAATGTTGACTGGAAGGCAGCAGGTCAACAGTTCAATACCCAAGTACTGCATGACAGAATGAGCTTCTGTTTCTGTCCCAGCTCCTGGCAACCTAGCAGTTCGAAAGCAAGAAATTTGCAAGTAGATAAATAGGTACCACTTTGGAGGGAAGGTAAGCAGCGTTCCATGTACTCTAGTGTCTAGGTAGGCCTGCCACATGTCCACAGAAATGTCTGCAAAGACAGACAGCACTGGCTTTGGCTATAAATGGAAATGAGCACTGAACCCCACTGTTTGATACAATTGGCTTTCAAGCAAAGGTGACCTTACCTTTTTTCTCACTATGAATCGCACAGTGGATGCTACTGCATCCTCAGGTAAATACTAAAAGTATAATCTGATTCCAGATATATTTTACTTTCTTCAGAAGTGCCACTGTATTCATTACAGCTTACTTTCAAGCAAGAGTAAGAGTGACTAAACTTATTTTGTTCCTTGAAGTGAGGTGCAAGAGAGCCTCCCACCCCCAATACCAAAATGGACTAGGATGGTAACTGAACTTTTCTTCATGACAATGTCTAGTACCAGAAGGCTCACACCAAAATTACAGGACTGTCTACTCTTCCACCATCTTACTACAATTTCCCAGCATCTGCCACTGGAGAAGGACAACTCTTCCCCCACCTCCTAATAGTCGCTGGTTTAAATGACAATCTCAATCTACCTAGTGATAAAGCCAGGCCTAAAGAATAGTTCTTATGTCAACCAATGCAAACAAGATTACAATATATGGGAAATGAGAGGCAACATACTAGAGAGAAACAAAGCATATGGATGACTGTTATGTATATATATAGTGTATATAAGTCTGAGTTTTCCCCATCCAAACTGTGTTCAAACCCCACTAATAAAGACTGAATTTCACTACTTCATTCTTCTGCTTCTTCATTCCTTGAACACTAAACAGGCGATGAAGGTGGGATGGTGTCCCCACATGGCAGCAACATCGGCCCATTTGACCCAGTGCATCCAGAGAAATGGGCAACAAATGAACGCCAGTTCCGCCACACAATGGCCTTGCAGAAGATCACCGACAGAAACCAGAAGCGCTCCTGTTTCCTCGCTCAGTGCGGTTCTGAGAAGCTTGAGCTGGCAACCCACCTCATTCTCCCAAGGGACGTGGATGTGGTGCCACTCGCAGAAATCATGTCTGCATTGAGGAGGCACCTGCAGCCAGAGGTCTCCATCTTCCTGGCCAGGGTGGCCTTCCACAGAAGAGAGCAGCAACCTGGTGAATCCATTGCAGACTACACCACCACGCTGTGCATTGCTGCCACCCCATACAAGTGAGACAACATTGAACAAGCACTCCGGGACTGTCTGCTGGCGAGCATGAGGGACGAAGATGCTCAATGTCACCTCATGATCAGAAAGATGCTAACCTTCACGGTTGTCCTAGAAGAGGCAGTAGTGTCTGAGGCCGCACGGTCCAGGATAAAGCTTCTCTGGCATCACCACTCCACCACCAGTGCCACCGTCTCAGCTGTGCAAGCTCAGCAAAGTTCACCTTCATCCTCCTCAGCATCGCCTGGTTCCACCTCTTCATCGGAGTCCAGCAACACAGAGGGAAAAGTCCAAGTGGTCCGACAAAAGCACCGAGAGCACCGTGACGATCAGGAGAAGAAATTCCTTCACAAGTGTGATGGCTGTGGAGCCAGGTATGACCAAAAGAAGTGCCCCTTCCGCACCGCAGAATGCCACAACTGCGGGCAAAGAGGGCACATTGGTAAGGTATGCCAACAGCGAAAGCAAAGACCTCCAGTGCCTGTGCCCAAGAAGAATCATCACCACAACATGTCCATCGCCAAAGTGTCATCCGAGCCTGAGCCGTGTCAAGTGGGCATCATCAGCATTTCTTCGCAGACCTGAGCCTGCAGGATGTCACCTTCAAGATGGAGGTGGATTCAGGTACTATTTTTCCATAATCCCACAGCGGGAGTTTTTGAGAATTCCCCCTGCCTCTCAGCCCAAGCTTAAATCTTTTGAAACTTCCCTCTGGGATGTGCAAAGTTGCCAGATTCTGGTCCCGGGGGTGGGTAATTTCTTGGTTAAATTCAAAAACATTTGCACCTCCTTGCCATTGGTTGTAGTTAAGCAGGCCACTAACTGTCTTATTGGGACCCAATGGTTTAGGCCCCTGGGAATCCAGCTTTCTGGCATCCACGCAATAGACTCTGACCCAATCCAGGACGTTTGTGCTGCACATCCTGAGGTATTCAAAAATGGTTTAGGTTTATACAAAGGACTCCCTGTTGACTTTGAGCTTGACCCAACCATCCGGCCCATCCGGATGAAGCCACACTGGGTACTCTTTGCTTTAAAGGAGAAGATAGAAGCCGAGCTGGACAAACTGGTGGGGCAGGGCATACCAGTGCCAGTGGACTCCGCAGAGTGGGGGACACCAATTGTGACTGCTTTGAAAAGTAACGGGGAGGTCAGGATACGCACTGACTACAAGTGTACCATCAATAAAGCTATTCACCCGAACGCATATCCTGTGCCCATGGTAAGCCACCTTCTTGCCTCCTTGCATGGAGGAAATTATTTCGCAAAACCTGACCTTGCCCAGGCTTACCAACAATTAACTGTGTCTCCTGCTGCTTCCATAGTAACGCACAGGAGGGCATTTAAGGTAACTAGACAACAATCTGGGGTGAAAGTGGCCCCTGGAATATTTCAATCTTTTGTAGAACTTATTTTGAAAGGGTTGCCTGGTGTCCTGCCATATATTGATGATGTCCTGATCACTGCTAAGGACATCGTCGAACTAGCGGCCAGGCTCAATCGAGTCCTGCCACTTTTCGAGAGGGCCGGTCTATGTCTCCAAAGAGACAAATGTGTGTTTTTGGCACAGGAAATGGAGTTCCTGGGGTACCACATTACACCCCAATGTATCATGCCCTCTGACTCCAAGGTAACAGCTGTGCGGAATGCACCCAGGCCAAAATGTAAAGCCGAATTGCAATCATTTCTAGGATTGTTAAACTTCTATCATGCTTTTCTCCATCACAAAGCCTCAGTTGGCGAACCATTACATCGGCTTCTTAAAAAAGATACTCTTTGGCACTGGGGTCATTGCCAGGAGAAAGCATTCTTAGAACTCAAAAGGCTGCTATCTTCAGATGCTGTATTAACTCATTTTGATCCTAACAAAGAAGTTGTACTTGTGTGTGATGCATCCCCTGTGGGGGTGGGAGCTGTGTTATGCCATGTACTAAGTGATGTGAGGGAAGCCCCCATAGCATTCAATTCCTGTTCGCTCTCAAAGCCTGAGAAAAATTACTCAGACAGACAGGGAGGCTTTGGCAATCGTGGCAGGCACTAAGAAATTCCACGATTACCTTTACAGAAGGCCTTTTACCATTGTTACTTACCACAAGCCCCTCCTTTGAATCTTTGAGCTCACGCCTCAAATTCTGTCCCCAAGGATGTTGTTTTGGGCAATTTTCCTAAATGCATACGATTTTACTTTGGTGCATAGGCCCGGCAAAGACATCAGCCATGCTGATGCCCTGTCACGTTCTCCACTGCCAGGGGTCGGGGAAGCCGATTGTGAGATCGAAAGCGACCACCAGGTCCTCATGATTGAGGCATTCAACTCGCCCCCAGTCGTCCCCTCAGATATAGCCAAAGCTACGGCCAAGGATGTAACATTGACTATAGTAATGCCTTGGGTACAAAAAGGCTGGCCTGTCTCTCCTCTAGCCGAGGAATTCAGAATATTCCACCACAAGCATTTGGAATTGTGAGTAGAATGAGGTTGCCTTCTATGGAGCCAGTGGCTGGTCATTCCTGTCACTCTCAGGAAAAAGGTTTTACATTTACTTCACACAAGTCATCTGGGAATTGGATGTTCGAAAGCCCTTGCTTGTAGCTACTTTTGGTGGCCTCAACTGGACCAAGACATAGAGCAGATGGTCGGCATTTGTGCCAGCTGTCAATCCTCTCACCCAGAGCAATCCCACTTTCCCTCTCGGGAATGGGATTCTGCTAGGGGCCCATGGTCCAAGTTGCACAGAGATTTTGCAAGTCCATTTAGGGGTGCCCTATCTTTGTTGGTTGTAGACTCATTCTCTAAGTGGCTGGAAGTGATCAGAGTGCCTAATACCACTTTAGCCACCACGATAATGCACCTAAGAAGGCAGTTTGCAGCATTTGGACTTCCAGATGTGCTGGTGTCTGACAACGCATCCACGTTCACATCTGCAGAATTCCAATCCTTCATGGAAAGGAATGCAATTAGGCACATCACTGCCGCCCCATTCCACCCAGCCAACAATGGCCAGGTGGAGCGGCAGGTGCACACAACTAAAGACGCGCTTCGGTGTATGGGTGAAGGGGATTTAGAGCTCCAGTTATGCCAGTTTCTTTTCACGTATAGGCTCACCCCCTTGCCTCAGGGCTGTCCCCTGCTTAATTGCTCCAGTGAAGGAAACGGTCATCCTTGCTAGACAGATTGGATCCCTCTAGGGTGTAGGACAAAGGCACAAATATAGCGATCCAATACCAGAAGGGTTTTTCTCTGGAAGACCTTGTACATTGCCGCAATTATGCAGCTGGTGGTCCTACGTGGGTGCCTGGGTTTGTGATCAATCAGACTGGTCCTGTTTCTTACTTAATCGAAACAGCCACTGGTCTGATCTAGAGGAGGCATGCAGATCAATTGAGACCCAGAATACTGGACCCACAGGACGAATACAGACACTCAATGTTAGGGTTGGCCCCCACTCGTTTAAACTCAGGGGGCAGAGGTAATAGTCAGCAGTAAGCTAACTTAGACCCAGAGGTGTGTTCTAGGGACTGATTTCAAGGAAAAATTGTGGAATGCTCCCCTACTCCGGCCAGGTGTACCCCTACACTGCCCCAGCCTAGCACTCTGGATTCCTTTATTGATGATGACCAATTATCTTTGGAGTCACCCTCCACTCTTAGTACACACAGGAGGGACCCTGAGTTGTCTTATTCTTCCACAGAATTAGATTTTGGTTTTGAGCGATCCCCTGCTCATCCATCTGACAAACGGGGCTTAAATTTGGGTTTACAATCCTCCCCCCTCTAGTCAATCCCTCACTCCAGTCGGGTTGCCCATCCTATGAGCCCCTGAGCCAGCTCAGCCAAGTGTCCGACCCAGAAGGGAAACTAGACTGCCTTCCTGATTTTGCTTTACCTAGGGGGGAAGAATGTTATGTATCTTAACTGTGTTTTCTGACAGGAGTGGAATGTATCTTTTTTCATGTATCTATTCTTATGCAAATAAGTGGATCGAAAAATGTGCACACTCTGTTAGCCAATGGGCTTGTTGTATTATTGTTACTGTTACTGTTTATAGTGTATATAAGTCTGAGTTTTGCCCCATCCAAACTGTTCAAACCCCACTAATAAAGAGCTGAATTTCACTACTTCATTCATCTGCTTCTTCATTCTTTGAACACTAAAATGACATTTTTGGCTTTCCCACCCATTCAACTGAAGATGTGTTCTTGATATGTCTGAGAAACAACTAAATCAAAAAGGCTGGCAAATTAATAAAAGAGAAAGAAAGCCTGACAGTGGGCAGATTTTCACACTTTACATCAATCCCATCATGGTACCATTGTAACATTAGAGCAGGGGTTCCCAACCTTTTTACACCATGGGCATGACCACACCCCCAAATAGCTGAGTGGACCAGACCACACACCCTGCAAGCAGAAATAAATGTGACCGCTTCCATGTTTATGACAGCTGCAGGCGTATTTACGGCTGATGTAACCATGTTTACACATGTGCAGGTATGTTTTACAGCTGTCTTAATTACTCCCGCTTCCACTTCCAGGTGCAGTGACAGCGGTGATGGGCCACCATGAAAGGGTGTCATGGGCTGGGTCCAGCCCACACGCCATAGGTTGAGAACCCCTGCATTAGAGCATAAGCAAATAGGCTGCTTCTGCTGCCCAGTAGAGAAAGTATTATTTTGGAACTAACTATGGCCTTGTTCTAAAAAGAAAATATAAGTTTAAGATAAAAAGAGTAAGTGATGTAATGTGAGTATCTATAACCATGTCCACAGGTTCTCTGTGTCAGGAGCCTTTAGTGATGTAGAAATTAACACTAATTATGATAGACTGATGAAAATGAATTCTTGATGTGCATAGAGGTAAACAACTAATTACTCTACAACTCTATTTATATTTGACAAACAGTACCTTCTGCTGAACTCAACATGACTTCCCTCTCCATAAAATGATATGATCTTTTTTGATATGAAGAAAATGAGGATGTGCAAGGAAAGAGAGACACATATGTGAAAGGCATCCCATTACTCATGAGTAGGATATTAGCCTACACGTAGTTTGTATTCCACCTGAATTGCCGCCCCCTAGCTAAGCAACCAACTATTTTAGCTTGTTGTAAATATGGTAAAGCATAACCACGTAAAATCTCCAATCATCATCTTGTCTTTCAAAAATATATTGTAGCAAAAGTAGTTTACAGACTAATTAAGCAAATGAAACAGTTTTCAGTCAGAAAACACATTAAAACAAAGAAAAGTTATCTAATTGTGGAAGCCCAGAGGGTCCACCTTCTAGCTTAAAAGCCCCTACATGTTATCTAAGTTCACAGCTCATCCTTAGCATGAAGCACCGGATCAAGAGAGCATTCTGCCCCCTCCCTTAATTTTTTATCTTCTCCCAAAAGTTTCACCCTCTGGATGACTCCAGCCAATCACTAAACATGTCTGCCCAACTTTAAGTTTTGTTTCTTCCAATCACAAGGCTAGCATGTTTTGAATACCAATCCTTCTCTGGAAAGCACCCTAACTTCTCCCCACCTCAGAAATCTCCATTACAGACATGCAGGCCCCATTTCAACCCTGTCAACATGCATACACACAAAACAATCAAGTGACCAGTTTTTTAAAAAAATACAAAAACAAGGGAGCATTGGGAATAAAAGAGAAAAGACAGGGACAGAAGATGGAGGTACACGACCCCTATTTAGGTATTTAAAACAGAAGTAATCTAAACATTTGAAGAAAATGCAAGCGCGGCGCCAAAATGGCCGCCGCGCTCTTTGCGAGCCCCCCCACCCAGACTCAGACATCCGGGTAGTTAGGGGGCGTGGCCATCCCTCTTTAAAAGGGGTGGCCACGAGGCAGCCGAGCTGCCATTTTGCGAAAGCGACGGAGAGGAGAAGTTTTTCTCCATCACTCTCAGCCTTTGCAGGGAAGCACCTTTCTCGGCGGCAAACAGCTAGCGCGCTATTCGCCCTTTCGGCTCCCCTGCTTTTTCCTGATCCCTGGGAAGGGATCGACTTTAGGATGCCTCCCAAGAAGAAGGCTATGGCGACCTCAGTTCGCCCATCCAGGAGGCAGCAGTCAGGTCGGAGGACCGCGACTGCGCCCACCCAACAAGCCCCCGCAGCGGAGGCACCCACCGGGACCGGTGGGATGGGGCAGATCAGGCCGTGGCCTGCGGCTAGCCAGCCCCAGACCGGCCCTTCGGTGGCTCCGGCCCCCGGCCCGCACTTGCCGGCCATGGGGTGGGAGCAAGGGGGTGGGCAGGGTGTGTCCGGGTCTTCGGCCCCCGGCCCGCATTCCCTGGCCATGGGCTGCACTCAGGGGGGTGGGCTGGGCGCGATCGCCCAGCAGGGCTTGACCCCGGCCCCTCATGGGCCGGAGTTTTAGGCATGGCCCTATTCGGGCCCAGGCACTTCGGCAGTGGGCCCTGGGCCATTGCCCGGTGGGCCGCCTGGCCCACCTGGCCCCCTTTATGCAGGGGGCTCTGTTACAGTGGATGCTCTGCTAGCCCGCATCGCGGCACTAGAGGCATCCCTGGGGATTAACAATAACCCCGGTGGGGGGCCTGCGTTGCAACCTGGGGCCCCTTTTTGCCCACAGGCGACTGTGGCAGCTGCCACCTTTCAGCAGGCAGTTGGTCGGGTTGAGCTGCTTGAGGCGCACAGGCCTGTGCCTGCCATGGCCTCGCAGCTCCCCGCACAGCAGACAGTACGGTCAGGTGGTGGTCGGATGGCTCTTCAGAGCTCGAGTTCGGTCGCGTGCTCCGACGCCCACCGTGGGCCGGAACCCCCAGTGGGGGCGGCCCATGGGGGTGCACCCGGTGAGTATCAGGTTCAAACTAATGTCCCTACCCCACACTCCACTTCGAGGGAGTGTGTCCAGTGGCCGTGGCCTCATCATGTTGGGGCGGGAGGGCAGCAGTTCCTGGCTTACCCGGGTGCAGCTTGGTCGCACACAGGTTCCACATTAGGTGGGGGGGTTTTCGCCCCGGGGATTACACCGGGTGTCACAGGGACAGCACTGGCCCCCCTTTTGCTGCCCCGTATTGCCAGCGTGCCGGTATCGGCATTGCCAACAGCTGGGTATTCCTTGCCCCTGGGGGATCACTTGGCGCAGGCTAGAAGGGAGAAGATTTGGAGGGGTGAGTACGTAGATATTTTCTCCCTATTGAACAGGGAATCCACCAAGGAAGAGAGGGAGGGGCAGGATGAAAAGGATAAAGAGCAATCCCGTCGTCGTAAGCCACCACGCACATGGGCCAACTGGTTACCCGCATATCTTATATACATGGCGGTCTACCTCAGGGCCCGGCCTGACCTGGCCATTCCTATGGTCCAATATTTGGACAATATATACAGGGCGATGGTTGATTTCCCTGGCCCATCGTGGTTGGCTTACAATGAGGAATTTCAGATGAGAGTGCCCCTACACCCTGAGATGAGGTGGGATGAGCCCTGTCAGAAGCTGTGGCTTCTGTATATGACCCCCACGCGCCCGGCGCCTGGGGAGAGGTACCATTGCGGACACGCGGTCCAGCGAGCCGCTCCAACGCAGGCACCCCGCCAGGTGGCGGGGTAGGGGGTTCCAGCCTGCCTGCTGTGTTGGAGCTTCTCGGCCAATGGTGCGTGCAATAGAAAACAGTGTCGATACAAACATGAGTGTCCCTCTTGCGCTGGCCCCCACGCCGCCGCTGCGTGCCCACGAGCAGGTGGGCCACGGGGCAGAGGTAGAGGTGGACAGGGAGTGGGCAAACCTGCCGCTGATGGACCTGGTAACTCGAAAGGCCCCCTTCCCGGTTAATGTGGCCATGTTGGAGCGGTGGCTCTCGGTGTACCCGAGGAGGGAAGATGCTGGCTACCTTCTCGAGGGTTTCCAGCTGGGATTTCACATTCCATTCCAGGGGGAGAGGTGCCCCCAAGATGCCCCTAATTTGCTTTCCCTTAGAGGTAGGGAGGAGGTGGCTGCCTTAAGTATTGCTAAGGAGGTTACTGCAAGTAGGGTTGCTGGCCCCTTTCAAGTCCCCCCCTTTCCCAACCTAAAAGTTTCCCCTTTAGGGTCAGTGCCCAAAAAGACACCTGGGGAGTTTCATTTAATTCACCATCTGTCGTACCCTGCGGGCCATTCGGTCAATGATGCCATCCCTGATGACCTTTGTTCGGTAAGGTAGACATCATTTGACCAGGCCCTGTGCATGGTCCGCTCTTGTGGCCCGGGTGCACTTCTGGCTAAGTGCGACATTAAGTCTGCGTTCCGGCTTTTGCCGGTGCACCCGGCCGACTTTGAGTTATTGGGCTTTAAATTCCAGGGGAAATTCTATGTGGATAAAGCCATGCCCTTTGGTTGCTCCATCTCCTGTTCAGCATTTGAACGTTTTAGCACTTTCCTTCAGTGGGCCTTTGTTCGCAGGTCTGGGTCTCGGTCTGTAGCCCACTACCTCGACGATTTCTTGTTCAGGGGTGAACGGGGCTCGGACATGTGCAGGCGTCTCCTTGACACATTTCAGATGCTAATGAAGGAACTCGGTGTCCCTTTAGCGCCCGAAAAGACCGAGGGCCCATCAACCAAGCTCACATTTCTGGGTATTGAAATTGACACGGTTTCGCAGGCATCCAGGTTACCCATGGACAAGGTTTCCCGGATCACTGCATTGATTTTGGCCTTACTGGCCAAACGCAAGGTGTCACTTCGTGAGCTCCAGGTTCTACATGGTCATCTTAATTTCGCCTGCAGGGTGGTCGCACCCGGGAGAGCTTTTGCTCGCCGCTTGTGCAATGCCATGGCTGGCCTATCCAGGCGCTATCGTAGGGTCCGACTGAACAAGGGCATGAGGGCTGACATGTCGATTTGGCTTCAGTTCCTTAAGGACTTTAATGGGGTGTCATTTTGGAGATCTGACCTTTTGGTGTCCCCTAGGTTCCAGGTTCAGTCGGATGCATCAGGGTCCCTGGGTTACGGGATTTACTTTGAGGGGAGGTGGGCCTATGGCCGATGGCCTACAACTTGGAGGGGCACGGATCGTTTACGCGATCTTACGTTCCTCGAGTTCTTTCCGATACTGGGAGCTTTGATGCTATGGGGTGCGGAGTGGGCCAATTCAGTGGTTCATTTCTGGTGTGACAATGCTGCGGTAGTGCACATTGTCAATTCCCAGACGTCTAAATCACCCAGGGTCATGGAGCTGGTGCGACAGTTTGTTTTGCGCAGCCTACGCCTTAATGTCCTATTCAGGGCCAGACATGTACCATGTATTAATAACGATATTGCTGATGCTTTATCCCGCCTGCAGATCCCCCGGTTCCGCGCCTTGGCTCCGGATGCAGAGGAATTTCCCTCGCCGCTCCCGGTCGAGATTTGGACATTTGGCAAGGAGAGGTGAACCGGGCGATCAGCATGTCGCTGGCGCCCCGCACGCGTAAGGCGTATCACCATGCATTCAGTCAATTTCAGGCCTTTCGTACACATTTTCGGTTGCCCGAGATTTGGCCCATTCCAGTAGCACATGTACTTCAATTTATAGTTTACCTACACAGTCAGGGCCCAGGTCCCCGCACCATAGCATCCAGGCTGTCAGCACTGGCATTCATGGCCAAGGTTGGGGGTTATGCTGACAGCACTAATGATTTCCGTATACGACATGTTTTGGAGGGGTGGACACGGGAACGTGGACGCCGCCCGGACAATCACCACCCAATTTCCCCGGGGGTTCTTACCCACCTTGCACGAGGCTGGCATGACCTGTGTTTTGACAGGTATGAGGCAGCTCTGTTTCATGCGGCTACTACGGTGGCCTTTTTTGGAGCGCTCCGCATCAGTGAGCTGGTGCTACTGTCTAAGGCGGATGCAACGTGTAGGGCACTGGAACTCGAAGATGTCTATGTTTCCAATGAATGGGCTCAGTTGACGATACGTTCCTCGAAGGTCGATCAGCACGGTGTAGGCAGTGGTGTAAGACTGCTACGATGTTCCATTGCAGACATCTGTCCGGTTGGTGCCCTACGAGAGTTCCTTGCACTGCGTGGCATGCACCCTGGCCCGTTTTTCTGCCACCAAGATGGGTCTCCCCTTACTAAATTTCAATTTTGGAAGATGACCGGTAAGGCACTGTCCAGTGTTGGCCTCCCCGGGGCTCGTTACGGCACCCATTCTTTTAGAATAGGAGCTGCTTCGACTGCGGCTGCATTTGGGTACTCTGGGGCTGATATACGCCATATGGGGAGGTGGGGTTTGCAGTGTTTTAAATTATATGTTCGCCCTCTTCATTTATGAGTACCAGTTAAGTCACTGTCCTGTTTCCTTTTCCTTTACAGACCCTGTGTGTCGACGCACACCGGTGGCAGTATGGCTGGTGGGCCATAGCTACGTGCACTGGGCAGCGCAGTACGCTGCGGCGACAGAGTGGGGACCCCAGCTGGGACTAAGTGCATCCGCATGTCTCAGATGGTACGGTAAGCGTGGAATGAGATGGCGGGAACTGTTGCCATTCCTTTTCTCTATCAGGGATGCTGAACCGCCTGATGTCCTGGTGTTGCACCTTGGGGGCAATGATTTAGGCCAGGTCACGGGCCTTTCGTTAAAACACACGATCTGCAGTGACCTGGCTTATTTACATTATGTGTGGCCTGCCACCACCCTCCTATGGTCGGACATTATACCGTGTCACGCTTACAGGGGAGGTATTAAACTCCAGGCCCTTGACCGGGTTCGTCGCTCGGTGAACCGGGCAGTAGCCCGGTTCTTTGCTGACAAGGGTTTGGGGCGGGTCATCCGACATCCCACCATTAGTCTACAAAATTGTGATCTTTACTCAGGGGATGGGGTCCATCTGTCACCTAGAGGTATGAACCTCTTTTTGGAAGATTTGCAAGCAGGCCTGTTGACCGAGCTGACGGTCTGGGGGGGGTGAGTCTTTATTAAGCCTCCCCGTGTGGCGGGTAGCACTGGTAAGGTAAATATTTATGACCCACAGGTATCCGGCAGGTTCGCAATTGACTGTCCAACACTAGATAGGCACAAGTTGGTTAACGTTGTCCGGTCAACGACGAACCAGGCAATGGGGTGATGGCACGAGCTATTCAGCATGCATCACCCTGTTATTTTATGGATACGCGTCAGAGGGTGGGGTCAGTAGTTAGTTTATTGACTACGGTCAACAATTTGTTTGTTGTAAACAAACAAATTGATACAAATGGATACATTGTAGCCAATTGCCATTGGCAATTTGGGAGGAACCTTACCAGTGTTACTGCGGCCTGCTTGCCTTAAGAATTATAATTGGCTGAGTACCAATTGAAATTTATAATTCGGACTAGGGCATGAATCAATAAATGTGGCCCAATGCCGTTATCCACTTATACCGGTGTCTGAGTCCTTTTTTGGGGGGTGCGCCTGCAAACAGCTTTATCCTCTCTGCATATGGTCTCTACTTGAGAAAAGTGACAGTTACGTGCGGAGTAGACCATGCAGCCAGAGACTCAATACCATGTGTTGGGTGGCAGTAAATAACCTTGCTCCCTAAAGCGGCCAATGGCTATGGGCTGGCAAAGCAGGTATGGGGCACTGGGGATGTGGTGACCCCCACCTGCTGGCTGATATAGTAATATCGCTCCCCCACTCTTTTTAGTTGATGGGCTAATTTTGTATTGTATTTTTAATTGGGTTTTTTACTGGTTTTAAGTTTTTTATAGTTCTCTAGTGTGATTTATGTAGTTCATAATGTAATTGTTGTACGCCACCCGGTGTCGCTTGCTGAGTGGGCGGTAATACAAATGTGACTAATAAATAAATATAAATGGGTGGATGAGCCTCTTTAGGTGGGGTGATGGCCCCCTCAGTGGCATAGCTGTCAAGTATCTCTTATTGGCCGGGAAAACCCTTTATTTTACCCTCTTTCCTGTCGTCATCCCTTATTAATTAGACTGCAATGCCCTATTGCCACCATTGGAAGGCAGCACAGGATAAGCATAGCTGTCAAGTATCCCTTATTTGCCAGGAAATTTCCCTTATTTCCAAATCCAAAACTTGACAGGTATGCTCAGTGGTGAAAATGACATTGGAAACCATCATATTAGGCCCAATGGCAAAATGAGCAGAGGAGGAACCACTTCACTATTCTGATTCCCAATGATCATGGAGGTGGAAGAGGCCATGCCAGATGAACTGGCTGTGAAGACGCACCTTGTCCATATCCTCAAAGTTGCAGCAGTCCATTGCAGTCCCGGTGTCAAATCCTGCATGTCTCTTTTCATACATGCCACAGGAGATGGCTCCATAATCACAGTGTGTGGGTCACTTCATGGCAAGCTGTTATCCACCTTAAACAAATTCATGCCAATGGCGTCTTTCCTGAAAGCATTTTCAGGGGGGGGATGTATACTTGGACATGAGTAGCAGCCGATGACAATGATGAGGTGTGGAGAATGCAGTTTTAAGGGGTAAGTATCTTCTACATTAGTAGCCTCTATGTGGGATCAAAAAGCCTGAATTTTAGAGTCTTCAACTACTCTATTCAGTACATAGCAAGATTGTCCTTGTCATGTTTCTTTTCACACCAGCACTCTCACAGTCCTTTTACCTTTAAATTAACTCTTTTTAAAAACTTCAGTAAGGTTAAAGTTACTGTAAGACAGCAACCTTACTGAGACTGCTCCACTAAAATCACTGTAATTTTGTAGAATCACATAACTGTAGAGTTGGAAGAGCCCCAAGCATTGTCCCGTTCAGCTCCCTACTGACTTAAGAAATCCACTACTAAATGATTCCTGGCTGATGAACATCAACATTTATTTTAAGAGTCCTGCCCAATAGATGAACAGTTTCTAGATTTGCTGTAAGGAGCTGTTAGATGTAGTAGCAGGCATCACATTTTTTTAAAAAGGACTTCTACATTTTCCCAACTTTTTGTGGAATGTCTGAATTTTGGTAAATTCATTCTTCCTTTTTTACTGAGACACTCCTCATCTTTAGTGCCCATCTAGGAATTGGTTACAACATGGCTTTCATGGTATGAATATAGGTAATTATTTATTGTGGTTGGCACTGACATTCTCATTCAGTTCTGAATGATTTGCCAAAATATGCAAATTTCTTTATATTCCAGAGAGAAGAACTTTGAGAGTCTGAATGCATGAACAAGCAAATGTAACAGATTTTCCTATCTCTAATATTGATCAATGATTTACATCTCTGGTTGAAAAACAAAAGATATGGAGGTTGGTTTTCCATTGTGCCTCCTGGTGGAAGAGCCAACCTGTATAATCTTAGGCAAACTGCACAGCCCCAGGTTACCCATAGAAGAAGGGAATGGGAGACCACTTCTGTGTATTCTCTACCTAGAACACCCTGGAAATGGTCATCATAAATCAGAATCAACTAGGCAGCATGCAATTATTATTTATTAGGTACAACTGCTTTTAATTTTGTGTGGTAAATGTTTCCTTTAAAACTTTGTGACAAGTTTTTTTCTCCTAATAAGAAGGGGAACAAAGCCTGCCAAATATGTATTTTTCAGGAAATTGGCAGAAGGAAATCATTTTTATTCTTTGGAATCATCTTAGATGTTTATGCTAACTGAACACTTGTTCTTTTTTATTATTTTAAATTTGACAAAATACAAATACAATAAAACACATAAAAATACAAAAAAGGGAAAAAATATACAGAATGCAAACAACATAATTCCACCCCATTCTACATTCAATGTTACAATACATATAATCATTATTACCAGCCAATTTGGCATCTCTAACTTTTGATTAACTCGTCCCATAAACACTTGTTCTGTCAGCTATAATTAGAAACATTATTCAACATGTAGATCTATCTGTTCTAGCTAGTGTTTTTATTTGGATGGTACCACTACCAGGTATTAATTTAATTTAATTTAATATTTTTATAGCTGCCCTACTCACAAGGACTCTGGGCAGCTTACAATACAAACCCCCCCTCCCAAACAGATACAACCCCATTAAAACAAATAACCCCAGTAAAAAACCCATTTAAAATCCATCAACGCATAATCAAAAGAAAGGGAGTTCCTCTATTACTGATTTGATATAAACTAAACTAACCAGCTGGCGGAGGTCACTCCACCATCAACGCCCCACACCTGTCCTGCCAGACAGGTTTTCAGATCTTTCCTGAAGGGCAGTAATTCCGACTGCAGTCTCAATTCCACTGGCAGGAAGTTCCAAAGGGTCGGAGTGGACACAGAGAAGGCCCTCCTTCTTGTGCTAGAGAGACTAGCCTCTCTAGCAGATGGAACAATTAGAGGGCCTCTCCGGTCCATTCTGGTTGGACAGGCAGAAATTCTTGGGATGATATGTTCTCTTAGGTATCCTTGCCCACTACCATATATGGCTTTAAAGGTAATGACCAGCAGCTTGAATTGCACTCAGAGGCAAATTGGTAACCAGTGCAGCTCCCGAAGCAGTGGTGAGGCGTGAGCATAATGCCCACACCCCAACACCACCTGCATTCTGGACCAATTGCAGCCTCCGGATGGTCGTCAAGGGTAGCCCCATGTATAGTGCATTGCAGTAATCTAGTCTAGAGGTGACCAGAGCATGAGTGACCATGAGCAAGGAGTCCCAGTCTAGGAGTGAGCACAACTGGCAGATCACCCAAAGTTGGGCAAAAGCCCTCCTGATGCCAACCTACAGAACACTATATTTTTCCTTACAAAATCACTACATCAAAATAAAATAAATAGCTCAAACTGGAAATACCATTTGTAGTGTATTTATAGCATACATTCACATACATTTTTATTTAGAAACATTTGATTGCATTCATTGGCATTCCCTCTCCATTAACTGGGAATACAACTAGAGTGCTGGTTAAGATGAGACAGTTGGGTCCTAACCAAAATCAATGTGAAAAGAAGAATGCTTTGACTCACATTGATTCCAACTGAAATGAAGTATTCTCTAAATCGATCTTATTATGTCCTTTTTCACCCTTGTTAAACCACAAGACTGTCTCTTTGCACCATGGTCTTTGGATATCTGATTAGAGCCAAAAAGAAACAGGATTAATAGATTATAAAGTTTGTAGTGGTTCCTACACAGAAGTTAAAACAGAGTTCTGTGTTTCATTTTTGTGAATCTACTAAAGTTGCTCTAAAATAATCGTGTTCTGATTCTTTCCTTAATGTTACTTTAATCCTTTGTTTACATTTTTGAAGAATTACCTAAAACTTTACAACTTTACAAAGCTGAAAGCTAGAAATACATAATCTCCTTGTACAACTTCATTTCTGTAAAAGGTCCTTTTATGAATACTTTAAGATTCTCTCATTTACAAATGGTTACATTATCCCTGCTGTATATTTGGGTGCTGTGCATTTTGCTTTATACCACCATGGTAGCAGACAAGACTGCTGTCATTATTATTGATAGCTTAGTTATTATTTTAATGGGTTGTCCTAACAGTTATTTTATGAGTTGAGTTGTATGGATTTCAGAGTGCCCTCTAGAACAAAAGAATAACATGAATGACTAGTTATATTTCCTCTTTCTCTGTGCTATAACTTGAATAATCAATACTTTTATCTGTACTATTTTAGACATGATGACATGGTACCAGAGTCGCCTTGGTGAAGGGGCAGCAATATAAATTCAAATTAAATAAATAAATAAATACTCTCACAGTGCCTGAAATCTTGTTGTTGCTCTAAGGCAGACCTGCTGAATCCGTGAGGATTTAGTGAGTCAATTATTCCATAGCTCTACTGATTCAGAAGGGCTTATTTGCAAATTAATATGCTATGCAACAGGATTCAACCAACATAGTTAACAAAGTCACAATAATTCTTTCAAAATGTAGTACACATTGGAAACTTAAAACTATGTTATCAGTTTTATCTAACTGATAACAAAGCATTAGATAACAACTGGTCATGAATGAAGAAGCACAAAGTAGTCAAGCTCAATTTTATCAATGTTCTTCTATATGCAGTACCAAACAATCCAAATTCAAACCATCTTGAGTCTGAATCAAGCCTTTTTTTGTTCAGATATTTGTATGCCTTTCCATATTCATTTCTCAAAAACATTTTTAAGTTCTGCATATAGATGAAAGCTAACTGTCGTGAACTGTGGGGGGGGGGGAGTTCTCAGGAGGCAATCAGGGAGTCCCCAGATTTTGGGTACCCAAGCGGGGTGATCCATCTAGGTTCAGTGGCCTGCCTGCCCGAGAACACTGTCCCTCGGTCCACATGCTGCTGGAATGGGGAAGATGGCACTTCTTTTTTAAAAAATTTTTTTATTATTAACATACCATCAACAACACATAAATGTAAAAATAATTAAAAACTACATCATCCCGACAAAACATTCAATCCCCCCCCCTAAACATTAAAAACAAAATCATATCCCTTCAAAAAAAGGATCTACACAACCATCAATATTTATATTTTGGGGATGAAATACCCATGCACAAGTTGGGGATTGCAACATATCTCAAAAATAACTTCATACATTTATACCTTCCAAAACTGAATCGTGTCAGGGCCAGGTTTAATTCCTTCGTCATTAGTCAATGCATAATGTATATATGGTTTCCAAATTTCCCAAAAGGATTGCTCTGTTCCTCTGCCTTGTTTTTGACGAATTTGGTTCATTAATTTTTCATTTAATGCTGACTGCCATACCCCTGCGAACCATTTTCTCCTAGAAATTATCTCTTTGCTTTTCCAATCCTGTGCAATTAGCTGTCTTGCTACTAAAACTAGTGCCAAAAATAACTCTTCCTTGGGTTTTTCTAATTTTAATTCTAACTCTCCCAAAATGGCATGTTTAGGTTCAAAACTTATATTCATATTAAAAATCTTATGTATATTGCCCTCTATCCTTTTCCAAAATTCTTTTGTTTTCTCACGCATCCACCACATATGCCTATAAGATCCCTTTTCTTTATCACACCTCCAGCAAAGGTCTGACTTACTACAATTCATTTGATATTTGGAGTGAGATACTATCTCCAGAGAATTTTACATGTATGTTCCTTTTCCTTCGCGTTTCTAAAATGGCAGCTCGTCTGCCTCGTGGCCACCCCTTTTATAGAGGCGTGACCATGCCCCCTAACTCACCTGGATGTCTGAGTCCCGGGGGGGGGCTGTAAAAAGCACGGCAGCCATTTTGGCACCGCGCTTTCATTTGAGTGCAACTTGAGCTTCATCTCCTGGGATTAATAATTCATAAACCTTACTTATTAAGCTTTGCCATTTTATTTCTCCCTTCCTTACTCTTAACACTAGTTCCTCAAATGATGTTATTGCTCTTGTTTCTCTGTTTACTGCCCTTATATGACGATCCCATCCTTCCATTTGCATTTCCTGTAGCCAATTTAAATTCAATTTATTATATAATTCTTTCCTACCTTGATAAGTATCACATTTTTAATCCAATCTATATTTAATAATACTTTATTCTGCCTTAGTATATGCCTTGTTTCAAACATCGATAATAAAGGGCAATCCTGTATATCTAGAACTTCAATTATGGGTGATTGATTAGGAGCTAGTATAGCTTTAATTCCTTTCCATACATTATAAATATTTTTAAGAGAGAAATTTCTTATTTTAAACTTATTATGCATCTGGGCCAAAAACATCCCACCTTTCAACTTTTTAAACTTCCTATTCCATTTCCTATGGTAAGTCGCATTGCTAAATTAATAATTTTATTATTCTTTTCAAGTGAAAGGATTGATAATAAATATTAACGTTTGGCAAATTCAGGCCTCAACATTTATTGTTTTTATACCAAAATCCTTTATTTATTCTTGGCTTCTTTCCATCATTACAAATTTTATTTATCAATTTTTGCCAGTTATTTAAATCAACTTCTTTAATTTTAATTGGGAGGTTTTCAAATAAAAAAATTTAATTTTGGCATAATTTTCATTTTACAAATATTAATCCTTCCAAACCACAAAATTTTTAACTGTTTCATTTGATCTACTAATGGTCTTATATTGTTTTTTAATTTAGTAAAGTTGTTGTTCTTCAGTCACACAGTCGATTCCGACCCTTTGCGACCCTATGGACCATTGATCTCCAGGCACCATCCTCCTCAGCCCGCTCAGCTCGGTGCCCGCTGCATCCACAATGCCATCTAGCCATCTCATCCTTGGCCGTCCCCTTTTTCTTTTGCCCTCCACCTTTCCCAGCAAATAAAGTTAATCTTATATAATTCTTTCACCTCTTCCGTAACATATATGCCAAGCTATTTCAATTTCTCTTTTATTGTAATATTATATTTTGTCTTAATCTTTTGTTTTTCCTCTTGTGATAAGTTACATGTAATAGCCTCTGTTTTTGTCCAATTAATTCTTAATCCCATAATCTCCTCAAAAGCCTTTAAATGTGTTTGTACTTTACCTATATTGTGTCTGAATCAAGCCTTTTTTGTATGCCTTTCCATATTCATTTCTCAAAAACATTTTTAAGTTCTGCATATGAAAGCTAACTGTCGTGAACTGGGGGGGGAGTTCTCAGGAGGCAATCAGGGAGTCCCCAGACTTTGGGTACCCAAGCGGGGTGATCCGTCTAGGTTCAGCGGCCTGCCTGCCTGAGAACATTGTCCCTCGGTCCACACACTGCTGGAATGGGGAAGATGGCTCTTTAGGCAAAAATGTGGTAGCAAGGCTGCACAATATGGCTTGAATAACAGTCCCATTATATCGCCACCTTCCCTCACTCACTCACACACACACAGAGAGAGAGAGAGAGCTGTCTGGTCCTGGGAAGCTGCAGGGCTTGAATATAACTTTTACCTTCAGAGGCTGGGATGCACTGGCTGATAATTTTTCCAAGCCAAAGGCTAGAGAAATCCTCCCTTCTCTTGGGTCTCCAGCAACCTTATCTCACCCAAATAAGATGTCTCTTTGAGTACAGGTTAACCCTTTCTGCTCTGCAAGATCCTCTCCTGGTTCAAAGATAAGACTCTTCAATGTCTTTAAGGATTTTTATTGAAGAAGTAATTTCATCCAGAAATATATCAAAATGCAGATCAAAGCAAACAATCTAACTCTACTTTGAATACTGACTACACTAAGATTAGTCCAGAGATCGAACTCCCTAATTCTACACTAATTTAAGAAAATAAGAAAAGAAAATAGGAAATAACTAACTTCTCTAAGTTTGCATTTCTTCTGTCAGAAACTAAGTCCTTTCTATGGGCTTGTAAGCCCCCATCAAGGATATCTTTTAAGGTTCCTTAGATGCCCATGGTAAGAGTTCAATGTGGCATAGGCTTACACACCCTACTAAATGGTGGATCAAAGGAATGTAGGCTTGCATTACTCCTGAACTCCCAAAATAAGCTGTTTATATACTCTTTCTGGGTCTTCCAGAATGTTAACTATGAGAGATTACCTAATTGTTTTGACTATCGGTTGTTTACCCAAACAGGTGTTTCTGATGTAACTCAAATTCCTAGACAGGTGTCTATGATGTAACTAAAATTCCCCAGACAGGATTTGATGTCACCTAAATTCCTTAGGTGTCACGTACAGGTGTGCAGGTGTTTATCTTATCACAGATGTTATGTCCCATGATCCACTTTTCATGTGAATGTTAACTTTCCCTGTTTCTCAGGTGATGTGTTATTGTCCTATTGTTACCCTTGGAATCCCCTTGTTATGCTACTGTGTATTGTCTTTCAGGTGTCTAAATGACTGGCATTGCTACTTAGCAACCCTAGATGCTTAGTGGCCTGTTAATGTGTGTGGAATGTCTGGTATGTGTATTGACTTCTGACTGCTTCCCTTATGAGTTAGCTGTTCTCAACCTATAAAATTCAACTATATGAATCTTAACACTACATAAATGTAAAGTAAATTAAAATATGAAATCACCCCTTTGTAATTATCATGACACTAACAACTCCCACTATCATTCCCACATGATTTCTTGAACCTTATTTGTGCTTTGAGAGTCCCTTACATTTACCAGGGTGAAAGGTGAAAAATTATTGTATTGGCATCAAGATATTCAATGAAAGTAACAGTTCTGCACTTCTTGAGACACTTTGTGGGACAAATTGCACATTGTTTTGAAAGCCCACACAATCACAAGGTTTTCAATGCATTTGAGAGAAATAAAATATTCATAAAACCTTGCTAACAGTTAAAATGTATCAAATGACCAAAAAAAAGTGTGTATATTTGAAAAATACACACAGGCACTGGCAAAAATGCATATGAATTTTTAAATAAATTTTATTTATAAATTTTATTTAAAAATTTCATTAAAAAAGAAATCATATATACAGAAAAAATACAATAAAACATTTACACACATACAATATAGTGTGGACCCTTCACCCGGTGGGAATACCTACTATACAAAACTATTACTTAACTCAACTATACAAGTTACATAAATCATTTCCCCTGTTTTCAAAATGTCATATATTCATATCCAGGTTTAATTCCTTTGATTTTCCAAAGACAAAATCAATAAATTCTCCCCATATTTCACCAAGCTAATTTTTCTTAGTAATACCTTTTTTACTCTTAATTCCCATGTCACTTTATTATTGATCACCATATTCCACATTTCTTTGTTCCACATGGTCCAGTATAACATTAAGAATTTTTTCTTGATGGTTTCCTGGTGGAAGATGGTACAAGTCGTCCTTTGTCTCTTTGAAGCTCTCTAATCTCTGGCCTCCTGAAAGTGCCTGTTTGTATAAACCAGATGTCAAGACTGGGAGAAATGTTCTATGTGAAAGGTTAGGTCAAGCCAGCTTCAGCCACTCTGGTGCCAAATAAAAAAGTGTATGCCTTCTTATGCTTTTACCTTTACCTTGGAAAGATTGCTTGTTATGTCTTTTGCTATAGCATGCTGTTTAGTTTTGAAAAAAAACACACGTGATTTCCTTATGCACATGAGGGTTTAGGATTTTAGGAATAAATATGAACAGGGGATCCTTTGTTGGATCATTCTGCCTTCTTGCACCCACATCCTGGCTTGTGTGTGTTTCCATCACTACACAATGGCACCCCATATGGGACTCTGATAACCAACAGACTCGGAAGACCATGAGTGCCTATCTGCCTACAGCTGACTGCCTGATCTCCTGCCTTACTCCATGCCGATCCCATAAGAAGGACCCTCAGCTCTCATCTTGCCCCGTCTGAGAGAAAGGACTACTGTGCACACCACTTTTCAGGTCAGATGGGAGCCTTCCTTACCATGAATCAAAGGGATCATGTTAGGTAATTAAGCTATTTCCTGACAAAAATCGATAGGAATGTTCCAAAAAGACATTTAAGGGATCTGATTCATTACATAGGTGAGCATTGTCTTTTTTATCCTGGTAGAGGCTCATTGGCTTTGGAGTACTGGATTAGTGTGGGGGTAACTTTATATGAGAAACCCCGAGCCCCAGCCGCAATTTTAAAGATGTGGCAGATTTGTAAACAAGCTGTAGAGGAAGTGGGGATCGAGTCAGCAGGGGCAACACATGGAGTAGCTGTCATGCCCCTGGTAACATCAAATCCACCTAGCTACAGAGCCACTAGCTATCCCCAGCCAGCACAATTGGTTCCCCCAACGGCTCCAGAAAAAGAGATAGATCTTTTTGCCTCTCTTCCACCACCTCCACCTCCTTTTCCTCCTCCTCCTCCTCTGATCCCTCTCAGCTCAGAGCTGATTCCTTCTCTCTCCCTCCCTCCTCTAACTGTTCCAGCTGACAGTTCCTTCCATGAGAAATCTGAGCCGGCAGCCGGGGGATGGTTGCAGGGGGAGCAAAAAAAAAATCCATGGAGGGAAGGAGAGAGAAATCCAAAAGTCAAAAGTGAGGTAGAAAGAGAAACAGAGAATTTGAGGGGGAGAACAGAACAGACAGGCATGGGGGAGGGGAAATTCAAGCAAAGGAATGGTGCCAAGGCATCTATCTGCCCATCCGCGGCAGCAAAGTCTCTCCCTGCCCCCACCAGCACTCCAGAAGAAAGCTTCCAAGCCAATGGGCAAGATGACACAGAGACAGAGGCAGACGGAGGGGAGGAGGAAAGCTGTGTGAGTGTGCTGAAGAAAGCTAGACAGGCCGGGGGGGAGGAAATAAAACTCACAACTTAAGGCACCCCCCTTGATGGGAGAGCTAGCAGGGGGTGTAGCAATTCCCCCCCACTCTCGCTGCCTCCACCAGTTCTTCAGCAGGAAGCATCCAAGCCATGGAACAGAGGGGAGGGGAGGCCCCAGAACCAGAGAGTGAGGCAAAGCTCTGGCCCTTTCCTGCTTCCATCAGATTTTTAGCTGAGAGCACATTCCAAGCTGTGCAAGAGGGGGAGAATCAGGACGGAGGGAGGAAGAGGCTGGGATGGGCTTCTGTTTTGGTTCAGCTTCAGAGAATTTCCACTCTGTGCTTTGAGCAGGCTGAAATCAGCCTCGAAGATCAGATCAGAGCAATGAAATTGCCAGCTGTTCCAAAGCAAGCGGGGCCAGATTTTCTCCTTGTGGAGCCAACCGCAATCTGGGATGATGCAGGCGGAGGGGGGCGAAGGGCAAAGCTAGCATGACCTGGCCAGTTCCTTCAATGATTTCACAGCTCTCCGAGGCAAGGGCACAAGTCCTGCACTGGGGAGAAGAGGGGCTTGTTATTCCACCCCGCAGCAGCAATACCTTTTTTGGGGGGTGCAGCTCTGAAGGGGCCTGCTGAAGGCATTTTATATGTGCATTGACATGTGATGTTGGATCTAATAGATTCTGTTTATTTCGACAGTAGTTTTGTTTCCGGCTAATAGGTTTCATTTTTCATGATGCATTTGTTTCTTAATTTTTCACAGCATTCTTTATACCTATAGTCAGTAAAGGCTTTTTTAGTTTCCTGGCATAAAGCCCTCAGAAGGCTGCATGCTTCATTTACCATTTCCAGAGTTCTATTTTCTATGCAAAGGCTAGATTTTGGTTTAGCAATTTCCCTTGCTTTGTTCTTTTGCATAATAATTTTTCACAGCAACAAGGCTTTCTCCAGTAAATCCTCTCTTCTCATTTGATATTGATAGCTATGGCTAATGATCTCTAAGCATCTAAGCTTTGTCAAGTGCATCCTCTCTGTTATTTATTCTCTTAGCTGTTCAAAGGTATTCTCTACCACATTTTAGAGGCACTTGTTTTTCTGCATTCAGCTTTCCTCATTGTCCAGCTCTCACATTCATGCACTATGCCCAAGACAGTGAACTTTGTACTGCTTCTTCATCTATTTTTCAGGGCCTGATTAGGCCTGTTGCCATTATCTTGGTTTTGTTGTGTCTATCTCAGATTGTTGATATCTCCTCTAGCAGTAGTAATGCAGTTTAGCTTGCTTTTTTTTCTTTCAGGCCATTCTGTCATTCCATGTTCTGTCTTAACAGTTACTTTTTAATTCATGTACAAACTCCTTATGAGGCATTTAACGTGTTCTGTCAGTCATTCTTGTGGTTTTTTCCATGATTCAATGTGTGTTTATGTTCTCTAGTCTACCTGCCTCCTTTCCCCAGGCAGGATTTCATTCTTAATATGCAGTTAGCTTTGAATAAATTTTCATTCTCACTGGTTAACAACCATTTTCATAGTGTTTATATCATCATTATAAGACTTCCTTCCATATCATTTTAGCCTGAAATTTTCTCCTCATTTTGCTACAATTTTGAGCTTGTTTTTACCTCCTGTGAGGCTAGATTCTCCACCGCTTGAGGGTTACATAGATCCTTCACAGTTTCCAGCTCATTCCCCAGCTCATTTCTTTCATCAATTAATGCCACTTCTTTGCAGGAATAGTACATCTCTGGATCTTTTGCACTCCATGGGGCATACTCCATAATGCCACAGTGCCTCTCCCATAACAATCAAAGAAAGAGGATAGATGTTTACCAGTCCATAGCACATTTTTACAGCATAGCACCCAGTCCACACCTTCCAGTCAGGGTGCCATTGATCCCTTGACTCATCCTGGGGTGGGGCATGGGGCCTCCCCCCCCTCCTAGGGGGGGAAAGGAATTTTTGTGCTTTATCCACAGATCAGCTGCTGTGATTTTGGATCCGGTCCATGGATCTCCTTGGAGCGCCCAAGCATCTGGACCACCACAGACCAAGCAGATGCAGACACCAAGGCTTTTGCAGCCCGGTCCAGCAAGCCCACCTGAGGTAGTATAGCAACTGGGTCCATTTCACATATTGCTCAACCTTTTCACCTTTTCATCTGTGTTTTGCTGGTGCACTCTTCCACCTGCAGCCTCACTTACGGGGGTCTATTCAGCACCTTGGACAGTAGCCAGCCCCACCTGCCCAGGACTTTGGTGTGAGGGCTAATCTATAAACTGTATCCACACCTATGGACATGGACAACACCAGCTGCTCCTGCTTGCAGCCACACACTGCCAAACCCTTCTATATCATCATCCTGCCTAATCATTTCTGCTAATAGTTCCATAGACATTATAAATAACATTGGAGACAACGGACACCCCTGTCTTGTACCCACTTGTAACTCAATATCTTCAGTGTATATGTCATTTACCCTAACCTTTGCATTTCCTTGTTGATATAGTTGTTTTATAACATTTTTAAATTTCATCCCAAATCCATATGAGGAAATTATCTGATTAATTGTTTCCCATTGCAAAGAATCAAACGTCTTAAAAATATCAAGTGATAAAAGTCTATCTTTTATTTCCTCCTGTTTGCCATATCCAATAAATCAAAAACTCTCTTAGTTAAATCTGACATATGTCTACCCTTCAAAAAGTCAACCTGATCTTTATTAATATATCTTCCCATAAAACTATTTAATCTATTTGCTAATATATTTGTAAATATTTTTTGCATCCTGATTTATTAGAGATATTGGTCTATAAGATTCAATTTTTTCCTTATCTTTCCCCCGCTTTGGGATCAAAACAATTAATGATCTAGACCATGAAATTGGCAACATTGCTCTTTCCATTATACAATTAAACAACTTTTTCAATCTCGGAATAACTATATCTTTAAACTCTTTGTAGAATTCTGGCGATAATCCATCCACTCTTGGAGATTTATCACTTTTCAGACCATTTATTATATCTATAATTTCTTTCTCAGAGATTAATTCCTCCATTTTATCTATATATTCCTGGGATAACTTTATATTAATGTATTTCTCTAAATATTCCTTTAATTTATCAAGTTTTACCTCTTTTTCTGTATATAGCTCCTGATTAAAATCCTTCACAATAGCTGCTTTCTCAACAATTCTATTATACCTAACACCTCTCTTTCTTTTCTTTAGCTGCATTTGCCAAGAGTTTTGAATTTTTGTTACTATATTCAAAATAGTCTCTCTTCAAATATAATAAATTTCTTTTTACCTTTTCAACATCTTTACCCAACATTTACTTTTTAAAATTTAATATTATATTAAATACTTCCTTATTTCTTGCATGCTCTTCTTGCAAACATCTTAATTCTTTTTCCATATTCTCCTGCTTGGCCTTTATCAATTTATACTTAGCATATGACATTTTAATACATTCTCCTCTAAAAATTGCCTTCATAGTATCCCAAACTACATTATAATTTACCTCTCCATTATCATTAAATTTCCAACTTTCCTCCCAAATTCTAATAATCTGTTCTTTAGTCTTAATATCTTAAATAAATTTGAGTCATACCTCCATGATTTTCTACCCCTCGTAACTTCTAATCTCAGTTTCAATAATACTTTTGCATGGTCAGATTCTCTAAACACTCCAACTACAATCTCATCCAAATCTCTGACAAAATTATCTGAAACAAAAATATAATCTATCCTTGAGTATGAGTCATATACTTGTGAAAAAAGTATATGACTTTTCTAAACCATATAATTCTCTCCATGTATCTTTTAATTGCAACATTAATTGCCACCTATCTAAAATTTGCGTCTTTGCTAAATTACTACTATCAGGGACGTAGGGGGAGGAAAATGCCTCACAAAGGATTCGTTGGACACCCAGTAGTTCTTGGGAACACCCGGCAGGGTGGACCAACAGATCCAGCGTCCTGCTGCTTCTATGATCATTCTTCCCCCTAGCACGATTCACTGGGGAACAGGGTAAGAGAAGCCTTCTGCATATGGCAGGTAATAATATTCTGTGGCTGAAGCTAAGCTTCTAAATACTGCTTACTCTTTCCTTCCCTTAGACAGAACAATCACCTCTCACCTCTTCCTTCTGTCTGGGCGATGAGGACCATTGAAGTTTCTTTTGGTTGCTCTGCTTGGTTTCCAAGCTGCTTCCTCATATAAAAGGCAGGCACACAAACAACTAGCTTTTGTAGTTTTATTGTTGGAAACACAAATACTTGATACAGACCTTACTTACATAAAACATAAAATAAAGAAATAAACATAAATATATCTTGCTAGATCCCTAGCAGGTTCCTTCTTAAAAGTTAGGGGCTATGGGGCCCCGCATGGTATAGCTTCTAGTCCCGAAGAGACATCTTGCCAATAAAGTGGCTGAGAGCCAAGAGCTTTGCCCTTGCTCCCCAGTGTGTGTTTTTGAGTACTAAAATGGAGCCTCCTTTATAAGAAAAGTGGCCATGGAATGTGATGATCTCATGGGACTGCACCTGTGTTCCCATGAGAAATGAGACAAGTGTACATGCTCATCTTGGTATCTGGCCCCTCACCCTTGCATTCCTGAAATGAGTCAATCTGCAGGTGTCCGGGGGTAATTAGTTTGATTGACAGGAGTGGAGATGTTTCTCCCTGGCGTCAATATGTCCCATCAAGGGATTACAGGTGTTTGGAATAAGTCCAAGGCTGGACACTCATTTCTCCCTCCTCCCCTCAGGAGAAAGTTCTTATCTTATCTATCATTTGTCATGTCTGGCTGTCAGCCTGACATTCCAATGTACAGCTGAAAGAAAGCTGGCATTTCTAAACCTAAGAAAATCACAAAATGTATCTTAACACTATATGGATCATATGTCCTTTTAAAATCAAGACAAGGTCGCATGTGGAAACCATGACAACTACTTCTTAAAATATTAGTGTTATCAATCAGAGATCTAATCAAATTAAAATCCCCTGCAACAATCCTCTTTGTATAAGTTTCTGCTGCTATAATATGATACATTGTATCCAAAAAAACTTCTTGATACTCATTAGGCGCATAGATATTAACTAGTGATATCAGCACATCATCTATACTTCCATTAATAATCAGATATCTTCCCTCCAGATCAGATATACTTTTAATTAATTTAAAACCCAAATTATTTGAAATAAAAATAGCTATCCCCCTCGATTTAGCTGTAACAAATGATTTTTTATAAATGCTAGTCCAACCCAAAAACAACTTATTTACCTCAACCAATTTTTGATGGGTTTCCTGATGGGTTTAGCTTTCCTAAGAGCAGCTTCTATTCTTCTTCTCTTCACCTGACAGCCAGTACCTTTCACATTCCATGATAATATCTTCATATTCCTCATTTTACATCCAAATTATCTTATTTCTTTGGCAACCCCAGCTCTTCCTTGGCATATAAGTGTCACATATAAATCCTTTTATCCCCAAAATAAAATACATAAAAAAGAAAAACTAATACAAAAACAATACCATAAAAAAAGAAAAAACTCATTTATCCTCCCCACTTTTCTTCAGAGAAAGCAGCTTTACAGCCCCGGAGGGGGCAAAAAGGCTTTCCCAGCCACGCCACCAGCCAGCGCCCTGGGCCCCACCCTCCCCCTCCCCCTAGAACTTAAAAGGTGAGGGGGACACTGGGCAAAACACCACTGCCGCACACCTGGCCCCAGTGGGGATGAAGAGGCTTTCCCGGCCATGCCACCAGCCAGTGCCCTGGGCCCCGCCCTGCCCCCTTGCCCTAGGACTTAAAAGGTGAGGGGGACACTGGGCGAAACACTGCCGCTGCACACCTGGCCCCGGTGGCGGTGAAGAGGCTTTCCCAATCATGCCACTGGCCGGGTCCTGGGCCCCGCCCTCCCCCCTTGCCCTAGGACTTAAAAGGCAAGGGGAACGCCAGGCGAAACACCACCACCATGCACCTGGCCCCAGTGGGGGTGAAGAGGCTTTCCCGGCCACACCACCGGCCAGTGCCCTGGGCTCCGCTCCCCTCGCCCTAGGACTTAAAAGGTGAGGGGGATGCCAGGTGAAACACCGCCGCCGCGCACCTGGCCCCAGTGGGGGCGAAGAGGCTTTCCCAGCTACACCACCGGCCGGCGCCCTGGGCCCCGCCCTCCCCCCTTGATGGACTCTGAAGGCATGGGAATTTGTGGGTGGTTTTAGCCGATTTGTATTTATTGCATTTTTGTATTAAAATTGGTGTTATACTTTGTACTGTTATGTAATTTTGCATTGCTGTTTTGCTTGTAAAACTGTATTTTGCTTTGTATCAGTGCTATATTGTATTTCTGTATGTTATGCATTGTGAACTGCTTTGGGTTGTCTGCTGGACAAGGAAAGCGGTATATAAGAATAAATTTCAATTCAATTCAATTCAACAAAGAGGGGAGGAGGAGGGCATCCCATCTGGCATTCCAAGATGACGAGCTGAGTGGGAGCTTTTTTGTCACTGCTTAAGGGAGAGATCACATTAAGTGATTTGGAGTCTAAATGGAGTTGAGAATTTTTTAAAAAAATTGAACTTTGTACTACATTTTATCATTGTGTCCTTTATTCTGAAGAAAAGTCCCGGAGAAAGTTTTGGAGAGATGTGAGTGAGAGGTGGGTTATTAGCAAGGTACCTGCCATGAGAGGTTCTGAGAGGGTCTAAGTGAAGACTGATGAACAGGAAGGCAAATATTTTTTTTCACTTGCTTGGGAGAGTTTTGCAGAATGAAGAGAGGATCCCTGGAATTTAGAACAGGACCAAGCAGCAAAGTGTTGTTCGGCGGGCTTGATTAGATCTGTGTTTTTAAAACCAGAGGCATTTAGACGGATGGAGCAGACAAACCCAGATCAGAGAGGAGGTGATTGTCAAGCGGCAGTTCGAATTAGGGTAAATCCAATTGGGCTTCGATGGGGGGGGGGGGGGGTGCGGAGGCAAACCTTGATTGGCCCAGCAGGCACCTAATTTCTGTTTTGGGATTTACGTATGCTGCGAGAGCTAAGGAAGGGGTTCACTCCAGAGTCTGAGGAGGAGCTGAAGACACTTGTGGAGAGATTCAATTTTGAGCCTGAGACTTTAATAAGTTTAATTGGCCTTGAAAGAAGTTGAGAGAGTATTTTTTTTCCTCCCTCCCATTTTTTCTGGGGCTGAGTTTTTATGTGACTGTCCTAAGCCCGATTGGAACTAGCAGTGGGTGCCAAAAAAAGGAGTTTGTGTTGAAGATTGTTTTTCCCTCAGAAGATTTACGCTGGGACGATTAAGCTTTTGGATGAGGCTAGAGAACTTTTTTGTGAGCTCAGTTTTGCTTAGGATATATTTGGTCAAGTTTTCATTACATGCAAGATGGAGGAGTAAAGTTAAAGAAGAAGCAAAGGTGCTGGCTTTTGTCTTTTTGCTTTGCCTGGAGCTGTTTTTGTTTTGTCTGACTGATTGTGTTCTCTTCCTCCTTCAAGCTGTGCTTTTTGTACATGCCTCTTTTTAAAATTTGAGCTGGCACGAGAGTTTTTGAGCCTGGATGATCTGCGATTTTTGACTATTTGGCTTAGACTAATTTTATGCTTCTATTGGCAATTCATTCCCTTTTATTCATCAAAATTAATTTTTCTCTTTTTTCTTTTTTGTTCATAAGGATAATTTTGTGGGGAAAGCCATCAATTTCTTAATAATAGCATATTAAAGAAGGGGGAAAGGGAGAGGGAAGGGTATTTTTTTCTTATTATTAAGAGAAATTCCCATTTGGTTTAATAATTGGGGTTTTATTTTGAGGGGTTGTTTGAACCCTAATTGGTTGGGAGAAAGAAAAATAATAGAGAGGAGTTTGACTTAATATTTGTATGCATGGTTTAAATTTTAAGAGAAATGTTTTATTAATTAAAAGTCTATGAGGAATTTATGTTCTGTAATTGGAAGAGTAAATTTAAGTGGATGAGGTGACAAGGAAGAGGAAAAGAGAAAGAAAAGATTGTGGCCTGGACAAGAGAAAGAGAAATGTCCTCTAATAGGAGCTTTCAAAGGCTTGTGCGGGCAGAACAAGCAAATACTCAGCTGAAGAAGACATTGCAACAAGAGGTTAAAGATGCAGAAGAGCAAGAGAGAATAAGGAAGATTCTTCAACAACAACAGCAAAAAAAATCAGGCACTTTCATTTGATGAGACTCTAGTGGAAATAACTTCAATAACTACTTTTTCTACAGTAACTCTAGTTTTAACAATGACAACAACAACAATAGCAAAAAGTATGTCTTTATTAACAACAGTCACAACAGCTTCGGTTGTCACAACAACGGCGCCAACTACAGTATCATCAACTGTTATAACTGCAACTATAACAACACCAATAATAACAACAACAGCTATAATGTCTCAATGAGCGACTTCAGTAATTTCAGCAACAACACAGCCATTCACATTGACTGGAGTAACAGCTGTTACTCATGGAAAGGCACTGTCTACAGGTGCTATTAAAAAGGGGTCAAAAGATACAATGGGTTCCAGGACAGAATTTGAAATAATGTTTGATATGTTACAGAAAATGGACTCTAGGATCAAAGTAGGTTTGGCAGACGCGGAAAAACAGAGAGCGGATATGACGGCCAAATTTGACTCACATTTTGATGAATTAAAAAAGGACAAGATCATCTTAAATTGGAGCAGGAGCAAATTAAAAAAGATCAAAAGGAAATTAAGGATGAAGCTGATATTTTAAAGGGAAAGCAGAAGGAGGAGGGCATTGTGGAAGCACTGGAAAAACGTATTGCAATATTGGAAGAACAGCAAAGACGAGCAAACATAGTAATTCAAAATATACCAGAAGGCAATCCAGATAAGTTAAGAGGCAGAATAATCAATTGGTTGGGCAATCTGGAAATGGGATATAACATATCATCGAATGATATCATAAGTGTTTTCCGTCTTGGGCAAAGGAGAGGCAGAACCAGTCCTAGAAATGTGTTGGTGAAGTTTGCCTGTGCAGGTGATAAGATGACATTAATGTCCCATATTAGACAATCTGATTCGACAGTCATGAAGCTGTATGGTGCAGACATAGAAATTTATAATGATATTCCAGTTGATGAAAGAATTTGGCAGCAAAAGATGAAACCGGTAACCAAATGGCTGAGAGATAAGGTGTCAACTACAATTGGAAATCTCAGAAACAGATGATTTTTTGGCACATGGAAAGAAGATATTTGGTACAAGAAGCCTCATATGTACTAGATATTTTAGTAGAGGCAAAATTACTGGATCATGGAACTAAAGATTGGAAATATTTAAATGAGGCTTTGATTCTCTCTGGAGGCTTGAGATTTGGAAGAAATCAACATGAGGATGATAAGACTCCTAGAGGAGCTGAAGGTGGAATTTAAACTTATTAAAGAGTTTTTAGCAGCGACAGATAGTTCTATACTCTATCGTTCTTGCTTTGAACCCATAGGCGAAGGTCCATGGAATTACATCCCTGCCAATTTAACTGAGTCAATATGTTGTCAAAGTAGGTTAACTATAGCACTGCCTGATAAAGCTATGATACTCAATAGCAATAGCCACAATATCACCAGAAGTAAGAGAGAAGTGCTGCAAATGGATGAGACTTGTGATAGCAATGTAAAACATTCAGTCAAGCAGAATATTTGTCATTGGGTATCAGCTTGCTCTGAGTTCCTGGGCAATTGGTAGGCAATGCCAAACAAATCATGCACCCAAAGAGCAACTCCCTTCTCTGCCTTTACACAAAACATTGCAATCAGTTGGCCATTAAATATAAAAAGAGAGGATATGTTGGAAAATAACCTTACATTAGCTTAATGGTAACTGCTTTTAAGTTTTCTATAACCTTCTGAAAGGGAGCTGCTGGACCCACATGGTCCAGTATAACATTAAGAGTTTTTTCTTGATAGTTTCCTTGTGAAAGATGGTACAAGTAGTCCTTTGTCTCTTTGAAGCTCCCTAATCTCTGGCCTCCTGAAAGCACCTGTTTGTGTAAACCAGATGCCAAGACTGGGTGAAATGTTCTATGTGAAAGGTTAGGTCAAGCCAGCTTCATGCACTCTGGTGCCAGATAACAAAGTGTGTGCCTTCTTATGCTTTTACCTTTACCCCAGAAAGATTGCTTGTTATGTCTTTTGCTATAGCATGCTCTTTAATTTTGAAGAAAAAAAGCACCACCTGATTGCCTTATGCACATGAGGATTTAGGATTTTAGGAATAAATGTGAGCAGGGGATCCTTTGTTGGATCATTCTACCTTCTTGCACCCACATCTGGCATGTATGTGTATCCATTACTACACTTTGTACCATTCCTCCAATTCTAAGTATCTATACATTTCCCAGTTTTTAGCAATTGTTATTCTTGCTGCTGTCATTATAGTAATAATAATATATTTCTTATGCTTTTCCACATTAAGTCTTTCCATCTCGTTAATCAAAGCAATCCTGGAACATGGAGATATTCTAAGTCACAATATTTTATTTAATTCTTTAAAAACTTATATCCAGGTTTTATTCACCTCTTTGGACTCCCACATAAATGAAAATATGTCCTAGGATACTCACTGCATCTCTAGCAAGCTTTCCTATAACTAGGATTATAATGATTTACTTGAATTGGAGTAGTATACCACCTCCACAATATCTTAAAACAATGTTCTTTAATTCTAATTGACATATTTTCATAATTTGTTGACTCCAAAATTTGTTCCATTCTACTTCTGTAATTTCATTTTTTCAAATCCACTTCCCATAATTCTCTCAGTATTTTCTGGGCATTTCCATATTCCATTAAAATCATATAAAGTTTACTAACTGTAGCTTTAATTGGAATTTTTCTCATATAATTGATATACAAATTCTTCAAGTTTTTTCTTTTTCCCATATTGTCTCCATTTTAACACCCATTCCATTCTCCATTTCTCCATCTGTAATTTTTCAAGCCAATTCAAACGACACCCTTTGTAGATTTTTTTCTCTAGCCTCTCTGGTCCTGACCTTTTCTACCCAGTCCTTTGTAGTTTTCAGTCCTCTTTCTTCCATTTTATCTAAAAACTATCCCTTCAATTTCACTGGCAAATTATCTATCTCTCTTATGTTTGTCAATAGAAATATTATTGGACGTAAATCCTTCTTAACTACTTGCCATATTGTTAGGCTATTTCTGCATATTGGGTTTTGCATTTTCTCAATCATTCTCAGATTCCTTTCCTGAAATAACCATCTTTGTTTTACATTTACCTTTTCCTTATATTCTATATCTTTCCATGTTATCTCTTCTTCAAACATAATTCTCAAAATATCTTTAATATGGAAAGCAATATAATTTTTTTTTATATTTGGTATCCCTAATCTACCCATCTTTTGAGAAATATACCACAATCTCTTATTCTTGGTTTTTTATTTCCATTGTCAGGTTTTGCCATGCCTTTAAATCTTAATCTGTAGTTTTTATAGGAATCATTGTGAATAAGTAATTTATTAATGGTAAGACTTTCATTTTGCAAATTGCAAACCTACCAAACCAAGATAAATTTAACGTAACATACTTTTTCAGTAGGTTTTCTATCTCTACTTTTTAAAATCAGAATTTAACTTCGTAAGATCCTGCATATTGTCCACAATATTGATGCCCAAATATTTAACTTTTGTTGTGAACTTAATATTATATTGTTTCCTAATTTCTTATATATCCCCAAATTTCTTATTACAGAGAATCATCTCTGTCTTGTTCCAATTAGTTTTTAATCCCATTGCCTGCTCAAATCTCTCTAAATGTGTTTTTAATCCTGTCTAAAGCCCTGACTGGATCTTTAACCTTAATTGAAGTGTCACATGCAAATAGACAGACTTTCACATTTCCAATCCCTTCTATATCATTATCTCATCTTATTGAATTGGTGGATAGTTCCATCAGCATAATAATAGTTGTAGGGGATAGAGGACAGCCTTGTCTCATTCCTCTTTCTAAGCTTATCATTTCCGACATTCCGTCGTTAACTATTGCGGAAGTTTGATGATTATTATAAAGTTTTTCAATCACATTTTGAAATTTAATTACAAAAACCATTATTTGTATCATTTTCTTTAATGGTGCCCATTCCACCAAGTCAAAGGCCTGAGAAATGTCTAGTGATATTAAACCTATTCTCAATTTCTTCTGATTATCAAATTCTATAATATTAAATAACCACCTCATTAAATCATTAATTTGCATTCCCTTAATAAATCCTACTTGATCTTTTTAATATAGTCTCCTATAATAATAATAATTTCATGTCAGAGATTACTCTGGGTTGAAAGGATTTTTGCTGGAGAAACTCTGCTCATGGGATGCCCGAATGAGGCTCCTTTCATGTCCCCAAGTGCAGCACTTGGGTATCAAAACTCAACCTTCCAGTCTCCAAGCTCAGTGTCTTAACCACTAAGCCACCGGGGGAACGGCATATGAACTCATTTAATCTTTCTGCAAATACAGATGTAAATAATTTTGCATTCCTGATTAATTAAGGAAACACAGTGTTAAGAGTCTACTTTTTATTTATCTTTATCTGGTTTGGGAATCAACACAATCAGTGACTGAATCCATGAGGGTGGTATTACAAAGAACATTCTAAAATGGAAGTTACAGGTTGATCAGATTTCTCTTGTTGAGGGGCACTCTGAAGCACAGTGGCATCTAGCATTGTACATTTTTCCCATTTGGCTTTTTTAAAATTATACCTCGTGTGGAATGGTATAGATTGAGGTTGGATGGCTGAGTAGATCTAACATAAAATAGGTCCATACTGAGTGTTTGAGGTTGGATCAACTACATTCATAATGCATTTTTGAGCTATGGGCTATCTAACAAAAATTAGGTCTGGATTGGATCCTCTCTTTCCCTGCTACTGTGAAATGAATTGGGTAACTTCAGATCATGTATGAAGCACTCTGAATTGGGAGTCTGCCCTTTTTATAAGAGCCTCTTAATCATAGTCCTGAATGTTGCTATGGCTGTCAAACTCTCCATTTAGAAAGAGTTTCGATTTTTAATTTTAGATAATTCTTCAAACAAAAAATAGAATATTAAGTCGTTTATCAATCAATGTTACTGTATGTGCATCCAATTCAATTGCAAAAGTTTCTGTCCTCTTTGGGTCCATAATACCTGGTTTGACAAAAATGGCACTTCTGTATCATTTGTGGGCCTCTCAAGAATTAGGCACATCTCAGGAAAATTTGTTTGACACTGATTTGTTCCTTTGTAAGTTTCTTGGACATAAAGGATGTCACATTCCATTCTTCAACAGAAAAGCTACAAAAAGTGCTTTGAAACAGTTGTGCATCTGATGTCCTGATTATAAAATGTACAGTACTTTCTTTTCCTATATCAGTTCCTATATTAGTTCAGCTACTGTTGTGGATCAGCTACTTATCCTGCAGTCTGGCACTGGTGGCGGAAACCATGGGGAAAGGTCACAGCCATGATGTCGGGCCTCTTGGGTCCTCCCTGGGATCTCCCCCTGGCTGGCCAAAGGGGCGCTGGTCCAGGGTTCCTGCCAGTGGCTTCTCCTTCCTCCTCTCTGCCCCCTTCAGCTGCGTGGAGTTGGCCGAAAAGGTGCCAGTCCGGGGCTTCTGCTGGTGGCTTCTCTTTCACTGATTACTTAGTGAACCAACAATAGAGACTTGATATAGTGAACTCCTCTATTCATACCAAGGTTTTTTTCTCCCTCTTTTCTTTTATTTTCACACCAAGGATGTTCACCAATGATTCAACATTTAGTTTGATACTGTATTGTGTTTTTCTTCTTCTCTGTCTGTTAAACTGTGATAATATGCATGATAATACTTTGGCTAAACTGTGATAACATGTATGATGGGAGGATCCTGGTGTAGGAACTGGCAAACCACGCCAGTAAATTTATTCCAAGAGAACCCTATGGACTAAAACAAAAGGCAAAACAAAGGGGGCGATTTAGATGAAATTGGATGCTTAACACACATAGGAAGAAGAGGATTGACAGGAAAGGGGAGGAGAAATACAGCGTTGTAAGGAACAATACTACATGGAATGTGAGATCGATGAACCAAGGAAAACTAGAGGTGGTAAAAAATGAAATGGAAAGAATAAACATTGACGTTTTGGGAATCAGCGAGCTAAAATGGACAGGGATGGGCGAGTTCAACTCTGGAGACGATCACAACTACTATTGTGGACAAAAAAATCCTGAGAAAAAGTGGAGTAGCCATAATTGTCAATAAAAGAATGAGAAAAGCAGTAATGGGATACAACCTCAAAAATGATAGAATGAATGTCAGTCAGAATACAAGGCAAACCTTTCAATATTACTGTGATCCAAATATACGCACTAACCACTAGTGCAGATGAAGCCACAGTTGACCAGTTCTATGAGGACCTAGAACACCTCATAGAACAGACACCAAGAAATGATGTACACATTATATTAGGGGATTGGAATGCCAAAGTAGGAAACCAAAAAGTAAATGGAATAACAGGCAAGTTTGGTCTTGGAACATGAAATGAAGCAGGGCAAAGATTGATAGAGTTCTGCCATGGTAACACACTAGTCATAGCAAACACTCTCTTCCAGCAACACAAGAGGCGACTGTACACATTGACATCACCAGATCGGCAACATCGGAACCAGATTGACTACATACTCTGCAGTCAAAGATGGAGAACCTCCATTCAGGCAGCAAAAGCAAGACCTGGAGCAGACTGTGGCTCAGATCACAACCTACTGATAGCAAAATTCAGACTAAAGAAAATAGGGAAAACAACCAGGCCAGAAAGATATGACCTAGACCCAGTGGTGGGCATCAGCAGGTTCGCACCAGTTCACCAGAACTGGTAACAGAAATTCCGGCTGGCCCAGCCCATTCAAGTTTTGAAATAAAGTAGTCCTAATTCGGGTGCAATGGAGGGCTTTCCCCCTGGTCATGCCCACCATACCACATCCACAGTGTGGTAGTAAAAATGTTTGGAGCCCACCACTGCCTAGACCATATCCCTAAAGAATACACAGTGTACAGCCGTGTCCATTGTCTTGATTCCCAAACACTAAATTGGTGACGAAGGTGGGATATGGATTCCCACGGGGACAAGACAATATCACAGAAGCCAGTTTTCGACGTGACCCATCCCGAGCGATGGGACTGGTTTGAGATGCATTTCAAGAGTACGGTGGCGTATGCGGGCATCACCGACGCTGGGAAGAAGAAGGGTCTTCTCATCACAATGCTCGGGTTCCACGCCGTGCAAGCACTGATGGATCTGGTGGCACCACGAGAGGTGGACCAGGTTTCGGTGACAGAAATACTGGGGGTTCTGCGGAGCCATTTCAAGCCCAAGGTATCCTTCTTCTCTGCCAGGGCCACCTTCGCGAGGAGGGACCAAAAGCCGGGTGAGTCAATATCCGAGTATGCAGCGGCCCTCCGCATCTTGGCAACCCCATGCGAATGGCGGGAAATTCTAGACGTGGCCCTAAGGGACAGGATGCTCTGCGGGATGAGAGACGGGGAGACCCAGAGGAAGCTCATGAACCGAGGCCACGACCTCACTTTTAAAGAGGTACTACAAGAGGCTCTAGCAGCTGAATCCACGTGGGCCGGGTACAAGCTTCTCAAGGCAAAGCCCCCACCAGTTGAGGCAGCTGCATCCGCCGTCCAGGCGGCCTGGAGGGCGACCCCTGCCCCACGCTCGCCCACATCCTCAGAGGCTTCTGCCACCCCAGGCTCCAGCGAAGATGAGAGGGTCCGGAAGGTCAGGAAAGGGCTGAGCGAGAAGAAAGGAAAGGGGGGGCGGCGCTGCGATGGGTGCGGAGCGTCCCACGAGAGGAGCAAGTGTCCATTCCGGAAAGCTGAGTGCCACAACTGTGGGCGGAAGGGCCACATTGCCAGGGTCTGCAAGCAACGCCGGGAAGAGAGTAAGCGCTCCACGAGCAGCCGGGATGGCGTCGGCAGGGTCGGCGATGGCGGCGACGACCCAGAGGGGAACCACGTGTGCCTACGAGTGCACGCGGAAGACGACGTGGCCGTCCACAGCGTGCCTCTAGGGCAACCACGTTTTTATGCTGAGGTACTGTTGCAAGGGGTCCCTGTTAAGATGGAGATAGACTCGGGGTCTGTATACTCCCTCATGTCCCATAAGGAATTTTTGCGGATTCCCCCCAAGGAGCGACCCAAACTCAAGGAGATGGGGGCGAACTTAAGAGATGTGCAGGGAAATGTGATTCCAGTATTGGGGATTGGGGACTTCGAGACACGGTACAAGGGACTCCGAAGGAAACTCCCCCTGGTAGTTCTAAGAGAGGGGCGGTGTAATCTCCTGGGGACACAATGGTTCAAACCCCTGGACATCTTCATAGGCGGTGTCCATGCCATCGGGGGGAATGAGATTCAGGCAGTGTGCGACGCACACGCAGAGGTATTCAAGAAGGGACTCGGGAAGTACAAGGGGCCCCCAGTTTCCTTCTACCTGGACCCGGAGGTCCGCCCAATGAGACTAAAGCCACGTCGGGTTTCATTCGCCCTAAAGGACAAAATTGAGGCGGAACTGGACAAACTAGTGGGGCAAGGGATTTTAGTGCCGGTGGACTCTACATGTGCTCTTAAGCAGAGCTGCTGCTGAGGAGAGCCAAACAAAGGAAGCGAGCACTGGTAAGTTTTGCAGTTGGAGTAGAGCTGCTTTAGAGGCCTCCACTAATTTAAATTGATAATTTAAACTGCTGAGAGCCACCTCTGTTCAAACAGATTACAAACTAGTAACAAAGGAAGAATATAGTCTAGCTAGGTAGAAAGGTAGTAAACGTGTACATTTTTGAAGCCCAGAATACTGCACTTATTAAAATGGATTCTCAGGGAACAGTTGTAGTTACCTGCAATACTTGTGCCATGTTTGTGTTCTTGCCAAAGCATATGGAGAACTACACTTGCAGCAAGTGCAAGCTGGTTGCACTACTAGAAGAGAAGGTCCAGCAGCTAGAGGCCCGCATATCTAACCATCAACAAATTAAGGAGCTTGAGCTGTTCTTGGACAGAGCGGAACAGACTATGCTGGACAAAGAAGAGACAGGGCACAGTTCTGAGGGAGAAGGCCCTTCACTAACTCAGGAGGGAGATGTTTGGAGGAATGTGACTCAAAGGAGGAGAAGAGTAGGGGATCACTCTGAGAGTCTGAAATTACAGAATAAATTTGAGGCTCTTTCCCTTATCACACCTGATGAGGCACAACTGCAAGAGGCAGTCTAACAATGCAACTGGACACAAAAGACTGTGTCAGAAAAGCATATATAAATGCTTGTATACAAATGTCAGAAGCCTCCGGAACAAAATAGGGGAGCTGGAATACTTAGCAATAGATAAGAATATTGATATTATTGGTATCACTGAAACCTGGTGGATGGATGATAACCAATGGGATACAGTTATCCCAGGCTACAAACTGTACAGGAAAGATAGGAAGGGGCAAATGGGAGGTGGTGTGGCCTTGTATGTCAAAGAAGTGATAAAATCGTATGAATTGGAATATCTAGGTGATTTGGAGTCACCATTAGAAGCTCTGTGGGTAAGAGTACCAGGCCACAAGGATGGTCTAACAGTAGGCATATACTATCGGCCTCCGACCCAAACTCTTGAGGGAGACTGGCAGTTGGAGATTGTTGTAAAGGAGGCATCCAAGAAGGGAAGCCTGGTTATAATGGGGGACTTCAATTACCCTCACATAGACTGGGTCAACTGTTGTTCAGCACATGATAAAGAGATAAAGTTCCTAGATATGCTAAATGATTATTCCCTGGGACAGATGGTTGAAGACCCAACTAGAGGTACAAGAATCCTTGACTTGATCCTGAGTAATACTCAGGATCTGGTGCAAGATGTTAATGTGACTGATCCAATAGGGAACAGTGACCACAACTCAATTATGTTTAACTTGATCATAGACCGCAAGTCACTGATAAAATCTAACACAGAGACCTTAAATTTTCAAAAAGGAAATTTCCCAAAGTTGAGGAAACTAGTAAAAAAGAAGCTGAAAGGGAATATTGAGAGAGTCCAAACACTCCAAGAGGCATGGAGGCTGTTTACAAAAACAATAACAGAGGCTCAATTGGAATGCATACCCAAAAGGAAAAAGGGCACTGCCAGGTCCAAGAGGACTCCGATGTGGCTTACAGGAGCTGTTCGGGAAGTGATCAAGAGCAAGAAAAGCTCATTTAGAAGATGGAAGGCTTGTCCAAATGAGGACAGCAGGCAGAAACATAAATTCTGGCAGAACAAATGCAAGGCAACAATCAGGAAAGCAAAGCAAGACTTTGAGGAGCGTATAGCTAAAAATACTCAGAGAAATAACAAAGACTTCTTTAAGTACATTAGAAGTAAGAACCCAACTAGGAAGGCCATTGGACCATTAGATGACAATGGAAGGCAAGGGGTTATTAAAGAGGAAACAGAGATTGCAGAGAGACTCAATGAATTCTTTGCTTCAGTATTCACTGAAGAAGACAGAGGCCACATGCCCAAAACAGAGCCTATCTTCGTAGGGAGGGAAACCGAAGAATTAAGCCAGATAGAAATAACCAGGGAGGAGGTCCTTGCATGTCTTGTTAAGCTAAACACTAACAAATCACCAGGACCAGATGGCATCCATCCACGAGTTCTCAGGGAACTTAAAGATGAAATTGCTGATCTCCTAGCCAAAATATATAATCTTTCCCTCAAATCAGGCTTTGTGCCTGATGACTGGAAGGTAGCGAATGTAACACCAATTTTCAAAAAAGGATCCAGGGGTGATCCAGGAAATTACCGACCTGTCAGTTTGACATGTGTCCCAGGTAAAGTGATGGAAACCATCCTAAAAGATAGAATTAATAGGCACATAGAAGAGAAGGCGCTGCTAAAGGAGAGCCAACATGGCTTTTGCAAGGGCAAATCATGCCTCACTAATCTGTTGGAATTTTTTGAGAGTGTCAACAAGCATGTGGATAAGGGGGATCCAGTTGACATTGTTTATCTGGACTTTCAGAAGGCTTTTGACAAGGTCCCACACCAAAGGCTCTTGAATAAACTTACCAGTCACGGAATAAAGGGACAGGTCTTGTCCTGGATCAGCAACTGGCTAAGGGACAGGAAACAGAGGGTAGCACTCAATGGACACTTCTCCAAGTGGAGGGAAGTAAAGAGTGGGGTCCCCCAAGGTTCAGTACTGGGACCCCTGCTTTTCAACCTCTTCATAAATGATCTAGAGGTAGGAGTAAAAAGCAAGGTAGCCAAATTTGCTGATGACACTAAATTATACAGGGTAGTGAAAACTGTGAGAGATTGTGAGGAGCTCCAGAGGGATCTCTTGACACTGGGGGAGTGGGCAAAACAGTGGCAAATGAGTTTCAACATTAGTAAGTGCAGAGTGATGCATGTTGGGGCAAAGAACCCCAATTACATTTATAAACTGATGGGGTCTGAACTCTCTGCGACAAACCAGGAAAGGGACCTTGGTGTCCTGGTGGACAGCTCAATGAAGGTGTCAACCCAGTGTGCCTCAGCAGTGAAAAAAGCAAACTCAATGCTAGGGATCATTAGGAAGGGTATAGAAAATAAGTCAGCAAGTGTCATTTTGCCTCTTTATAAATCTATGGTGAGGCCCCATCTGGAATACTGTGTACAGTTCTGGTCGCCATACCTCCAGAAAGATATTATGGAGCTGGAAAAAGTGCAGAGGAGGGCAACCAGAATGATTAGGGGACTGGAACACCTTCCTTACCATCTGAGGCTGCAACAGTTGGGCCTCTTCACTCTTGAACGACGACGTCTAAGAGGTGACCTGATTGAAGTTTATAAAATCATGCACGGTGTGGACAAAGTAGATAAGGAAAAACTGTTTTCCCTATCGCATAACACTAGAACTAGGGGACACTCCATGAAACTTTTGGGTACTAGTTCTCAAAACAAATAAGAGAAAGTACTTTTTCACCCAGAGGATTACTGGTCTATGGAACTCTCTGCCAGAAGAAGTGGTGACAGCTGTCAGTCTTGACAGCTTTAAGAAAGGATTAGACAAGTTCATGGAGGACAAGAGTATCAATGGCTATAATTATGGATACTTAAGGACAACCTGCGGGTTGGAGAGATAGGCAGGATATCTCTCAATGCCATTTCCAGAGAATCCTAAGCAGGTGAAGGCATCTGCTTGGAAATACCCTGAAGGAAATGGTGAGCCACTGTGTGAGACAGAATGCTGGACTGGATGGGCTGTGGCCTGTTCCAGCAAGGCTGTTCTTATGTTCTTATGTTCTTATGACTCTGCAGAGTGGGAGACTCCTATTGTTACAGTATTGAAAGCAAATGGGGAGGTGCGAATTTGCGCTGACTACAAGTGTACAATTAACAAGGCGATCCGCCCTAATGCCTATCCGGTGCCGGTAGTTAGCCATCTGCTGGCCACTTTACATGGGGGAAAAGTTTTTGCTAAACTAGATCTGGCGCAGGCGTATCAGCAGCTTCCAGTAACCCCAGCCACAGCTGCTGCGCAGACCATTGTAACTCACAAGGGGGCATTCAAGGTAACGCGCCTACAGTTTGGCGTGAACTCGGCGCCGGGGATATTTCAGTCTCTTGTGGAACGGTTGCTAAAGAAATTACCAGGGGTCTTGCCATTTTTCGATGACATCTTGATATCTGGGGAGAGCGAATCAGAACTGGCCCAGAGACTAGATAGGGTCCTTACAGCCTTCGAATCCGCGGGGTTGAGGCTGTGGAGGGACAAATGTGTGTTTCTGGCCAGGGAGGTGGAGTTTCTGGGGTTCCGCATAACCTCTGCGGGGGTGAAACCCGCTGAGTCTAAAGTCGCAGCTATTCAAAACGCCCCTTGCCCCACCGCGAAACCGGAGCTGCAGTCCTTCCTGGGGCTGCTGAATTTTTACCATTCCTTCCTGCCCAGGAAAGCGACGATTGCAGAGCCCCTGCATGGGTTGCTGAAGAAGGATGCGGTTTGGCGGTGAGGGGAGAAACAGGAGCGGGCTTTCAGGGAACTCAAGCAGCTCCTCTCCTCGGAGGCTATTCTAACCCACTTCGACCCAAAGAAGCCGGTAGTCTTGGTCTGCGACGCCTCACCAGTGGGGGTGGGGGCGGTCCTGTGCCACGTGCTAGAGGGGGGGCGAGAAGCCCCAGTTGCATTCTACTCGAGATCATTGTCCAAGGCTGAACGAAATTACGCCCAAACAGATAGGGAGGCACTTGCCATTGTTGCGGGGACAAAGAAGTTCCATGATTTTTTGTATGGTCGCCCATTCACCATTGTAACCGATCACAAGCCGCTGTTGGGTATTTTCACCTCAGACAAGCCCACTCCACAGATCCTCTCCCCCAGGATGCTTAGGTGGGCGATTTTTCTGAATGCATACAGGGGGGCGTTAGAGTACTGCCCCGGGAAAGAGATAAGCCACGCGGACGCCCTCTCAAGGTCTCCTCTGCCCCACCTGGGGGACCCAAAGTGTGAGGTAGAACAGGATAGCCAAGTCCTCCTCATTGAAGCCCTGGATGCACCCCCCATTTTGCCCAAGGAAATTGCTGCCGAAACGGCCAAGGATAAAACGTTAGCCCTTGTGAGATCCTGGGTACAGAAGGGGTGGCCCACAGCTCCCCCCGCAGACGAGTTTGTGGCATTTTTCAGGAAGAGGGTTGAGTTGTCCGCAGAAAGGGGGTGTCTGTTGTGAGGGGAGAGGGTGGTGGTCCCACAGGCACTAAGAGCGAGGGTGCTACGGCTTTTACATGTCAGCCACCCAGGGATTGTGCGCTCTAAGGCGCTGGCCAGAAGCTACTTCTGGTGGCCTCAGCTAGACGCAGACATTGAACACATGGTGAACACCTGCGAAAGTTGCCAGAGCTCTCGGCCTGAGGAGTCCCGCCTCCCACACAGAGAATGGGACACAGCTAGGGGGCCGTGGTCCCGCCTCCACATAGACTTCGCAGGGCCATTCAGGGGTTCATTTTTTCTACTTGTGGTGGACGCATACTCCAAGTGGTTAGAGGTAATTCCAATGTGCAACACCTCATCAGCTGGGACCATAAAACAGCTGCGCAAGCTGATATGCACGTTCGGGATACCTGACGTCATAATTAGTGACAATGCGAGTTGTTTCACGTCAGCCGAGTTCCAGGCGTTCTTAGAGTCCAACGCCATTTGGCACATTACCTCAGCCCCTTTTCATCCTGCAACAAATGGCCAGGCGGAGCGTCTGGTGCGCACAATGAAGGAAGGGCTGCGGCGCATGGGTCCCGGGGATCTGGACCGGCAGCTCTGCCAGTTTCTGTTGGCATATCGAGTGACGCCATTGGCGTCGGGGTTCTCTCCCGCGGAACTCCTCATGAAGAGGAAGTTACACTCATTATTAACTAGGTTGGATCCCACCCGGGTCGAGGATAGAGGAAGAAACATTGAGCACAGCCCCACCAAAAACTTCCAGATAGGAGAGCCTGTTCATTGCAGAAACTACGCCACCACGGGGCCAGCATGGGTGCCGGGGGTAGTCATTAATCAAACAGGACCAGTCTCATTCTGTGTCGAGACCAACACGGGTCTCCTCTGGAGAAGGCACGCTGACCAACTTAGGCACCGAGTAATTGGGGGGCCGGACAGAGGGGCTCATCAGCAAAGTTCAGCGTTAGGGTTCTCCTCCACCCATTTAGCCCAAGGGGGAGAAAACGTAGGGCAACAGTCCCAAACAGGGGGGGGGGGGAAGCTTAGGGTCAAACTCATATCCTTTTCATACGCCAGCTCTATCCAGTCCCTTGAAAGAGAGGAACGAGTTTGCCCCTGTAGTTCTACCCAGTCCCTCGAAGGAGGGAAATGAGTTTGCCACTATTGCCCCTGAATTAGATTTTGAGTTACCAAACCGGGGGGGTTTTTCGGAGTGTTCCCCCACCCGTCCAGGCGAAGAGCGGGGTTTTTCTTTAGCCCCTTGTGCCCCCGGTTTGTCCACATCCACATCAGAAACCCTTCCTCCCCCTTCTCCTGCCCATCCCAAAGCGGCAAGCCCGCGGCGAGTCACTAACGAGTCATCCTCTCCAATTGCAGGACAAGAACCAGGAGGACACAGACGAGGGGGGATGGCCGAGTCAAGCATAATGGCCGCACGGCCAAAACGCACATGCAAGAAACCAGTTTGGTTAAGGGACTTTGTCCCATCTTAGGGGGGAGGGATGTTGTGTACTGAATGTAGTGTGTTGAATGTATTTGTAACCACACGAATGGGTACAGGTAACACTGTAACCTTCTGTATGAGGACGCGAGCTAGTGGCCACCGGGGGCAATAGCGAGCGCCCAGCTCACAGGGTTCACATTGCTCAAATGCCTTCAGCTGCGCGGGAAAGATTCCCGTGCTCACCTCACCTGGACAAGAAGGGCGTGACCAAGGATGACGTCACTTGGACAGCAGCCAATGCCTGTCAAAGAGCCAGATTCAACTAGATAGCCACCGTATAAAAAGAGCTGTTTGTCCGCCATTACCACATGTTCGTGCTGTACTCCATGCAATAAAGATGTGTTAGGCTAGCTTACAGCCGTGTCCATTGTCTTGATTCCCAAACACTAAAGGAATATAACAACTGTAAAGTGCTTTGATAATCTGTTTGCTTCAAAAGGCTTCTTTACTAATTAACACCTTAAAAGCAGAGCTTGAGGAAGCTATTTTCATGGAGAGTAAGGCAGTTCCCAGAACCTGGCAAACAACATGGCCAAGATCCATATTGGCTGGAAGATACTTGGAGCTGTAATCCAGAGAAGGTTTTTAAAGCAAGCTTTGCTTTAAAATAGTTCAGTGCTTGCAAATGTCTGCCTCAGAAAAGGTGAGCCAAACCAGGCAGGGTCAAAATCAGATATTGCATATCTTTTACTTATTTCAGTCTCTTCAGACAAGTTTTGAAAAAATGTAAAGTTTTCTCCTTGCTGGGCAAAACTTAAAGTTTTGGTGCATTTTCTTTTTACAACCAAATACTTTTTTTTCCCAAGAAAGAAAGAATGACAGTGGAAATGTTTCTTACTCCAGAAACCTATTTCTTGCTCAGGAACCCCTGCATGTATTTTTAATATGATCCACATTTTTAATACAAAATTCAAGTTTTCTGTACAACCTCCCCTGCACTCCCACCCATAGCTTCTTGAGAATCTTGCTGGAGCAAAAACTCTTGGAGAAGTTCCTCCCCCCCCCCCTTTTCCTTCCTTCCTTCCTTCCTTCTTGGATGAATTATTAATGTGTTCTTTTTCCCCACTGAGAATGAGAGAAGTTAGAGGTATTCATTATATCCTTTGTCAAAGTACAGGTCTGGCAAAATGAAGCTGTGGGTGTGGCCAAATAAGAATCAGTATCACAGGTATGTGGTTTAAAACATTTCATGAGTATCTTAGACTGTCCCTCACAGGAGTTTACCTCCCAAGGATATCTGGATCTTCTGGGCATGATTTCTGTCAGGCCTGTAGCCTGGGATGGGAGGAAGAGGTTATTTGTATCCTTCCCCAAGTCCTATAATTCAAGTCCTTTATGCTATACATTCCTACTCTGCCATGGATATTTTAAACTGAAATAATTGAAATCTGGTTATGGGTTTAACTTGACAGGCCGTTTGGCCCTCCAATTAATGATCAGTTGGTGGACATAAGTTAAGCTAAATCCATTTGTCAGTTATCCCAGCAAAGTTTAGAATGTAACAATTCTCAGAAAATTGTAGTCCTATGTCAGTGTCAGAAAAGACACCTGCAATACTAGTCAAATATAATTTTAAAAAGAGATTTTTTTCTGACACAAAGGTTAGTTTGCATATCAGAAACAGTAAAATAAGAAGCAGCCCTAAGATGTATCAGAACACGTATATCTGAACTCCAGGGGGAGATGTGAGACCAAAAGGGAAACAGTTACACACTCATCTCTTAGCTGATTTCTCTTAACTTAACCTATAAAGGAGAAGTAAGGTATGTGTCCGGCAGGCATACCCACACCCCTGAAGCCTATCCTGTAATGCTCTGCACATGCCTACCTTTTGTCCCCGAGATCAGCCCTGTGAGGATCCGGTGGCAGAGAGTGGGTCGTACGTCCCATGAAGTCGAAAAATAACTGCGCACACGCAAACTAGAGGCGGGAAAATGTCTGTGTGCAGTCGCATGGAGATCCGTTTAGACTTGTATGCCAGAAAAAGAAAAGAACTCCACACGTGGCGGAAAAAGAACAGCAGGCAGAACACTGTGCATGCCCCAATGCTTCAACTACGCATGTGTGCCAGGAAAAAAAGGAACTCCGCATGCAGAACACTGTGTGCATGCCCGAATGTGTCAACAGAAACCCCGGTGCCAAAATCAAAGTTCCGACACAGACAAAGCTCGCCCCAGCACAGCTGACAACAGCTGACGAGGCAGAGGCTAAGTCTAGCGGCAAGGCTAATGGCAAATACAGCACAAAAACACTGAAAACAACTTCCTCAAACAAACAACACACCCAGTCCACATTCACACATCATAGAAGAAGAAAAAGAAATACCTCAGTGCCTGACAGGATGCCTGCACCTCAGCGCCTGAGAGGATGCCTGCACAGTGGTCCATTCCCACAAGAGTCACCAGACACATATCAAAAATGGTGAATACTGGACTCACACAAAAAACAACAACCATGAACACCAAACACTGCTAAATAAAAAAAATAGCACAAAGCAATACTAAGAGAGAAGGACGCGCCAAAGTAGATCAACACTAAAAGTAACAAAGAGTACATCAGAAAATTAACCAAAGACATGAGTAAAATCAATATATATAACAACAAAAACCAAAACCTAAAAAAAAAAGGCCAAATTCTGTAATTGCCCACAGATACTAAAAAGAAAGAAAAAACATTGAACAAACGAAGTGTGAGATACACTGCCACTAACAACAGCTACACAGTGCAGGTAAGCACAATCACAAGTATCACCACATTATGTTTCTATAATGAATTTGTAAGGTAAATAAGAATCATTGTGTTGCAATATATGTTAGTAAAAAAACACCTGTAATGTCTGCTGTGTGCAAAGTGAATGAGAGCTACATGAAACTTTATGATTCCTGTAAACAAAATGAATAAAGCCAAATATCACATCGCTCCTTAAAGATGACTTTCCTAAATAATATTATAACACACCAAAACATTTTGCATGCCTACTCCAATGACATTTACACATGCACGCACACGCACACACACCACTTTTTTAAAGTTATGAAAGCCTATATGAGCAATGAGTTTTTATATACACATCAAAAAAACCACATAGGGAAATACATTTTTATTTCACTCGCACCACAACCATAGGGAAATAAGTCATTATGCAAATCAATGACTATGTGTTATGCCCCGGTGGAACCACATATGCCAGACATACCACCCTTCATTTGGGGGAAAAAGCACGATCACACAAAACCAACCACACTCACAAGTAGACCTACACACACACTAAACATGTTTTTAAAATGCACCTCCTTACAAACAAACACACACACACTCGCAACATCAACAGCCGACCACAGCAAAACATCATACCCACACAGAACCACCACACACACTGAGCAATCACCATAGACATTTAATTGCTGACAATCAAAGCAGCTGAATGGAGGAGCACATGTTGCTCCAAAAATCACACAGCTCCTACCACTCATAAACCCAATGTTTTCCTTGCAGCTGCAACAGTGTGGAGCCAACATAAAAGCCACCACTGTCTGCTTCTGCAGACATTTATGTGGCCATGTGGCCGGCATGACTAAACACCAGAGTGCATGGAAAGTTGATAATGTCCCTCCTAAGTTGTCCCTGTACTGTCTCACTCCAAAATTCGAACACACTTACCTCCCCCATGCAAGAATACAACAGTGGGGATCCAGAAGCCCATTTCCTATGTAGGCAACGGACACTAACGAAATGATCTATACAAAGCAAAACCAGAGGGCAAGAATATGTCATCAAAATAAAATCTGTGCAGAGTGAGTGAAGAAGGGAGGGAAGAGCATCTGCCTTAGCAACAACAACAACAACAACAAACATGCAAGGCTGGGCAATCAACTAGTAGAGAAATAAGAACGTTGGAATCTTAGGATGAACAACAGTGGCTTCTCCCAGTCAATGTTTTATATGACAAACTAGCTTATCATCATTTCTAACTTTGGAGCAAAACATGCATTGCAACAGCAGGAGAACAGGGAGAACAAAGCAAAATAAACAAATAAATAAAATTAAAGAACCTAATTTTCTCAGTAAGTTGCTTAAAGGGCTGTTTCCCCTTGTTTGAAATTTATTTTTATGAAGGCACAGCTGTTCTTTATCTACATAGCAATTTTCAGGACATTATTGACATTAGGCCAAAATCTGAGTTGTAAGATAAGGCTGGATGGGGGTGATAAATGTCTAGATCACAGTTTAATGTGCATTTACTTTCAGCGCAGTAAATATGGACACAATACCAATCAGGATTTCTTTAGATTTATGTCTTTCACCTTTTACTAGCATATGTAAGTGTGATTTACACTCATCAGTGAGTTCTCTTTCTTCAGAAGCATCTCAGCATATCCTTAGATTTATAAGTCCCCCTTTGTTCATACAGTGAAGAGTAAAGTGAAACAAAACCAATTAAACCTGGCACATCTAACCAAAGTAACTTACCATATATACTCAAGTATAAGCCAATATTTTTCAGCACCAAAAATGTGCTGGGGAAAAACAGACTCAGCTTATACTTGAGTCATCTGCACATGCATGCACGCATAAATGCACACATACTCTCTTGATCTATCCTGGCCCTGCAATGTAGGAAAGCTTCAGCAGGAGAAGTGGGTACCTAAGGCTTCTCCATCCAGTGTGCCAAGCTGCCCCTTTGTACCTGAGAGAGCCCCACCACCATGCAGCTGGTTTGTTGCCATGGAGCAGGGACAACAAGGTGGGTACATGAAGCCGCAGGAGTTGAGGGTGTCCTTCTTCTTAACAGGGCATCCCTGCAGCTTCACTCACCCACCTCACCATCCCTGCTCCATGGTGACAAACTGTCTGCCTGGTGGAGGGGGCCACTCACGGAGATGACATGACAGGAGAAGTAGATGGCAAAGGCTTCCCCATCCAGTACACCAAGCCACCCCCTGCACCCAAGAGAGTCCTGCAACCAGGCAGCCAGTTTGTCACCATGGAGCAGGGATGACGTGGTGGGTAAGTAAAGCCGCAGGGACTGAGGGGAGCCAGCTTTGCCTTTCTCTGAGAGAATGGAGGCTTGAATGGGTCCCTCTCCCTAACAGGGCTTCCCAGTGACTTAACTCACCTGCCTCATCATCCCTGCTCCATGGCCACCTCAGCGCCGGAGGGCTTTGGCTGCTTTTTTCTCCTCATCTGGTGTGTGCCAAGCCAGATGGGGGAAGCCTCACTCCAGCCACTCACTCACTTGCTTACAGCAAGAGAGAGAGAGAGAGGGGCAGAAGCAAGGTTTCAAGTCATAGTTCCCATGTTCTGCCCCTGTGCTATGACCCGCCCACCCCCCTTCCCCAGCAGTGTGAGTGCTGGTTAAGTGGTGCTGCTGTCACTTAGCATGGCCCTCCTTGCTCAGCTAGCCACACATGCATGCCATGCACACACACACAAGCACACACATACTGGTAGGCAGACTCCCCATCCTCCTTTGGAAGAGCCAGCCTTGATCACTACTACAGCTGCCTCTCCTACTAGAAATGGATAATCTTAGGCCAAAACAAAAATGCCAGTCATACAAGGATGGTTTCAAAATTAATGTCATGTCAATAGCTGAAGAGAGCAATAACATTATTGCAACTAGGGAATTTTGTGTTGATGAAAAACAAGTGAGAGACTGGCGGAAAATGAAGGATGACTAGGAACAGATTCAAAAAGCTAAAAATGCCAGACATGGTTTGACGGTTTCTTATGGGGCTCTAGAGATTGATTTACACAAGTGGGTTATGGAGTGTGGTCAAAATGGTTCCTGCATAACACGCATGGAAATTCTCTTACATGCTCTTCAAAGGGCTAAAGATAACAAATATAAAGCACCAGGCATTTCAAAATGCATTTTAAAAACTAGCAGTATAAATGTGATGCTATCATGTGATCCTTCTGATATACCAGTTAGAGTTGGCATATAATGTTTCTTCTGGGGAATGCAAGAGGTTCAAAAAGGACATATTTTGAGCAAGTAGCTAGAGTGAGGATATTGTAACTGTATCTCAGTTCTCTATCTCTGTCAAACACCATTTTCAGTGATTGAGTCAAATTGAAAGAGATTGGACGAAAGGACTGCTCTTTAAGTAAATTAAATGTTTACCCTGATAACACTGCAAAGTGTGATGAGAATGAAAGCGCGGCGCCAAAATGGCCACCGCGCTCTTTGCGGCCCCCCCCACCCGGACTCAGACATCCGGGTGAGTCAGGGGGCGTGGCCACCCCTCTATAAAAGGGGTGGCCATGAGGCAGCCGAGCTGCCATTTTAGAAACAGCGACGGAGAGGAGAAGCTTTTCTCCATCGCTCTTCGTCTCTTTAGAGAGCCGTCCAGGGCTGCAGAGCCTTAGCGGATCTTTGCTTCTTAATCTTCGGCTTTACAGCCATCGGGTTTTTGATCCCTGGAAAGGGATCGTCCTTTCATTATGCCTCCTAGAAGAAGGCTATGGCGACTCAGGCTCGCCCAAACAGGAGGCAGAAGTCGGGTCGGAGGACCGCGACTGCGCCCCCCCCCCAACTGGACTCCTTAACGGAGGCACCCACCGGGACCGGTGGGATGGGGCAGCTTAGGCCATGGCCCCCGGCTTTCCAGCCTCAGGATGGCCCTGCAGGGGCTTCGGCCCCTGGCCCGCGATTGCCGGCCATGGGTCCAGACAAGGTGGGCCGTGTGGCCCACCTTGCCATGGCTGCACCCCTGCAATGGAGCAAGACAACACGTTTGCCCACTGTTACCGGTGGGATGGAGCAGATTGGGATATGGCCCTCGGCTCTCAACCTCAGGCCGGCCCTTCAGGGGATTCGGCCCTCGGCCTGCAGTTGCCAGCCATGGGCCAGAATGATTGGGGGGAAGGCCTGGTGCTGGCACACAGCATGTTTTACCCCCTCAGGGGCCGGAGTTTTGGGCAGGGCCCTATTCTGGCCCAGGATCTCAAATTGGGGCCTCTGGCCCAATCCCTAGCCAGCCGGCCGGCCCACCTGGCCCACCTTATACTAGGGGTTTCTGTGGCAGGGGATGCCTGGTTAGCATGTTTGGGCTGTGCTGGAGGCATCCTGGGCAATCCAGTGGGAGGGGGCCCTTCCCTATCTACCGGGGCACTTCATGTCTGCCGGCTACTTCGACCGCTGCCACTCTGCAACAGGCGGCCAGCTGGGTCGAGCTGCTTGGGACACTCCGGCCTGTGCCTGCCGCCATCTCGCAGCTCCCTGTTTCTCCAGAACTGCAACCGGGGTGTGGTCGGATGTGGCCCCAGAGCTCGATTTCGGTCGCGAGCTCCGATGCCCGCCGTGGGCCGGAACCCCCAGTGGGGGAGGCTCATGGGGGTGCAACTAGTGAGTATTAGGTTCAAGTTGAATGCACCCACATCGCAGTCCACTTCCAGCAGTGGGGTTCAGTGGTCATGGCTTTGCCAATTTGAGGCTAGTGGGCATCACTTGCCAGCCTATCCCAGTGCCCCCTGGTTGCATTCTGGCACGATGTTGGGGGTGGGGGTTTCCACGATGTCTGGTTATTTATTGCACCCTGGTGATCATTTGTTCCAGGTCACGAGGGAAAAGATTTGATGGGAGGAGTACGTGGATATATTCTCCCTATGAACCGGATTCCAATAAGGATAGGCGGTGCGGACAGAAGGACAGAGACATGTGCGGTCCCGCCGTAGTAAGCCACCACGCACTGGGGTGTCCGCCCCCGGGACAGTGCTGAGCATCGCAGGGGCTGTCCGGGTCCTGCTGCGCATGCCCTTTATGCAGACTGTCCTGTGAGGGCTTTGCCGATGGCCGGCTATTACTTGCCCCTGGGTGTTATTGGCCGCAGGCCATGAGGGGTAAGGGCTGGAGGGGGATATGTGGATATTCTCCCTATTGAACTGCGAGCCCACTAGGAGGAGAGAGAGGGACAGGGCGACTGAGACAATGAGATGTCCCATCGTCGTGAGCCACCGCACACCTTGGGCCAACTGGTCGGCGGCATACCTTATACGTATGGTGGTATGCCGCGGGGCTTGACCTGCTTGGGCCATCCTTGTGCTTCCAGCCATCGCTAATATTTGCAGGGCGATGGTTGATTAGATGGGCCCATGGCAGTTGGCTTACGGTGAGGCATGTGGATGAGGGTGGCTCTATACCTTGAGGGGAGGTGGGATGAGCCCTGTCAGCTAGTGTGCTCGTGTACATCACTCCCACGTGACTGGTGCCTGGTGATAGGTACCATGGTGGTCATGCTGAGCAGTGGGCTGCTCAGACACAGGCTCCACGCTAACTGGTCGGGCAGGGGGTTCCAGCCCGCCTGCTGTGTTCGACCTGCTCAGCTGACGATGCGTGTACTAAGCACCACGGTCGTTACCGACTTTGTGTCCCCTTTTGCGCTGGCCCTCACGCCGCCTCCGCGTGCCCGCGGGTTGGTGGGTTACGGGGCAGAGGTAGGGGTGCACAGGGGCGATCAGAGCTCCGTCTGAAGCAACTAACCTTGTCATAAGCCCCCCCCCCTGCCCCAATTAGTATAGTCAACCTGGAGAGATGGCACTCAGTTCATCCAAGAAGGGATTGGGCGGGATACCTGCCGGAGGGTTTTCTATGGGGGCTTTTGTATCCATTCGGGGTGTTGGGGGTCCCAGGATGCTACTAATCTGGTTCCCTTGCAGGGTAACGAAGAAGGGGCTCCACTGTCCACAGCTAAGGGAGTTGGGGCTATGAGAGTAGCGGGGGCCCTCCTTGGAACCACCTTTCCTAAGTCGAATGTCTCCCCCATGAAGCTCATACTGAGCTAGAACTAGGGTGAATGTCATTTAATCCTATATTCAGCTTACCCTGTGGGTTCTCCATTCAGGGATGCCATTCCTGATGACCTTCAGTCAGGTACTCGTAGTTGGTTCGGCTACTATGGGTGGCACGCTCACACAGTTCTGGTGCTGTTTTGACACACTGTGCTATGCACTCGGCTTCCAGATTATTGCCAGTGCACCCAATGATTTAGACCTATTGGGTTTTTTAGGTTCCGAGGGGAATTTTACTTAGATAAGGCCAACCCCCTTCTGACTGAGTTAATTCATGTTCAGCACTCGACCGATTGGGGACTTCACTCAGTGGCCATTTGCTCACAGGTCGGGGTCTCGGTCTCTAGCCCATTACCTCGATGACTTTTGGTTCGGGGGTGAACGGGGCTTGGACACGTGCACGCGTCTACTCATTTTCATTCAGACACTCAGGTGGGAACTGGGTGTCCCCTTGGCGAGGTCCCATCTACTAAGCTCACATTTCTGAATCGACTCTGTCGCGTGGGCATCCGGGTTAACCATGAATACGGTGGCTTGGATCTCCACGGTGAGTTTGGCATTGATTGCCAAACATAAAGTTTGCCCTCGTGAGCTGCAGTTAGTTCATGGCCACCTTAATTTTGTCCGGTCTGGCTCAAATTACTCCTGGGTTTGGCGGGGTCTCTTCCTGGAGATCAGACCTGATGGTCTGCCCTAGATTTCAAGTACGGTCGGATACCTCCGGCTCCCAGACTTATGGGGGTTTACTCTGAGGGTGGGTGCACGGATCGCCTCCCCGATCTTACCTTCCTTGCGTTTTTTCCCATTTTGGAGAGCACTGATGCTATGGTGCAATGAGTGGGCCTACTCAGTGGTCCAATTTCGGTGTGACGATGCGGCAGTGGTGCACATTGTCAACACCCAGACATGCAAATCCCCCAGGGTCATGACATTAGTTTGTCTATTCTTTTGAGAAGCCTACGCCTAAATGTGCCGTTCTAGGCCAGACATGTTCTAGGTATTTAGAATGACATTACTGCTGCTTTCACCACCTGCAGACCACCCGGTTCCGTGCCGTACTCCGGAAGCAGAGGGATTCCACTCGCCACTTTGGCCGATGGCTGGACGTTTGGCGAGGAGAAGGGAACCGGACATGTCATTGGCACCTCGCACGCGTAAGGCGTATCACTATGCATTCATGCATCGTGTTTGGGAGGGGTGGACACGGGAACGTGTCCACCGCCCTTACTCGCATCACCCCTGTTCCAGAGTTTCTGACCCACCTTGCACAAGGCTGGCATTACTTATGTACAGATAGGTGTGAGGTGGCTCTTGGCCACGCAGCTACCACGGTAGCCTTTTTGGAGCACTCCGCATCAGTGAGTGGGTGCCAGAGTTGGTGCCACCTGGGTAAGGCAGACGTGTCTCGTAGGGCACTGGAACTCGAAGATGTCCCTGTCACACATGAGTGGGCTCGAGTGGGGATGCGGTCCTCACGGGTTATTCAGCACGGTGTAGGCAGTGGTGCATACTGCTACTCAATTTTTTGTGACATCTGTCCGGTTGGTGCCCTACATGAATTTTCGACAGTGCCTGCTGCGCGCCCCAGCCTGTTTTCCGCCACCGGGATGGGTCCACCCTTACCATAATAAAGTCCCTGAGGGTGACCGGTGCCGCATTTCGCGGTGTGGGGCCCGTTTTGGCACCATTTACTTAAGATAGGTGTCGCGTTGATCGCGACTACGTTTGGGGTACTCGGAGGTGGATATGCGTCTACGCGCAATTTCAGTTATGTACGTCCCATCACTGGACGAGTACCTAGTTATGTCCTTCACCTTCTTTCTCCTCTTTTACAGATTCTAGGGGTCTCAACACACCGGTGGCAGGGGGCTGGTGGGCCGCAGCTATGTACACTGGGCAGCAGTATATGCTGCAGCGACAGAGAGTGGACCCCGGCTGGGCTGTGTGTATCTGCACGTATGCTATGGTATGGTATGCGCGGCACATGGGGGCGGGAACTGTGGCCATTCCTGCTGTCTGACAGGGATGCTGGACCGCCCAATGTTTTACAGGTACCTCGGCGGCAGCGATCTCGTACGGATCACTGCTGTTACTAAACCGTCGAGGGGCTGTGACCTGGCATTTTGTATCACGTATGGCTTACATACGGTCGCTATGGTCTAACATCATGCCGAGACACCAATTTAGGGGAGATGCGGATCTCCCTAGTTCAGACTGTCCCGGCAGTCAGTGGACGGGGCTCTGGCTCCGTCCTGTTCTGAGCATGGCTGTGAGACGGCCATTGGAGACTGGGTGATAGGCTTACACAAAAAAAATTTGCTGGTAGGCAGGAGAAGGGGTCCACCTGTCGGTTAGAGGTATGTACCTCGTTCTGGGTGTGATGCAAGCAGGCCTGGCGACCGAGCTGACGGTCTTGGGGGGGGAGCGGTGAGTCATCATGGATGCCTCCCCGTGTGGCGGGTAGCACTGGTAAGGTAAATATTTATGACCCACAGGTATCCGGCAGGTTCGCAATTGACTGGCCAACACTTAGACAGGTACAGGTGTAATAACGTTGACCGGTCAACTACGAACCAGGCATAGGGGTGATGGCAGGAGCTATTCAGCATGCATGACCCCGTGATTTGACGGATACACGTCAGAGGGTGGGGTCAGTAGATAGTTTATTGACTACGGTCAACAATTTGTTTGTTGTAAACAAACAAATTGATACAAATGGATGCATTGTAGCCAATTGCCATTGGCAATTTTGGGAGGAACCTTACCAGTGTTACTGCGGCCTGCTTGCCTTAAGAATTATAATTGGCTGAGTACCAATTGAAATTTATAATTCGGACTAGGGCATGAATCAATAAATGTGGCCCAATGCCGTTATCCACATATACCGGTGTCTGAGTCCTTTTTTTGGGAGGGTGCCTGCAAAGGCCGTGTGCCTCATGACACAGAAGCATTCACTAGTACAACCTGAGCAAGGTAAGTTATGTTGACTTCCAATTTAACCCCTACCTACTGAGTGTTGGGAAATAAACTGTTGGAGCAAAGTCAGAAATCCTCCCAAGTGAAATGTTGCTTTATATTATGTGTTCTTCCCCATTCTTGGTTACCTCTTTCTATCTTAGTATTATTAAATAAAACTGAATGCCAATTATTAACAAATGTTTATTCTGTCGACATTGTTTGATTTGAATTTTTGTTTTCACATTTATTTTTTGTGCCTGCTTTCTCATGCCTTTTTAAAAAGCTTGTATGCATCTCTAAAAAAGATTTATCTGAGATTTGAGCAATGTAAACACTTTCTTTCTGTGAATTTTATGAAACATAAATGCTTTCTTCCTCCACTAGCTATTATTTTTCTTCTTCCATTAGCATTGTACTTCATAACTAAAGTCTTGAAATTGCTGCATATCTTAAATATAGAGATTGTTATACAACACATGCTGATAGAAAGCTTGTAAATTTAAACAAAATCATTTCTTCCATCCCATTTCTTTAGACTAGGGTAGAGGTATTCCCAGTCTCATAGACATACCTGTCAAGTTTCGGGAAATTTCTGTCAAACCCCCATATTTTACACTATTTCCCACCATCATCCCATATTAGACTTCAATTAGAATGGAGTTAGGCTGCAGGCCAGCACAGGATAAGTATAGCTGTCCAGTTTCCCGTTTTGGACGAGAAATTTCTCTTATTTGACAGGAATTTCCCGAAACTTGACAGGTATGCATAGATAAGATAAAATTTTACCTGCTAGTCAGCTTATCTGCAGGTTCAGGCTCCATAGTCTTGGTTCATTCCAAGCTAGAAACAAAAGTACTGTAGTCTCAAAGACATTCAAACCATAGCAACCTGAGAGACAAGTAGGTTACTTCTTTATATGGCAGAGTTGTTACTGATAATAGCAAGTATGGAGAAATAATGGAATTTTTCTAATTCTAGCCACACCATAGTCAACTGCCCATTAAATACTGAAAGCTAAATACTGATTAACTATAAATGGTGGGATTCCTCTCTCAATCAACTATTCCAGTGCTGTTTAACTTCTGTCAATTCCATTTCCCACACACTCCAGCATTGGGTTCCATCTTTTTATTCCATGTTCTTGGCATAAACATGTCCTGAAGCTTGGATGGCTAGAATCTATTCCCTCTACCCAAAAACCATCAATTTTTAATAGCCACAGCACTTCAGTCTATGAATATAATGCATATAAAATAAATTTACCTTTGAACAGTTGAGGATATCCTTGGATCATATCTGTCAAGTATCTTGTATTTGCTGGGATTTCCCGTAATTCAGCGCCACTTTTTGTACTTTCCCGTCCGGAGCCGCCACCATCCCGTAATTTGATGGTGGGGGAAAGTAGTTACTGCACATCCTCTTCTATGCATAAGCCTTCTACGCATGCGCAGAAGGCTTCTATGCATGTGCAAAAGGGTTCTGCACAGAAGGCTTAAGCACAGAAGGCTTCTGTGCATGCGTAGAAGCTTTCTACGCATGCGTGCAGTGGCTCAAGTTGCTAAGAAGCTGACTGGGAAGCGGAAGGTCAGTAGTTTGATTCCCAAGTACTGCAGGACGGATGCCATGGACCTGACCACTGGACATTTGAGAGGGCCAGACCATGCCTCCTGGAAGCAATAGCAGGCACATTTACAGCTGTTGTAAATGCACCCACTTCTGCATTTATGACAGTTGCAGCCTCGTTTACACATGCATGGGTGTTTTTTTATGACTGACATAAGTGTGCCTGGTCCATCCTTCAGTATTCAGTTTCTTGAAAATTAACACACCAAAAATTCTACCCTGTTTATGTTTCTATTCAGAGGTATATTCAGCTAGGATTTGGGAGCCTTATTGAATTGTGAAAAAAATGCAAAATAATATTTATTTATTGCATTTTTATATCGCCCATCTGGGATACTTCCCACATGCTAGAGAAGTGTGCCACAAAGTATTGGAAAATACTCTGTGTTTGAGTGTTGATTGTTTTTCACCTCAAACTAATTGATCAATAGAAATAAAGGATGTTCAGTTGGAATGTTGGGGTTTTCAAGAAAAGCTTGTCCCTACATATAATGAAAAGGGAGAAATAGTGACATCATAATAGCCTTGAGGTGCTAAAACCTAGTCTGCTGAGAGCACTGGAAGGAGACCTTATCTCCCATCCCAGTAACAGCCTCAGGACTTTATTACAGCTAGAGACAGACAGACAAATGAGGGAAACCTACACCAGGATGAGATAACCTTTGGGGAGCCTGTGTCTGGGGAGAAATTAGCCCCATGACACTCACATCCCATGTTCCCATTACCTGAGGCAAGATAGGGAGATATGGTGAGGAGCATAACCATCTCCATAGGAATGGCATGGTTAGGTTTTGTTTTTCCTGTGTGGATTGCTTAGTGGGTCAGGATGGCCATCTGACCCAGCCACAGAGGAGCTTCCTGGAAGGGAAGAGTGTAGGAGATAGCAGCTCGGTTTGTTCTAAGGGGAAAGATTGACATGCTAGCCTGGCTAACCAAACACAAGGCAGTTCAAGGTCCTGCACCTTTCAAGTTGGGAGGATTTTTATGTGGACTGAAGGGTTTGCAACAGGTTTTACTTGTTTGCAATTCGTCAGTTTTACTTCTAACCTCTGAGTCCACGTGTGGGTGAAGATAATGTTATTTTGGGTTCCGTGCATCACCTGGTCAAGTCTTGTTTTTCCATCCAGTTCTACTTTTGTTTTTTATATAATAAAGTTTTTTTCTTTTCTTAAGCAAATCACTTTTCCATGCTGCAATGTTTACTGGGCACAATGGGGTGCTAATTTCAGGGTTCTCAGATGTCTGGTTGCAGACAGGGAGTGGTAACTGCTCGAGTAAGCTACCAAAGGGAGGGACAGATGCATTAAGTCCTAGTGCAAATTATTCTTCCCTTTTGGAGGATGCACTCTACTCTTGAAGCAGAAAAGAGCTGGAGAGGTAGAGAGCTTTTCCCCTGGCAGGAACACAAGGGTAGCCCAATGTGGGTTTGGGTGCCGGGAAGCAGTGCTGCCATTTTTTTTCACAAAAGAGATCATATAAATAGTGATCTGTACACCAAGTACTGTCTGTACATCAGTATACATAGACACATACTCAGAGAGACTGAGAGAGTGCACAAGTATTGATGGCATCTGCCCAAACAAAGGATTGCTCTATTTTACACATGGGGAATGCCTTGCAGCTATTTTTGCATTCTATGCAGGAATGTGTCAATGAACCTTTGGTGATGATCTGATGTTCTTAATCCTGCACATCAGAAGGCAATGTGGACCAAATGAAAGAAAATTGACTGGCAGAAAAGCACCAGGGTGAGGGAAATGACATATGGTGTGGGTCGAAGTAGCACTGCAAATTTAGCAGCTGAAAAAACAACAGATCATCCACTGTGGAACAAAGACAGAAATTCCATTCCTGTGATGGAAAAAGATGCAGAAGTAGAGCACTAATAGATGTTATAGATATTCTCCAATTAGGGCCAGGAATTCCTTACCTGCTGAAAGTAACTGAATGTACAACAGGTGTTTTCCTCTCCTCCTCCAGTTTGCCAGTTAGTTGCCTTTGTTTTCAGAACTTTTCCACATGATTCCTTTCAAGTGTCAAACACAAAATGCTCTCTGAATCATGGCTCTCCAACACTAACATGCCTTTTGCTTTCATTGTGAACCATCTATCATTTCCCCTCTGCCCTTAAGAATACATAGAGTGTGTGTGCATGTATGTTGATGGATGGCTGAAACTGGAGATAATTGACTTATTGGTTAACTGTCTGCAAACCTAATTTCACGATCACAGAGCACAGGTTTTCTTCTGAAATCTAGAGTCTCCATGTGTCCTTTATGAGCCCACCAAGGTGTTCAGATCATCAAGGGAGGCCTTTCTTTCAGTTCCACCACCCTTGCATTTGGTAGAGTTGGGAAGTGGTCCTTTCTATCACTACTCCAAAACTCTGGAACTTCCTCCCAGAGGGGCCAAGATAGTCTCATCTTTGCTGCCATTCATCAAGCAGGCAAAGACCTCTCTTTTCAGGAAGACTCTTTTTAAAAAGAGATGGCTTGTACTTCTGCTGCTTTTAAATCTGTTTTAGTAATATTTTTATCTATTCTTTTTTAAAAAATAAAAAAATACTAGTTTCAGTTTTTAAGATTGTTCTTAACGATATAAGCTGCTTTGGGTTCTACTTAAGAGAAAGGTAGGTAATTTTTAATAAATAAATAAATGAACCCCTCACCTTCCAAATCGGGGGTGCCCAAACTTTTCAGACCATGGGCTGGTCACATGGTTGAGCAGACTGCTCACGTTGTTCCTCCCACGGGAAGCAGAAGTAAAACACACCCACACATATACAAAATGCTGCCATAAATGCACCCGCAGCAGGCGAAAACACATTTATGACAACTGTGGGTGCTTTACGGCAGTGTTTTGTGCATGCACAGGAGCACTTAAAGTGTGCTTCTGGGAGTGGCGAGGATGGTGCAGGCTGGATTATTAGGCACCATGGACCGGATCCGGCCCATGAGCTATAGTTTGGTCACCCCTGCTCCAAATGGATAATTATGAATTGTTTAATTTCATTGGAAAAAATTAAATGTGTATTCCTGATTCCTGACTCCTAGTTCTATGCAAAGACAAATGCCTTTTTTTCATGGAAAGAGCAGCCTTTGTTTATTAATTATAACCTCATTTAGAAACTGCAGAGACTCTAAGAGGCTTTGTGGTTGCTGTCAAAATCACCATGGAAAATTGTGCTGATGAGGCCATAAGAATTGTAGGTGAAATTGACTCTGTAAGCTCATAAACCCTAGGATGAAATGCTCCCACTGGTGTCCTCATTCTGGAGGAGAGGGCAGGTGGTTGTTTTTTGCTTCAAGCCAAGATGATTTTGGGCCAACCAGAATCCAATCTAGTATAGATTTCTATTAGCTGTCAATGGGAATCAGGCAAGCTACTGAAAGCATTTAAATTGTATGCTTAAATAAATGAAAACCAAGAGCACGGATGACATCAAACCATTTCAATCTATCAAATAAATTGAATAATATTATTTTAATATAAATCACACCATTATGTTTCCTTATACAGTATTTGAAGCAAAAAAGTGTAGTTGATAGCTTTCACATGTGCCTTCTTTAATTGCCTAGCCTGCATTTATTTATTTATTCTTCAAATTTCTATTGCTGCCCATCTCGGCAATGACTTTGGGCAACTAACAGCAATTAAAAGTAACATCAAAAAACTAACTGAAAATCCTTAGGTAAAGGTAAAGGTTTCCCTTGCTCAAAAGCCAGTCATATCTGACTCTAGGGTTTAGTGCTCATCTCTGTTTCAAAGCCAAAGAGCCAGCACTGCCTGCTTCTGCAGACATTTCTGTGGCCATGTGGCAGGCATGGCTAGACACCGGAGCACACGGAATGCTGTTACCTTCCCACCGAAGTGGTCCCTATTTATCTACTTGCAATTTCTTGCTTTCAAACTGCTAGGTTGGCAGGAGCTGGGACAAAGATGGGAGCTCATTCCATCTTGCAGTACTCGGGAATCGAACTGCTGACCTCCCGCCTCCCAGTCAGTGTCTTAGCCACTTGAGCCACTGCAGTCCCTTAAACCCCATTAAAAATTCTAAATAATTTACCCACTCACCCCATCCATTAGAAGAGAGAGAAAAGTCATAATTATATAAGCCAGCAGGCAGGGGTCACCCCTCCATCGGTTCTTTGCATCTTTACAGTGCAAAACTACTATGTTTAAATTCAGGTGATTTCTACATTTGCTTCACTTCAAGAATCCTACCTTTTCTTATAACATGGTCATGGTTGTCATAGTAAATACTATACTTTCATAAAATACTTTGTTTGGAAAGTAAGAAGAGAGTTCATTTTCTAGGAATCATACTCCTTGTTAGTTTTTCCTTATAATACCTTTGGCTCCTTCTGTATTAACTAAATACCAGGGGTAATAAGCAGGTTTGGGAGTGGTAGAATTAAGGGTCTGTATCCAGTTTTCACTTTTAACTTGGATAAAAGTGATACTTGAAGTGTGTCAGTAGAAGTCTTCCATTCAGAAGAATGCCAACACTATATTAAAAATGCCCTCTGCCACCCTGATCAATAGGCATTCTGCTACTCAATTTGGTGATGGACCAAGTCTGCCGTCTTCCTTTTCGCAAAAAGTGTAGGTCTAAAAGAGAAGATGGACCTGCTAAGTGTACTGAAAGTGAATATTTGGATATAAGGGGAAGAAAGCGGCCTGCCGATCTTTGGTAACCAGTAAACAGATGTATACATATCATGCATCATTGCAACAATTAAATGTAAAGCCACCCAAAATACTGTGTTGATGCTGCTGGGTACCAACAAAGAGAATTTAATCATACCCTAAAATTCACACAGAGAGCCTTACTTACTAGAAAACTAGCCTTGTGCAGTTTGACAGCCTTCTCTCTCTTTTTAAAAAAGCTTTTCAGGGAATGGTTGTCTGAATTTCTCAGAGTCAAATACCTCCTGCTAGATTCTTTTCTTCCAGCTAGTAAGTATCAATGTCTGTTATGATCCCCCACTGATATCCCTTCTGTGTTCCTGCTTGCTTGACACATTTGTATGTATGTCTTTGTTATGGATACATTTTGTTCCATATATCACGGTAGAGTTCACAATAAATCTCTCTAATATGAATGACAAAATTTGATGAAGTACGCTTGTGAGTAATGAGGAGGTACTCTGTGTGAATTCAATAGCAGTTTCTTTTTAGTAGGTTTCATTTTGTCCCATGTGTGTACCACCTCCAACTTGCCTGAACACCAAGTTACGGACTGAGCTGTTCTGGAAAATTAAATAACAACCAAAGTTGATTCCTATGTTAAAATACAGTACACACAATCAGTCTTGTGTACAACTAAAATTTAATGTTATTTTTTTAATAGTCCTAAATGTGCAAAGTCCTATTGCCCTTTTGGGTTGTAGCATGTTCCTGTTCCATAACCATTGCTTCATTATTAACAATTGTTTAAGTAATACTTCTGGATAGTTATTATAATTTGTTTAATTATTGTATTATGGATTAATGGAGTTTCATTACAAAAATGTGAGTCCAGACATTCTCATAAGTGATTTATCCATTTTCACATGTCATTGTAGATCCTGTACTCTAAAGGCTGCATTCATCGATATTCTTATTCTCAGATATACTCCTAGAATATGGTTTGATTAGGAAGGAATGTATAAAATATCAGGAAGATAAAGTTGTAATATAGTGGCATTAAAAAAGCTTTCATAGATTAGAATATATTCTGGGAAAGTGAGCTATGGATTCAAGACAAAACAATTAATTCAAGTAATTCTACCTGCTGTTTCAGAATCAGAACAATCTGCTTTTAGTGGAGTTCAGCAGGAACTGCACATAAAACCACTTCAATCCAGATAATAATGTTTCTGAAAGTGTAGAGTATATGGTGTGCAATCGCCTCAAAAAGGGAAGGAGATGTCTAGGTGAGTGGTGGCTATGCAGAAATCCATCTCTCTTGTTCTTACTGATTTTCTTGCTTTTCCAATTTTTTTCATTCTGTCAATGTGCATATTCAATTGAAAGATTTCTCCATCCTTCTGACATAAATTTATACCAATTTTAGTATACATTTGCACACACACACACACACACGTGCGTGCGTGCGTGCGTGCGTGTGTGTGTATTTTGCAACCATTTTAACTTAACACCCTTTTCATTATGTACATTTATATTTCATATTATATTTCATATAGTTATCTTTCATATAGGTTTCTTTTCTGAATATGTAGCAAGTCTTTTAAATGTACAGATTTCTGATATGATGTATTTTCAATTGGGATGAGAATCTTACAGCCTTTTTTCTCCTCAAGCAGAATTAAAGTTTTCACTCTTTTATTCCTACAGCTCCTACAGAAATCTCATGGGATTTCTTGAAAGTTTTCTGGACCCCTTTTTTTCTGGAGAAAATCCTGAACTCTGCAGAATTATTGTGATTCTAGCACACAATGGCATCTTTCTTCCACAATATACACCTGGGAAGTGTGAGGGAGATAAACATGGTTACAATCCTGCACAGAGTTCAATAGAAAGGACATCAAACTGTGTAGAATTTGGTCATTTCCTACATAAAAAGCAGCCCTCCCCCCTCCCCCCACCTCCCCCCCCCCCCCAAAAAAAAAAAACCAAAGTGAGGAAATTAGGCTGAGCTCTAAGTTTGTCAGGAAGCTAAGAAATCTTTTTGATACAGGAGGAGGTCCAGGAGGGAGTCTTGGCACAGCAATACTCAAATACTTGCCAAGAATGAGAAATGTTATGAGTATTCATAACACCCCTCAGTGTGAGACAAATGGCTGAGTTAGCTTTTGCAATCCTATACATACAGTACTTACTTGAGAGTTGAGTTTCATTGAACTCAAAGGGAGTTGCAACTGAGTTACACTATGTAAGTCAAATCTAAACTTGAAATATTTAAATACACAGTATTGTAAAAAAACTGTTCATTACACCAGCTAAGCTGTCAGAAAACTAACACACTCCATTTGAAAAGAAAACTATTATTATTAAGCAGTAAAAGGATGTGGCAGCTTGAAATGAAGTAGCAGAAGTTGTTGTATTTTATTGCAAAGTGGTAACTGTCATATGCAAGACATCCCTATTGGTTTTATTTTCTAGCCACAATTTCACCTCTAATTCTAAGTACTTACCTAAACCTAGAGGCATCTCACAAACAAAATGGGAGGTTATGTTGTTATGACATGTAGTGTTGTGTATTAGTTAGAGTGAAGGTGTACATAGGAGATCTGGGTTCGAAGCTGTGCTCAGCCATGGAAGCTCTTTGGGGGAGTGGGACTGATAAAGCCATTCCGGAAAGCTACTTACCTTAAAAGCCCTGCTAAGGTTGCTCTATGTCAGTTCTGATCTTCACTGATTCAATGGGCCTATACCAGTTGTGATTTGTTTTAACCATGATGTGGATTATGATTTATATTGAACTGCTTTCTTTGTTGTATTAATCAAGATTTTCTAGATTTGTGTGTGTGTGTGTGTGTGTGTGTGTGTGTGTGTGTGTGTGTGTGTGTGTGTGTGTGTGTGTGTGTGTGTGTGTGTAGTTGTGCATAGTAGTAGACAGCACTGGCTCTTTGGTTGTAAATGGAGATGAGTGCTGTTCCCTAGAGACCAGACACAACTGGCTTTTGAGCAAAAGAGGCCTTTACCTTTACCTGCATTGTACTGTATATCATTTTGGAATTACTTTTTGTGAAGAGCAGTCCATAAATTGATCAAAATGACTGGTAGCCAAAACAATAGTACTACCATGTGAATGGGAACATTTTGTATGTAAAAAGTTGGCATAAGTAATCATGCAATGGAATCCATTTTATTAGGTGGTTCTGCTCCATATCAATATAAGAGTCAACTGTTTTGAGTAAAAGGCAATGGGAAAGGTAATAAAATTAAGATGGGTATACTAGTACAGAGAAATTTGTGTAACACTAATACCTTCTGAAGGGGTCAGTAATGGAAAAAAGGTAAAGGTTTCCCTTGCTCGAAAGCCAGTCGTATCTGACTCTAGGGTTCAGTGCTCATCTCTGTTTCAAAGCCGAAGAACCAGCACTGTCTGCTTCTGCAGACATTTCTGTGGTCATGTGGCAGGCATGACTAGACACCGGAGCACACAGAGCACTGTTCACCTTCCCACTAAAGTGGTCCCTATTTATCTACTTGCAATATCTTGCTTTCAAACTGCTAGGTGGGCAGGAGCTGGGACAAAGATGGGAGCTCAATTTTCTTCCTTGACCTCTAAACACAGGCTTTTTTTTAATAAAAAAAATCCCCAGTATATGCAGAGATGGTATCACATTGAAGTGTGATCCTCCTGCTTTTGGAGTCGCATTGAAACAGTAACTATCCAGCCATAAGTAAAATGCCAAGGGACTATTAGAAAAACTGAACAAATTATGAAAGCCTTTTGTGAGCCCCCAATACCCACAACAGAAAAGGATGTTAGCAGTGTTTCTGCACACCTAGCCCTTCAGTCTTGACAGCTTTAAGAAAGGATTAGACAAGTTCATGGTGGACAAGGGTATCAATGGCTATAATTATGGATACCTAAGGACAACCTCCGGGTTGGAGAGATCGGCAGTATATCTCTCAATGCCATTTCCAGGGAATCCTAAACAGGTGAAGGCATCTGATTGAGAATACCCTGAAGCAAATGGTGAGCCACTGTGTGAGGCAGAATGCTGGACTGGATGGGCTGTGGCCTGTTCCAGCAAGGCTGTTCTTATGCTAACAAGTGAGAAACAGCTTAAATGAGCTCCTAATTTATTCATGGCCGAGGAGGCGATCACTAGATGGCAGCAATGCCCCATCTTTCCCGCGTATACCTGTTCGCTCGGGCGCCCTCTCCCTCCCCTCCCCCGTGCGCTCAGGAGAGAGAAACCGCAGCGACTTTAATATCTAAATACAAGCCTATTAAACGGGCTCAGCCCACTTTTGTTCACGGCCCAGGCTCGCTTGATTCTCCAAAATGCAACAAGGAAACAGCTTGGCATTGCGTTGTTCTCTCTCTCTCTCTCTCTCCCCCCATCCCCTTTAACAACGTTAAAATTCCGCCTCGTCATTAGTTCTATTTCGGTCCTGCGATCCTTTGTATTTTAATTACCAGCACCGGTAGCACGAGGCATTTAATTGGGAAGTGAGGAACGTTCGACCGTATTAAGTGGCTTTAGAGTTGTTCCTTTCACCAGGGAGAAAATTGAGGATTTGGGAGATTTTATTTATTTATTTTAAAAGCTGCTTTTTGCGGGGTGGTCGCTTTGTTTGTATAGTGAAAAAGTTGACACCCTGGATGGAGTCTCTTTTTGGAGCCAGGAGGAGGAATGGGCAACTGTGTCGCTACCACGCTGCACTTCATGCGCCAGGAAGAACTCTCAATCTATAATATCTGTGCGTTAGGTTTGGAAGATGCTGTTTTTCTCGGGAAAGGGCCGGTTTTAGATATTCTCCTCGGTGAGACTAAAGCATCAGGAATGGAGTGTGGATGTATCCTGCGTATCTGTAACTTGACACTATTTTGCAAGGAGACTGTGGCTCTTTTCATACCCCCGGAGTAGCTATTTTTAACCCTGACCAGAAGCTTAAAATGGATACAAGGTGTGTGTGTGTGTGTGTGTGTGTGTGTGTGTGTGTGTGTGTGTGTGTGTGTGTGTGTGTGTGTGTGTGTGTGTGTGTGTGTGTGTGTGTACACACACACACATACATGAAAGGATGGCACCGGCTTGGTTTGCTTCCATAGCGGTATGAAAAAGTGTCTCTACAGAATATAAATAGCAAAATCAATCCATGCTCATTTAAGAGTATTTGGCTCGTCGTCAACACACTTTCTAATCACTTTGGGTGGTTTGCTCAATCTTGCAACAGGCTTTAATTTTATTTTTTTAGTTTTCCCGACGAGGCTGAAAGAGATCGGTTTGTTTGCTCGCTTTTCTTCCCCCGTGCTTCATGAATGACGGTGAAGGGCAGCTGGTTCCCTGAAGCCCCCCAGAAATGCTTTTTTTTTTTTTTTCAGTCTGGAGCGTGGCACTCGCGAAGGCTGTTTTAACATGGGGGGAAGAAATCAGAAGAGAGCCATTTCCAGTGACCCTGATGAAAATGCGCTAATGAGAATGGCCATGCGTTCGAGGGGAGCGAGGGAAATGCGGTGGATGGGGAAAGGGCTGCGTCTTCCAATCTAGATCCCCGTACACTTTCGTCACAAGTACCACAGATCTCACTTTCAGAACGATCTTCTTGAGATCATTTCTTTCCAAAGTCTCCCCCTCTGCCCATATTATTATTATTATTATTATTATTATTATTATTATTATTATTATTATTATTATTATTATTATTATTATTATTATTATTATTATTATTATTATTATTATTGTCGTCGTCGTCGTCTTCTCTCGTGTACACTCAGGCCATCGCATTGCTTATAGGGGACCACACCAGAAGCCACCCGTGCTCTGCGGCTACCTAGCGCTCCTGTGGGCGCGTGGGCCGCTGGCTCGCAAGGCGCCCAAGGGCGCTTCCAACGTGGAGGGAGGGACCCACGGGACCCTCACAGAGCCGTAGGGTGGGCATTGCCCACCCTGAATTAGCAGTTTGCCCACCCTCAAACTCCAGGGCTACTGCCCTGGAAGGACCCTTGGCTCAGCCAGGCTTCATGTCTTGACTTGTTTTGAGTCATGAGGTAAAGTCAGAGGCATTATTCAGCCATGCCCCGTCTGGGTCTGTCCGGCGGGGGGTGGGGGGAGCCCTGAGGCCGAGAAGCCCACAAGAAGGAAGGTGGTGGTTCGGTGCCAAACGAACGAACATGAAAGGTCAGGGTGGGCCCGGCAGCCCAATAGGAATGTGGCCGTCGCGCGGCCGTCTTTTCCCCCACCGAGCTTCTCGCGCGGGAAAGTACTCGTCAGAGGAGACCCCTGACGGGGGTGGGGGTGCAAAGACCCGGCCGGCGGCAATATGACAGGAGCGCAGGTGGGGAGGGAGGGAGGGCTGCCCTGCGGGCTTCGTGCGCGGGACGAGGGGTTCCAAAACACCCGGCCGGCTCGCTCCCGGGTTCAATCCCTCAAGCCACCGTTGCCAGGGCTCTCCTTCCCTGCTGGCGGCGGCGCGCGGCAGCAATTCCCTTTTGCCCCCTAGGCCCAGCCGAAGCTAAGCGGGCGGGCCCCCCTCTTCTCTTCTGAGGGACGCCCCCCTCTTCTCTTCTGAGGGACGCCTCTCTCTTCTCTTCTGAGGCGCTCCGTAGGGAAGTGATGGTCGAGTCCGTCGTCCTCCTCTCGCCACTCGCGTCGTCGCCGCCGGCGGCCGCCTCAGCAGCTCCTTTCGGCGGCTAGTAGGCTCGCCAGACCGTTGCGCGCGTTTTCTCTCTCACACGCACACACAGCTCGCCGCTCGTTCTCTTTCTCTTTCCCCCTCCCTCCCTCCCTCCTCTCCCCTCCCCCTTTGACAGGACTGCCCCCCCTCCACCACCGCCGCCGCCACTCTTTCGCCCGCCCCCCCCCCTCCTGCAGTAGTTGGCCGTCGCCCGCCTTCTTCGCCTCCTCCTGAGGCACTCGCTTTCCCTCAGCAAGCCGCTTCGTCGTGCCCGGGTCGCCCTCGGACGCCGTCTCAACGTCCTCGTCGTCGTCTCCCTTCGTGGGTCTGTCTGTGCCGCGGCGGCCGCCGCCTTTACCTGAGAGGCGGAGGAGCCGCGGCGAGCAAGCAGCGGCCGCGACCATACAACCGAGCCGAGGCGGCTGGGGCTCGCGGCGGCGGCGGAGGTGGCTCGCCCTTGCCCGTCTTCTCCCTCCAACGCGCGCAGCGCCAGCAACAGCCCCCGCAGTGCCTCGCCGGCACTTGAGGCTATGAGGAGAGCCGAGCCCAGCAGCAGTCCTGAGGGAGGCGTCGAATGCGCCGCCGCCTCCTCTCCCTTCTCCTCCTCTGCTGCCACTCGCGGGCCCCGGACCGGCTGCTGCTGTCGTCGGCCCCGCCGCGTTGCCCTCGGGTGATTCTCGTGGGGGGTGGGCGCTTCAGGGCCCAAAAACCTGAGAGAGAGAGAGAGAGAGCGCGCCCCGGCCCAAACCTTCTCCTCTGGGTTGAGCTTGTGAGGCGAGGCGCGAGGGGTGGGTGCGTGTGGTGATCTTTTTTTCGTGTGTGTGTGTGTGGGGGGGGGGATTGGGGTTGTGACCCCCCTCGCCGCGCGTCCCGCCCGTCCGCCTCCGTCACCAGCCTCCTCCTCCTCTTCCTCCTCCTCGCTCGCTCGCCGCCTGTTCCGTGGCTTCTTCTCCCGCCTTTCGCTACGCTCTCCCGGCGGCTCTCTCTTATGTGTGTGGAATAGCTGCAGACATGACTGCGCGGAGGCAATTCGGTGCTTGGCTGGTGGCGTTCGGCGCGGGGCTCCTCGCCGCAGCTCAGGGTAAGTGCCCGTGGTGGTGGTGGTGGTGGTGGTGGTGGTGGGGGCTGGCTTCGTGGCGGGTGGGATTTTTTCCCCTCCCTCTCCTTCCCACTGGGAGGAGGGAAGGGGGCTTCTCCGTGGCCGATCTGAACGAGGGTGGTGGTGGTGGGCATCTCTGCTTCGCTAGCGTGTCTCTCTCAGGCAAGCATTTCTCTATCTCTCTCTCACACACACACAAACACACACACTCTCACACACACACACACACTCTCTCACACACACACATATACTCTCTCTCTCTCACTCACTCACACACACACACACACACAAACCAATATGTCCATGTATAGCTATGGACACAGACATGATGATCCTGAGCCCCTTTGCCCAACACACTCACACTCTCTCTCTCTCTCTCTCTCTCTCGCACACACACACACATATACTCTCTCACACACATACACACACTCTCACACATACACACACACTCTCTCTCACACACATAACTCTCTCTCACACACAATACTCTCTCTCTCACACACACATTCTCTCTCTCTCTCTCTCTCTCTCTCACACACACACACCAATATGCCCATGTATAGCTATGGGCACAGGCATGATGATCCTGAGCCCCTTTGCCCACTACACACACAGAGAGAGAGAGAGAGAGAGATGGGGAGGGAGGAAGAGGCACGCCTTTGTGTGGATGGAAGGGTATCTCTGTGGCTGGGCCCTTGGGCTCTCCAAAGAACTCCCCTGGCATTGGCAGAGCCACCCATCGGTGTTGATCCTGCCCCTCGGGGAGCCCTCGCCGCCCCCCCTCTTTCCTTCGCATCCTCTCCACATGAAGGCTGGTGTGTTTAAAGCAGGATATGCTAAAGATAGCTACCCAGGCTGCCAAGTTCCTCTCCTCCTCCCCTTCCTCCTCCTCCTTCCCACTCTCCCACCTCTTCAATAGACCTCTGGTTCTCCCAGCTGATGTTGGGATTCTCAGCTCCCAGCCCACCTGCCTTCTGGTCCCCTCTCCTCCCAGAAGGAGGTGGCTGTGGCAATGCCCCCCCCTTATTTGGCTGGCATTCTTGGACATGTACTTTGTTCCTTGTAAGTTGCAGGGAGCCAGCCAGCAGGGAAGAGGAGAGGGGGGTGCAGTTTGAGTCATCCTTCTTGTGGCATTCTCTTTCTTTCTCTCTCTCTCTCTCTCCTACAGAGAAGCAAGAGGAGATCTTTAATGCTCAACATAAAAAAAATGTTTGTGTGCATGCACTTGTTTATATTCTCTTGCACACAGACAAGCCAGTGCACACATACATGCAAGCACACACATCTACACACACACATTCAATATTCTCCTTTCCTCCCCTCCTTTTCCCATCCTCTCCCCAGTTTATATTCTTGACTAGCTATCTATCCTTTTCTCTTTGGGGGTGGAATAGAATATTGTACACAGCTTCTCAATGTTGTCTCTAGCTCCACAACTTGCCTTATCCCCTTAGACAACAGCATCTTCTCTATTTGTTTTGCCTCCCATTAGCTGAGGCCCTTTTAAAGTTGACTGGGAGTGGTGTGATGGGTACCTGGGTACCAGAGATGGTGTTGCTCCAGGCTGAGAGCACCTGCTGCTTTTTTTAGACCTGTTTTTCTCCTTAAGATCCCATTGCAGATCTGTATGTGTGTGTGTGTGTGTGGGGGGGGGGAGGAATTATTGCTTTCCATCTTAGCTACATACCAAAATCATGAAGATGTTCCCAGTTTTCTGTCTGTCTGTCCTCTTCTTTTTTCTTGGTTCACTAGTTTTATAGATAATGATGGGGAAACAGGGAGAAAACGGACACTTCAAAGTGACAAAGAATGTTTGTGTTCTACTTCTACCTACCACTAGTATGCATGTGTATACTTCTTATTTGTACCATAATAACACATTGTGAAGTGGTGGGGTCAGTTTGTAGAGCAAGTATCTATGGAGTTCTCTATCTTTCCTTCTTTGGCTTTCTTGGATTACTTTGATCATTAGACAGAGATTGGGGTAAGAGGCAAGTGAGGAATTTTTCTCCCTCTGATTCTGCTGCTTGGTCATATGTGATCTAAGAGCAGAAGCATGTTGTTTGTATGCTTCATATCCCTGATGGTCCTTCCTTCAACACCAGCACCAACACCCTGCCTTCCTTTCAGCTGCTGCAGGTGACAAAGTGATTCCTGGCTCCTTGCTGCCTCTGATCTCATTTTACTCACTATGAATAAAGAACAGAGCAATAGAAGACATATTTAGAAATGGTGCTGAAAGGCCAGCTCCTATAAAGAGGAGGAGGAGGCTTGCCTTTGCAGCCTTCTCTTATATATACTCACATTTCTCTGTATATTTCTGTTGGAACATAGACGATGAAAGGCTTTGGTCCTTTCATTCTGCTGTAGCCAGAAAGGTCTCCCTGTTTCATGCCACTTCCCTGAAAGTTTCTGATGCTCTTATCACCCTCCTGTGTGTTTTAGCTGGGAGATTTTTCCCCTCCCCTTTCTTTTCCTAACTACTGATCCTCCCATGTTAGCCAGGGTTTTGCTTTCCCTGGCAGTGATGCTGCTTAATAACCCCAATACAGTGTGTGTGTGTGTGTGTGTGTGTGTGTGTGTGTGTGTGTGTGTGTGTGTGTGTGTGTGTGTGTGTGTGTGTGTGTGTGTGTGTGTGTGTGTGTGTGTGTGTGACTTCATCCTCTTGCCTCTGGATTGGACTGTCATGATGGGGTAGTAAGGAGCTGCTTGTAGCCAGCATTGCCAGCTTCAAAGGAACTGACTCTAGGGGCAAAGGATCCATTTGCCAAGAATAGATGTACAAACAATGGCAATCTAACAGATGCATCCTATAGCATCAAGACAAATAATACTTTCTCAAGGGCAAGGAGAAGTGTGGAAAGTAGAATGGGGATAAGTTGCTATCAATAATATTGCTGTTGGAGTTATAGCCGAGAACTTAGATTTTTTTTTACTCCTTTGTTAAACAGTATATGCCATCCCCAGTTCTTAACATGCATCATTTAATCTTTTTCTTTTCAAGGCTTACAAGATGTTCACACCTCTGAAAACAGGTTCAGTGCTTATAATAGCAGTGATGCAATGCATTTGCCTCACATACAAATGGGCTTTGTCATGATCCTTTGGGCAGTACCTCCGGTGGCAATGGTACGAGGCTTCAGAAGAGTAATTCGCCTAGGCATCTTTTCAGAATAGAAGACACAGACTAAAATCATATGTAGCACTCGGGCCAGACAAGAGGAGGAAGAGGAGAAGAATCAACAGAGGCATTTGACTTTTCCTACTGCATCCTTTTATAAACCAAAGCAGAAAGCATTGGCATCTTTATTCAGCAAAATGTAAAGCTAAATTTGAAATTAGGTATATAGCTTAAATAAAGAGAGACTGACTGAAAAATAGCTAATCATGCAGTAATTTATCAGCCTTAGTTTTCCAAGCACATAAAATCTTAATTAATGGATCCTAGCAACTCTTTCTTTTTAATTGTCCTGCAGAAAAGAATTAATTTCTGTTTTGTAATTAACAAGGATTCTAAATTGGAGAACCCTAAGGGTTGCATTTCCATTGAAGGGTATGTATGGTGTCTCACTGTGTTGTTATTTGTGTGTGTGTGAGAGAGGGGGAGCAGACAGAGAAGGAGAAAGAATTTAATGTTCCATTCATTTTCCCTGGTGAGATAGGTATATTTATCACATTGATTTATCAGTATTTGTGTGGGTCAAAAATCCATAATATTTTCAACAGCCTGCATAACATGGTCCTAAATAAAACAATTTAGGAAGGACTGGTGGGTGTACTATTACACTTATGCTTTTCATTTTCCTTTACTTAAAAATCAAATCTTATAGGCATTAGTGCTTACCCTGTTCGTCTCCCTTCAGTAACTCTCTCAAAGACCAGCCAGAATAGAACTGCATATGGTGTAATCCTAAGAATATATTTACTTGGAAGTAATTCTTGTTGAGCTCAGATGGATTTACCTCTGAGTAAATATGGTTAGAATAGGGTTATAAGGCTTATTATCCAATTACACTTGCTCTGAAGCTTCTCTTTGCTTATTTTCCTGTCACCAGTCCCTATCCATTTGAAATGTACACATGCTCTCTTTTCTAACAGCCAGAATTCATGGAGGCCTACATGGCTTCATCTCATTTCTTTAAAAGAAAACCAGTAGGCAAAAGTAGACCCTCCTCTTTGTAACCTCACCACTGTCATAGTGTAACAAGATATGCACTGGAGACTAATTATAAGGGAGAAGGAAAGATTAAGGTTACTTTTGTACAGCTTTTCTTCTGGTAATTGATAAGGCTCATAATATGTGCAAGAAACTGCTACATAGCATATGATGTAGAATGAAGGGGTAGATGTTTCTCATGCTTTATAAAAGAGGTGAAAAGACATTTACTGTATTCCTATAATTTTGATATTTTTAAAAAAGTGAATGTTGACTGAAAAGTGGACTATGCTATGCAAGTTGAGAAGAGTGTATTCCATTTCATATGAAGGAGGGGGGACCACACAGCAGTCCAACTACACATAACAAGAACATTGTCTCAACCATCTTTTGGCTGCTTAATATCCATGCTACAGAGACTAGCAATGAGCACCCACCATTTGCTCAGGGCCCAATGCCTGAGAGAACACCTTACATTTCCTCTGCACATTCATACTGAGAGGTTTGTTAAGCCAGTGGCCTAATTTTAGGAACATTGCCACATGCTTCCTGTACTGGTCCCCAGGTGGGCTATGAAAGTTGATGTGACAAAGGAGTAAAGGAAAAGAAAGCATAGTTTTGTATCACAGACCAATGTTCAGGTGGCCTTTTCACAAATGAACAACGGAAGAATTGCTTCTAAAAATATAACTATAATTGTGTAGTTTGTTTGGGGAGGAAAAAACCCCTCTGCAGTTACTGTTATATAAAGTGTGCTTTCTTCTGTACTGACTGTGGGTGTATTTGCCCAACAGTCCTAACTGGTTTTCCAGTTATTTCCTGTGTTTGTAAAGGACCTTGTAATCATGAATCCTAAGACAAAAGTAGAACTCCATCCAGGTATTATATATTTATTTAAACAAAAATTGGTGTATATAGTGTTTTGCAAGGAACATGTGTGGCAGATATCTGCTTCAAAGGGAATGCACAGTAAATTTTTAAAAGGTAGAAGAAAATACCGGAAGAAGGAGAAATGATCAAAGAGGTAAACAGGAAGAAAGTGAGATTGAGATAATAAAATGTAGTATAATATTGTGTAACATCTGCTTCAGTTTGCAATGTAGATACAGATGCAAATTGCAACATGATGTTCAGAATATCTTTAGGTGTCAATTTTAAGCAATCATGTATGACAGCTGTCCTGATCTTCATATTGTTTACCATGCTATATATCTTTTTCATGCACTTGTGTTCAACACAGGAAGTTTATATGCTACTGCTGAGGTTATTGAACCCACCCTATCCTGTTCTACAATCTCCTAGTTCAGCAAATGATCTGTTGAGGTCATAAGCTTTAGTAAAAGAAAAACAAACAAACAAAACACTGTCAATAAATATACAAAAATATATACAAAAATTTATGAGCTCATAAAGCATTGTGGCCAACATGACTGCTTCGCAAATATCACTAGGAGCCACTTGGCGGAAAGAACTACAAACATTCTTGTCCCATTTATCTAAAGTTATCTCTTCTGTTCACCCAGAAGCAGTTTCATGAGAGGAATGCAGGAAAGTTACAACTGTAATAGAAGAGTAAAATAATTATTTGCATATGTGAGTCCCAACTATAATGCTAAAGCAGATATTTACAGAAAAACATTTTTAGTTGGAAAAATAACTACTGGAATAAAAAATAAGAACAAAAGCAATAACAACAACTAACCATTAGGCAGTATTTTGTGTGTGTGTGTGTGTGTGTGGGGGGGTGTTTGGCAATACTTTTCACTCAGTAAGGCTAAAGTACCTTTTTTTAAAAAAAGATGCATGCAGTTGAACATGGTAACCACATTAAATAGTATAAAGTATATTTCATATTTAATCAATAACACAGATTTCCCTCTATTGCTTGAAAAGGTTATATATAACCATGAATGTGTTTTATATATAACCATGATGTGGTTGCTTTAGTAGTCTCAAATAGAATATAAAAAGTTTATTTTTATATGATACTCAACCATGTTGCAAATAGATAAAAATGAGAAAAAGGGAAAGTAAATGCCCTTCTTCAGCCAAGAGCCATGGAAAGGAACTGGAAGCAACATGCATATGCTGTAGCTTAAGATTTTACTTGTAAACTGTGCTTTTTAGCGTACCCTCTTCTTGCTGTTATCACCTTGTCAAAATAATTACTAGAACTATAAGAGCTAAAGGTTCCCCACTATGCTAAATGCCTACTTGTATATATGGGTGGGAAAGTCTCCATGCACTGATTTTTTTATAGCTTTTAGAGTAGTGATTCTCATCCTGCAACACTCTTTTTAAAAATGTGGTTGAATAAGTACAGAGGAAATGAGGAAGGAGAGGAAAGCCTCATTTTTATTGCAGTTTTGGTCTTGAACTGCCAAATCAAAACCCACTGTGGAGTATATAGCAGTAATAGAAAGCACTCATCAGACGATTCATGCTGTCAAGCAGCAGCAACAGTAGAAAAATAAATGAAAACAAAACAAGTAAGTTCCTGTGTATAAGTGTTTCCACTTTTCTTCTATTCAAACATTTTGCTGAAAACAAGAACAACAAAAACTCATTCCTGGTCTTCAACATTCAGTTGCTTTTCAATGTTTGAGAGTCAGTCTGGCCAGGTGATCCTGTTATGGTAATAAAGTAGACCATACTGCCAGCCCCTCAACATTGAGTGTCAGGCAGTGGTTAGCTAACCTGACAACCTTGAAGACTAATGGCATTGGGTGGCAAAGTCCATAGGGATGGGTAATGGTCCCCAAGTTGATTAAATCCCACTTGAATCCATCTTGATGAAGAGTAGCAGCTTCTTCAATAATGGCCTAGGGCTCAGGAAGACTTTTTGTGCCAAAAGGGCTCAAGACCAGAAAGTGACTCTTGGAACTGGATCAGTGGTATGGGTGTCACACTGTGATGTGGAAGGCAAATGGAAGGCCACTGCATTATATTCTCAGGACAGTCTTCATGGTACAGGTACACAAAAAGAGACTCCTCAAAGATTGCATTATTTTTGAACCACAATCGGGCATACCTTGGTAACAGTAACCTTGTGTTGCCAGCTAATATTTCTCACACAAGGTCAGGCCAAAGGAACTGTAGAATGGACTCACCAAAGGTGCCTTCATTTTGGCAGTATCACATCTGGCCTAGACATAGAAGAAGAAATGTTTGAAAACCTATTGCTTAGCATTAAATCACAACTAGGGCAAGATCCATTTAAATCAAGGACATGTGACTTACCTAGTCCTCACTGATTCCATGGGCTTTCTTTAGTTGTGTTTTACTACACTGGAATTTCAGATAGTGCTTCTGAATGCAGAATAGGTGTGGAATATAAATTTGAAAAATTTCCCCCTAATTTTTTCTGCCTGGAAAGGACTAAGAACTGGATTCCAAATACTACTGCTCTCTCCCTCTATCTCCCTCTCTCTCAATATACCGTTCTGCTATTTTAATATTATTGTTTACTGCATTTGATGTTTCATTGATTTTACTTGTTGGTATAGTTTTTACCATTTTTGTACACTGTTTCAAGCGTTGATATGGATACATAAATAAAGTTACCTATATCTGTGCTTATGAACTGACAGAATATACAATATGTTTTTGTATGTGATTTTGTGAACAATATATATAAAAACACTTCCTTGGATTATACTTGAGGTGATTGTGTTCACCTACTATTTCACCATATATATGTAGATAAAACTTGAAGCATTATAGAAGACCAACACTAACTTGCATTAATAAAATAGAGCAATGTACTGCCAATAACAAGTGTTCTTTTTAAGCATCATCTTGTGCGATTTGGAAAAGAGTAAAAATCAGAGTAGCCATTATGTGTAGCTGGAAGTCACGTACAGCTTAAGAAAAAAACTAGATCTAATCTATTTCATATTTATAATAGTTAATGGGAAAGTTTCTTGACTAATAAGAATATTGCTAATAGTTCGCTTTCAGTGAGGCAGATGCACAAAACCACAGTTTCTTGCTATGTTAGGAGTAGAGATATAATAATTAAAAGTAATTATCTACAATTGAGGAATTATCAAGCATTTTTATATCTGTTTATATTTAAAACTAGGTTGTAGCTTAAATAGACTAAATTCTTTAGATGCAAATTAAATGGTGTTGTGTTGGTTTAAAAATTATTAATAATGCAGATGTATGTTAATAAGGCATGGCATAGGGTGGCTCCTGGAGCAACCATGGGAATGTGCCTCACTATCAAATTAGTGGGTGGGGGTAAGTGGGTATCCTGATTTAGTTATGAGTCATCTATGCTCAAAAGTCTTCATTGTGAGGGTGTTATGCTCAGCAACAATATTCTGGGGTTTTCAGAGCTGACCTGTCAAGTATCCCTTATTGGCCAGAAAAAAAACAATATTTTTACCCCTCTTCCTGCCCCCCTCCCATTTTATTAATTTCACCATAATATCATGTTTCTTTTTTTAAAAAAAAATCCCAAAGCTGCAGTTTTTTTCCTGCCACCAGAGGCCATTGTGGCTTCTCACTTGTGGAAAGGGAGAGAGAAGGTGGTTTGGGGCGGGGCCTTCATCTCTCTTCTTCTGTTCCAACTTCCTTTGACTCCTCTATGGGCCCGTGCAAGGGGAGGGTGGAGGGGGGAAGGAAGAAGAAAAGAGCTGCCCGACATGGCTGGTCCTGGGCAAGGGAGGGCCAGCATGGATGCCCCGGAGCTTGCCCCTTCTGTGTAAGTCTATGTCTTTTTGTTTTGTTTACTTTGCTCTGTGTGTGTGTGTGTGTGTGTGTGAGAGAGAGAGAGAGAGAGAGAGAGAGAGAGACTCACCTTTGTGTGTGGGTGTGGGTGTGGGTGTGGAGAGCAATGGTGTGTGTGTTTGTGTGGGTTTTGTGGGTGAGGGTCCAGGGTCCAGACCAGGTTAAACAGAGATGACCACTGAACCCTAGAGTCGGATATGACTGGATTTCAAGCAAGGGATACCTTTACCTTTACCTTGCTTGAAAGCCAGTCGTATCTGACTCTAGGGTTCAGTGCTCATCTTTGTTTCAAAGCTGAAGTGCTAGTGCTGTCTGCTTCTGCAGACGTTTTCATAGTCATGTGGCAGGCATGACTACAGGAGCACACGGAATGCTGTTTACCTTCCCACCAAAGTGTTTCCTATTTATCTACTTGCAATTATATAAAGTGGAATGTGAGACATGGTTTGAATGCATTTTGTATAGATTAATCATCACTCAAACAGACAAATTTCAATATAATACAGGTAACATATCTTCAGAACTGCAAAAATAACCGTGAAAGTACAAATAATGACATAATGAGGTGGTGGTCGGATAAACATAAGGTAGACCCTAGGGAGTGAGATGCCTGAGGGTGAAAAAATAAGGCCCTAGATAGGAGAAAAGAGGCAGAAGATGAGCCACTTCTGTGTGGTGTGATGGAGGCCCCACTAGGTTGGCGAGACTCAAGCTTAAACGAACAGGAAGATGAGGGGAAGGGGCTTGGACTAATCCAGATACCCTATTTGTTTCCCTAAATTTTCTTGCTTTTGAACTGCTAAGTTGGCAGGAGCTGGGACAGAGGCAGAAACTCACTCTGTCCTGCAGTACTCGGGTATCGAGCTGCTGACCTGCCACCTTCCAGTCAGCACCTTAGCCACTTGAGCCACTTGAGCCACTGCAGCTCAGTGGTTAAGAAGCTTGCCTTGTTAGCTGGAAGGCCGACATGACGGTTTGAGCTCCCATCTCTGTCCCAGCTCCTGGCAACCTAGCAGTTCAAAAACAAGAAATTACAAGTAGATAAATAGAGACCACTTTGGTGGGAAAGGTAACAACATTCTGGTGTCTAGTCATGCCTGCAACATGTCCACAGAAACATCTACAAACAGGCAGTGCTGGCTCTTTGGCTATAAACAGAAATGAGCATTGAACCCTAGACTCATATATGACAGGCAGCATTGGATCTAACAATAGGTAAAGGTTGCCCTTGCTCGAAAGCCAGTTGTATCTGACTCTAGGTTGCAGTGCTCATCTCCATTTACAGCCAGCCAAAGAGCCAGTGCTGTCCGTGTTTGCAGACATTTTCATGGTCATGTGGCAGGCATGACTAGAGCCCAGCAAGTCACACGGCCAGATTTGGCCACTTCCACAGATTTGGGCACACCCACAAAGGGGTGTGGCCAAAATTTCCCTTATTTTTAAATCCCAAACTTGACAGGTATGTTCCAGAGAGAAGAACACACAAAATATATCAACTGGATTTTCTGACTCTATCTAAAAAATAGTTATTAGTAGTGAGTAAAGAGCCATGGACTGGGGTGATTATACGTGTTTATTAATGAGATATAAAATTGATTAAAGCCAAAGAACTTGAAAAGGAGGCAGCATTACAAGCAAGGTAAGGAGGGAAGGAAGATCCTTCTGAAGGAAGGATGTGATTTTCACATAGATATTTGAAGGGTTTATTTGAAGGGATTAGAAGAGAAACTATGCCTTTTTAGAAGCAATACAAATAATTTTGCCTCAGAAGAAATTAGGAGTCTATGTTTAATCATCATTTAATTATTACAATGTTTACATTTCTCCCTTTATCACAAGATTAGAGGGTAGGGTACAAATAAGAAACAAATTACAACCAAGTAAGACATTTTACAACATTCAAAACAATGTAACATCATTTAAATCTGTATACTTGCAGCTCTACAATCTACTCAAGCCAAGTTCCATCAACGCCAAAGGCTTTGGCATAAACACCAAAGCTTTTGATTATATTTTAGCCTGGCCCGAATCAATCTGAGCTGTGTCTTTAGTAAGAAAATATTAAATAACTGGTATGCCAGCAGAGCAGGTAGAAATAAATACTGCTAAATCCTTCATCTTTATCTGAGCAATGCTTGTCAATCTGAGGGCCATCCTTAGAATGGAGCTGTTGGGATTACTGAAATAAGAGAAATCTTACATATTCTTGGAACCTCGCATGCCATTAGGTTTTCTCAGGCAGAAGCTTGAGGGGTTGTGTGAAGCTTTGACCCCTTGAAGTCATGAATGCCACACTGTTGCCCTCCAAATGTTCTTGTATTGCAACTTCCATTAGCAAGAATAGCCGGTGGCAAGGAATCACAGGAGATGACATTCACCAGTATCCCTAGGCCTTCAACTACTAAGCCAAATGCAAAATAATTTTTAAAAAATGAAGTCGGAAAATGAGAGCAAAGGAACAGAGGAAAGGAAAGAAGGCAGAGTAAAACAGAACTCTTTTAAAACCTTGGAATTAAAAACTAGAACAAAATAAGCAAGAGTAGAGAATGTGTGGGTGGTACTGTTGATGTTGTAGATAGATAGCAGTTTTATGAGTAATGTAGAAGTGTTGCGCCGGATGGATAAAGAACAAGAAATGTTTAAGACTATTAAGCAAAGAAAGCTCCAATACCTTGAACATATCATGAGGAACAACATAAAGTATATAATACTCCAACTCACTCTGCAAGGAAAGATCCCTTGGAAGAGAGGCCCTGGACATAGATGGACTTCATGGCTGAAGAACCTGAGAGACTGCTGTGGCACTTACTTGGAAGAACTGTTCTGAGGAGTTAAGAACAGGAAGACTATCGCCATGATGACAGCCAATATCTGGAATGGATACGACACCTGAAGAAGAAAAGCAGCAATTTTATACAAAAGGACAGAGCATCATATGAGTACATAACTTTGATAAAGATCCTTAACCTTTATTGGTACTAATGGACACTGAAATATTAACATCCAATTCTACTGACATCCTCTGGCCTCTCCTACTGCAACCTCAGTATATTACTTGGTATAATCCATTGTTTGCAGCCTTTGATTTTTTAAATTTCTCTTGCTGAACTATGGAAAATTTATTAGTGTGATGTTTCCCTATCACTGCTAAATCCTTACTTCCCTTATTTCTTTTGTTGAGGTTTCCTGGGTCTTGTAATTGTTTCCTCATTTGAGGTTTGAGCTCTCGTGGTGGTTGAGGCTCTTTGCACTCTGAGCCATCAGAGCGCTTTTAGTGCCAGCTTCTTTAACTTTGAGGCTTTTCCCCCATGACTCATCAACTCACTAAAAACCTGACCTGATCCTATGGGTTGGGGAATAGTTTCTTCCCAATGCTTCAAATATAATGTGATTATATCTCAGGCATGCCAAATATTTAATCAATTCACCAATTTAAGCAAATTGGAAAGAGAAAGGGAGAGTGCTGTTCCTCACAGTCATATCAACATCCTTCCTTGTAACTAGTTATTAAAAAGTTGAGCATTGCATTGGGGAGTGATAAAGTATACTAATTAACTACCACCACATTATTATTTGGGTTCAAACTAGAGTAGGTTGGGCAAAGTCTGGCCCTCAAGATATTGTCCAACTACAATCTTCATGATCCTTCACCTTTGCTCTGTTAGGTTGGCTGGTGGAAGTTGTCATCCAACAATATCTGGAGAGCCACAATTTAGCCATTCCAATCTAGATGGAACTTTAAACGTTAACAACTTACAGAAAAATCTGCAAAATGTTTGTATATTCAGTTACAAGTTAATTGCTATTACTCAATGACAATATTAAAATATCACTTTTGTAAATTTCCTATTAAGCTATGAATGTTGCTGTAATATTCCAGAGAATTACAGGAGATGGTAAGAAGAAGGATAGTGCTGAGAACATTTTAACCTAATCCATTTACCTGGAAATAAGTTTCACTGAATTCATTGGGCTTGCTTCTGTAGAAGCTCAGGACTGAATGTTATGTACAAAAAAACTGTAGGGACATAAAGGCTGTTTTACATGAATCAGACCAATGGTTCCTTTCACTAAGGATTCCCAGCTTTGATCTGCAACAGTTCTCCAGAATTTCAGGCAGGACTGGCAGAGCAAACTTGCAAGTCAGAAAAAGAGTGAAAGAGGAAATGAATAAGACAATTCGCTTATGACAGCTGTGACTTTCCTGCAGAAACTACCCTTTTGCTCTTTAAAAATATTTACTTACTGATAGCATTTTTATCTGCTCCCTGACCAGAAAAGGTTCTCACAGCAACTTATGCACAGTCTGCACTTGAAGTAGTATAGGGATATTTGTGTTAGAGTTGGAGGGAAGAAAATACACTGTTTCTAATTTATTTATCACATTTCTATATCACAGAAATTTCCATGCTCCATAGTTGATTCACAAGGTTTGAGGTTTGAGTGCATTAAAGATTGCTGTAAGTTACAATATTTTTTTTTACTGTTAGCTGAAAATGAATACATCTTAAAAGGTTTATAGGACAATAACTCACCAGGTATGAAAAAGGTGTCGATCATCTCTCTTCACTCACAAAATTTCCCCACCAATTTCTGCAAAAGTTTTTTATTCAAGTCAGAAGACTTTATAATTAGGAAGCAAATGGTTTTGTATGTTATTGATATTGTTTATTGCACAATTGGTTGGATCTAGTGATATCATTCTGTACACACAGTGGAACTGGCACTAAACATAAAGAACTGTCAGGTTGGAAGGGGTACCTAATTGTCATCTAATCTATTTCCTGCCAATTCATTAGCCAGCAGAGGTGATGCCTTTCCCTGCCACTGTTTAATCCAAGTCTCTGCCCTATTTTTTGTGAAAAACAGAAAATAGTTTAGCTGTTCTGAAATAGGAGCCTGTGATAAATTGTGTCTGAATCCAATCCATGGATCTAGAATATACACCAAGTTTGATGAAGTGGGTTGAAAACGTTGTAGTGTTACATCAGTATTTAAAGAAAGCTCTAATTTATGTGAACATATATGAATTTCTCAGTCAGGGAGCTTCATAGACATTTTTGTGGGTTGGAAAGTGAAATTTAGTTTACCTTAGTGCAAGAATCCAACAGCAGCAGCCATCTTTGTTGATCGAGCATCCCTACAATAATCACTGCTAGTACTCAGGTAAAAGACAGGACACAGAGAGTCTAGAATTAAAGGAGGTTACTCTTGCATAGCAGGACAGGAAAAAAATTGCAAAATATCATTACTAGGCTAGAGCTTGTTTAAATGGGGAATCAGAAACTTTAATACCCGGGATCAAATCTGGTCTATCACATAAATCTAGCAATATTACTTTGTCCGTCCTGTTGCCATCTCAAAAGAAAGGGGCTTTGGGCCAAGGGATAATGGTTGTAGCTCTACAATTAGCTGGCAGTCTTCTTTGAGGGCAAAATGTGGTTTTAATGCCAACTTCAATCCCCTCTTCATGGTAGCCTTGAAAAGAAAAATATTCTTTGCTTTGAAATTACATGTATTCAAGTACAGATATAATAGAGTGCTTTTATAGATCTTTTATACACTACATGTGAATCAAGTCTCAATTTTAAGTAAAATTATGTCAGGAAGCATTTGCAGCCTGGCATGATGATGGTTTTTGGAACTATGTCATGTAAATTGTATTTCCTGAAGGTAGACATTTAGGCTGAGAACCTAACCCAAAGTCCACAGAACCAAACAAAAACATTCTTCTTCCCCTTAATGGGTTTTGGGCCCTTTTTTGCAACCACTCAACCCATAATTATGGCTAAAATACGAATACAGTGGTACCTCATACAACAATTTTAATCCATTCCATGGGGCTCATTGTTGTACGAAACAATTGCTATGTGATACATGCATTGTATAGCAATTTCCCCTATGGGATGCATCATACAACAATTTTTTTTCTAAGCGGTTTTTCCCATTTAAAAATTGTTGTACGATTTTTTCCATAGGGACAATTGTTATGCGGGAAACCATTCTCCCCCCCAACCCCAACCCCCAAAATTGTTATGTGATTTCGTTCCTATATGGGGCAATTGTTGTATGAGGTTCCACTGTATATTCTTGAACTGAACCCTGCTATTGACAAAGTATCAAATTAATATTTGACACTTTGGAATGGACAGAGTGCATTCTATACATAAAACAGTATTAGGAAACTGCTGACCAACCTGAAATGTATCATTTGCTTCCTGCGGTGTTCACTGGCACCTGATTTGTTTGCTTTTGAAGATAGATTAACCTTTAATTGCTTTCTTTAGTAACATTTAGTAAACAGGCTGATAGAATGGAGATGATCTGTGCAAACAGGAAAGATTTCCTGAACTCAGGTTTCCATGGCAATTGAATTTTTTTCCTGTCAACACTTGCAAGATATAAGTCCTCTTCTCCCTAAAAGCAAGGCTGAACTGAAAAATTTAACATTTAAGAGTGATTCAAAATACTCCTAAAATGAAGGATTTCCGACAGAGGCACCTCATAAAAATAACATAATATTACAATACTTTGTTTTTCATTTGAAGTCAGAACAACTCTGTAACAAGCTACACTTTCCCATTGTGCAGTTGTGGATCTGTCTAAATCCGAGTCTAAAACAAATTCTAGATCACTAACTGAACAATGTTACATTTTATTATCCCAGTAACAAAACAGTTAAAGATTCTAACTCATGACATTACATTTAAAGTATCTGGCGATTTCTTGTTTTTTTTAAACCTGAAGTAATAATTACTGTAAAACTGATAGTCAAACTTAGAAATATAAATTTTATCTCAATAACAATATTTTATCTTGCTGCTTTCTGCTCTGAGGAAATTACATTGCAAAAGGATTATGGAACAAAAGAAGGCTAATCATTTTATTTCTTTTACAATTCCATTTCAGTGAAATCTTATTGTCAGAAGAACATAGAAAAAGCTATTTAGTCTGGATATTTAAATAACTGTGTAAAGTACTTCGTACCTAAAGCAACAAGTATATGATTTATCCAAAAAATTTCTTCCAGTTTCGTATCAGCACAGATATACCTTACAGTTGCTTTGAATATAAATTACATAATTTGAGTTTTTTAAAATGCCTTATAAGGAAATAAGTTAGCATTTAAATCCACACCTACAAGGATGGAATATTTTAATGCTTTCGATTTAGAATCACATGTGGTTGCAGAATTTACATAGAACTATTGAAGTGGAGAGTAGTGTAGCTGTTTTGCAGTATTGTCACATGAAAAATAATGATGGTGAAACTAATAATCACGGACATATTTATGTGACTCAGCACTCCTGTTAATAGGCCCTGTTCATCCAAAGAAGTACTAAACAAGTCTCAGAGATGGAAAGAGCCATAACCAGCGATTTTGTCAGCTGGGGAAACCAGCTCAAGCTCCCATCTTTCTTCTTTGATGCATGGGCCTGAAGTCTTCAAAAAATGGAAGAGAAAAATGTGATTCTCCTGCCATAAGAAGAAAGAGAAGATTCATGATTTTGATGTCCTCTAAATTTGGATGTTCTAGTGCAAAACTCAGCTGTTCTATCCTTGTTACAGTCCTGAGAATGGAAACATCTGACTTAGAGGTTGTGACTTATTCAAAACCAGTGATGCATCTCCAGAAATAATTCAGCATAAATTTTATTTTCTTGTGATTATTACAATATTAAAATAAAATATATTTATTATCTTGAGTTGTGTATTTTAATAAAAGAGGAATTGAAATTGAGAATGTTAATATAATCAGTTGTTTACATTCATGAAGAAGTCCCTTCTGTCCAGTGCAGAATGTCTGCTTTGTCTGTTTTTCTTTAGAAAATTTTAGGTGAACTAAACACACTTAATTTTCAGAAATCTAATCAGAATATTGGTGGAAGATGATAGTAGGAGGAACACCAGCAATCTACAACCAGAAACAGTGTTGGATTCCTTACTAGTTTTTCAATCAATCAATCAATCAATCTTTATTATGGCCCAAGACCAGCATATTGCAGCAAAAGGAACAGAAGCTAAAATGATGGTACTTAAAAGATATTAAGAGAAGAAGTAAAAATGAGGGTGCTTAAAAAGAAACAGAGTTAAGGAGAAGTAAAATTAGTACATAAGATCAATAATGTTACAGCTATTACTAAGCCTATGATGTAGCGCTAGTAGTTTATTTAGCTGAAGGACCTGCCAGGATTGTTCTTTTGATCTTACATGCTGTGGTGAAGAATATGGCAGTATTGTGGATCAAGGTGGGCCTTTCATCCGATAGCAGCCAGAAGGTATATGTGCTGTTTGACCAGCCAGGATACTTGCAGAGCAGCAGAAACATGAACTTGTTCCGGATGTCTCTATAAAAAGGGCAGATTTAGAGAACATGTCCTATGGTTTCAATTTCTACAGTGTCACAGGGGTGTAATCTCTCTTCCACTGGTGTCCTTTGGAACTGTCCCCTGAGAACCACAGAAGGGAGAGCATGGCAGCGGGCTAACGTAAATGCCTTCCGATGACTTGGTGTCACAAGTAGGAGTAGGTATGGAGCTGAGGCAACAATGTGTCTCCAAGACACGAGCCAGGAAGGTAGGGACTCTGGCTAGGTCTTCTTGCCTTTCCATCTGTAGTAGCCTAGTTTATCTGCAGAACAGCACCAGGATAATTTAATCAAATTTCTCATAACTATGCATACCGCATATAGCTCTTAGAACTAATTATTACCAGATACACAATCCTGCACTCTCACTGTAGAAGAATGGGAAGTAAATGCATAGTATAATGACCATCAGGGGAAAATGGTTAAGTTCTAGATTTCACAAAGCAAGGAGGAAGGACTTGCCAAGCAACTGTCATTTTTCCAGCCTCTCTGTTTAAAAAAAACAACACACATTTAATTCATCCTTTCAGTCACCCTTAAAAGTTCAAGGATTATAGTTACACCCTTAGAAGAATAATTGTTTCTTGCTCATTCTATTAGACTCACATATATATCTGTGTGAAGAACATTTATCTGGAAGAGAGAATCCTTCAAAGTGATGCTTGCATAGAAGGCCATGCAGAAGTTCGATTACCACAGCTGATTAGTACCTTGATTGTCCTGGGATTCAAGAATCACTTTCAGTGTTAGGGCTTAGCATTGAGAAGGTTATTAATTAAAGACACAGCTGGCTATGTTAGCTATTTCTGCAAGCATAAAAGATGCAAACCTGACAGTCTCTATTGTAGACATTAGGATGTCTTTAGCCCTGTACACCTGGCTGAGCACCCAGTCAGAAATTAGGAACCCATGCCCTCTTTGCTAACAAGTGATCTATCTAGTTCAATAGATTATTAGCAATTTAAACATTATAGACATAGGGCTACTTGATCTTGACTGGAGCAAGTTGAAAAGGATTAAACTCCTTATTCCTATGTTTAGACCCATATCTGAATGGGATCCACAGTGTTTACCTTTCAGTACTACATTTTCACTATAATTTGTTATTTGGCTAAACAAAGCAATCACACTTATATACCACACTTATATACCAGGACCAAACTAACAACCCACTGCACCACCAGGGCTAAGATAATTGGCTTTGTAGATTTTTTTCTACACTTTGTAATAGCAGGTAGAGATGTGACTCAGATTAATCTGAATGGTAAAGAACACAAAATAAGTATTTTCTTTCATTTTTAGGGACTTTTGTGGCTTTACAATAGACACCTCTGAAATATGGTAGATTTGGGATTCTGAAAGAAAGGGTAATGAAACTATCAGATTTCATTCAGAGTTCCTAATTTGAAAGGTCAGATGTCTAGTGAATGGTGATGATGAGATCTGAGGAATCTGATGATGGTTCTCTTTCTCATTTGTACTGTTTCCTGATGATGATGCTGACTTAATGTGATGTAAAGTGTCTAATGAGGTTTGTTTCTCAGGCCTGTTGTGATGCCTGCTTTTGAATTATATGATAGTCTGTTTTCTTGAACATGATTTTTTTGGAGTAGTTTTAAGGTTATGTAGGATTTATCTTGGTCCACCACCAGAAATCCGAATGAAGAAAACTGAAATGAAAGTGTCTTTACTGAAAGTCTTATTACCTTAAAGGACCAGAAAATGAAAGAGGAATCCATTAAAACAGCCCAAAAGGAAAGAACTGGAAAGCTTTCCCTATATACATTCTTAGTAGCCAGCGGTTTGACCACTAGATGACGGACTAGCAACCATGATTTCCAGGTGAGACCATAGTATCTTGGAAGAACACGATCACTCCTTTTATTGGCGTCAGAGATTATAAGGAGGCCAGTGAGGAAGAAAGTCCCCCCCCCCCCTACAGAAGGGTTCTTATGGTAAATATAGAGCTCTCCCAGCAACTTTACCTGTATAATCTATATTTCATGACTACGTCTTATATTACCCTCACCTCGTGTTTGTCTTCTTGTCCTATAATTGCTAGGTGAGATAAATTTACATATACAATTGTCTAGTACAAAGTGCTGACAAAACTTCAGAAAGCATCTCAGTAGTTCAACTATTTACTATTGAGACTGTTCATTTAGAGTCAGTGGCAGTTCTCAGGCTGCTTCCCAACATACTTTTTCAGAAAGTAACAATGGAAAGTGGAGTAAGATTGGGATTTATATAGTGAAAAATTGCTTTTTGTTTACTTATTGTATTTTCAATGAACCTTTAGCCCTTGTAAATAAAAACTGAAAGCTGTTTCAGATTCTGCAGACTGAGAAACAGGATCATTCAGTAGAAATCATAGAATTAGGCCAATGGCCTACCTAAAAAAAAACAAAAAAACAAACCAACCCTCATGTGGCTCACAGTTGTGTGTTTCTCTTTCCCCCATAACTGTGAAGCTTTCTAAATTAAAATAAAAATTAAATAAAAAGCAGCCTTAGGTAGAGGGTGATCAGATATGATTTTCTGATCAAAGTGCAAACTCCCATTGCGTTTCCCCTCACACATGAAAAATATATATACAGATGTTCTGTATCTTGTTCCATGTGGAGAAGTCATAAATCTGACAGAGGCCCATGTTTTGTTGGAGAAATGTCCCATTAAAAGCTTAAGCAGCTGTTCTTTTGTTACTCTTCTACTCTTGATTGCTGGCACCCAGGGCTGATTTTCTTTAAGTGTAATTTGCCATTGTTTCCTTGGGGTTTCCAAAATGTAGTTGTCCTTCCTCTTAACAATTTTGTCAGGTTTATTTTTAGTTTCTAAATGATTTGCCAGCAAAGCAGCTTCTGCCATAAGCTTCAGCAGCCTACCTGTATCGTACATTTTCAGCCCATTTTCTGGGTCCAACTTCTTTTCATAACGTTTTCACCAAAATGGCTGACCAGTTCACATGATATATTATCTTCCAGACATATCAATATAGTAAAAAATAAACTGTAAATAAACAATGCATGTCTCAACAGAAAAAAACCCATTAGCTTTTATAATAAACTAGCTGGTTACCCGGCTTCGCTCGGGAACGTATAGTTGTGTATGTGGGTCACTCCTGCCTCCCTCCCTCCATCTTCCCTCACCCACCCTGCTTCTCTGTCGATGGTCACTTACTGCCCTTCCCAATGGCAACTCCCCTTTGTGTCTTGTGACCCCCACAGTGCTGATCTCGCATGCCCATTTGCCTTCCACCTACTGTGAAATGACAGCTGAGCTCAGAGGGAAAGGCAGATGATGTCACAATCCCAGGTGATGTCACCTGCCTGGTGACAGATGTCACAATTATGTGACCTACCTGGGGCTATGACATTAGCATCAATATGTGCCTGGCCCCCTTTGTCAGGCCCCTGCCCAGCTTAATTACATCAGGCCCCTGCCCAGCTTAATTGGAAAGATGTCACAATCAGGTGACCTACCTGGGACTATGACATTAGCATCACCATAGATACTACCACTGGGACACACACACACCCTCCTGTCAAGTATACTTCCATTTGCAGATCAGTTTAGGGGCATACACCCCCCATGGGGCTTGTGACCCCCGCAGTGACCATCCAGCTCACACATACACATGCTACAAGTTATTTGCTTCATGTACTGGGACATTTAAAATAAAAAATAGCATACTCAAAATTAAGCTACTCTGAGTTCAATGGTTTTGAATTTAGTGAAACATATTCTCACGAAGGGAGAATGCCATATCTTCGCACAGGGGGTGTCAGCATTTTCAGGCGTGGGCCAGACCATGCCTCACCTGACAGTTGAGCGGGCCAGACTGGTGATTCTCCCCACCATAAACACTTCTGTAAAGTTCATTCACAGCTATCATAAACAAACAAATAAACCCAACCCTCATGTGGCTTACAGTTGTGTGTTTCTCTTTTCCCCATAACTGTTTACGACAGCTGCGGACTCATTTGTTGCTATAGTAAACATGTTTACGATGCCTGTGGACTCATTGACGGCTCTCTTCCTCTATTTCTAAGTCTCTTTTTGGTGTGGTTATGTTATATTTTGTGCTAGTAATAAAATTAATTTAGTTTTCTAAAGTTTGTTTACCTACTAAGCCAAGGTGGTATTATATGTCAGCAGGGAGTGGGGGGGGGGCAAAGCTGGCGGGATGGCAAATGAGTGCTGTACAGACATTCATACTTACATAATAAATCTATATACATACACACAAATACACACACATTCTTCCCACACTTTAATTTGCGATCATTTGATACTGCTAGAAATAAATAAACAACAAGTGCAAAATCCAGAAAGAAGTCTGGGTCCAACACAACCCAGCTAATTTATGTATTTATTTATTTATTTTTTACAGCATTTTTATACTGCTTTCCTTGCCCAAGGGTGACCCAAAGTGGTTTACAAAATTAATGAAAACATCATATAAAAACATCAATAAAATTTAATTTTCACGCCTTTATACCGCCCACTCAGGTGAACCCAACTCTGGGCAGTTTACATAGTGGACAATAAATACAATATACAATATCGTACTATACAATAAGTACAATAATACAATATTCAATAACATACACTTGATACACTTAATCCCCATCTAAAACTATTAAAACCAAATAAAACCATCTAATAACACCCCCTCCCCCCCTTAACCTCCCTCTATTCACATTAAAAGGCTATCAGGACAGAACACCCACACAGAGACTAAACAAGCCAGCGGGCTTGGGAAGTGGAGCCATTCATGCCCCACACCCGCTGGCATAGCCACATTTTTAGTGCTCTTCTGAACGGGAGCAACTCTGTCTGGAGGTGCAACTCAGATGGCAGGAGGGAAAATCAATGAGGCTGTGGGGAAAAGTGGTCAATTTTTTTTTGGGGGGGGGCGGTTGTATAGAGAACAGTTGGTGCTACCTGTAGTCTAGAGCTGCAGATTGTGCATTTTGGGTCTGTACTTATAAGGAGAAATGGGGAAAAGATCTTTATATTCATGTGTCAAGTCTTTGGTGACAATTCTCCATATCAGCTGCTAAATCTCACAGACTTGGGAGTCAAACAGTGTGGTGAAGATTAGAGCCTAATACACTTGTCTGAAGGCATTTGAGAGCTAGAAGTGCCAAGTTCTTTGTAGATTTTTCTTACATGAATGAGAAGACCACCACTCCTCCAAAAACAACAACAAAAAACAAAACCAGAAATGAAAAAAAAACCCAGCCCAAATCTCTTTTCGTACTAGTTTCAAACACTAACTTTATGAATGATTGCTACTGTCATACATGGTTGTATGTTCTAATTTAGCCATTAACCATAAATGTTCAAAGACATCAATTAGCTTTTTGGACAGTCTTTTTGTGCACAGGTATCTTCACCTTCAACCTAGCAAGATGTCTTATGTGAGCTTTCATGATTATTTCCCTCCATCATTAATCTCTGTGTAATCTATTGTCAGATGCTTTTAAGATGACTACTTCTACAGAGTATCCCTTATCTTTTATGACAAAAAATGTGTTCTCATTCTACAACAGCAGGTTAGTTAAGCATGATCTCAGCTGCCTAAATCTGTGTAAGTTGTTATCCTTAATCAAGACAAGTTTGTTTTTTTTTTGGGGGGGGGGGGGTTTGGTTATTTTCCCTCCTCTTTAGTCAAAAGAATATGATCCACATCCACAGTAAACCAAGGGTATTTAAAAAAATATTTTCCCCAATATTTGATTCATTCCTTTGCTAGCTCTCTTGAATATAGAGTGATAAGGTTCTTACATTCATGAAGCAAGAAGTGCACAGTGGTGTAAAGTAGCAGGGCAAAAACAAACTGGTAGGGGGTGTAGTTAGCTTAAGATGGGGTGGTGACCTATGTGTACTAATGCCTCAGCCTGTACAGTTTCAGACATATAAGTAAAAACTCTTTTTAAAAAAGCACTGTTACCAAATAACAAGTAATTAGTGCAATCTAATCCGAAAACTGAACTTATTTTTATGGCACATATGCAATAGAAATATAGAATTGCACTGGAAGAATATGGAATAAATCAGTGTATAACTACTAGACCAACTTAGAAATCACTTGCTAAATAAAAGAATCATCTGTTATATAGAATAAATAAATTATATGGAGAATACAGAGAGAATAAACTAAAGTAGCTGGCCTAGGGCAAAGCAACACTTAGAAGGGTTAACTGACTTTTGCTAATGTAGGGAAGCTTTAATAGATAGATGGCTACTTCATAGAAGTGCAAAGCAGCAGGGTGGCTTTGATTAAATAAGAAAATACCTATAAAACAGCATGAGGAATCCACTTTATTGTAAAACAGTAAGGCTACCTCTAGAGGAAATGAGGAATAAATAGTAAGTTCCTTCAGGATTCCAGAAGATGCCAGGCAAAGGGAACTAGCTATTCTTGAATAAAGATACCTTATAGGATGCTGTTAATGTGGACTAGCAGAATTTCATTTTCACAATCCAATATGTTTTCATTTTTATATAATGCCAAGGAGATTTAGGCTGCATCTGTAAAAAATAATTACCTGGCAGTAGTGTAAAGCTGCACTGCAAAATACTTTAGAGATCTTTGTATGACTGCAACTGTGAACAAAGTAATTCACAGATTTTGGCTCTAGAAAATATATCTGCCCCCCAACAATACTTAATGTTTGGTTTAAGAAGAATCATAGCACATTTTTGGAACAACAACTAGCAGATGTGCCAAGTTCACATCTAAGGATGATTTTCAGGACTCAAGATCTGTTGCTGTCATAGTTTTCACTAACTCTTAGACCTAGTTCAATTTATAGAGATGGACTCAGTATACCTGCCTATGTGGTTAGTAAGAACTGTTGTGAGTTAAAATCTCAGGATGTTTATCTGGGACATATCAAAATTTAAACATTTTAATTAGTTTAACTATGCAATACTATTCACTCAGAAATCAGTCCCATTGGCTTCAATGTCACTCTCATATTAGCCCCATTGGCTTCAATATGGTTTAAGGCTGTATAAATAAGTGTACAATTCCATCTGAAGTATAATGCATAAATAGTTTAAGAAACCCCATTTTATAAAGGAGGCTAGATATCTTTGTTAGAAAGCTCTTTGGATACTTGTTAAATTACAGTATCCAAGATATCTCTTTTGAGGATGATGTGATGGTTAAAGCAAACTGTTGTATTAGCCCTTAGATTATATAGGTCCTTAGATTTAGGGAAGTACAGTACTAAAAAGCTAAGCTGTATTTCAAGAGAAACTAGAAGATGTTTTTAAAGCATAGCACTCTCTCCATAATAGCACTTTAAGTTAAACAATGTGAGTTGCAGATCAAGCAGTGCCTTTCCTTGAAATTTATTCATGATTTACCTCCATTCTCTAAAAAGTCAATTGTAATTGTTAAATAATAAAAAGCCTTACTACCTTGGCTACCATGCCTACTTTTTTGTACTACTTAGTTACACTTAAATGTCAGAGAGAGAGAGAGAGAGAGAGAGAGAGAGAGAGAAAATCTATAGCTGTTTTAAAAGAATATGTAAGAGATGGAACATATGAGTTGGGAGGAGAGAGTCTTAATGAAATTCGTAACCCTTGACCCATGGAGTAAGAGTTTATTTGTACCACACACTAATAGCAGTTTGGTACAACTTCAGTTGTTATGGGTCAGTACTACATGGCCCTTAGATGTGTAATTTGATGAAGTTTTAGGATGCTCAGTTATAGAGGTCTAGCACGATCGAACAAGAGAGTGAACTATAAGTCCATGCAATGAGAAGCATTCCCCAGGACTCCAAGCCACAACAATATATATACCTTGCCTAGGTATAGATTTCAAGATTCTTAGGACCAACACATGGTATTTAAAGTGGTATCAAGCACCCAAATGTGGGGTGTAGATACACTCTAAATGGCATACAAGTGACTCTTTGCTGCACATAAACAAGTTAAACTCAGTGGAATTCTCTGTGGAATATATAGAATTGCATTGTCAAAGATAAACCAAAACTATTGAACAGGGGCCATTGTCCTTACCTCCATCCTAATCCCTTGTCACTGAGAACCAAATCCAAGCATTGGTTGAATTTCTCTGCCATTGTGAACTTGTTTAATTTTATTTTGTTTTAAATGATATAATAATTTATAACAATGATACAATTCAGTTGTGTTCTGGTTTAGATAATAAGCACAGCTTTTAGCTCTACATTAGTGAAATGCTATTTATTGTTTTATTTTTCCATTATGAATTGTGGAGCATAGCATAACAATCTTGCATGGTCCGTGTGTGTTTCTGTGTCAGATATTACTCGGGTTAAAATGATTTTTGTAGGAGATGCCTGAGTGAGGCTCCTTTCATGTCTCCTGTCATGTAGATCTCGGGGAATTGTGACCCAAAGCATGTTTTCCCATAGGAATGCATTGAAAATTTAAAAAGTCCCGACCAGACCAAAAATAGTAATAACCCCCGCCCCCCCCCCCCACACACAAAACCCACACTAAAACATCTCAAAAATTCCAGACACGGTCATCCCACACAACACCTCAAAAGGGAAACAGTCCTGACTGGACCCCCCAAGAAAACACCTAAAAAATTAAATACAAAAAACTCACAACGCCCCCCCCAAAAAAAAAACAACACAAAAAAACACCAGCAACCTAAAAACCCCAAAAAGATGCCAGACGTGATCGGCCCCCATCCCCACAAAAGTGACAAAGTGATCTCCCTACCTTTTCTACACCGTTTGGGGACCTTATCTGCTCGGTTCTGACCTGGGGGAGGTGCACGTTGAGCCCATTTCCCACCCCTGCTGGCACCAGGAGAATCTGAGGACCTTATTTGCTTAGTTCCCACCTTTCTATGAGCTCCCTGGGAAGCGCTACAGCTGAAAATGCACACCTCCCCCAGAAGCGCTCCTGGGGGAGGTGCACATTTTTGGCAGTAGCGCTGCCCAGGTAGCTTGGAGGAAGGTGGGAACCAAGCGGATAAGGTGCCCAGACTCTCCTGTTATAGCAGGGGTGGTGGACAACCTGGAATTAGCAGCAGAAAGGAGGGGGCAGGTGCCATTTTAAATTCTAAAAAGGAAGTGGCTGCCATTTTAGAGTTTAAAATTGTGAGATTTTTGGTCATAAACTGAAAATCTGTTGTAACCCGGGGAATTATTTTAATTTAATTTCCCGTCGTAAACCGCGGCAAATGTAACCCAGGGAAGTTGTATGCCGTGGTTTTACTTTAGTAGTAGGAGTTGTGGCGAATTGTTCTCATTTCATGGACCCAAAGAGATTTCAGGAAGTTACTCTTACAAAATTCATAGTAAAGGGGTAGTTAAGAGCAAAAGGGAGTGGATTCCATAAAAGTTCTTTGATGGGTCTGGAGTACTATAATTTCTTTTTAAAAACATTCCTTAATTGGTTTAATTCTAAAACTGAATAAAGATGTAATGGATCCTGGAGTTTATAGACTTATTTTTTTAATAAATCAAGATGCTAAGATACATACTGCAATTTTAACAAGGAAAATGAATAATTTTATTTTAAGTATATTAAATATCAAAGTTAAGAAGAGAGTGTTAAAAGAGAATAGTTTTTAAAGACATTTGGGGTGATTTTGTTGATTTTGTATTATTGAAGGAGAAAATATGTTTGCCTATAAAAGAACTGATGCAATTTTGGAAGATTGAAGAAAATGGATATATATTTTCTTTGGTCCCAATGATCTTTATGTTGTTAAGCATAAATTTGTAAGTTATGTTTTTTATATATTTTTAAAGTTTAATAAAAAATAAAGAAAATGTTCTTTGACTTAACTGCAAATTTGGGGCCCTGAGCTGACATTAAGCCAGATGAAGTTACGAATGATTTAGGGCTAACCTCATTGTGTCCTAACTTTGTGCTGGCATAGTGGTTATGTTTTGGACTGGAGGAGGTTTGGCCTGCCTCATTTGCCCTCATTTGGGCTCTTTTGCTGGTTTATATTAGACATCATAGTAGTTGTGCTGACAATGCCTCCTGCTAACATATCTCTGTTATCACAAGTGCTTTCTCTTGCACAAGGGCATTTGTGCCTGGAAGAAAAACTGCCGCACATTACAAACCCATTATAATGGTATATCTTTGAATTAAGATTACACTGCTTTTCAGCAGCAGCAGCACAAATAATTTAATCTAAATGGAAGTATAAAACCAGGATTGGCCAACCTACGGCCCGCATATTACAGTTATGAATACTGTGAGTTAAAATCTCTCCAAGTGAATGTGTTTTGATAAAATCTGTCATTTCTAACTGATTTAATATCTGTGCCACTTAAATGGGAAAACACAATGGTTTAGCCAAGCTCTAGGAATTATTTAGTAACTATTTATGTGTTCTTTTATTTATAACTAAATTATAAGTAAACTTTCTGGGGGATTTAAAGTTTTTTTAAAAAAAGGAATTGTTATTCAGTGCAGAAATAAGGTGCAGTGTCATTTTGTTGAGCTGAAGTACATACATTATTCCTAACAAAGAGCTATGAAGTTGTTGGAATTGTGTAGCCAGTGCGATAAGAAATTGATTGAATCATGCCAAACAGCATCCAAGATTATGAATGTTGATCCTAAGGGCTCTCCATTTGGTTAAAAGAGCTTTTGAAAGACATTTCTTCCTAACATTTTCCCCCAAGCATCAATTACTCAAAATTTTCCTTGGGAAAGTGCATTTTAAGTTTCTCTAAAGTATAACCCTTCTGAAGAGAAAAATCACTGGTGCTTTTATTTCATTTCATTTTGGTTCCTCCAACCAGAGGAGAAATGTCTAAGAAATATGACTCTTCACTGCACTATCTATAAACTCACAGGTTAATGTTCTGTATTATTTACAATTCTTGTATGTATGTATGTATGTATGTATGTATGTATGTATGTATGTATGTATGTATGTATGTATGTATGTAAGCATGCATGCATACATGAATGCATGTATGTACGTACGTACGTACGTACGTACGTACAGTGGTACCCCAAATAATGACAAAACTTGGTTCCCCAAGTTGCGTCGTTATTCGGATTTCATTGTTCGGGCGGAATTTTTTGTCACCCATTTTGAGGTCTCCACCACCCCCAGGAGGCTCGGGGTAGCCGATCAGGGCTTTTTCTGACCCCCCTTCCTGCTAGGATGCTGCTGCAAGCCAAAAACTGCAGCCGATGAAGGTGTTCCCCCCACTGCTTTGCCTTCCAGCCATCTGGAAAAAAAAATCTGAAACAGCCCCATCAGCTCCCTCTAGCCTCAGAGAGGCACCCGGGGTGCCTCTGCCCCCCCCAAAGGACGATGTGGTTTCCTACATGTTCACACTGGTTGTGGAGGAAAAAACTCTCCCCCTGCCCTGACCAACAGCTGATAAAAGGTGCAGTGGCCATATTGCTTTTTTGGACTTCAATTCCCAGAAAGCCAAAGCTTCCTGTAAAAATGCATGTGGTGGCCATTTTCTTTTACAGGAAGTCCAAAAAATCAGAAATCAAGATGGATGCTGCAAACTTGTATCAGCTGTTTGTCGGGGCAGGGAAATATTTTTTCTTCCACAACCAGCATGAACAGGTAGGGGGAGCTGATTTGGGTTTTTTCCAACCCCTCCCCCCCTGCCCGGACTCCTGGAAGGCAAAACAGTGGGGAAAACTCCTTCATCTGCAGTTTTTGGCTTGTAGCAGCATCCAGGCGGTGGGGGGCGGGGTGTCGGGAAAAGCCCCAATTGGCTCCCCTGAGCCTCAGAGAGGCACCCACGCTGGCTGAGAACCCAAATACGATCCATTCATATAACGACGTCATGTCGTTGTTCAGGGCATGACATTTGAAGAAATAATGTGTCGTTATTCGAATTCGATATTATTCGGATGGATTGTTATTCGGGGTTCCAATGTATGTATGTATGTATGTATGTATGTATGTATGTATGTATGTATGTATGTATGTATGTATGTATGTATGTATGTACCATGAAGACTGCTCTGAGAATATAATGCAGTGCCCTTTCATCTGCCTTCTGTATCACAGCATGACACCTGTACCACTGATCCAGTTCTGAAAGTCAGTTTCTGGTCCTGAGCCCTTTTGGCACGGTGATTGCCATGATGATTGCCTAGATTCAGATGAAGAAGACGAAGAAGAAGAAGAAGAAGCAGATTTTAATTCACTAAAACCTACAAGATATGCTTGACTGAGAGATGTGACCAGTCTGAAGACACTATGCAAGATTTGTTATTAAGGTGGAATCTGAAATGAATCTGCCATTACCATGTCTAGCATTCTATCCATTACACAATTCTAGCCTTCTGATATCAGCAGTTCCAGTATATATTATGCCAGGTTTGAAACACTTTCATAGAAAAACAATGCAAAGCTTAAGATGCAAAATAAGAACATTTCTAGAGCACATAAATTTACATGTCATGCAGACAATCCTACCTAATTTGCACAACATTGGAATTCAAATATTACAAATGGTGTAATCTGATTATAATCTATATAGTAAGGGTGTACAGATTTGTAATTTTGGATTTGACTTCTGATTAACCCACGTTTCTCATTGCAGCATATTCTTACAATGTGAATCTCAGCTGTAACTATACTGAATAAAGAATGTCATGGAAAGGAATATGGAATGTAGAATGGGCAGCCTTCATTAATGAGAAAGCCTCCCACCCCTAAGAGAGAAGCTTGGGACACTAGTAAAAAACAATGACAACAACATTAGCTATAAAACTTGTTAATATGATCACCAACATTAAAAAAATGTTTAACTTACCAGGTCATAATCTATACCTATAAAATGGTGCGTTAACCGTTGGAATGTGACAAAGGATGTTGCACCAGGCCCCAATACCCCGTAATGGGCCTCCGTTCACTCGCCCGAACCCGGTTCGCAGGTAACTGTCGGGTTGAAATTTTCGACCCGGGGGCAGGAGCCCCCCAGTCACAAACAAAAAAAGGGAACTTCAATTCCCAATGTTCCTTGCGCCACGCCAGAGCCAATCAGGCTGAGCAGCGCGGCAAAAGGAACGTTGGGAAACGCGCTGCGGCCAATAAAAAAAGCCGCAGGAAAAAAACCGCCACAGTAAGCAAACACGCGCAGGCAAAACTAAAAGCCCCAGCGCCGAACGCTGAGGCGGCCTCCGCGTGAAAAACAAAAATTAAAAAAACGCCCGCCGCCACTGCCCTTCTTCCCCACGGGCCAGCCAGCATGGCCCGTGGGGAAAAAAGGGAACCCCCCACCACCGCTGTCCTTCTTCCCCACGGGCCAGCCAGCATGGCCCGTGGAGAAGAAAACAAAGAAAGCAACACCGCTGCCATTGCCCTTCCTTCTCACGGGCCAAGCCATCATGGCCCGTGGGAAAGAAAGCCACACACACCCCGCCATTGCCCTTCCTTCCCATGGGCCAGCCAGGATGGCCCATGGGAAAGAAAGCCCCCCTGCCAATGCCCTTCCTTCCCATGGGCCAGCCAGCCTGGCCCGTGGGAAAGAAAGCCACACCCCCTGAAAAAGTAAACAAAACAAAAACACTCAAAAACACACAAAAATCCGAAAATGAAACACAAAACAGCCAAAAACAAACAAGAAAAAACACACAGAAACCCCCCCAAAAAATCCCAAACACCCCCCCCAAAAAAAAACCAAGAGAGCTTACCAAAGCACGTCTTCTATCCATGAAGACCAGAACTCAAATGAGAAAAAAAAACCAGAAGCGATGCCCAGAGGACAGAAGAGAACAATTGTAGACAGGCAGAAAAGCTCACCACCCCCACCCAGAGGCCAAAAGAGAAAAAACATTCAAAAATATTGAAACTAATAAGATTAATTCAAAAATTAATCAAATAAGTTATAAAACATTCAAAAATAATCACACTATTCTCAAAAAATACCAAAAATAACAGAAATCACTTTTCACTCAAAAAAACCAAAACAAAAAATAAAAATGCATAAAAATAAAGATTTAAAAAACCAAAATTAAATTTTGAACTAAATAATATTAAATTAAATTAAATTTGCATAAACAGAAAACAAAAACCTTCAAAAACCAATTTAAAGAGCCCGGCACTGAGGAAGCCAGCATGCAAAAAAAAAAAACACCCAAAAAAAACCACCACTGGGCGCGCAAGTCCGCCGCAGGCGGACGCAGTGCCTCGAAGCCAAAAAATCACAAAACCTTACAACACCATTTAAAACAGCCCAGCACCATTGGTTCAAGAAAAAAAATGAAACCCTTTACTATCCAACACAATTTTAAAAAGCCCGGCACCACCGGGCAAAATATGCTAGTAATAGATAAAACCATAAAACCATTAAATAATTGATAAATTATTGTTTACTCTGCAGATGGCATATATCAATCAGTTCTCCTTTGCAAAATGAAAACAAATTGTACCTATCTTTCAAAGTCATATTTATGCTGAACAACAACAACAACTACTACTACTACAACTACTACTACAACAATGCTATTATTGAGATTGCTATACCAGGAGACACACAAATTGAAGACAAATTTCTAGAGAAAATAACAAAATATTGTGATTTGCAAATTGAAGTCAAGCGTCTATGGAGGAAGAAATTTGCTGTTGTACCCATAATGATTGGAGCACTTAGAGCAATACCCAAAGGACTCCCCAGACATTTTGAAATTTTGGACTTATCGGATATGAATATCCTAACTCTCAAAAAACAACTCTACTAGGAACTGCATATATACTCAGACGTTACCGTAACAGTTCTTAGGATGGTTAGGGCTTGAACTGTTAATTTTATTCCAGTCCTGAACTGTGAATCAAATGGTTGATTTGTAGCCAATAACAACAACAACAACAACAACAACAACAACAACAACAACAACAACAACAACAACAACAACAACAACAACAACAACAACAACAACAACAACAACAACAACAACAACAACAACAACAACAACAACAATAACAATAACAATAACAATAACAATAACAATAACAATAACAATAACAATAACAATAACAATAACAATAATAATAATAATAATAATTTTGAAAAAGCTTGTGAAAAAACAATAAGGAGCATAATGAAAATGCAATATGGATTAAAAAGTTTGAAAATCTAGCAAAAGCATCCAAAATGAAGTTTTTCAGATAACGAAAGAAGCCATAAAACAACAGGCAAAAAAGATTGAAAACTGGAGTGCTCATGGTTTAGATGAACTCCATGGATTCTGGCTAACAATGCTAACAAATCTACATGCAAGATTGGCAAACCAAATGAATCAGGTTTAGGAAACACTAGCAGATGAAAAACGGTTAACAACTGGAAGGACACTCCTAATTCAAAGGGCCTGGAAACTACAGACCAATAACTTGTCTACCAACAACTTACAAATTGCTCATAGGCATAATTGCAAATCAGATATATGGACATTTGAAAATGAACAATTTGTTGCCTGTAGAGCAGAAAGGGTGCTGCAAAAACTCAAGAGGAACCAAAGACCAGCTATTAATTGACAAATAGATTTTAAAGAATTTTTGAAAAGGGAGAACAAATTTGTTTTTGGCTTGAATTGTTTATAAAAAGGCATTAGATTCAGTTTCACACAGCTGGATTGAGAAATGTCTTGACATTTTTGGAATTAGCAACAACATTTAATGTTTCATGAAGACTTCGATGAAGCTATGGCAAGTAGTGTTAATGGCCTGTGGAGAAGAATTTGGTGAAGTTAAGTGTGGAATTTTTCAAAGTGATTCACTATCACCTTTGCTATTTGTTTTATCAATGGCACCATGGACAACTATTCTAAATAGAACAAACTGTGGATATGAATTGGCTAACAAAGGGCTGAAGGTTTCACATTTGCTCTATATGGATGATCTAAAATTGTCTGGAAAGACAAGAGCTAAATTAAATACACTGATGGAAACTACAAATAAATTTAGTAAAAACATAGGAATGTAATTTGGACTAGACAAGTGCGCCCTTACCAAACGCTCCCTCAGCCAGCCAGCCTGGAGGGAACAATGTGCGTTGCTCCCCCACCCCGCCATCTCTCGCTTTTGATTGGTCTGGAGGGAACAGCAGCTGTGCAACTCAGGCGGCTACAAAACCACCACCACCGTTGCCATTATCGGATGTTGTATTTTTGTATGGTTTAATTGTCTCAGTTTATTGTTGAAGTGTTTCTGTTTGATATTTCGTAATTGTAATATTTGGTTTCTTTGAAATGTTTCTGAAATGTTTTTGATATTATGTAATTGTAATTGTTTTTCATACCATGTAATTGTGATATTTTGTTTCTTTGTTAGCTGCCCAGAGTCGCTCTGCGAGTGGGGCAGCATACAAGTTGAACAATTAAATTAAATTAAATTTACTGTTAAGGCAGGCAAAGTTGTCAAAAGTGATGAATTTGAATTAGATAATGAAGAATGTATCAAACAATAGCATCAGAAGAGAGATATAAGTACCTGGAAATACTGGAAGCTTCTGACCTGTTACATAACCAAGTCAAAAGAACTACTGCTACAAAATATATAAAGCGGGTCTGGAAAATCTTGAGGTTAAAACTAAGTGGAGGCAATATCATCAAGACAATGAATACCTGGGCAGTGCCTGTTATACATTATTCAGCAGTAATAATTGATTGGACCCAAATGGAATTAGACAGTCTTGAGGGGGGGGAGGCTAATGACTATGCATCATGCCCTGCACCCAAAAAGTGATGTTGATTGGTTGTACTTACCCAGAGATGAGGGTGGCAGAGGACTCCTACAGGTGATACAGACAGTAGAGTAGCTTGAATGACAACACTAAGAAAATTAAGAGCCTATGATTCAGGAAGTGAAAAAAGGAGGACTTTTGAAAACAGTGAAGAAGAAAACTGAATACAGAAAGGAAAGGACAGAAAGTCGAGCTGCAAACTGGAAAAACAAGCCTATGCATGATCAATACTTAAAAGCATAGAAGGCAAGGCTGAGCCAAAGCTGACATGGAGATGGTCAAGAGCAGGAGTTTTGAAGAAGGAAACAGAAGGATTTATCTTGGCAGCTCAGGAACAAGTTTTTGCCAACAAATTGCATGAAGACAAAAATACAGCACATATCCAACAATAGCAAATGCCAGCTTTGTAATGAAAAGGATGAATCAGTAGATCATCTGATCAGCGGATGCAGCAAAATTTCACAGACTGATTATTTGCAACGTCATAACAGGGTTGTAAAAATTATCCATTGGAAACTTTGCCAGAAGCTTGGGTTTGAATGCAGTAACAATCATTGGGAACATCAAGCAGAGAAAGTTCTAGAAAATGAGAGAGTCAAGATCCTGTGGGACATTAAAATTCAAACAGATAGATATTTGCCTCACAACACACCTGATATAACAGTTCTGTAAAAGAAGGTCTGGTTTATTGACATTGCTATACCAGGAGATGCATGAATTGAAGACAAACAACTGGAGAAAATCACAAAATATCGTGATTTGCAAACTGAAGTTGAGCGTCTATGGAGGAAGTAATCTGTTGTTCCCATAGTGATCGGAACCCTTCGAGCAATATCTAAAGGACTCCTTAGACATTTAGAAATTTTGGACTTGTCTGACTTGAATGTCCTAACTCTCCAAAAAACCACTCTACTAGGAACTTCATATATACTCAGGTGTTACCTTAACAGTTCTTAGGTCCTTGGTTAGATCTTGAACTGTTAATTTTATTCCAGTTCTTGACTGTGAACCAAATTATTGATTTGTATAATAATAGCATCAACTGAATTCTAACTTGGCCCAAGAGAAATATGATTGGGAAGGAGCTGGGAATTCACATATTTTAACTGGAGAATACCAAAATTAATATTTTAATATATCAAAGCAGCATTACTGTTACTTTCCAGACAAATAGTTAGCAAGAAAGAGGAAAGGGCAGGGTCAATATGTGTAACAATGCAGCTAGCTTAGTGACACTTGGCAGGCTTGGAATCACACACTCAAATGAGATGTTTAGCCCAAAGTTCTCAGAAGAAGAAATTTGCCTCCCTGGATAAATATTTGAATACACAATAATTTGCAATGAATCATTAAATATTTTGACAGTGTTATTTATTTTGCATCATTTGAAGGCAGCCTTTCACTCAGACTCCAAGGCAGCTCAGAAATACTAAAAACTCACTAAATTACAGATTAAAAACAAAAATAACATATAAATCTACTAAATAATTAAAAACATGTTCTTCCATTTTTTACATTTTGGGTCTGTATTTCAGGATTTGACATTACCTGATATTTTATATCTAATACTATTGATAACAGGTATTTAATTTCATTCTTTGCAAACAATGGCATTTTGCTGACATCTATTATATTATATAACAACAACAAAAAAATGACAGCAACAAAAGAGGGATCAGTAAGTATTCAGAATCATAATGTTAATTTTTTTAAAAAAAAATGAATCCTAAGTCATATTCCAAATGATGAATATTACGTTCCACGTCCAATAATTCTGAGCTGACATTCTCAATTCAATGCTTTTATCAGTTATAATGCTGATCTGTTTTATTAATATTTATTTATTTATTAAAATGGTGAAACACATGTTTTGGAAGATAAATTCCAAACAAATGAAAATGTATTTTCTTTATTATAAAGAAAATTGTGTCATAATCTTCTAGTAAAAATTACGCTGCATAAGTATAATCAGACTTTTGACTTTTACCTTGATCTGAGTAAGCTATCTCTCTCCTCTGTGCCAGAAGCAAGTTGATATGGAAACATTTCCGTGATATGGAAACACGGAAAATCCATGTAGCTGGATGTTAGGTCAACATGTAGTGTAACAAGTTTGTAATGTCTGTTGAAAACTATTCTTCATGAAATGGCTCTGGTGGAAACAGAGTTCATTAAAACGCTTTTCCTTGTCAACATTGTTACCAGCTTTGGTAATAAATTTTAGAAATACATATATACTGTATTACGTATTTCAGGGATTTTTTTACTGAATATTTTCAGCCCACAGACAAGTGAAACCATGGATACCAAAGTGAACTAGACTGTATGCTTAGTTTCCCATTAAAATAAACTACATTTGAAAATGCTGATGTGCATGGAGCTGCACCAGCAGGATTCTGTCCTATAGTATATATAGCACGCTGAGTGTTGGGTGGCGGTAAATAACCTGACTCCCTAAAGGGGCCAATAGCTATTGGTGGATGAGCCCCTTTAGGTGGAGTGATGGTCCCCTCAGTGGAGGAAAAGGCACTGGAAACCATCCTATTGGGCCCAATGGTAAAATGAGCAGAGGAGGAACCACTTTCTGATTCTCAATGGTCATGGAGGTGGACGAGGCCATGCCAGATGGTCTGGCTGTGAAGGTGCACCTTGATAATATCCTCAAGGCTATGGCAGTCCATTGTAGTCCCATTGTTAAATCCTACATGTCTCATTCCATATGTGCCACAGGAGATGGCTCCATGATCATAGTGTGTGGGTCACTTCATGGCAAGCTGGGATCTACCTTAAACAAATTCACACCAATGGCATTTTTCCTACTTTAAGAAAATTTTCATTCTTTCATATATATATATATATGAGATATATATATCTCTTAACCTATAAATTCCTCCTATATCTTAACCTATATAAATTCACCGTTGGAACTGGCTATAGGTTGCTATGCGTCGCCCTACTGACCCGCACCCACCCTTCGTGCGCACGGCCGAATTGCCTACGCAGGTCAACGAAGGATTTAAAAATCCGGCACGGGGGCCTCAGCCCCACAAACGGCAAGAAAGGGAAAGAACTTCACTTCCCAACATTCCTTGCGCCGCGCCGGAGCCAATCAGGCTGAGAGGCTCTCGCACGGCGCAGCGTTCGGAATCGCGCCGCAGCCAATCAAAACAAAACCATTTTAAAAAAACGCAGCACACACAGAAAGCACCAACCCATTACTACAATCCCCAGCGTCCTGCGCGCCATGAGCATGCAGAACGCTGAGGAAAATGGCACCCGAAAAATTAAAAAGAAAAACAACTCACCGCGTCACAGCCAAACACACACCAGCCGGCTTTCTTTCCCTCACCCACGGCGCCTGGAGTTTCCCCTTTAATATCAGTGGGTGGGGCTTGCGACCCCCCTCTCCGCTGGCTTTTCTAGGGTTGGGAGGTTTGTGGCGAGAAAAGGGGAATGTTTCCCAAACCCTTCTGGACTCAGGACACCAGGGAGAGAGGATCGATTCCCACCCCCCTCCTTAAAAAAACTCCGTCTTTTCTACTCTTTAAAAACGGAGTTATATATGTTAATGGGTCTGCATTATGTTAGTGTGGTAAGTAGAGAGGTTTTCTAAAATGTTATTCTTTGGAAATTGTGTATAATGAAATACATCATTGCAATTTATAAAACAATTGACACAAAGGACAGTCTTCTTGATTCATCTAGACCTCAATTACCAGAAGCCAAAGTCAGTACACCTGCTGATCATGGCATCTCGGAACTGAAGTCTAAAGACATCTGGAGAGCCAGGTTTGCTGATCCCTGATCTAGTCAAGACTCATTGATCCAATGGGATTTCTGCAAGTTTTGACATACTGTTCAGCAATAGGACTACTCTTAGTTGGGGCATGCAATAGGATAGTGGTGCATGCCTTATTTATGAGCAAATGAATGAACTGCTTTCCGGACTGTTTAAATAAAATGCTTGCAAGTCACATTAGCATTATTTTCCAGACCTACTCAAACTTTGTGACTATTACAATCTTACAGATTTGTTCAGTAATTTCATCAACAATAACAGCCTTGACAAATTGAACATATCTTATTTTAATGGTTTTAAAATTGCTTTCTATGTTTACAAATTGTTTAGAAATCTAAAATGATATTATATACCAGGGATTCTCAACCTTCGGCCCACAGCATCATTTCATGTGGCCCACCTCTGCCACACCAGGAAGTGCCATGTGCTGTAGGAAGGGCAAAATGGTCGTCCAACCCCTGAAGCTGCTTGAGGGAGTGTCACCTGGCCCCCAGTTTGAAAAGGTTGAGAACTCCTGTTCTATTCTCAAACACACACATTAAAATTAATCTTTGTCATTTACTAATAAAGTATCTGGGGTAGCATGTCTAGGAATTACCTTAATAATCTAATAGTGGACACTGCAGAGCTATAAAAAGATCGACAGTGTGACTCACTGTCAATCAGCTGCATATCACCAACTCCTTAGCTATCTATTCTCACTACCATTTGCTATTCAGGGAATAATAACAGAAGGAGTAAGAAATTATTCAGAGTGGAGGATTGAGATTGATGGGTGGAGATACAATCAGTTGAAAAAGTCAGCTAGATGTGGAAGTTGACAAAGACAATTGATTAGAGGTCAAGGAAGTTATCTCAGTTAGATGGAGAAAGACAGTGAGAGAAATCAGAGCAGGGATATGTAAATCTCTCAGATTCAGTGGTTTTCCCCTCTGAATTCCATGTGTGTTTTATTCCTGTCCTACTTTGCTGTAGCTTTTGAATGTGCAAATTCATATGTATTGTCATGTAATTTTGCATAATGCACACATTTATTTATGATTTTTTTTCTATTGAATGAATTTTACAAGTACTCTGTTTGAAGCATATTGGAGGATGAGTGTTTTTTTAAATATGCTTTTTAACCATGCTGTACACACTTTGTGTCTCCAAAACTCTCTTAAAAGCTTTGCAGATTTGAACATTCTTGTGTCAGGATGCAATTTTTGTCACAATGGATCTTAGGAAGTGTGTTTTAATGTTGGAAGCTGCCTTCCTTGTGTTTCAGGAAAGGACAGTATAAATATTTTAAACACATAATAAATAAATGGATGAATTATTAGATTATTTGATTATCTGTTGTCTACTTGTTCTGAATATTAAATTCCAGAAATGAATGTATTTACTATTGTAAACTGTTTTTCAGTACTTTCATGTTAAATTATATATTCCAACATTGTAATGTTCTTTTTTTTTACAAATTGTGTGTATTTGAATCTTGTTCTAATTGGACTTTAGTTCTAGGTTCAGAAGAAAAGTGGGATAATCAAATTTTGAAAAAAGAAGAAAATTATTTAATAAACAAAGTGAATTTCAGGTTTAGTTCTTACAATCCAAGGTTAACATATTTCACTGTATAGACTGGGAATGAAATCTCTAAAATGGACAACTCACCTGCTCTCTCTTCATCAGTAGGTGGTGGTAGTGGAAGGGTCCTCAACCTTTTAAAGCCGTGGACTGAATCATGCCCCCTCAGACTGTTGCCAGGCCAGATAGGTGCTGCTGCCAATGCTGCCACTGCTGCCACCAGTGCTGGTGGCAGTGGTGGTTTGGGGGAGTGGTGGGGGCTCAGGAGGTCGTGTCAGCAGTGGCATGACCACCCTGAGCCCCCATCACTCCTTCACCACCATCACCAGTGGTGGCAGCAGGACCACCCCGAGCCACCCACCACTCCCTGCCCAGTGCCACTTCCCTGCTTACTGGTCTGGAGGAGCTGCATGGCACCAACTCATCCGGCCTGTGACCATGCTCGAGCTGCCATTGCTGCCACCAATGCCTCAATCCTTGTCTCTTCTGCTTGGCTTGGCATGTCCCTAACAGGCTTACAACATCCACTCTGCTATCGAGCACCATTAGGGACATGCCAATCCAAGCGGAGGAGACAAGGATTGAGGTGGCGGTGAAACCAGCAGCTAGAGCAAGGTTGCGGACCAGATGAGTTGGTGCCATTGGCCATATGTTCAGAAACCCAGTAGTAGTGGTTTAGGAAAGTGACAACTAGATAGGTCTCTGGGGTCTAATACGTCATTTAGGATATTTTATCAATTTTATCAGACCTATGACTTGAAACCCTTTTTTAAAAAATGGAGTAGCTAGGGATGCCATTCATCCCTCCAAGAGAAGGATATAAAATGTTTTCTAATAAAATCAAGTTTGTGCACATTCAATCATCTAGTTTTAATAACTATGTTTTTCCATTAGAATTTCTAAGACATATTTCACTATGTTACCTGAAACTATGTTCAAAAAATTGTTAGTAAAAATGCCAAGGTTGTATTTCCGGTTACCCCAAAATACCATATATGTTTTATTAATTATGTACTTACATTTATAAGCATACATCTGACAAGTGTTTCTTTTGTTGTTTCTTATATTACTGAAGCATTTTACTCAGATAAAACCTGTCTCATTTCTTAAGCTATATATAGTATGTAAATATTTTATATGTGAATGAATATGCTACATTTATTATTTCTTAATGCACATGCTTAGGGAATGATTATTGGAATGATATGACAAGGGGAGATGGAATAATTATTAAGGATTACAGTACTTTGTGTTGTTTTTGAGACAGAATTCCCTTTCTGGAACATTTTTGCAGTTGGATACTTTTCTTTAAAAAATATATTGACTATTTGGTCCAACATTGTAAATCTGAAAAATACACACTTCTCTCAAAGTATATGTTTTTCTAAATTTTGTTGTTAGATCACACAGCTTGAAACAAAGTACCGTGCTGAGTTTAATAGCCAAGCATTCTTCTCTCCAGGCTTATAGCATTTTACTTATGTGGCTGTCTTAAAGTACATATTTATATTCAATTGTGGTAAATGTATGTTCATGCACAATTGTCATAGGAATATGTGGTGTAAGCAGTTTGCCAGATTTAAAAGTTTTCTGTTACCAGTTACAGGCAATGTGGGCATCTCATAGCTGCATGCTACTCAATTGCAGTATAAAACTAAAAAAATGCTAACTCCATAGTTAATTCCACTGAGTTTAATGAAGAGTACTAATTTTAAATCATGTATTAGATTTCCACCTTTAAATTAACACTATTCAATCATGGTCTTTAGCTACAACCAGATTACTGTTTAATAATCATTCATACATGGATGTTGATCTGCCAACAAAGGAATGTGTTGAAATTTTGATCCCAGTTTGTGTCCAGTACAAATATCATTTCTGCTATATCTATTGACAAGCAACTTCTGTAGGTCAGTCATCATATTTAAAAATGTGTATTTTCTTAACTAAAAACTTTTTTCTATCAACAGTTTCAGCAAATATACTTGCATCAGCGGCCAGAACTGCAAATTAAAGACATGTTTACTTTCCAGGGACCTATTACAAAACAAACTGTGCTAAATGAAAGAGGCATAATGGGTTAAAATAATATGCTATGACAAATAGTTGTTTTTCACTATGTTGGTGAGCATCTCTTTCAATATTAATAATTTAAAAATCCTGCGCTGAGCAGTTGTACTTGATGGTATCATAGACCTCTTCCAACTCAATCATTTTGTGATTTTGTGATTCTATTATACAAGTTTTTGGTTGTTTTTTTAGTTTAACTCTGAATCTTAGTCAAAGCTCACGTATTTGAGTCTGGTCCAAATGCTGAAGAATTTACATAGGATCATGATGAAACAAGTCAGGATAATTTATATTGAAATATTGCTTTACTTAAATCTGTCCTCCAGTTTTCTGAAAGGTTTTTCTGGAGTTGTCATTTTTTAAAAAAAACTACAGTAATACCTCATACAAAGTCCGCTTCATACAACATCGAATTCATACAACATCGCCTAATTCCTTGAAAAAAAGTTGCCTCATACAAAGTCGCTGCGACTTTGTATGAGGCATTGGGGTTTTCCCCCAGGTTGGTTTGTCCCCTAAAATCAGGGTTGTTTGACATGTTTTTGTAATGTATTTAGCCTTTAGACAATGATTTCTTAAAGTTCTCTCAGTTTCCTGTCTGTTTCCTTGCCTTTGCCCTGAAGTCTGTGCTGTTACAGTACAATGTATCTCTATGGAAACGATGTTGTACGAGGCATCACGGCAAGGATTTGGATGTTGTATGAGGCATTGAATCTAGGATTTTGCATGCATCATACAAAGTCCAAATCCGTATAAAGTCCAAACTTGTGGAACCAAGTTTGGACGTTGTATTAGGTATCACTGTAATTCTCAGAAAGCTTTGCAAAAAAAATAATTAAGAAGAAGAATTGAAAATTTAGCATAGTTTTGGATTAAATGCCACATTGCAAACTAAGGTTTTCAACAACAACAACAACAAAACAACAACAGAGTAGAAATAATAGGCTTACTGAAACATGCCTATGGAAGTAAAAAGAAAAAGATAAAAATAAAGTAAAGATACAAATGATACCTGTAGATTTAAATACAGAGCTGACAAAGCACGTAAGTGTTGAATGAAAAACTGCTGGAAACATAAAGACATTTTTCACCTGATCACTCTGGATTAAAGGGCAGCCTATTACAATGTCTACCCATCTACAGGTAAACACTGCTGAACACACACACCTGAGGGTTTGATCATCCAGATGATTTATCTGATTCTAAAGCTAACTGGTTTCTGTTTGGAAATATTTAAACAATGGATATGAACAGAATGTTGGACTTGCTACCCCTGGCAAGAAATCTGCAGTTTTCCTAGCCTCCTCATAATGCATGACATTTAGTCTCTGCACACATTTTTTCTCCAGCAGGGTAGCCTCCAGATATTTTAAATTACAATTCTCATTTCCAGCTAGCACAGAAAAGGACCAAGGATACCAGGTATTTGAAAACCTCTCGAGGGTACCAATTTGGTGAAGTCTGATCAAAACCATTATTTTTAGAACTGTTCACCATGAAAAACAATTTTTGTCCACTGTCTGTGTAGATCTTCCCGCTTCAAATAATGCTATCTGTCATCCTTGTAATCTGAACTGTCCACTTCCTTACTTATACTGCTCCTTTCAGTTGCATGGTAGGTATACATAAAAAGGGAAAAACAGGAAGAAAATATGCGACTGCTATGTCTTTGCTCTGGTTGGAAATGTCAGCTACGGCTCTGGGTATGAATTGGGAGGAAACAAGTGGAGCTTTCTCCTCAGATATTTCACCTGGATCAACTGTTACTTAGGCTGAAGCTATATGGTCAATTATTGTGGGATTTGCTCTGCTTTTAAAATGGGCGAATTTGATTTTTTTTTTTGTACTGACCACAACATAAAGATTGATTCAGATTGATCCAGCCAATCTTTCCCCTTTACTTTTTCAAGCTGAAATGATTTGAACTTGCTTTTTCACCTATGGTTAGTTCTCATACATTTATGTAAAGTGTGTGTGTGTGTGTGTGTGTGTGTGTGTGTGTGTTTTGGTGGTATTTTGGTGATGTAGATGTTTGAGAACAGTCTGGACAGGTTATCCTACTATGGTAATAGAGTAGACCATACTGCCAGTAACTCAACACCAAGTGTCAGGCAGTGGTTAAGTAACTTGACAACTCTGAAGGCTAACAGCCTTGGGTGCCGAAGTCCACAGGGACGGGTGATGGTCCCCAGGTGAATTAAATCCCATTTGAATCCTTCTTGATGGAGGACAACAGCTTCATCAATACTGGCCTGGGGCGGATGGCGACTTTACATGCAAAGAAGGGCTCAGGACCAGAAAATGTCTTGCGGAACTGAATCAGTGGTACAGGTGTCTTGCTGTGATGCAAAAAGATGGATTATACTCTCAGGACAGTCTTCATAGCTGATCGCAATGAGGATCACCAACATTCGGATTGAGATACAGCAGAAGAAGAAGATGGTTGTGGCATGATGTTCAGAACTAGAAGAAGATGGCCCCATATTCCTTTGTTTCCTCCAAATTGTCCTCTGAATGTTTTTTTTTAATCTTACATATATGAGATTGGCACTAAATCACATTATCACCTTGATGCTGGGCCATAGCTATTAATAAAAGGGTTTTTAAGAAGTGGGACTCAAGAAAGCAAGGATCAGAAGTGTTTCCCAACCTTTGAATTTTGGACTTCAATTCCCAGAAGCCTAAGTCAATTCCCCAAAGCACTGATCAGCCATTGTACTGAGGAAGGAAGGAACTAGTGTGGATGACGGACTGGAATGAGCATTGTAAGTCAATATAAATGGCAAACTCACAAATCAATCCACAACCCGTGTGAGCACTGATTGTGGTTTCTGACATAATACAGGCTGTGATTCAAGTCCAATCTAGTTGCACCCTCAGTTGGGGTGGGAGTCATACAGATTTTGTAAATTGATATTGCAGAGTAATAGCTGAAGCCATTTATGCTTTGACAAAGATATTGGGCATTGGAAGTGAAAACACCACTTTGAATAATTAGACCCATGACATATTCATTGTTCAGCTAGGCAGTTTTGCTACACAAAAATTAGAGGATGTTACACAAATGAATGTAAGATTATGTTGTGACAGATTATGAATGAATGGGGTTTGTGTGTGAGGACATTTATGCCTTCTTTTAATGCATTCCCTAACTGTGATATGTGCAAACTATTTTCTTTAAGTCCCGTTGTTTTGATGTAGGAACACTTTAAGTATAACTCCAGGTGGTTTTGTAATGCAAAATTTGTCTTAGGCATTGAAAGAACATATATTGTATGCCTTTGATTGTCACAAGAAAAAAACATGTCCTAAATACCTTACAGAGTGTGTGAGATGAACACATTTGACATGAAAATATGCACATACACATAATGATATACTTTGCTACTTTCCTGAATGCCACTAATAGTATTTTCCTGTGACAGGCAAAATAAATTATGGTGTTGAAACACATGTAAAATTGATGCTCTGGGCTTAACTTTTAACAATGGCTAGGTCTTATAGACATTGCATTATTTCATAAGTGTGAAAAATGTTTTTCCCCTTTTAAGTGGAATTATAAAGTTCACTGAACTCATATGCTTCTAAACCTTGTAATGTTTTGAGGATGGTTGTGAAAATGAAAAGACAGCAAGCAAAATGAATATGCATGTGATCTGTTTGGGTCTTTTAAAAAAGAAACAAGTTACCCTGAAACAATTCATCAACTCAGGGATGAACTTTTCAAAATGTAGTCTTACCTGCTTTACAATACCTTGTTCACAGATTGTTTTGAAAGTCATGACAAGGGTACTTAAGAGACCATGTTACCCCAAAGACATCTGCCCGTCCCACTAGAGCAGACCGGAGGGACTCCCTGATGGTGCCATCGGCTAGGGAGGCTCACTTCTCTAGCACTAGAAGGAGGGCCTTTTCGGTATCTGCTCTGGCCCTGTGGAACCTCCTTCTGACCAAGTTGTGCCTCCAAGCATAGCTATTGACCTTCAGGAGAGACCTTAAACCTGGCTTGCACAGCAGGTATGGGGTAACTCCACCTCGCTGGCTTATATGAGGACTGCCCGGGGTTTTTTAAGTTGGGGTTGTTGGGGATGGTATTTTAATGGTATTTAATGGTTTTTAAATAAGGTTTTTATGATTTTATGGCTATGTGATTTTTTTATATATTTGTGAGCTGCCCGGAGCCGTCTTAGTGGAGGGTGGCAATATAAATCCAAATAAATAAATAAATAAAATACTATTCCTCCTCTCTCTCTCTTTTTTTTTTCCTTTTTGCCTTGAAGCACAAAAGCAAAAGGCAAAACCCCGTACTGCTTAGTGCACTCTCTGGGTGGTTCACAAGTTATTTAGCATTTTGCCCCCAACGTGCTGGGTACTCATTTTACTGACCTCAGAAGGATGGAAGGCTGAGTTAACCTTGGTCTCTGGTCAGGACCAAACTCACAACCTTGGCTAGGATCAAACTCACAACCTTTTAGTTGCAGGACATCAGTTTAACCACTGCACCACCAGGTCTCTAACAGGAACTTCCACATTTAACTTTTATATCTTCTAAAAACACATTGGGTGAAAACTCAGTTAGCAAATTGTCCTTTGCTTCGAATGTAACTTTAGCAGTAATGCCTCTGCCACAGGTTATTTATAATGTGATCTCAGAAACCTCAAGATAGAGTGTAAATCCTCATCTCTTTCATTCTCATAGGAGAGAAAATGCATTTTTAACATTAAAAAATGTTGGGCTAGTTTATGAGTGGTTTTGCTTTGCTTTGCTTTATTTATTTTTATTGAACTGTTTTGGTAACAACATTGCATTTACATCTATCATTGCCTTTGGAACAAAATATTTTTATGATTTTTGGCACAAAGTTTTTACATAAGGCTTTTTTATGCTGCAACTGCTATAAAAAGCAGTTGTCTTTCTGTTGTCAACTCATGAGCTAAAACCAATGTGGCATTTGACAACTTTTTTTCAATGGGGACATTTCCTCTTTTTTTAAAAAAAATGCAATAAAGAAGAACATTTTGAATGTGCATCACATGTTCATTACATTCTCCCTCTGAGACGATAAGAATGCCAGAAGGTCCTTTCTGTCTAGTACACCATTCTGTTCACATAGTGGACAAACTCAAATAGATGCCAATAGGGACCCCGTTGGTTGGATTTAAACATTTTGGATGTGCCATTTGGATTTATTTTTTTTTACTTCCACTCCCAGTATTCTGGAAGTGCTGGCTCTTCAGGAGGTTCCCTCTGCAGAGTCTAAAGAACGGTAGACTAGTTCTTGAAAGCATCATGGCAGTTTCCTTTTTTGTACCTTCAAACACGAAGCAGCACCAGAGTTAGGCCATTCAGTTTTTGAGCTAGGCTCTAGTTCAGGCAAATGAAATGTAGGAACCTGAAGCTTCTCTGGAGGCATGGCTCTGTGGCCTGAAACTCCAAGAATTCCACCTTCTGAACTCTGAAAGAATTATGTTAGAGTAAAAACAATAGAGCCACATCAACAAGTAAAGGAAAAGGTCACACTTGCTCGAAAGCCAGTCATATCCGACTGTAGGGGTTGCTTCTCATCATCTCTATTTACAGCCAAAAAGCCAGCACTGTCTGCATCTGTATCCATGGTCATGTGGCAGGCATCACTAGACACTGGAATGCATGGAACCATAGCTGTCAAGTATCCCTTATTGGCTGGGAAAACTCCTTATTTTACCCTCTTTCCCGCTGTCATCCCTTATTAATTAGACTGCAATGCCCTATTGCCACCATTGGAGGGGAGCATAGGATAAGCATAGCTGTCAAGTATCCTTTATTTGCCGGGAAATTTCCCTTATTTCCAAATCCAAAACTTGACAGGTATGCATGGAACGCTGTTATCTTTCCCATAGAAGCAGTATCTACTTACCTACTTGTAATTTCTTGGTTGGCAGGAGCTGGGGCAGATGATGTATACTTACTCCGTCGTGCAGCACTCGGGTCTCGAACTCCTGACTTGCCGACCTTCTGGTCATCAAGCTCAGCATCTTAAACAATAAGCCACTGTGGCCCTACCTCAACAAATAGCACATCCTAATTAAATGCTAGTTTATATTTCACAGTAGGTAGTACTGAGCAGAGCACAGCTTCAATATGTGGAAGTAATATGTAGTAATCATAGCTAGTAGCAGCTGAGATACCTTGCATACATTAGTTTAATCCCCTTTTAAATCAGTTGTAGTTGGTGAAAGCTTAGAGAGGGATTGGAGAAATTCACAGAAGATAAAGCTGTCAAGGGCTATGAAGCAGTGTGTGAATTATTTTCTCTTATTTACCCATAACTGCCACAAGCCTTCTTTGTTGGAGATCCTGTGGTTCTGTCATTAGTGAGAAAAAAGAATCTCTTCTCTTGATACAGTACTTTACATAAACTTGTATACATGTATCATGTCTCCCCTCTCCCACTTCAAATACCATCTCCCCCCCCCCCCCTAGGCTTAAAACTCCAAAGATAGAATAATTATTGCATCTCCTTAATATTTCAGTGGCCCTACAATTCTACAACTTGGCCCTGTTCTGGCATCTCAGTTTGGGTGGCTGCTGAGCGGGGACCATCTGTGTTCTCCAGATAAGATTAAGGGCTATTGGGAATTGACATTAGGGTGCAAATGCACCACAGCTATGGGGAGGAACCCTGAGAAATCCTTCTTTAACAATAGACAGCTGGCTAGTTGTAAGATATTAGCTATAACTGGTAACAGGGTGATGTGTGGCTCATTCAGAATTTGGTTGGGAGAGATCAGGATTGGATACTAAGAGACCGCGTCACCCCAAGAGTGTCTGCCCGCCCAACCAGAGCGGACCGGAGGGGCTCCCCTATTGTTCCATCGGCTAGAGGGGCACACCTCTCTAGCACAAGGAGGAGGGCCTTCTCCGTGTCCGCTCCAACTCTGTGGAACCTCCTGCCAGGTGGCTTATGGCAGCAGATGGAATTGCTGCCCTTTAGGAAAGGGCTCAAAACCTGGCTGGCAGGGCAAGTGTGGGGGGCTGATGGGGAAGTGGTCCCCGCCCATTGGCTCTTCTAAGATAAAGTGCCTCTCTTGTATTGATGGGGGTGGGTAGGCTTTTAAACTGTCTTTTACTGGGTTTTTATAGGGTTGTCTTTTTAATGATTTTATGGGATGATTTTATATGTTTTATACTTGTTGCGAGCCACCCAGAGCCGCCCTAGGGCAAGGGGGTGCCATATAAATTTAAATTTAAACAACAACAACAAGAACAATATCTTAATATTAGCCAACACTGTGCATTGGTTACTTCAAGAGTCTGGGCTACAGTGGTCATGGGGATCTGGGGTGGCTTAGAATAGGGCTCTTTCTGTTGTGTAAAGGTAAAGGTTATCCTTGCTCTGACTCTAGTGTTCAGAGCCGCCATCAGGGCAGTACTACCAGTATAGGGTCCAGAGCTGACAGGGGCCCTGCCGCCACTGGCCATAACTATGTGTGTGTGTGTGTGGGGGGGGGGGCAACAGGATTGCTCAGTATGGAGCCCAGACATTTCTGATAGTGGCCCTGCTAGGGTTCATTGCTCATCTATGTTTCATAGCTGAAGAGCCAGCACTGTCTGCTTCTGCAGATCTTTCCATGCTCATTTGGCAGGCATGACTAGACACTAAAGTGCATGGAACGCTGTTATGTAGAGCTAAACAATCAATAGGATGTTGGAGGGGGGGAGGCAGAAGATGGAAATGGGAAGAACATGTTTTATGTCACTCTAGTCACTGTTTTTGCTTTAAAACAGATTTCAATACACAACTTCTTCATGGCTAGTATGCCTAAACCTCCTTGGGTTTTTTATGCCTCTTTATGTGTAAAGTAAAGGTAAAGCTCACCCTTGCCCAAAAGCCAGTCGTATCTGATGCTTGCTTTCAGTGCTGATCTCTGTTTATAGCTGAAGAGCCAGCACTGTCTGCATTTGCAGATGTTTCCATGGACATGTGGCAGCCATGCCAAGACACTGAAGTGCACAGAACACTGTTTACCTTCCCATCAAAGTGGTACCTATTTGTCTACTTGCAATTTCTTGCTTTCAAACTGCTAGGTTGGCAGAAGCTGGGGCAGAGATGGGCACTCATTCCATCATGCAGTACTTTCAACTCCCAGTCAGCATCTTAACCACTTGTGCCACTGCTGTCCCTTTATGTGGAAAACCTGTTTCTTAAGGGAAAAAAATCATGTAATTTCTGAGGACACTCTTTGAAAACACTCTTCTGGCAAGAAACTTTCTATCTCAGTCCTCACAAAAGGACATAATTTAAGCATCTTTTGGTTGCTCACAAGTATGTCCACACTGCATTGATCCCACAGTTGCACCAGTCATTGGTTCGGTTGCTCATGAGTGTACTATTTGATATTTCAAAAAATAATTTAAGCCACATTTGGCTGGTACGATTGATACAAATTGGCTAGCCCGAGGCTGCTACAAGTGGTCCCCTTGGTCTTGTTAGTAATTAGAGATTTTGTTTTTGCCATCCACTCTTGATTTTCCTCATCTTTCCCCCCCCAGTTCACTCCTCCTCATTGGAATCCAACATACGTCTATCCTAGGCTTTTGGATCCCATTTTGGAGATGTAAAAATGCCCTAATGTTATATTTATTTTAACTGCTTTAGTTAGAAGTTTGTTGTGGCTCGGTTTTTTCTTCTTCTGTATCTTAGTCCCTTTGTGCACCTTCAAGTGAATCTAGATAACTGTGTGAGCATCCTTAACACACCTGGACAAGGCAGTCAACCTGGGAAAGAGAACTATGGCTGGTTAAACAGAACTCTCTGAGTAAGCAGCAAATTCTTAAGCTGTTTCACTTTAAACAGAGTACCAATCCTTGGAGAGTGATGCATACAAATTCAACAAACAAACAATTCGTTAACTTATAAAAAATAATCATAATAGCTGGCTAGAAATCTCAGTGGTTTAGGTATTTGGGAGTTTGATTCCCCACTATGCCTCCTATGAGAAATGCTAGAATGGTAAACCACTTCTGTGTATTTTTTACATAGAAAACCCTGGAAAGGTAAGTCTTGACCTGACAGCATACAATTATTATTATGAAAATAATAGCAAATAGAAACATTAAATGGGTGCTTAAAAATCTAGCTGAAAAGGAGATACAATATAGACATTTATGGAGTGATTGTTATACACCATCTAAGCCAGTGCTGGCAAACCTTGGAATTCTGGATGTTCTTGAACTTCACTTCCCAGAAACCCTGATCAGCAGGAGTGCTGACTTGGGCTTCTGGTAATTGAAGTCCAAGAACTCCTGGGGTGCCAAGGTTAGCCATCACAGATCTAAGCCCACAATATTACAGATATCTTCTGCATTTCAATTACAGGAATTCTATCCATCTTCTTCCAAAAACTATGTCACATTCCATATTTCCTTTCCATACTTTCTTCCCTGACTATAAGATTCTCCCTCTCTTTTGGAACCATTGAGGCTGAACCCGAAGAGCTGTTTATCTATGCTGCAGCCTCTTTTCTGATCTATTTTCTTGTTGCTTCCAGTAGTGATGCATTCACAGGAACGGATGTAAATACGCCTTCCCCTTTGTGGGTGGTAGCAGCATGCCTGTGTATTTTATATGATGTATTGTTAGAGTGCCAGATTTTAGCTTGACTGTGGGCGGTGCTGGCAGCTTCCCTGGACCCTGAGAGATTGAAGGAGAAATGAAGTAGAGCTGCCCTATTTTCAATATGAAGGAACAATCAGCAAAAGATTATAGATCTCAGTATGTGATATCTCTGATCACAAATAAACACTGCATACTGAGCTAGGCTGTATCATCTTTATTAGCATTGAGATCAGCTTCAGAGGAGGTTGGGTCTGATCAGGGAGTCTAAGCATAAATTCAGCTTTGCCATAAACAGATCTTAGTTTTGACAATAAATGGATCACAGAGCACCTGTTATCTGTGCTGGAAGGTCTAAGTATGAAAAATTAGGGCAGAAAAGGTGGCTCAGTTTGTCTTTACTAGCATCGCTGTTTCCCTCTCTCCAGGCATTCCAACTCTGCTCAAGCATATGTAAATGAGGATTCAGTTTATATCATTTATTTGTACAATTGGGCATAACAGTGAAACAATAAATAAGGTATGTGTGTCTAGTCTGCATTTACAGGGGAGTAACTGCACTGGTTGCTGCAGCCTTGGGAGTAAAAACACATGTAAAGAAAATTAGATCCACACACCCCAAACAGTGACCAATCCTTATTTCCTTCCCTGTCATATTTACAGTGGTGGCAATGATATTCATGAAGTTTCCTAAAAAAAATGTTCCAAAGATGAAAATAATGCTCAATACCCTGAGAGCTCAGTGTATGCAAGTAAAAGCATACTCGATTATAGGTTGTCCTGAATATAAGTCGAGGTACCTAATTTGGACCTCTAAAACTAGGAAAATAGATTGACCCAAGTATAAGTCGGGGGTGGAAAATGCAGCAGCTGCTAGTGAGTTTCAATAATTAAAATACACGAAAATATTGGAAAATTAATTAATTTAGACATTTGTGTGGGTTTATGTTGACCCAAGTATAAGTCAAGTCCCATTTTTAACATCATTTTGGGGGTAAAAAATCCAACTTAAATTCGAGTATATACGGTATAAATTATTTCTTACAACACTGTCGTTCACACAAATGTATTCTCTATCACCATGTATTCAATTCAATTCAATTTTAATTTATACCCTGCCTTTCTCAGTCAAAACCGACTCAAGGCGGCAAATATCATATCAATATCAACAGTACAGTATAATAACATAACAATACAATATATAAAATACAAAATACAATATTACAAGTGCAGGAAAAATACATACAATTACAATTTCAGAAATAGATAAACAGATTACAAATTAAAAAGTAGAAATTACAATTACTCTTACTCCAGCCCCAAGTGCTCAAAACTTCCCCATTGTCAATGCCGAACCAGGGAAGGAGCTTCGGTGAGGCGGAGAGGCAGCAGTTTATAGAGTCTGCAGTGCACTCAGCTCCAAGTGCTCAGACTTCCCCACAGACAATGCTGGACCGGGGAAGAGACTCGAGCAAAGCGGGGGTGGCGGCTGCTCTTAAGTCCACATGCCGAAGAGCCCAGATGTTCCCTCCTTCCCCACGGCCAATGCTGGACTGGGGAAGGGCCCCATTGTCATGGGGCCAGGCACAGGTGCACTCATTCCCTCCTGACAGTCCAGGGCTGGGGAAGGTGCTCCAACTGCTCCGACTTCCCTGGCTGGAAAGGAGCTTACAGTGGCGGCGGCAGCAATGCCGGACCAGGGAAGGAGCTCTGGCAGGGTGGTCAAAGGTGACAGTTTTTAAAGTCTCTCCCAGGGTGTGAGCCCTGGGAGAGGCTTGAGAGTCCAGCTGCTGATGCTGCAGATGACTCTGCCTGCCCTCTCCCTCCCCTGCTGACCTGCCAGGTGAAAGTCTCTCCTCCGCATCGAGGTCCAAGGCTCTGGCATTGGAGGCAGCGGGGAAGCAACTTTTGGGGCTGCTGAAGCAACCCCAGGTGCCGCAGATGACTCTCCCCACCCTCTCCTTAGTCAGCTGACCTGCCGGGCGAGAGTCTCTCCTCCATGTCGGGGTCCAAGGCTCTGGCATTGGAGGTGGCAGGGAAGCAGCTTTTGGGGCCGCTGAAGTGTTCCCAGGTGCCGCAGATGACTTTCCCCACCCTCTCCCTCCCCGGCCAACCTGCCAGGCAAGAGTCTCTCCTCCGCGTCGGGGTCCAAGGCTCTGGCTTGTATGTATGGATGTGAAAGCTTGACAAGAAAGAAAGCTGACAGAAAAAATAGATTGTATTTGAAATATGGCGCTAAGGCCATCCTGCTTTGTGCACAACATGAGAAGACAGGGCTCTCTAGAAGAGAGATTAATACTGGGAAACATGGAAGGTGGCAAGAAAAGAGGAAGACAAACATAGTGATAACAAATAATTATTTCTACAGTTACACCTAAAGTTCCTGGAGGGCATAATTAAGGTCCAACAATGATTGATTGGGATATAATCCAATAACCAAAAAATGGTGGAACTACAAAATGTTGTTGAAAATGGAGGTCAAAATTTTATGGGATTTCTGGATACACTGTGATCAACATCTGGCTCACAATATTTGATAACTGTTGAGATGAGGTGAGTCTGGATATTATATGTGACAATACCCATGTAGAAAGGATTTGAAAAAAATGCCAAATAGAAATCAGCAGAAATTTTAACTGCATTCTAAGCATTAAAATTTTAAAATTTGTACCTCTCATTTTACTGTGCTGGTCATAGACTATGAATGATTGATTGATTGATTTGATTGATTGCCAAACAGTATTATATGCATTGAGATTGTGTGGTGATGGGAAAAAAATTGAAATTGTTCCCTTTGTAATTGTTGCTTCACATGCAATATGAAAAGGCCGGGAAAACAATCATTGTACTCTAGGTATAAAGGAGATCATGATACACCAAGCCCAGGCTATCTTACTTGGAATACATTTCTCAAGGATATTTCTTCTTGGAAAAGACCCAATAAATACATAATGGAAATAAGATAGTAAAATTGTGCATAAGTACTCTTGCTTTCACAGAGTATCTGTGAAAGCAAGCTAACACCCCCTTCCTGATAAGGATAATTTATCCTCTTCCTCTAGCAACAGGAAGTAGAAGTAGTACTTAACTTTCCTCCATTCATCCACTCCTCCGGTAGTTTTTACTCTGTGCAATTTCACACAGTCAAGTGAAAATCCATAGAGATAAGAGCCTGTGAAGACAAACTGGAATGTGAAGTAGCAAGGAAGTTTACAATGTTAAAGAAGGATTAAGTGCTATCTTGGCACTTTCTCTATCTTGAGTGTCACCATCTATATATATATTTTTAATCTAAGAGATTGCTGGACTATGTCTGTGTTTAACATATATTATATTTTGGGTGGTTTAGGCGTAACTTGCTATCAAAAACGTTTGGACAATCAAATATTATAGTGACCTATAGTTGAAGCCATTCCTGGGAGGGGAGAGGGAGACAATGGCCCCTCCCATAATTGTGAAGCAATGGGCAGCCCATAGATAAAGAGAACCTTTACCTCCGTTGAGCAGGGCTTGGGATTGATGGCCTCATAGGCCCCTCCCAATGCAGTTATTCTATGATTCTATGATCTTGGTATTCATAATACTTATGGTATATGGTTAGTACTCAAAAGTGTTGATTGGAGTTAGAAATAAAGAGATAAGGAAATGTGTTACCAGATTGCTAAGGAACTGGCAGTTTATTAGCTGAAGAATCCAATTTGTCATCTTCTAAAGCAAAACAGGGCATGCGAAGAGTAGTATATTATAACTAGTTTTCTCTTAAATTCTTATTTCAAATTCAAATTTATTTACAGTCCATGACCAGCATAACAAGAACACAAAAGCATAAACACCACATCCTAAGCTAGACTGGACAGAGGTAATAAAAGGATACTATACTACTAAAAACCTACTGGGAATTGACATATAACAGTAGGCCACCTATCTAAAAAAAACAGTATTACTAAAATCCCTCTTTAATTAATAAAACCTAATGTTGTGAAAATAAAATGCTAATATTTACAAGAAAAGAAGAGGGATAGCCTTGTTACAAGGATATAATATGCTCTCTGCTGGAGTTGTAATTTACTAAAACTCAGTAAATTACAGCCAAACCAATAATGACAAGGGTGAAGAGGGAACTTAATAAAATGGTATAGATCAGCTGCTCAGTGTGGGAGCAATCTCAATAAACTCTAAAGCCACACTAGACTTCCTAGGCAGCAGCCGACGTATCCTGTAATCCTTCATACTAAAACTAGCCACTTTGTGTGTAATGGCAATACTACTGTCCTGGAGTAGGAAGGAAACTTGTTGGGCAGGCAATTTTCCTGTGCATTGGTGCAGCAAAGGGATTATTAATTCTGCATGGGTATCCCTATAGAATGAGCAAAAAAAAGAGAACATGCTCAATAGATTCAACATCCCCACCACCACATGGACATAATCATTCCAAATAGGGTATCCCATTATATCTGCCCTCAAGGACAGCTGAAGGCATGCATCCACAGCAGGCCTGGGTGAATGCCAGCCTATAATATGGAATGTCTAATTGCTGCAAATAGGCTGCAGGAACAAACTGCTATGTGATGGAAATGTTGCAATAAAACCCAGGAGACTTGGCCACATCTTCTTGTCATTCTGTGTCCCTTATTCTCTGTTTCACCAACTCTCTGGCTTGTTGTGCTTCCATTGCAAGCAAGGTAGGTGGACACAAGCCTAGTGTAGCCAATTTATTAAGTATATTACATTCCCAGGAAGAGGGGAATGAGTCTTGAAGTGTAAGAAACACCAAGGTGCCCAGGGAATGTATTTTAAGACAATATGAAATTATCAGCATCCATCACCTAGCCTCCATCTTCACTAAACCCGTCGCCAGCCTTAATCTGGCATTGGAATGTGTCCGGACGGGTTCAGTGTTTGGCACCAGCCTAGGATTGAGGGGAAGGGCAGTGGTGTTGCCATTCTAGTCAGAGAGTCTTTGGGAGTCACCAGGGCCACTGCTCCACAAGTTTCGGGCTGTGAAGCTCTGCTCCTGCGATTGGGCCCTATGGGTCAGTTGGGAGTCTTACTCCTGTACCTGCCCCCTTGCAGGGTAAGGGACTCCCTGCTTGAGCTCCTTGAAGCTGTCTCGGCATTGGCATTGGAATTCCCTAGGCTAATGGTTCTGGGGGACTTCAATTTCCCTTCACTGGGCACTAGCACTGAGGTAGCAAAGGAGTTCATGGCTTCCATGGCAGCCATGGGCCTGACTCAGGTAATTCAGGGTCCAACCAGGTGCAGTGGCCACACACCAGATATAGTCTTCTTGTTGGAGTGGTGGCAGAGTGATCTGAGATTACAGAAATTAGACATAGTACTTGTGCCATGGTCAGATCACTACCTGGTGACTCTGGACTTTCTGGGGGCAACGCTTCACCATAGGGAGGCAGGGTCTATTAAATTGGCCCGCCCCCAGAAACTAATGGATCTGGTCAGATTCCAGCGGGAACTGGGGGAGTTTCCTTTGGATCTGTCACACGATTCATCTGAGGCGCTTGTCGACCTGTGGAACAGGATGACAACAGCAGTTTTGGATGAAATCGCACCATTGTGGCCTCTCTGAGCCCGAGGGTCCAGGTCATCCCCGTGGTTCACGGCTAAACTGTGGGAGCTCAAACGGGCTAAGAGACGCCTAGAGCGCTCTGGGTGAACACTAGCTAGAGCCGCTATTAGGGCCTACCTTGTGGCAATGGGGGTGGTGAGATGGCAATATTTCACCACCCTTATTGCCTCCACTGATAATCATCCATCCACCCTGTTTTGGGTAACCAGGTCCCTCCTTGGCAGGGGTGTGTGTGCCCAGTTGGCAGGGTTTGGCTGAGGACTTTGCTGACCATCTGGTGGAGAAAATCGATCGGATCCACTTGGGGCTTGTCCCCGGCATGGGCAGTGAGGATCTGGGTGGGCCTGGAGCACAGTCTTGCTGTGTGATCTGGGATCAGTTTGATCCAGTTGTCCCTGATGAAGTGGACAGGCTCCTTGCAGCAGTGCAGGCCATCACATGCCCTTTGGACCTCTGTCCCACCTGGCTGGTGAAAGCCGCCAAGGCAGTGACAGGAGGCTGGGTCGGGGCAATAATAAATGCATCTTTGCGCGAGGGGGTATTTCCTGCACTGCTCAAACATGCCTTGGTGTGCCCCCTCCTGAAGAAACCGTCCCTTGACCCAGCTGTCCTAAAGAACTACAGGCCGGTCTCCAACCTCCCCTTTTGGGGGAAGGTTTTGGAGAAGGCGGTGGCACGCCAGCTGCAGGGGGCTCTGGAGGAAGCAGATTATCTGGATCCCTTTCAATCAGGATCTAGGCCCGGACATGGTATGGAGACAGCATTCGTCACACTGATGGATGATCTCTGGCAGGAGAGGGATGGTGGTCATCCGACCATCCTTGCTCTCCTTGACCTCTCAGTGGCCTTTGATATCATCGACCACAGTATCCTTCTGGAACAGCTCAAAGGATTGGGGATCCTGGGCACTGTGTTGTCCTGGTTTTCCTCTTTTATGGAGGACCGTACCCAGTCAGTGTGGTTGGAGAGTGAGAGATCCAGCCCTAGGCCCCTTAAATATGGGGTGCCGCAGGGCTCGGTGCTCTCTCCCCTCCTTTTTAACATCTACATGAAGCCGCTGGGTGAGATCATCTGTTCCCATGGGGTGTGGTACCATCAGATGACACTCAGTTGTACATCTCGGCCTGTGGGGACCCCAGTGATGCAGTCAAAGTCCTGTCTGGAGGCCGTTGGAGTCTGGATGGGGGACAATGGGCTTCAGCTGAACTCTGGCAAGACCGAGTCGCTTTGGGTTGGGGGTCTGGGGTTATCCAGTGAACTACCACCTCTAGTCTTAGATGGGGCAGTCTTGCCCCAGACAGACCCAGTGCACAACTTGGGGCCCCGCGACTGTTGTTAGAAGAGCAGGTGGCAGCTGTGGCCAGGAGGGCTTTTACTCAACTTAGAGTAATTCACCAGTTGCGCCTGCTCTAGGACTGGGACTCCTTACTCATGGTCACTCAAGCTCTGGTCACCTCCAGACTAGATTACTGTAATGCGCTCTACATGGGGCTGCCCTTGACAACCATTCGGAGGCTACAGCTGGTTCAGAATGCAGCTGCATGGGTGGTGATAGGGTGTGGTCTTTATGCCCGTGCCTCCCCACTATTCTGGGAGCTGCAATGGCTACCAGTTTGCCTCCGGGTGCAATTCAAGTTGCTGGTTTTGACCTTTAGAGCCCTATATGGCAATGGGCCAGGATACCTGAGAGACCGCATCATCCTGAGAGTGTCTGCCCATCCAACCAGAGCAGACCGGAGCTAGTTGTGCCTTCAGCTAGAGGGGCCCGCCTCTCTGGCACACGAAGAAGGGCCTTCTCCGTGTCTGCACCAGCCCTCTGGAATCTCCTTCCAACAGAATTGAGGCTACAGACAGAACTGCTGCCCTTCAGGAAAAGTCTGAAAACCTGGCTGGCAGGGCAGGTGTGGGGCCTTAAAGCGAATACGGCTCCAGCCTGTTGGCTCATCCTCAGTTAGTACTTAGTTAATATACCTCCCTTTGTGTTGTTGTATCCACCCCTTTTATTTCTTTTTATTCTTTTAATTGAGGTGGGGGGGTAGTAGGGTTGGGAAGTGAGTGGGCGATTTGGGATTTAAAAAATCTGTTTTTATACATTTTTAACTGTTGTATGCCGCCCTGAGTCAGGTTCTCCTGATTGGGTGGCATATAAATTTAAATAAATAAATAAATAGAAATGCAGCGGGGGGTCGAGAGAGCAACTCTAAGAAACTTTGACTGAACTCTCTCTACCTGCTGATAACTGGCTAAAGGGCCAATTGTGAAGTTTGGGTTTCTTGCCAAAGACCATGATCTTTGTTTTGGCATAATTTATAATAAGAGATCTGTATTTAGTAGTAGCAAAAATACCAATTAATCTTCTTATATACAGACGTTTTTACTTCACATTACATGGAATGAATTCCCTAGTGCAGCGTTTACCAAACTATGTTCCATGGAACACTGGTGGACTTCAATTCCCAGAAGTCTAAGTCAGTACACTGGCTGATCAGTGCTTTGGGGGATTGACTTAGGCTTCTGGGAATTGAAGTCCAAAAACGAAAGGTAGGGAAACACTGCCCTAGTGACATATGAAAGAAAGAGTTATTTCTAAGGGTGCAGATTATGGCTGTTGTCTGGAAGCATGGACGTGGTTGCATGCTTAAAAAGTAACACATTTTCCTCAGAGTTGGCACTGGTAAAATCAAATCAAGCACCTGTAATCTCATGTTATCTGTCCCTAATGTGGATTATCTGAAATGGTTTTGAGGGAGCTGTTTATTTTAAACCAATATTGGTGTCATGTTAAATTCTACTGATTTTGTGTGTGTACCCAGGGGCATATTTTCCTCAGGGTGAACAAGTACATGTTTCAATACCAGGCAATGCTAGTATACTGCTATGGAAATAAAACTATTTACAAGACTTCATAATGGGCATAAACATCAGTTCATATATAGGTTTCTAAATCAGTTTTTTAGTTGTCTAATTGCAGCCTAGAAGAAATTTTTTGTTGCAAAATAATTATTTAGCTTTGTTCCAATTTCAAATAACACTAAAAATATGTGTAATATAAATCATGGCAGCAGATCTGGACTGTGATCAGCAAACTCTATTCCCAACAGAGATTGTATTTTTCTCCAACAGCAGCCTTGCAAACTGAATAAGTGATTTCTAACAATGACCTCAAATTGTAATGAGATTTAAACCAATATTATGCTTTCAAGCAGGAAGAAGAGGGCAGAGATCAGAGGATCCTAAAAATCATATGCTTTCAAATATTTTCAATGGTTATGACTAACACTAGTTTAAGTTGGTTTAAATAACTATTCTATATTATAGAATATAGGATTTGATCAGTGATAATAAAATGCAAATGTCTTGGGATAATTTGTGTTAAAAATGCAAATAAGAAAAAATGTGAAAGCTCAGCTAAGAAAGTTCATAATATTTTAAACACTTTCACATCTACTTAAACTAAGTGTCATTGCAATTAATGCATTATCAACAAACTACAAATTAAATAAGGGTGACAGTGCAAACAACGTTGCGTCATATTGCTTTGATAATTTCACAGAGGTAAACTGTAAATGTTCAGTAGCTGCCTTATACTGAGGGAACTATTGGTCTATTAAGCTCAATATTGTCAACTCTGACTGCCAGTAGCGCTCCAGAGTTTCAGGCAGGATTCTTTCCTAGCCCTGCACATTTGGGACTTGAACCCAATACTGTTACAGAAACTAAAGACTCATAAAGAAACTGGAGCTATTGAAAGCTTAACTTCATTTAGACGTCTAGAAGACATCTATGACAGAATGCTCTTCCAGGTGAACAAAGGATCTCATGTTTGCCAAGCATTTCATGCATATTAGGGCAAAAGAATTATTAGCTAGAAATATGCACTTTAAAATATGGGGGAAAGAAATATTCGTAGAATGAGAGCTAATTTGTAAACCACTGGAAGTACAATTTTGGGACAATATTTGTGTATTCTGTTATTTAGTAAAAAGATTCTTTTAATGTCAAAAGAACTGTTCCCTGGCATGCTAGTCTTACAAAGGTAATTTTGTTATTATTCTAATTTAGTGAAGAGGTTCATTAGAAAATAAACTCTCTATATGCAGTCTGAAATCAAGCAAACTGCAAGCATTGCAACATGTGATTCTGGCTCATAGTGTCCCTCAAATAAAATGAACAGAGGGAAGCAGACTTGTGACACATTCTCCTTGGTTTGTTTTTGGTTAATTTATCTGCTCCAAGTAATGTTAGAGTTTAGTTTACAGTAGGAAAGTATTCCCCAAATTAATTCATTAGCTTTTCTCCCCGTGGGTAATTTCTTTTTAAATGGACATTTCTCTCATGCAAACTTTTAAAATGATTCATTCTTTCATCTGGAGAGCAACGATTCAAACAGCTAATCTAAAATTGACATGGTAATTTTATTTGATGAAAAAATTCAGTGAATTTTGGTACTTCGGGAAGATCCAATAAAAGATAATTGTGTCACTGAATGCTTGTCTTTATATCTATGGGACAAAAGTGGCCAGCATCACTTTGATCTCAGAAGGAGGGAAGCTAGATTAATAGTATAGAACATGAAAGAGAATGTTAGCAGTAGTAACTAACAAAAGTAATTAAAGCTAATTGAAGTATCTGAGCTATTCTGGGATAAATGACCTGTAGACTAGAAATGTAGAGCTGAAGTAGACACCCCTATAATAATTACATTGGAAAATGAGAAATGAAAAAGTGTGGAATGAAATTTTATTTTCCTATTTTAGTTTTACCTTTAACTGTTCCAAAGTAGCTTCCCCTTCCTCTGTGGACTAGATATATTTTTATAATGAGTTAACCCCAGTAAAAATTGAAGAACACAGGAGCCAGGCTATGTTGTAACCGTGTGATTAGGTCAGGCTGTTTGTGGGAAACAATCGTGCATGATTGTTGTGCATGAATCGTGACCAGTAACACAGGTTGTTCATTCCCTGTGATGGTGAAAATGTCCTGTTCTTGGACCATCCTGAACCTATGATCTAGGAACATTTCCTTCTTGATATTGTAAGGATACAGATGTAAGACTGCATCATATATTAGCGGTTGTCTATCTGTCAACCAGAGTAAGCCTAGCTTGTCGGTGGGGAGAGGTCTGATTGATTATACTAGTTCCTTGTATGCTATATGCTGTGTGTAAAACTGTTAATAAAAAGAACTACTGGGAGAAGGAGATCAGAGAAGAGAGAAGTGGAGAGATAATACTTCGAAGTACCCAGCAAGCCCCACACAATCTCATGTCATCATTCTGCTAGTCAGAATCCCATGTAGTTTACTACAAGGCTAGATAAACCCAAGATCCATCTGGTGTAGAACTTTGTGTCTAACAAATCCAGTTTAGCATGTCATAGTAGTTTAGGAGCAGTATGTTTTAGAGAAGCATAAATGTAGCAGTTAAAAAACCAACAGGCCTGTGTTGTTGTTTATCTATGGTGACATTCATTCTTGGGCACTTTTCCTGAATAAAGAAGAGATTCCATTGTTACTGGGTTGATTGTCATTAAATGTGCCATGAATTTACAAAATTGATTCTTCACCTTACCTGATAATCATCACCACAACAGTGACAGATAATACCATATGCTGATTGTTCACTTTTTGAGAAGTATTTCTTTGGGCTGTTCTGAATATCATTTAGTTGGATTGACTGAGCTGTTCTAATGCAAAGAAAAATGAACTATTCTAGCTGCTGTGGAAGAAAACATGTGAAGATACTTATGTTGAGACTTAAGACTACCTTGAGACATCATCATCATCATAGAACTGAAAAGCTGAAAGGGACCTATGGATCATTGAGTCAGCCCTGCACTGAGCTGACCAGCAGATCTTATCTCACATGTCCTAGTGGTGCTGCTCTGGAATTCACGTGTTAGTCTTTAAAATTATCATAGAGTCTCTACATTGACTGCCAGGTATACAAAATGTGGCTGTTGCTAAAGGGTCCATGTGAAAGATCCTCTTCCTGTGTGACCTCACAAAGGCCTCCATCTCAGATTCAGGCTTTAGTGCTAAAATCTCAGGGAATAAACCCTGCTAACCAAGCAAAAGTATTCTCAATGTACATTGTTTGATGTGGAAGCAAAAAATAAGGAAAAAATTTCATAGCAAAATCCTGCACATAATAAATTCTACAACTTTACTTAACTGAATTAAAAACACAAGCTGTAGCCTATTTCTTTTCTCTTTTTGAGTCAAATAAAATGGATACCTTCCACTCCACACACCCCATCCCAAATGATTTTTGCTATGAGTCTATAATGGAAGCATGAGAAATATGAAAGTAACCATCTGTCATTATGAAAAATGTCAGGCAGAGAAGCTAAAAATGACTGATTTACCAAGTGTTTTGCTCTTTCTTTCACAAAAGGAACTGATGTTCATAGCAGTCTTTTTGCTCACTATTTCTGAGATTTCATATTTGATAGACTAGCTGCCTTCAGGGCTTGAGGAGTCTTTGTGTTAAAAATCCACCTGATAATAACATTGCAGTGGGAATATAATAATGCTTTTTTTGCTGGAGGCAGTTGCTAAGAAAACTTCCAAAGACAACTAAATAAAAGTCTCTTATTAGCTGGGATTTGTTCTTATTTCTTTTACTTGCTGCTTCTAACTCACTGCAGTAGCTGAGATCAGCTGATGAAGGTCTATGCTGTTCAAGAACATAAATCTGTTTTCTACATTTCTTGTTTAATCAGGTGTTTTAATTTTTTGAACTAATAAAGTTTTTAATATATTAAATTTTATTTTAATTATAATATCTTAATTTGCTGTGATTTTATTCATGCATTTTATTGCTATGTACTGCTTTGTGTTCCTTTAATGTAAGGATGGTCAACCTTTTTATGCTGCAGGCCCGACCACGACCCCAGGCAGCTGAGTGGGTTGGACTACACACCTTGGAAGCAGAAGTGGGTGCATTTATAGCTGTCATAAATGCATCCACTTCCATGTTTACGACAGCCATGGACACATTTTTGTGTGTGCATGCATGTTTTATGGCTGATGTAAATGTGCCCATTTTCACTTCTGGGTGTGGCAGAGGCAGCAATGGGCCAGATGGAATGGCATCATGGACCGGGTGCAGACCGCAGACTATAGGTTGGGAACCCCTGCTTTAATGGAAGAAAGGTGCAATATAAATAATCCAAATAAAGTAAGTAAATGAATAAATAAATAAATTAAATACCTTCCCTTTGTTACATTTGAAAATTCAGGTTCCAGTATATAACAGATCCATATGAAGATCTGTGCTGGTGTATAAATTCTTAGGCATAAATTTCAGCAGCAGATTCCAGCAACTTATGAAGACAGCAAGTTGCACAGTCAGTGTGTGGCAGCAAATGCCTGTGCCAATTTCTTGTGGCAAATCACTGCTTAGTTGGACTTACGTTGGCAGATTTAAGCAATAGAAATCTGTCCACTCATTCATTAGGACATTTGACTGCAATTGACTATTCTTGCTGCTAGATAGTTTGCTTGAGAGCAGATTCTTAATCTTATCTTACGTGTGTTTCCTTGGAAATAAGTTAAATTAAGTCACTGGAGCTTCCAGTAGGCCTGAGGCTGCTCCTTAAGATGACGGTCCTATCTATAAGTATATGTAGTTTCAGGCAAGTATTGATATGGTTATGTGGAGCTTCACAGGAGATGTGAGAATCACTACTACGGTGTACATGACCTGTAAGTACAAAGAATCCAGGGCTGATATCCAGCCTGGACTCAATCCTATCAGTGTAAATTCATCATGATTATATTAGCACATAATCACTTTATGACTTGTAGGTAGGGTTGCCATTCATCCCGAAAACCCGGGATTTCCCCAGGTTTAAAGTTGGAATCCTTGTCCTGCCCAGTTCATTAAAAATCTTGCAAGAGCTCTGGATTTTCATCTTACTTGCTTCTCCTATCTTTCCAAGCCTTCCCCTTCTGCTGGCCTCAGTATTCACGATAAAGTGCCAGAGGAAGGAAAAAAAGGGGGCCCTGAGACAGAGGGAGCCCAGGAAGGGGGAAGGACGAAGAGGAGGCTCACTTGGAAGGAGGAGAAGGAAGAGGAGTGCTGTCAGGTTCAAAGTCTTTCCATAGGAAAGAGAGGTAGGGAGAGGGAGAGAGAGAGAAAGGCCACTGCCTTCCTAGAGAGTCCACCCAGAAATGCGGAAGAGACATTGAGACAGAGGTACAAGCACTCCTAGAAAGTCTACCCAGGTGGTGGAGATAAAGCAGGGGGGGGCAAGAGGAGAAAGCCGCCATTCCTAGACATTCCTACCAGGAAATTCATGAGAGAGAGAGAGAGAGAGAAGGGATGTTTCATCATTCCTAAAGTGTCCCTTCTGCTCAATCCTCCCTCAAAAGAATTGGGGGAGGAAGAGGTGCCTTTGGGAGGGGGAGTTTCCCCAAGAGAAGGGGTGTGTTGGGAGGGGTGAAGAAACTGCTCCAGTTTTGTGGGAGAGAATTATGGCAACTCTACTTGTAGGGAATGGATTACTTAAAAATGTGCACTGAGCCTAAGAAAGTAGAAGAAATGCATCAGGACCATCTTTTTCTTCAATAACAAAATTCAGACCAGGAAAACCTATATGTACAAGGAAATCAACCTAAAATACACACAGAGAGAAGAATGCCTCTCACAGAAGAATGTGAACAAAAATAATAATATAATAAATTAAACATGGATTAGGAACACACAAGAAAAGCTATGTTACAAATATGCATCATACGTGCACAGGAAAATATTTATCTGTGCTCTGTAGTCTTCCTTTCCCCCCACAAATCTTGCTGCATCCACAGACTGCAGTGGGGAAAATTAAAATTTGTTGAGACTAACATTTTTAGATTTACCAGTTGCTGAGTAAGCCTTTGGCTCCTTAGCCTTTTCTTTTTTGTGATGAATATCTTGAAGAAATCGTTTTTGATATTCATTTATATATTCAACTTCATTACTAGATGTCAGTCATTTGGTTTTCCCACCACATCTTGCCAACTTCCCATTCAATTGAGGAATGGTTTTGCTAGGCTTGTATGTAGGCTTACAAGCTCTGTTTTATGTTGTTACTTACACCAGGGACTAAAATTTGCAGTGACTCATACTTCTATGTCTCTGAATGTATGCAACTTTTCAAAGAGTCAGCACAAACTGTTAAACAAGTTATGTGATCAGCAGTTCAAAAGTATGTATTCCATCAAGCCTAGCATTGCTAGAATTTTGTTATAGTAGACTAGATATTCAAAACGTATATTGCAAGGATTTTCAACTTGCATCCCATGGGCCGTATGCAGCCCACAGCACCATTTCATGTGGCCCACCACCACCTCCACCACACCAGGAAGTGTCATGTGTTGGAGGAAGGGCAAAATTGCCATCCAGTCCCTGAAGCTGTCTGATAACTCCTGGTATATTGCAATACTCTTAGTTACCCCATGTGTGTATCTAAAGTGGTATCTTCTAACATATTGTTGTATTGAGGTCTCTACAGAGCCAAACACAAAAGGCTGTTGCAACATTTCTACTAATTATATGTGCAGGCTGTTGCTGGAGCTTTAAAAATTGGTAAATTTTCTGCCGGAATATGTGTCAGATAGTTTTTGCTTATTATTGCTAGTATACAGCAGAACTCATTTTTATTATTGTATGTTATTTTGTTCTTCAGTTTTGCTGCATGGTTTGGTGGTGGTGGTGGTGGTAATATAGGCTAAGAAATGTCAAGTCAGTAGTGCACTTCCTGAACTAGATTGATTTATAATTGCATTTAGGATGGGATGCAGAGTTCAAGGTCAAGGAAAGAACCCTATGTCTCAATATATTTTCCCAACACTAATCAACAGCATCATTTCCTACAATCATATTACCCAAAAGCTTTGCTTGTGTAGCTTCTTCTCTCACCAGGCCAGCACTAACCCTCAGGGAAAACTACAAGATTACTTTTGCTGTAAAGTGCAGACTTCTGTCATGTGGTTTGAGACATCTCCTGTTATATGGTGAGGTTGGAGGTAGCACCAGATACATCACTGATGTGTCATGCCAGATATGTATGCATCAATGGGCTTTTTCTAATGCTGATAAGATAGAAAAGTAAAAATTTAATTTTGCTGGCTGCTCTTCTCAGGCTCTATGTATATCACCTGAGAGCATAATCTGCAATTGGTCTCATTTGGAAATGTGGGGATGATAGACCACCCATCCTTGCTTGCATCATGTCCTATAGCCCCACATCTCATCTCATAGGTGGTGTGCTTACCTAATGTGAGTCACACCATGGATGATGGAAGTGTGTTTTGTTTCAAATATGAGACCAAGCTGAGTAGGGATGTAGGCAGGGGAGAGGTGTTGCAATGGTATCCACACTAATAGATCAGGAATAATTGAGTTCAGTCTTAAGCTTATACTCAACATCTCACCCTCAGTCATACCTGTCAACCTGCGGCTCTGTAAAAACGGGACCTGCGTACATCGCTTGTATGCAGGTCGCTTTCCGCGCATGCGCGGAAGGGTTTTACTCCTTCCATGCACACGCGGAAACCCTTCCACGCATGCACGGAAAGCATTTCCACCGCTGCCAAATTACGGGGTTTTGGCAGCGGGGCCCAGGTTATGACATCAATTGACGTCGAATTACGGGGTTTTCCCAGCCAAATCGGGATGGTTGACAGGTATGCCCTCAGTCCTGCTAAAGTTTGCTGATATATGCAGATTAATTATGTGCATATTTACCCAGTAATATGTCCCACTGTACAGGTACTTCATGCTTTAATCACATGAGAACACACTGAGGACTGCAGTCAAAATTACTTTCATCACAGTGGAAATTATTATTCGGTTCATTGTTTTCAGTAGAACTTAGTCATGGCAAACTTTAGTTTAATCAATGCTTAGGCATCTAAAGAAATGGGGTCTGGATTATGAGCATGTTTTCCAAGAATTGTGGTTTTCCCCACTACAATTGATATAGAAAAGCTGGAAATTCCTGTCAATTCTCTTGCTTTTATGCAATTTAACCTGTCCACATTGTACTCCTCAACTAGGCACTTTATAAAGGCTTTTGTACAATTGAATATACTGTACAACAAAGCAGTGCAATTTTTCAGTTTCTGTTTCTATGCATTTTTGCTCCTGCAATTTCTAGGAATGGAATTTGCAGGGGATCTGGCTCTTAAATCCCCATTATCGTTACTTGCTTGACATTCTCAGCATACAAAGCAGTGAGAATTTACCCTCAAAGGCCCTTGGCTATTCAGAAAACTGCAGGGGAAGCACCTAAGCATCTTGTGCTAATAATATGGAGTCTAATTTATAAGCTACATGGTATCTTTGAACTGACATTTCCACCATTTTATTTCTCCAGCCACTTCCATTAATTCATTTGCCAATTTCTTGCTCTTCTCCATTTGGATTGTTCTGTATGACACTTTAGTTGTTTATTACTCAGCCTCTAATGTTTTTGTTAGTGGGCCTCAACAGAACACCATGATACAAACAGAGATGTCGTCGACTGCAACTCGTATCTGATAATGCATTTTTTCCTGAAGAAGGAAAAATTTTAGTGGCATGAATTTATTTAAGATGGATCCCATCTTGCCATGAAGTGACCCATACACTATGATCACAGAACCTTCACCCACAGCACATATGAAGCGCACCATGCAGGATTTAACACCAGGACTGTAATGGACCGCTACAGCCTTGAAGATATGGTCAAGGTGTTCTTTCACAGCCAGTCCATCTGGCATGGCCTCTTCTGCCTCCATGACCATTGGGAATCAGAGTTCCTCCTCTGCTCATTTTGCCGTTGGGTCCAATATGATGGTTTCCAGTGGCATTTCCTCCACTGAGGGTGACCATCACCCCACCTAAAGGGGCTCATCCACCCATAGCCATTGGCCCCTTTTGGGAGTCAGGTTAGTTAACCACTGCCTGACACTCGGTGTTGAGTCACTGGCTGTACGGTCTACTTCATTACAGTAGCAGGATGTCCGGCAAGAGATACATTTGTGAATAAAACTAAGTGGCCTTACAAAAACTTTATTTGAGCTATAGCAATATCAATTAATCTTATATTTGCTTTTTGTTTGTGTATCATCTATGAGAGCCAGTAAGTTGTAATGGATAGAGTGATAGGCTAGCATCCAGAAGAATTGGGTTTTAATCTTTGTTCAGTCATGGAAGCTGATACTTCTGTGAAAGTAGCAATAGCAAAATGACTCCTTAAATATATCTTAACTCTGTTAGGCTTCCATAAATGAGATGTAGCCTGCCTTGGCAATCCTCAGAAAAAAGAACTTTAGTTGTCATTGTTAGAGTCTGGCCAGGTTATCCTGCTATGATAATAGAATAAATCGTACTGCCAGCAACTCAATGCCAAGTGTCAGGCAGCGGTTAACTTACCTGACAACCCTGAGGACTAATAGCCTTGGGTGCTGAAGTCCACAGGGAAGGGTGACGGTCCCCAAGTGGATTAAATCCCACTTGAATCCATCTTGATGGAGGGCAGTAGCTTCATTAATACTGGCCTGGGGCTTATGAGGACTTCGCATGCCAAAAGGGCTCAGGACCAGAAAGTGACTTGTGGAACTGGATCCATGATGTGGGTGTCACGCTGCGATGCGGAAGGCAGATGAAAGGCCACTGCATTATATTCTCAGGACAGTCTTCATGGCTGATCGCCATGTTGTTGTTGTTCTGTTGCACAGTCGATTCTGACCCTTTGTGACTGCATTGACCATTTACCTCCAGGCACCCCTGTCCTCCACCATCCTCCTCAGCCCACCCAGCTTCGTGCCCACTGCATGCATTATACCATCCAGCCATCACATCCTTGGCCGCTCCCTTCTTCTTTTGCCCTCCACCTTTCCCAGCATCAAGGCTTTCTCAAGTGAGTCTTCTCTTCTCATTTGATGTCCAAAGTACTTCAGCTTCATTTTTACTATTTGCCCTTCCAATGAGCAGTCAGGGTTGATTTCTTCTAAGATTGACCTATTTGTTCTCTTTGTTGTCCAAGGGACTCTCAGAACTCTCCTCCAACACCACATCTCAAAGGCATCTATTCTTCTGTGCTCAGCTTTCCTTATGGTCCATCTCTCACACCCATACATTACCACCGGAAATACCATTGCTTTGACTATAAAAATCTTTGTTTTTAAGGTGATGTCTCTACTTTTCACTATGTTATCCAGGTTTCTCATGGTTTGTCTTCCCAGAATCAATCGTCTTTTTATTTCATGGCTGCAGTCACCATCTGCAGTGATCTTAGATCCTAGGAAAGTAAAATCTGTGACTGCTTCTACCTCTTCCCCATGAGGACCACCAATATTTGGATTCAGATATGGCAGAAGAAGAAGTTGTCATTGTCATTGTCGTTAATGTCATCATTGTCGTCATCATCACAGAAATTCACTGCCAGAAATTCCATGCAGTTCAGATAATGGTGTTACTTGCAGCAGGTAACCTTTGAGTTTAATGAGAATAATCTGCTCCATTTGCTGTTTATTGTAACAAAGTTCAAAGAAATAACATTGTTATTGCTTGGAGGCTTCTTCTCCTTCCATGTCTAGGCCAGACATGATGAGGAGAAGCTTCTGTTGTCTTGTCGTAACAAGACAAGGTGGCTAAGGACTCCCCTTGCTCATTTTTTTCTTCTTCAAAGCAAGGACACCCTGGGATACTCTATGCTGTCAGCAATTTTTCCTAGTTAGTTACATGCGGTCAAGTAAGAATCAACTTATAGCAGCCCTAATTGTGCTTTCAACATAAGCAAGTTTCCATGGCCAAGTGGGATCTGAACCCTCATTTCCAGAGTCCTGGCCCATCCCTCTATCCACTATAACATACCTCACAACTCTCCATGCTACTGAATTCAGTAACACTGCTGGCATAACTCAGGGTCCTGTGCTACTTTAACAAATGTTAGACCTTTCTTTTGAAGAAAGGAAGGAAGGGATTGTAGGAATCGGGGCCACTGGGGGCCGGAAGGTCCCGGAGGAGGACTGATCAAGTGACGACACGAGACAAGCTGCTGGATCGATCAGACACTTTATTGGTCAAAGGCAGAATCATTTATAGGGAAAAAGTGCAACGGTGGCAAACTGTCCTCTGGCAAGGCATTACCTCATGCGTTGACACATGTTAATGGGAAAACCTTCAAAGGGGAAGTTAATTAACTCGGGCAAACAGGGAACAAGATTGACCATTGTCTTGGGACTTAGGCAGGGGTAAACATGGCTTATTTGCACCAGGGATTTCCCCAAACCGGGAGATGAGTCATTGTGGTTAATAGAATGCATGAATCAGCTATCTGCTTACTCGGCAGAGTCGCGGGTCAGGTCACCTTAATTGGGTGAATCAAGCCCTATACTTTTATTCACCCCCCTTAATTTGACGACCGGTGAGCCCACTGGCCGGGAGCCTGTCTCACCGCAGTGGTCTCTGGTCTATTCCGTGCCCTGTGGGGCACGGGGAATCCATATCTCCCCTTTATTTTCTATTTAAGGACCTGACCGGCGACCTTACGCAAGATAGGCATCAGCTGTTGAGCGGGGATGACGTCACGGGATTTCTCTCTGGGGCGGCACTTGGAGATCAGTGAGGGAATACACTGAGCAAAGCAACAGAGCGTAATGCCTAGTATGGCTATTCCCACCACTATCTGAAGCACCGTCTGTAGCCACCCCCAGGGGATCCATGACCACATCCAATTCCATAGGGAACCCCACCAGGCTCCCCACGTGGAGCCTTCCGTAATGCCTGCAACAATGGAATGCAGGTTCTTGATCTGGTTTTGTATTTTCCGGGAGTTGTCAGTAAGGTTAAAACAGCACATCCCATGGACAGATTCGCACCCCAGGTGGTGCAATAAGAGGAGGTAGTCGATAGCCGCTCGATTATCAAGAACAGCTTGGCGGAGTTCCACCTGCTCTTGATTAAGGAGCGCTATCGCTGAGGAGGTATGATTGATGGTTTTTGCTAAACCGCAGGCCAAATGACCAATTCTCCGTGCGTTGCCGGTGGCCAACCCCGGCACGCCGATCAAACTGACGGATAGGGAAACATACTCAGCGGGACTCATTACTCTGATGCTGCTGTCACAAGAGCTGTCTAACTGGGTTGTACGTGTGTGCCGAATGAGCGGGGAAACATTCACATGGGATACATTCATGTCACTAGAACGTGGGGCAATCATGTCCCTGGTAGGGAGTACAAGTGTCAAGCGACTAATGCAACACATTGAGTCCGACAGATTGGCAGGGATGTAGTTCCAGGTGTGCTGGTTGCAGGTAAAGAACCACCCTGAGGGCAGGGTGACATGAGCGTACAATGAGATGAGGGTCTCCGGTTTATTGCAAGTCCAGTTGCCAACGCCAGGGTCAATACAGCGGCGCCGTGCCTGACCGTCTGCGGTGCAACCGGTCATGCGGGTACAGGCAGCGCCCGGGCTGACCGCCACCCGAGGGGTATGGAGGGTGGCTGCATCAGCCGGCAAGGTTGGGGTAAGTTGCTGTCCCCCCCAGCGTGCATATGCCGAGAAGGCGGTAGGAGAATGAGGGGCAAAGGATGCTTTTCGCAACCAGGCACTGTCCTCGGTGTGCTCGTCCGGAGTATGGCACACCGGGATGAGACAGGTGCTGAGCATGGATGCAGAACCAACGTCCTGCTGTAAGCAAAAATCGGACTGGTTGACGAGACCCGCCAACCTTTCCCACAAGTTGTACTGCATTCGTGTAGACAGGTCTTCACCAGGCGACAAACCGTCGGCCTGGATTGAGGCTGCCTGGGCGCCTCCCCCCAAAAGCAGGGAGAGGGCCAGGACTATGGAGATCGCCACGGTGTTGGCGTGAATCTGGGCCAAGACTGCAGCTGTGAGGTTCTCCGGCGTCGGCTCCTTCCCCTCGCGCTGGACGGCGTCCTGAGCGTCATGGCAAAGAACCTTGACCATCCCCCAGGTGACTTTAGGGATCGGCTGTCGCCTCCTCCGACGGATCCTCTCGCGCAGGGTGAGGTCCTTCATCTCCGGTATCGGACTCGGGCCGGTCTGGTTCCACGCCATGCGGTTCCGTGTGGGGTTTGACACACCGAGCTGGGATCCAGATGACACCTGTAGGAGACATAACTGCAGCATACCCTCTCCCCCAGGTGACGAGCGGCACCGGCCCCCTCCAAGTGGGGTCCGGTGGCACTCGGTACCGGACCATTGGTCGCGGGAGAGCTTCCGAACGGCGGAAATGCCTCTCCTGCGGCGTGCAATCCGAAAAAACATTAAGGTGATTGTATGTGAACAAAACCTTGTTTAAGCAAAACTGTGCTGCTCCTTGTGACTTGGGGAGGGCAGGAGGTTCCCCCCTTTCTATTTGTTTGTCAAGATAGGACTTTAGCGTCCGATTGACACGCTCTACGATTGCCTGCCCTTGCGGATTGTAGGGAATTCCAAAAGTGTGCTTGATGTCCCAAGTCGCCATGAAGGCGGCCAACTGCCTAGAGCAGTAGGACGGTGCGTTATCCGTTTTCACGTGCCGTGGCTTGCCCATCGCCGCGATGCAGGAAAGGAGGTGCTGCTCCACGTGGGTAGCCGTCTCTCCTTTCTGCGCCGTGGCCCAAACGAACTGGGAAAAGGTATCAATGCAGACGTGCATGTATTGCCATCTGCCAAACTGCGGCACATGCGTGACGTCCATCTGCCATACCTGGTTGGCCTCAGTCCCCCGTGGGTTGACCCCCCACGAGGGCCCCCCCGGCGCCCCTGCGCAATGCTGGCAAGAGCGGACTATACCCTGGGCTTGAGAAAGCGGCAGATTGAACTGTCTGGCGAGTGCCTTGGCATTTTGGTGAAAAAATGCATGACTTTGGATTGGAGTAGTGAAAACTCCCAAAACTGAACGTTGCTGAATTTCCTTTGCGGCCGCGTCCGCTCTGCTATTGCCCGCGGAAATCGGGCCCGGTAGGTCTTGGTGACTTCGGATGTGGGCAATATAAAGCGGCTCCGTGCGGTTTCGCAAATGAAATTGAGCGGTGAGAAACAGACTTAGTAAATTCTTGTCTATCGCGGGAGTGATGTAAGCTCCCGGTAGACTGTGCAACAAATTCCTTACGTACAGGCTGTCAGTAATAATATTCAAACGCTCCTGGGCGAAGGTGCGCAAGGCAAGGTTCACGGCGGCCAACTCTGCCCGCTGAGCGGACTTCTGTGGAAGAGTTAGCAGCGTGTGCCAAGCCTCGCCCTCCTGCCAGGTCAAAACACCATAGGTGCGACCTCCGTCTGTGAAAACTGTCCTGGCCCCCTGAAGCGGGACCAGCGAGAGCAATTCGAACAAGCTGACTGTTCCTGTCTGTAGGGAAACGAGTCTAGGGTCCTTGGGCAAGTGGTACGCTAAACTCCCAGTGAAGCCTTCCAAAGCTATCGGAAGCGAGTCACCTAGCTGCATTAACTGGTGAATCTGTTCCTTGGTGAACGGAACCACAATTTTGGCCAAATCCTGCCCTGAGATGTCCCTAGCTCTCAGCCTTCCACGGTAGACCACCGCGGAGACCAGCTCTTGGGGCGGAACGATGTTCCGTGATGATGTGTTAGGTAAATAAACCCACTCCACAATTTTCGCTCCCTTCTCTGAGTCTACGCCTAACGCCCCAGTGAACATGGACCCGGACCGTACGATGTACAAATTCAGGATCGGGGCATAAGGCCCCTGGGCGATCCTATCCACCCACCTCTGGCTGAGAACTTGGTTCACTTTCTCGAGCGCCAAGCGCGCGTCTCGAGAGATTTTTATCCGGTCTGCCGGCTGCTTACCTAAAGTTAGCAGCGAGAAGAGCGGCTTTAGGAGATCCGTATCCAATCGGAAATACGGTCTGGCCCAATTAATGTTCCCTAAAATCTGCTGTAACTCTACCAGGGTGACTGAGTCCTGTAAAGCTATCTGGGGTAAAACCGGTGCGGCAAAAGAACGGAGAAGCCGATGACCCAAGTATGAAAAGGGCTCGGTTTTCTGCACCTTCTCTGGGGCTATGAGTAGACCCTTGTCCCCCAGGCTGGCCTGGAGGTCAGAAAACACTGCGCTGCCGAGTTGCGGCAACGCCACTAAGATATCATCCATGAAATGACACACAATAGCCTTAGGGTAAAGGCTTCGAAACTTTGCCAGCGCGTTGTGAACATAAATTTGGCACAGGGTGGGCGAATTGAGCATGCCCTGTGGCAAAAATTTCCACGCGTAACGGAGCGTGGGCTCACTGTGGTTCACAACCGGCACCGTAAAAGCGAACCTCTCCCGGTCCCGGGGGTCTAAGGGGATTGTATAGAAGCAATCCTTGAGATCTACAACTAGAATCTCCCACCCCTCGGGAATCATATTTGGATTCGGGATGCCGCATTGAAGCGGACCCATGGGCTGAATACATTTATTGATCTCTCTGAGATCGTGGAGGAGTCGCCACTTCCCCGACTTCTTCTTAATTACAAAAACTGGCGAGTTCCAGGGACTGGTGGACTGCTCTATATGTCCTGCGTCTAGCTGTTCCTTCACTAGCTGCTTTAGGGCAACCAGTTTCTCTCCCACAACCGGCCATTGTTCTACCCAGACCGGAGTATCGGTGAGCCATTTAAGTGGCAACGCCATTACCCGAAGGTAAGGGTGGCACCGTACTGCTGGAGAATGTCTCGCCCCCAAAGGTTGACGTGCACGTCAAGAATGTGCGGCCGAACTACCGCCGTGCCGTCAGCCCCTGGGATGGTGACTTCTACCCACTCTCTGCTCCTAAACGCTTCCTGAACGCCACCTACCCCCCACACATCGGAGACCGGCTCAATGGCCCACTCCCTCGGCCACTGGCTCCTGCTTATCACGGATACATCAGCTCCGGTATCGAGGAGGCCTGAGAACACCCTTCTGTTCAAAAATACCTCGATAACGGGGCGCTGCTTCCACTCAATGTTGGTCTCCACTGTCGCTAAGACCTGGTATCCTTGCACTGCCTCAACCGCGCTCAGGCGGTCTGCTGAGCCGGGCTCTGAGCTGTCACTGAGCCTCCCCTGGCTGCCTGCTGGCGAGTGACAAGGAACCATGATCAGTTGCGCTAAGGAATCTCCCTTGTGAATGGTCTGGGGCAGGTGTGTCCAGAGTTGGACCTGGAGAACGCCTGAAAAATTCGAGTCAATGACTCCTGCGTGCTCCAGCTACACTACGGGGCAAAACTAAACCTAAAAAGCCTCTGGGCAGGGGACCCATGTACTGGGAATCGACCAGATAGACTGTGCCTGGCAGGTCGCATGTAACGTCTACCTGACAAGTCAATTCTAGCCCTGTGCTACCCTTGGGGCTGGCCTGTGCCCTCGTAGTGCCTGGAATGTGCCTGGAACCTAGTCCAGCTCTGGGAAGTCCGGATTCTGGGGAATGAGAGAAGTCTCTGTTTGGACCGGGGCCAGAGACATGCCCGCGTTCCGGTTTCCCGAACTCGGACAAAACTTGGCCCAATGATAGCCTTTCCTGCACTTTGGACATGGGGTTTTCGGGGCGGTGGACTGGCTGAACTTTTGTCCGCCTCCCTTAGATCGGCATTCTTTAGCGAAGTGCCCGACCTTGCCACAAGAGTGACAAGCTCCCCTGGTCTTCCCCTTGGGGTGAGATCTTTTTCCCCCCTGCACTGCTGCCGCTAGCAGACCCATCTTGTAGGAGTCCGTGCCGACGTCAGAACAGGCCCTAATCATGTCCGACAGCGTCAGGTCAGGACGATTGCCTAGGGACTGCAAAATCTTACGGCAGTCCAAGTTGGCATTGTCCTTGGCTAGCTTGATCATGAGCTCTTGCTGGGCTTGCTCGTTATCAATCTGCCTGGTGATGGCTTCTTCCAGGCGATTGATGAAGTCCATGTAGGGTTCCTGGGCTCCCTGCTTGATAGCGGTATAATTCTTAGCCGCTTTGCCAGATGCTGGGATCTTGAAGTACGCCCTATAGGCGGCTTCAGCGGACATTTCGAGAGTGGCGAGAGGCAAGTTGATTTGGGCGTTAATGGCCTCAAAGGCACCTGAGCCATATAGCTGCTCAGCGATTACCGCGCCTCCCATTCTCGCGGCTCTGGCCTGTGCCTCGAGCCGGTACTCGCTGTCCCAGATCATGTACTGGCTAGGGGTTAGCATCATCCTCATGACGGCTTTCCAGTCGTGAGGAATCCACATGGTGGCTTCACACGCTTGCTGAAGCGTGCCCCTAGTAAAACGACTTTGAAGCCCTGTCTCTGAGATTGCTTTCCGTAAGGCCATGAGAAGCTTGTACGGGACTGGGGAATGAACTATCTGTTGCGCGCCTGTGAGCGCGTCCATCTCCATTCGGATTGGACAAATCTGTCTAAGCTCAGCTAGTTGTTCTGCTGACAATTCCCCCTTCTTGAGCTCTATCTCTGCTGTGCGCTGAAGGGCACTCTTTACAACTAGGGAAGCCGGTGCTGTCAGAGGAACGCCTGCGCTCCTCATTCCTTGCGTTCCTTCGGTGACGTCTGCAGCTGTCACCGGGGGAAGGCTTCCCTCGCTGCTATGCTGATAGCTGAATGACGGACAGAGCGCCGTGGGCGCAGCCGGGTGGACTGGCTGACCTGAGGGCTCTTCTAACGGGGGTTCTAGGGCCTCTGTCCGGGCTGGCTCGATCTGCTCTAAGAGCCTCCTACACTTTTTCCATGTGCTGACTACCCTGCCGGGCGCTTTGGGGGGTTGCTGGATGCAGTCTCCTATCTGATCCCAGAGCTTCAAGGTTAACGTACCTACTTCTGGGTAAAGTAGGCAGTGTCCCCTGAGGTACGCCAAAAGTCTCGCTAGCTCTCCGCTGTGAAATCGCAACTTAAAAACCCTGGCCAGGATTCTGAACTCCTCCTCACGAGTTCTTTGGCTAGCGGACGGACTTGGTCTATGAGAGCAAGTCCCCATATTACCTGTGATGGGTCCTCCGAAGTTTCCTTCTCGGGCCGAGAGTCGACGCGTCCTTTTACAGGCAACAGTTCTGGCGACGAGTGTCTGGGGTAGCTGTCGGAGCGTGGACCTTCTGTCCCGGGCCCTCGGCGGCCACTGCAATGCCAGGGGCTCACAGCCTGCCCTGACCGGAATGCGTTTTTCCCTTCGCGAACCTCCCCAAAGCCGGGGAAAAGGTAGGTAGGAAGGTCTCTTGGGAATGCCTCGCCGCGGCCACTCCTCTGTCCGGCTGGCTGCCGACCAGAGTGCCGCGCAGTCCTCCGGGACAACGGGTCGCGGTTCAGGCGTTGAACCGGACCGCGTGGATCGTTACTCACGAGTAGACCTCTCCGGGGTCCTCTTACTCACGAGTAGCATCACGTCGGGGTCACCAGCTGTAGGAATCGGGGCCACTGGGGGCCGGAAGGTCCCGGAGGAGGACTGATCAAGTGACGACACGAGACAAGCTGCTGGATCGATCAGACACTTTATTGGTCAAAGGCAGAATCATTTATAGGGAAAAAGTGCAACGGTGGCAAACTGTCCTCTGGCAAGGCATTACCTCATGCGTTGACACATGTTAATGGGAAAACCTTCAAAGGGGAAGTTAATTAACTCGGGCAAACAGGGAACAAGATTGACCATTGTCTTGGGACTTAGGCAGGGGTAAACATGGCTTATTTGCACCAGGGATTTCCCCAAACCGGGAGATGAGTCATTGTGGTTAATAGAATGCATGAATCAGCTATCTGCTTACTCGGCAGAGTCGCGGGTCAGGTCACCTTAATTGGGTGAATCAAGCCCTATACTTTTATTCACCCCCCTTAATTTGACGACCGGTGAGCCCACTGGCCGGGAGCCTGTCTCACCGCAGTGGTCTCTGGTCTATTCCGTGCCCTGTGGGGCACGGGGAATCCATAAGGGATGTAAAGAGAAACTCAAGATGAAGCTTGTGAAGCTAGGTATAGCCCACCTCCAAATGAGAAACAACATGGCATTCTAATGAGAAAGAGAACACATTACTTTATGAATTTCCTGAAATACAACACTAATGAGTTGCTCTACAGGGCTTGTAACAAGTAATGGGATTGATAGCTTTTTAAAAATAATTTCCCAGCTAAGGATGATCTGCACATTTGTGTTACTACTACACCTAAAATAGTAATAGTATCCAAATGTGACACAGATTACTTATCTGCTCTGCATATTTCCTCTGTTGTCATCTGTTTGCAAAAGCAAAGGATATTTGCAAAAGCCAATTAAGAATAAGGTGAGTGGGTTTTTTGGCAGAAGTCCTGCACACATCAAATGAATTAAAAGTCTTGTTGTAGTGCAGGATGGTATCACAAAGATCTCTTTTCTAAGGATTAAGCCCCTCTGCACTTTTCTTCTTCTAATGTAGATAATCCGTAACTATCCCTGTTTTTGTCTGTAATAATGCACCGAATACATTGATATATTCTCTCTAAACTTCAGAACACTTAACAGATTTTGCAAAGACTAAAATCAACTCAGTCAGGAGACTGGGGTATGACCATGTGATAAATCTACTTGGCTTTAGTACAAGTCACAAACATAATCATGCAGGCAGACAATTGATTACACACTTTGCCATTAGACCTTTGATATCTAAGATGTTGGCAATTCCCCTGACATGAAAATACTGGTTTGTGAAAATACTTTACACAGTCTTCTTCCCACTGGGAACACCCGATGTTCACAATGCTCAGATACACTGCTTTAACAATATGTTGGAGGCATAATGGAATGCTTTTTGCAGGCCTCTCCACTCCCATTCCTGATTGTCAGATGAATTTTGGAAAAGGTGAAAGTGGGGGCTCATAGAATGGAAGAAGAAACTTAAGCTTTATTATACTTCCTGATATTGATAGGGACTAGGGTTGCCATAATTCTGTGCTGCCAAACCGGTACAGCTACGTGACATCATTGCATTTTTCAAACTGTGCATGCTTCAGACGGTCATGGAGACCGCAGCTCTAAGACTCCACTGAAGGCTGTCCAGGGTGGACAGCCTTCGTCAGTTTAAAATAAACTGTAGTCAAGAGGTTTTCCCTGTGTGATTCTTCTTGCAAAAGACTATTCTTGATGGTTCTATTTTTATTTTTTATTTTTTGAATACATTTTCTTGGTCCCCTCTTGAAACCACCCCTCCCTCCCCTTCACATACACCCCACTTATGTAGACTCACCCTCAAACCCCACATGAGGATCCCTTGGAAGAAAGTTCTAAAGAGGGGCCCGGAATGGTAATGCAGTCCATGGTGCCTCCGTTTCACTCCGGAAGAAGAAAAGCAGGAGGAGGACCATTGTGATGGAGGACTCTACACTTTCTGTCCACATTGTTCCCTTCCTCTCTAAGAATACTAAACCTTGCAATTAATCCTTTGTGGTCATGTGAAGAAGGAATCCTCCATCCCAGTGTATGGTAGAGGTTTAGCTTCTTAGATATGAGTATTTCTTGCTTCCTCCCAGCTTTTGAGGAAAAGGGCTGAGGACGACTCCTTGTCCCCAAAACTCCAAGGTTAGCCAAGGGATTTTTGCAAAGAGTTATTTCACTGCCTCCGTACCTTTCTTTCAATTCTCTTGCTTGCAAGTGTCTCCCCTCACTGGCAGGCTTCTCAGAGTGCTGTTTTGCCTTCACCACTTTCAAGCAGAATAATTGAAGGAAAGGCAGAGAGGCAGTGAATTAACTCTTTGCAAAAATCCCTTGGTGAGGGGCGATCTTGCTTCCTTTGTTCAAATTTAAAAATCAGGGACTTTTACATGTTTTTTCTTGAACCGGCCAGGACAGCTTGAATCCGGGAAAATCCTGGAAAACCCAGACATATGGCAACCCTAATAGGGACATTTGGAAACATCTTTTAAAGAAAATTTCTTTCTAATTAGTTTGTTTTCAGTGAAAATAAAGTGATTTTATGTGAAACCATTCCATACCATCAGGAAGCTTTCTTTTCATGCTTGCAAAACTGTCATCAAATAGGAAAGTGTTTGGTATCAAGGCCTGTAGGTGTGGTAGCCAGGCCAGCACCACCCCATTCTATGGGTTTTCATGGGGATCAAAAAGTAAGACCATACAGCCAGACATTTGGCACTTGGTGAAGTGCAAGTGCAATTTATATACAAACCACTTACTACGGAGTCATTGAGCTCTGGCATCAGCTGGAAATAAATAGAGACAATGGTGTCTGCTGCCCCTGATTTCACTGAGTCTGTGAATTGACACAATTCAGGTGTAATTCTGAACTTCATAGGAGTAATTCAAGTTCCTGCACCTTATCGCGAAAAAAGGTACTTATCTTGGATAGCTGCTGTACAGTCCATGTGAAATTGGAGAGAGGTGCTCAATACTTTTAAACACCCTCACACACAAAACAAAACCTATCCTTCTCCAGAACTGCTTGTAGTGAGAATTTCCTCTTCATCTGGAGAAGCCCAACTGTTTCCTGAGACTTCAACTAGTATCCTGAGACTTGACAATCCTAACTGTAATATCTAAAGCAGTTGGAGAATTAAAGTAGAGGAAATGTGTCTCCCCGCCCAATTATGCCTGTGGACTTCCTATGTTGTTTGATGGACCACTGTGAGAAAACAGGATGTTGGACTTGGTCTGAACTGGCAGAGCTCATCTTATGTTTTCTGGACTCATGTAATCAGACCAAAGGTTCTCCTTTACAGAAGAACATATAAAAGTATGTAAAGATACTTCCTTCTGTACTTTACCTGGTGAAAAAGTCTAGTGCTTTACATTGGAAACAAAATTTCATGACACATTATCTTTATGTAAGGGTTTTACTCCTGCTTTTCCTCTTGAGAGAGAGAAATTGTGCTTTCCAGTCTTACAATTCTTTTCTTGAACTTCCTTCAATTGGAAAGGGGGGGGGGGGGAATTTATCAGTCTGGTATTGATTCAGTCAAATGTAAACCCAAGAAGGTTATTCAAGTAAAATGCCTCATGGAAGCTATTAAACATCACTCCCTTTGCAAGCTAAAAAATCATGTTGTTACTTTTCTTTTCCAGTAAAATGGTAAAATTACACAGATGCCATCAGAGTCAATAATGTCCTACAATCCAAAATAGAAAAAATTACCTGACTTGTTCCTGGGTTCTCGTTGACCTCAGAATGCTTGAAATAGATTTTCCCCTTACCATTATTGTATATATAACACAACTGAAACATTTGTACAAATATGAGTCCTATAATCATGAGTTATGAATTACATGTAATAGCAACAAACTGCATGGATGTTTCAGCATACTAGCTATGTGAGTAATCTAGTAAACATAATGACAGCATTGTATAACTGCATAGTGTAACACATGCAATTATACATGAAGCACATTGTTGGTTGCACTGAGCATACTTCTGTTTCCATTGTCTAGAAAAAATGGCAGGCTCTACTCCTCTACTTTAATCCCCAACTGCTTTTGATATTGCAGGTAAGGCTGCCTAATTCAATATCCCAGGAAAGAAGGCTGTGTCCCTAAAACCAACACAGGGTTTGCTCAGATCTGTAGCTAGGTCTGTGGGGAAGAGACACCTTTTTGGATGCTCACATTGGCATGGCTATTCAGTTTATACAATTATAGTAATTTAAAACAGATATCTGTATCTTGGGGAGAATATAGCCCCTAAATTGTTTTTTTAATTCACAACAATTTTTCAAAAAAAAGTTGCTATTACAGGGTACCATTAAAAGACATACACATTTGAGAATGCTTGCCAAACCATCTTGTTACAGGTCCTTAGATTTCTGTAGCTTTATTATGACCATGAATGATCTCAGGATCATAATTGTTACATGAGATAATCTCACAACAATTTCAGTTGTGTCAGATATTTTTGAAATCCCCAAATTCTGCTATTTGAGTCTTTGGATTTGAACAAGGGGCACTAATGTTGATTTGCTTTCAATGTGACAGCCAGATTTTTCAATGTGCCAAACTTTTTCTTAGCTAACTTCGGCATTCCGGTGAAAAAGTCAGTGGCCAGACTTTCTGTGGAAAATGAAAAAGGCTATCATAATACACCACTTTAGGGATGAAATATGTACATGCCAATTTACTTCAATTTGGGAAATTTTAACATTTCCCTCAGTAAAGTATCACTCCTCAGGATACTACCGATAATACAAAATTTTCTGGCATAGGAAGGGGAGGGGGAGAGAAATACTGAGCACTAGTTGCCTGATTTCATTTTTGTGTTTTGCCTTTCTTGCCAAGATTAAATTTGTGCAAGAATAAATCTAACAGTCCTGTGCTGCTTGTGACTATCTCTATAAATTTCTGGCTCTGAAACTGGTCAGTTTCAAATGGTTATAGCATAACATTGTAAAACGCTTTGAAACTGACCAGTAACAGCTTGAAATTGACAACAGCAAAAAAGAGACAGAATATCTTATGAAAGATAATATCCCTGGCACAAGGAATACTAGATTGTCAAACATAATCTTGTAGAGAGGACAATAGGCAAATTTCCCCTTAAATACTGATTTAGAGCACGGCATCAATCCTTGCGGTGGCTCAAGTGGTTAAGACACTGAACTTGAAAACTGGAAGTTCAGAGTTCAATACCCAAGTACTGCACGACGGAGTGAGCTCCCATCTCTGTCACAGTTACTACCAACCTAGCAGTTCAAAAGCAAGAAATTGCAAGTAGATAGATAGGTACTGCTTCGGTGGGAAGGTAAACAGTGTTCTGTGCATTCCAGTGTCTAGGCATGCCTGCCACATGTCCATGGAAACATCTGCAGATGCAGACAGCACTGGCTATTTGGCTATAAACAGCGATGAACACTGAACCCTAGAGTCGGATATGACTGGCTTTTGAGCAAGGGTGACTGTTACGATTACCGTTATCAATCCTTGGAAAGTATCATAGGATTTCATGAGGAAAAGTGAGCTTGTTTTTCTTAACAGGAAATCTGATGAAAGTGACAGAAACAGATGAAACAGCCCATAGATAGCTATGGGAAGAGGAAGCATCAAGAATTCACAAATCTACAGCACTGTCTTGGCCTACAATTTGAACTGATCTAGCAAACTTATAAATGTCAACATCACAAGCACGTGGATGCACAGTGTATATTCCATACAGAAGAATTAAAACACAGCTGAAATTGTAAGTTAGCATACTTGGGTATCTTCTGATGAATTGCATTAATTGTTCATCAGTTCTGACATTTCTATATGACATGAAGCACTGTGATATACTCTTCTAGCTGAAGTCAAAGTAACCTCCTGAACCAGATCACTGTTTCCCATGCAGTATGAAAAATATAATGGAAAAATGGACATAGAAACCAATGAAATTCCAAGTAAAGAATGAATGTTTTTAGAATTCAGGTTTGTGAATGAGTTTCATAAACTTGTGGGCCTTAATACATTTTGTGGTAGTGAGAAAACAGTGATTTGTATTCTCACTAGACGGAAGATATTGTCATTCTCTCCCCCCGCCTCCCATTTCTGGAATGATGGAACAGATCCTGCTTAAGGACATGTAGAAACAAATAATTTGCTCAGTGTTTGATGGGACCACCTTCAGCCCTACAGCATATTTGGAAGTTTTTCAGTTGTCTCAAATTTTTCATCATGAGTAGAATACACCCCAATAGTTCTTTTAAAAAAAATCTGTTAAAGGAGAAGTTTTCCAAATTTTTTAAATTCTTCATCTTTATTTTGGAAGAGAGATATTTTACTTGGTTTACCACTCCACCTTTTACTTTAAAATTAGAACAACAAACCTTTTCTTCTCAGCTAATGCAAGGCTTTTCTTATAATTTCACACAGTCTGTTGCGTTTTTCCCCTTTAGACACATATCAGTGTCCTGTTACTTTTGTGCTTTTTCTCAAGCACCCACTGCTCACTCATCCACTTCCTTGACAGATTAGTGTTTACCAAGAAGATTCCCATGTGTTCCCTCTTCTGCTCAGGAGTATTAAGAGGCCTGAGTAATTTTTGAAGGTGAAAAAACAGTACAATCACTACAAGTCTGGTATAAAGAAAATACTTCATCACTGAAATGGCAATGATGGCCTGAGTTCACTGTATATAAACATATGGTGCTTCCCATGAGAGGCACTGATGTCTCTTTGCTCCCGCAACAGGCAGTGATGCCTGGTATATTGGCCTACATATAGTTGCTAATCCCCCTTAGAATCGTCAGTCCCAACAGTAGTGTGTTACAGATGGAAACTATGTTTGCTAAATTACTCATTTACTTTTCCTTGGCCACAAGGTCTCAGAAAAATACTATAAACTGTTCCTAAAGTTCTTTTCTTGTGTGTGAGTGTGGGCCTCCAAATGTATATGCAAATAGCAAGTGCATGAGGATTCGTTGTTAAGCAATATGTCTACATGTCTTGTGTAGCACTTTAAATTCTTAAATAAAGTAGATTGAGTAATTCACACAATTGTGCAAACCAAGTAATTTAGCAGCCCAAAAACAATCTAGGTTTGGGTATCCTCCGTTATTTTCACCAATCCTGAAATGCAACACTTAGCACAAAATTTACATAACGAAAGGAAATCCATAGAAAATAGTGGCTCGGCTAACAAAAAAAATTTTTGAATGGTTTAATTGGTTTTCAATGCAATTTCCTATGGGAAATTGCATTCAATGCATTCCTATGGAAAATTCACTTTACAAATTTTTCATAGTACAAAAGGTCCCAGAGAATTATTAAATCTGTTAAATGTGGGTCCACTGTAATAATAATTTTGTGTCAGAAATTATTCTGGGTTGAAAGGATTTTTGTAAAAGAAACTCCACCCAGGGAACACCCAAGTGAGGCTCATTTCATGTCCTCAAGAGCTCAGACATAGATGGGCACTCAATCTGTCATGGAGTACCTGGGTCTTGAACTGCAGACTTGATAGCTTTCCAGGTAACAAGACAAGCTTCTTAACCACTGAGCCACCACAGCCCCTTAACCACTGAGACACTGCAACCCACCGCACCAAAACCAATCACGAACTCCTTATGGAAATCAGTTCAAGCTTCCATACCGGCTTAACACACCTCCTTTCCCATTCACAATAGTTACTCGTGTTGTTATGGAACATGCAGCCAAGGTCTCTCTGAGCCATTGTTTTTGGAAACTTGCACCTGCTGATAACAGCTGTCAGTCCGAATTCAAAAGGGAAATGTTTTTCCTTTCTCACATCTAGCAAGGCAGCTTCCGTGTCTACCAAACAGAACCAGACTGACTCCATATTTCTTTTCTTGTCTCTTAGAGGGATGAGCTCTCAAAGTCATAGTTACAGATATGTGGGACAATGAGTATGGATAAGTCCTGAGGAATAACCTTTTGAGATGGAGTGTTTTTTAAAAATGTTTCTGGGAAGGACGATTTGCTATTTACAGATATCAGATTACATTTATTGAATGAACTTTCCATATCCTCAGTTTTCTTGGAAACTCAGGCAGTAGCATTTCATGACCTGCATGCTGTACATTTATATTTTAATCAAGTCAATAGTTCTTTTCCCTGTTTCAAGAGATCAACATTCATTTCTCTGTGCAAAACTTTTAAACTGAAGTTAATGTTGCCTGTTTTGCAAATCTCTGCTCAGATGCAGGATTATAATGTTGGAAATTAAACTTGAGATGGAAAGTGCCATTTAAAAATATTTGTACTCCCACAATCCCATAGCCAGCCTGGCCTTGTTAGTAACGATTCCTGGGAACTGTAGTCTAAAACAAGTAATGTTTCCTGGTTCTGAATTAATGTAGCTACCCGGATGGCTTTCTTTCAACAACACGTCTTAATGTGAGAGGGATAGAGTGTTATGTTTTGTTTTATTCTATTTTTAACCAGACTTTGGGGGAAACTCATTTAAAAATAACTGTAGCTGAACACACAAAGGTACATTTACATTATCTGTAATGTCCTTGCTAAATGGAAGGCAAAAGGCCAGCTGCAATTCAGACTGGAAAATGTAGAGAAAAGTAGCAGTAAAATGGGATAGAGGGTGATTTTGCACCCTGAACTGCAGTGTTTTAAAGTAAATCACAAGGGAATATTGCACTGGGATCCAAGACCAATCTGACATAACGGCAAAATCTGCTTTCTTATTCCTTTGTAAATTTATTGTGTTAGTCTGCAAACTCGATCAGTAGGAAACATTTCAAATTATAGCAACAGTTTTGCAGAGTAGGTAATTAGGCCGAGTTATGAGTAACAGAGATTACTGTTGCAACTTTGTTTTCTTCTTCATGCCTGGGACATCAATTATTACTTTTCTGTTTCTTACTGCAATTCATCTACTTATGTGTATTTAACATTTCCTGGTTCGTGATGTAGTTTTGTGACCTATAGAATAAAGTTTTCTGTCCTGAAGACTCATTCCATAATTTTTCTTCACAACCCTTCTTGATAATTTTCCACTTCATAGATTCTCCCTGGTTTTGGCTGTACAGTAAAACCCCTACTTACGAAAAAAAGTCCATTCCATAGGCTTTTACTTAAATTGAATATTTTTTGTAACTCGAAACAAACCCATAGGGAAAATTATTTTTTTACATAACTCGAAGCAAACCCATAGGAAAAATGATTTTTTATGTAAATCAAAGCAAACCCATAGGGAAATGAATTATTACGTAACGCGAAGCAAACCCATATGAAATTGTGTAAATCGGGACATGGTTTTAGCACAAAATCATTATGTAAGTTGAATTTTATGTAACTCGAGGCATTTGTAAGTCGGGGTTTTACTGCATTCTTTTTCTTCAATATGCCCACTGGAAGTTCTTCTTGCTGAGCCATATTCAGGTTTATCTTCTCATTGCATAAGTAAGTGTGCCATCCTATGTGTGGGAATATCTCCAACTGAGCTAATTTGCACTGTAAATAAGGCTGCTTTTAAAAAAATAGTGTGAAAATTATTTCTGGAAACGAATATTAGGTTGTATTATGCTTGATCCACAGAACAAGAAATAAAATTGTATTGAGTTAATGTTTATTTTCTGACTGTGGTTCTTCTTCTTGTGCCATATCCAATTCTGAATATTGGCGATCACCATGGTGATCAGCCATGAAGATTGTCTTGTGGTTACAACACAGTGGCCTTCCATTTGCCTTCTGCACAACAGTGTGACACCCATACCACTGATCCAGCTCCACAAGTCACTTTCTGGTCCTAAGTCCTTTTGGCATGCAAAGTCCTCACCAGTCCCAGGCCAGTATTGATGAAGATGCTGCCCTCCATCAAGATGGAACCAAGTGGGATTTAATCCACTTGGGGACCATCACCCTAGTTAACCGCTGCCTGATGATTGACGTTCAGTTGCTGGCAATATGGTCTACTCTATTGCATAGCATGATAACCTGGCCAGACTGACTATGGTTAGCAGTATGAATGGGTTTGGGTTTGAGGAAATACTTAATTGTTAGGTTTAGTGTACACTTTCTGCATTTCTGGAATACACTGAAAATTCAAATGCCCCACTTAAATGACACTAATTTAGTGACAGCTAGGAAGTTAATAATGTTTTCAGTTGCTCAAAACTTCCACCAGTGAAATAGCTTTATTCCCAACACTTTCAAAATGATGTAAGAGACTCCACAAAAGGACCTTCTGGAATGAAATTTTAAAAAAATCGTTTCTGAAAAATCACCATGGCTGCTGACATCATAATTTACACAATATGGCTGCTGACATCATAATTTACACAATATAATTTCAGCCTATACTCAGTCTAACAAGGTTATAGCTTATATTTCAGTTATGAGGTTTTATGAGGCCCTTGGGTGCAGTGGTTAAATTGCTGTACTGCAGCCAAAACTCTGCTTACAATTTGAGTTCAATCCTGATGGGCCCCAGGTTAACTCAGCCTTCCATCCTAAAAAAAGTTGATAAAATGAGTACCCAGTAATTTGGTGGCAAAATGCTAATTACCTGTGAACCACCTAGAGAGTATTCTAAGTGCTATGAGTTGGTATATAAGTATAATTGCTATTGATAGCTATAAAGGTTACAGAAAAAACTTAAATCATATTTCAGTTGAAAAATACAGGAGCTGATAGCTATAAAAGACACAATGAGAGTACATCTTTAAACTAATCATTAGAAAGTAAAAAGCATTGTAGCTTTGAGCTATCTTTAGCCTTAACATATCAAGGTATACACAGTGATGCACTCTAAAAAAATTACTGCCCACACTGTGGGTGTGGCTAATTGTGGATGTGGCTATATGTGGGTGTGGCCTCAACCCCCTCCCTCCAAGAAAAAAGGAAAATAAACCTAGCTTGCTCTCTTGCTTCGCCCGTTGTCCCGGACATGATGATGATGAGTCCCAGAGCAGCCAGGTGCTGCTGATGAGTCAGTCCCTCACCATCCAGGCACACTTTCACTGGCAGCAGTGCTGGGAGGTGAGCGGGGTGGGTTGGTGGGCTGGTGGCCACTCCCTCCCAGTGCTGCCGGAAACGCTTCCCATTCACCTCACCCAGGGTTGAAGGCATGCTAGAAGTGCGGAGGTGAAAGTGCACCTTCAGCTCAGGGCTAGGCGCATGGGAAGCATTGCTGGTGGTGCTGGGAGTGGGGCCACCAGCCCACCACCCTGTCCTGTCCACCTTCCAGCAGCGCTGGTGGCTGCTGCTCTTCCTCTTCTTCCTGGCTCCTGGCCGCATCCGGAGTGCGGGGAGAGGGGGAGGAGGAGCTGGGCATGGTGTGGCAGGGAGGTGGGCATGGCCAGCCAGTTCTGCTACCGGTCCAGTCGGACAGGACAGGACCGGCTTCAGTGCATCACTGGGTATACATGAAAAATATAAGGTTTTCTCAACCAAACCATTCTTATTTGCCATTTTGTATCTGTAGAGAAAAATCCATTATATTTGTAGATGAAAAATCTCCTCTGTGCTGCTGTTTCTCCTGCTTCTGGTGTCTATGTTGTTTGTATCAGGGGCTATGTTGTTTGTATATTACTGCTGTCTCTTGCTTTACTATCTTAATTTTCCCTCATTTATTTACTTATTTTTGTTTAGTTGTCAACTAAAGGTATGTAGGTAGAGAAAACTGCTATCTTACCAAACACTTTCCTTAAATTTTCTGTGGAAATCTATATTGCTTTTGCTAAGCAAGCAAACTCATTAGAAAGCAGGCTACTATGGGAGCAATTTGCTTCCACGTCAATATCCTTTGGTACAACTTTCTAAAGTAAGCAGAATTCTTATGGATGATGCTGAGAAATATCAGTTTACTATAATTGCATCCCAGGAATCTATGAGTTTCATAGTCTAGGAAGTATCCCCTCTCAACGCTCCATGTTTTGGTTTCTCTTACCAGTTTTTACATGACCTTGCTCAACTGTCATCTTGCTAGGAATAAACCTCATTTTGTTCAAGTGCAATTGTTATTTTCAGGGTTGCTCTTTTTACACTCCCCCTAATTGTATTAGCATTATTTCCAACAAAATTTTGAATCTCAACAAGAGGAGAACAACAGTGCACCTAGGTACCTGGCCAAGGGTACCATCCATAGCTTTCAAGTATTATTTTGCTAGAACCCTGAAGAGGCAGGGAAAACAGCAAGGATAACCATTTTTGTATGCCAATGATCACCCATTCATTGATTGATTGATTGATTGATTGATTGATTGATTACTTGATTGATTGGTTGGTTGATTGATTGATTGATTGATTGGATTGATTGATTGAACTTCTTTACTGCCCATTTAGCCTATTCTCTGTATCCTGGTGGTGTTTCAGCCTAAATCTCTTGATATTCTCATCCAGTGGCCTCATAAAGATGTTTAGTAGCATTGGGGAGATAACTCACCCCTGTGGAACACGTACCCATTCACTATTACAGTAAAACCCCGGCATACAACTGCCCTGGGTTACGTTTGCCACAGGTTACAACCTGACATTTTATTCAAAAAATCCCTGGCTTACAACTGATTTTCGGGTTACAATTGTCCCTCACCCCCACAAAAGCAAGGGAGCACTCTCCTTACATTTTCCATGCTGTTTGGAGACCTTATCCATTGACAACAACATCACCTCCAGAGCAGTAAACAATGCATTCTGAATTTGGGTGGAGGGGGCAGCCATTTTGATTTATGAAATGGTTGAGTTGACCATTTTGTGGTTCAGGACTACATCTTGCAGAAATCTTGGTAGTTCAAAATGGCCAACACAAACATTTGAGAAAATCAAAAACGGCCACTGCCCCTCCACCCGAAGTTAGAATGCACTGTTTGCTTCTCCGGAGTTGCTGTTGTTGCCATTGGATAAGGTCCCTGAATGGTGTGGAAAAGGTAGGGAGAGTGTCTGCTTGATTTTGTGGGGGTGAGGGATGATTGCATCTGGCATTTTTTGTGCTTTTTGTAATTTTTTTGTTTTGTTTGGGACTTTTTAAATTTTCAATGCGTTCCTATGGGAAAATATGCTTTGGGTTACATTTGCTTTGGGTTACGATGGAGGCTATTGGAACAGACCTCCATTGTAACCTGAGGTTTTACTGTTTTAAGGAATGGGTTTACCAGTCCCATGGGACTGCAGTGGCTTAGTAGTTAAGATGCTGAACTTGATGACTCTAAGGTTGGTTAGCAGTTTGAGACCTGAGATGGAATGATCGCCAGTTTGTTGTCCTAGCTCCTGCCAACCTAACAGTTTGAAAACAAGAAATTGCAAGTAAATAAAGAGGTAACACTTTGTTGGGAAGGTAACAGCATTCTGTGTACTCCCATGTCTAGTCACGCCATATGACTGGCTTTTGAGCAAGGGTGACCTTTACTTTTACCAGTCTCCCACTCTGAGTTTCCAGGCCTGAGGAGTTCAAACTCCAGTGTCTTGGGTCCTGATCCCTTACACTATCCAGTATACCATAATGAGTAATAACCAAATAATTGTTAGTTTTGCAAAAAAAAATATTGTCTGTGACAGGAAAAGGTTTGGCAAGGCTAACTACTTCTACATGTCTAGAAATGAGAATATCCGAATAATGCTAATTTCTTCACCCACTGTTGCATCACCATTAAAGGAACATATTAAACCAAGAGATTCTTATTCTGTAATCTAGGACTGTAAAACTGTATGTGTGTTTATTTAAAAATAAGCTATAATTACTGTATTAAAATAACATAATGTCAATAGAAATTTAGGTAAATATGCAGCATTTTTGACAGATGTATAAAGTTCCTTTTAGTGGGGGAGTGCTTTGCTTTTTTTTCCTTTGTATATTGTGGGGTAATATGAAACAATTCATTTTACTGTTAAAGCTCTAAAAAGTAGTTTTGGTGCAATACATTTATTATATAATGCCACAATATCTGTGGAATTTAATTTTTCTCAGCTGAGATGCTCGTATCATTGTGTAGGAATTGGGCCGTGAGGAGGCCCTTAGGATCCCGGAGGAGACTGGTCAAAGGAGCGACACGAGGCAAGATGGAGTGAAGACCAGTAGTTTATTGAGAAAAGGCTGCAACATATATAGGGAAAAAAGAGCAACGGTGGCAAGCTGTCCTCTGGCAAGGCATTACCTCATGCGTTGACACATGTTAATGGGAAAACCTTCAAAGGGGAAGTTAATTAACTCGGGCAAACAGGGAACAAGATTGACCATTGTCTTGGGACTTAGGCAGGGGTAAACATGGCTTATTTGCACCAGGGATTTCCCCAAACCGGGAGATGAGTCATTATGGTTAATAGAATGCATGAATCAGCTATCTGCTTACTCGGCAGAGTCGCGGGTCAGGTCACCTTAATTGGGTGAATCAAGCCCTATACTTTTATTCACCCCCCTTAATTTGACGACCGGTGAGCCCACTGGCCGGGAGCCTGTCTCACCGCAGTGGTCTCTGGTCTATTCCGTGCCCTGTGGGGCACGGGGAATCCATATCTCCCCTTTATTTTCTATTTAAGAACCTGACTGGCGACCTTACGCAAGATAGGCATCAGCTGTTGAGCGGGGATGACGTCACGGGATTTCTCTCTGGGGCGGCACTTGGAGATCAGCGAGGGAATACACTGAGCAAAACAACAGAGCGTAATGCCTAGTATGCCTATCCCCACCTCTACCTTAAGCACCGTTTGCAGCCACCCCCAGGGAATCCATGACCACAGGGAGTCCTGCCACTCCCATGAAGAATCCTCCTTGATGTCCCTAACTGGGGTGTGGAGGTCCGTGAGCTGGCTCTGTATCTTGTGGGTATAAAGCAACACATGCCATGGACAGACTTGCAGCCCAAATGATGTGACTACAGGGGATAATCGATAGCTGCTTGATTATCCAGTATGGCATGGCGAAGCTCTGTCTGCTCCTGGCTGAGCAGCGCTATTGCTGAGGAGGTATGGTCAATGGCTTTTGCTACTCCGCAAGCCAATTGGCCAATTCTCCGAGCGTTGCCTATGGCGAAGCCTGGCACACTGAAATATACTGACTGCCGCCTGGTTTTACAGGGCTGTGGGTCTGAATTCAGACTGCTTCCTGTAGCAAGGCAAGATAATGAGATGTGTCATTGATCTCTTACCATGACCTGGGGAGATTCTAAGCTATCTCTGCAGCTTCTGGCATTGTGCAAATGTCTTTCTAGCACCTATGGGGAGGTGTGAAACTAACTGGGGATTACCAGCTACCGGGTACTCAATCTTTCCAAGCAATGGGCCGATGCAAAACATGGGCCGGTCTGGCTTCCTTTGGCGGAAGCTGGCCGTCATTAACAATATGCAGAAATTCAAGTGTCCCTTGCAAATCCCAACTGGAGCATTGTACAAGGCATGAATAAATAATAGCAACTACAGATAATAAAAAGACATTCAGCAGCTTTTCCGGAGGTGAAGCTTCCCTTCTTGGTGGGGTTTCCTGTGTAACTTGAGTTTGGAAGAGTCTTGTTTTGGGGAAAAGCATGATCCTCAGAAGTAGCACTGAGTATGCCATAGAAATGTCTTTGGAGATGTAAGTCATAAAGGAAGACGGACAGCTGATGACATCCAAGGGAGTGACTGGTGCTGCTCTTGCAATCATCCGGGTCCGATTCTGGCCTCTGGGACCTGCATGGGGAAGAGACTTGTTTGGGAGATAAAAATTCTGAAAGAGTTAGTTGGTTTTTGCACTTATAGGATAGCAATTGCTGTGCAACTATGGGACGTGGTTTCCCCCCTTTCTGTTTGTTTGTCAACGTAGGACTTAAGCGTCCGATAGACCCGTTCCACAATCGCTTGCTCCTGCGGATTGTAAGGAACGCCAAAAGTGAGCTTAATATCCCAGGTGGCCCTGAAGGTGGCCAGCTGCCTGGAGCTATAAGCTGGGGCGTCATCTGACTTCGGGTGCCGAGGTTAGCTCTTGGCAGTGGGAAAGGAGATGCTGCTCCACATGGGGAGCCGTCTCTCCCTTCTGTGCTGTTGCCCAAACAAACTGTGGGAAGGTATTAATGCAAGCGTCCATGTATAGCCAATTGCCAAAATGTGGGGATGTGTGACGTCCATTTGCCACACCTGGATGGCCTCTGTCCCTCGTGGGTTGACCCCCCCACGAGGGCCCCTGCACAATGCTGGCAAGAGCGAACCATGTCTTGGGCTAGAGAAAGTGGCAGGTTGAACTGCCTTGCGAGTGCTTGGCATTCTGAAGAAGGAATGCATGACTCTGAAGTGGAGTAGTGAAGAACAAACTTAGCAAATTGTTGTCTATCGCGGGAGTGATGTATGCTTCTGGTAGACTGTGAAGCAAATTCCTAGGAAACTGGCTGTCAGCAATTATGCTGAAGCGTTCTTTGGCAAGGGTGCGCAAAGCAAGGTCCATGGCTGCCAACTCTGCCTGCTTGCGGAAGAGTCAGGAGCGTGCGCCAAGCTTGGTCCTCTTGCCAAGTAAGAACCTAATATGTGCGACCCCCATAAGTGAAAACTGTCCTAGCCCCCCCCGAAGGGGAACCAGTGACATTACCACGCAGTTACACACAAGGAACACTTTTTCAGTCATACTGTGGTCATAGAGACAAGGCTTTTGCAATCATACGCAGTTCTTGCAGACATACATTCAGTGGTGCACCACACATACGCACATCTATTTACGCATTCGCACATTCCTCCCCTGATCTGCAGTGTTCAATACTACACATGAGGAGATGGCTAATACACAGCTGGCTATTTTACAACCATCTGGGTGCTTTTACTTAGGGGCAAGTTTCTCTGGGCTACTCCCAAGGTGAGACAAGTAGACTCTGCCTGTGCCCTGGGGGAACTCGGGGTACTATTGCTGGGATGGTTCTTCTGGCATGGCCAGGGCGATGGCTGCCTCCTTTCTAGCCTGGGCCAGATGCATGCCAGGGTGGCCATTTGGCATTAAGACAACCTTTTGAAGATCTGCCTGGTCTAGATTGGCTTTCTCTTCTAAGGTGTCTCACTTTATCACACTGGAAGCAGGCGCCTTGGGGTTTTGGCACTGCTCTGCGCCTGAGTGTGGAAATGGGTCTGCTCTGGAGCCCTGCATGGCCAGGGGCCATGCAGATTTCCGTGAGCAGTGGGCGCTGAGCAGCCCTGCCTGAACGTGTGTCTGCATTCAGATGGGCTGAGCACAGCAGTTGGGCGCTAGCTAATTGTGTCACTGGCAATCTCCCCGTGAATGGATCTTCCTTACCCATGCGCTGAATGGAGCTCTTTCTTTGCAGGGAACTTTTAACTGTCCGAGAAGCACCAAGGCCTCTCATGCCATGAATTCCTTCAGTGACGTCTGCAGCTGTCACTGAGGGAATGCTCCCTACACTGCCCTGCTTAAGCTGAAATGACGAATAGAGACTTCTTGGGGCTGATGGTTCTGACTGCGCTGGGGTTTTCTGGGTCTCTATCCGGACTGGGTCTACCTCTGCTGAGAGCTTCCTACATTTTCTCCAGGTACTGACTACCTTGCCTGGAGCTTTGGGGGGTTGCTGGATGCAGTCTCCTATCTGATCCCAGAGCTTCAAGGTTAACGTACCTACTTCTGGGTAAAGTAGGCAGTGTTCCCTGAGGTACGCCAAAAGTCTCGCTAGCTCTCCGCTGTGAAATCGCAACTTAAAAACCCTGGCCAGGATTCTGAACTCTTCCTCACGAGTTCTTTGGCTAGCGGACGGACTTGGTCTATGAGAGCAAGTCCCCATATTACCTGTGATGGGTCCCTCGAAGTTTCCTTCTCGGGCCGAGAGTCGACGCGTCCTTTTACAGGTAACAGTTCTGGCGACGAGTGTCTGGGGTAGCTGTCGGAGCGTGGATCTTCCTGTCCCGGGCCCTCGGCGGCCACTGCAATGTCAGGGGCTCACAGCCTGCCCTGACCGGAACGCGTTTTTCCCTTCGCGAACCTCCCCAAAGCCGGGAAAAAGGTAGGTAGGAAAGTCTCTTGGGAATGCCTCGCCGCGGCCACTCCTCTGTCCGGCTGGCTGCCGACCAGAGTGCCGCGCAGTCCTCCGGGGCAACGGGTCGCGGTTCAGGCGTTGAACCGGACCGCGTGGATCGTTACTCACGAGTAGACCTCTCCGGGGTCCTCTTACTCACGAGTAGTATCACGTCGCGGGGCACCAGATGTAGGAATTGGGCCGTGAGGAGGCCCTTAGGATCCCGGAGGAGACTGGTCAAAGGAGCGACACGAGGCAAGATGGAGTGAAGACCAGTAGTTTATTGAGAAAAGGCTGCAACATATATAGGGGAAAAAGAGCAACGGTGGCAAGCTGTCCTCTGGCAAGGCATTACCTCATGCGTTGACACATGTTAATGGGAAAACCTTCAAAGGGGAAGTTAATTAACTCGGGCAAACAGGGAACAAGATTGACCATTGTCTTGGGACTTAGGCAGGGGTAAACATGGCTTATTTGCACCAGGGATTTCCCCAAACCGGGAGATGAGTCATTATGGTTAATAGAATGCATGAATCAGCTATCTGCTTACTCGGCAGAGTCGCGGGTCAGGTCACCTTAATTGGGTGAATCAAGCCCTATACTTTTATTCACCCCCCTTAATTTGACGACCGGTGAGCCCACTGGCCGGGAGCCTGTCTCACCGCAGTGGTCTCTGGTCTATTCCGTGCCCTGTGGGGCACGGGGAATCCATATCATTGTTGTTGTTATTTTAATAAGACCTTATTAATTTGTAATAACTTTAGACTACAAATGCCACAAGAGAAAATCATGTTAGGCTAATTATTTAGCTCTCGGCAATGAAGAATAATGTGGTTAAGGAGAAATCTCTTAAATCATTGTACAGCATGTACTTGAACTAATTTTTTTTAAAAAACACAAGAAATAGGTTGTGGGAATTGCGTTGGAGACACCATATGGAAAGCATTATTTCAGTTGGAAATTATAAGCTGTAAATTGGGTGTGTGACTCATAAGTCGTAATGAACAGTAATGTAAGAAAGAGATTAGCTAAATTTTAGCATGGGCGTGTTGTCCATTACTTATTGCTTATTTAGCTTTTCACTAGAAGTTTCTGTTCCCTAAATACATTGTATTTTTGTTTGCAGTGGACGTGATCAGAAATTGTTCTTTATGCTATTATGATGCCCAAAGCAGCATGCAAAAGTGGGTGTACTAAGGCAAGATTACTGAGGAACAGAGAAATTTTTTTCAAAAAAAATTCCAGAAATGTTAGCATTTGATACCATATACAAAAAGTGTTTCTAAAGAACATGGTAAATTGCTTTCTGGGGTTATTATTATTTGCTGTGCTTCTTATTATTTAAATGGAGTGTTATTTCTCCCATATATCCCATTAATAATTTAATTGTTTATGAAGCTCTTCTATAGCTGATGATACTAATTTGGCCTTGTGGTCTTACCTGTGTTAAAAGTCCCTGTGTGAAGTGGAATCTTTTGCAGATGCGTTTGTGAAGGCATTGGGGAAAGTGTTGATGGAGGGACTGGACTAGACACTTCCTCTAAAGGTGTTTTGTCAGAGTGGTATTATCTCATGCCTGAAGAACACCAGTTAAAATTGTTAATTGGGTTCAGTCTGTCTTCAGTTGGTTTTTCCTACCTGGTGATTTGACCAACCTTATGATAGAGGCTGCTATGTCTTCTTTTGCCGGCTCCCAAACTCACAGCCAAAAAGGAACTGTGTGTATCAAAATCAGGCAATGTGTGGCTGTGCGTGTCTATGGAGAGGGTTATTACAGGGTGATTGGCCAACCATTGTCTGAAGGTCTGGGTAGAAAATTCCAAGTATTCTGACAGAGGTGAGGCTTGAGACTGCAACACACACACACACACACACACACACACACACACACACACACACACCCCAGTTTACAGAAACATTTATACCTCAGCCAAGTTAGTGTTGAACACAACTCTGGTCAAACAATTAAATTCTCAACAAACTGACCCCAAACCTAAAATAAACAATAATCCACCTCCATAGCTGCCAATATAATAACAATTGCTAGAAATAAAATGTTTGAATTCATCACATCTGCTATGAATCTTTGGGAATTTTCATGATTTCTCTGCACTATCCAGATAATTTATTATTTGTTTGTTTGTTTGTTTATTTTGACTTATTTAACCACCCCCTCACCAAAGCGACTCCGGACAGTTTACAATGCCGAAAACAACACTAACATAAAACACTCCAATACACGATGCACATAGATAAAACATCATAAAACTGTAAAATCTTACAATCTAAAATCCAGTTGGCAGAATTGAGTGATAACCATATGAGGGGGGTAGGTGGGGTGGTGGTGGTGGTGGTGTTGAATGTTGGGTCATAAGCCTAAATGTATTTTTTTTATTTGTGAAAGCTTGCTGATTGTTTGATATTTAGTTTTATTGGTCTAACTGGGATATCATCTACTCTTCTTTTTGCTATGGTATCTGATGCCCAGGGCAGAGAAGCACTAGAATACATAGGCTAGTAGCAAACATTTTGTTCTGGGAAATGAAATCTAATAGTAAAGGCAAAGAAAAAAATTATCCTGTGGCAACATGAGTAACTTATTTGTATGCATACTGAGAATGTGTAATGAGACTAATTGGAAGAGATTTCAAAAATTCAGTGCTGACAAATACAGATCTTTGTGTTCTGCTTTTGTTGTCTCTCAGGACAAATATTAAATATCTTTAAGTACAATTTGGTACTTCAGACAATATCTATCTATATCTATATCTATATCTATATCTATATCTATATCTATATCTATATCTATATCTATCTCTATCTCTATCTCTATCTCTATCTCTATCTCTATCTCTATCTATCTATATATATATAGATAGATAGATAGATATAGATATAGATATAGATATAGATATAGATATAGATATAGATATAGGTATAGGTATAGGTATAGGTATAGGTATAGATATAGATATTTGTAGGAAGAGGAATTGGGGTGATCTTTTTAATGAATTTATCTGGGCAAGGAAGAAATCTTTTTTAAAAGAATTCTATCAGCTAAGGGTTACCATTAGCAGTAGGTATAGCAAAGCCTTGTTCTCTCCCCCCACCCCAAAATTTTTGGTTTTTGCACTGCCACTAGAAGATGCAGCTAACAGCAACTCTGCTGGCATTCTGGCTATCATTGTGCCTCTGCTACATTGACCTCTATGTAGTGTTATAGGGCACTGGGATGGTGGCAGCTATCAGGAAGAGGGGTACAACGACCAAAAAGACAAAATAAAAACTATAGATTTTGTAAATAATTTCTGCAATATTTTTTTCATTTTCATGTGAGCAAGGAAAAGGTAATCTCTGAACATTTCTTAGGAAAAATATATTCAGGCCAATTTTGGCTCAAAGGTTTAGGAGTTTCCCCAGGTTTTTCACACATTACAATTTAAAGTAAAGGTAAAGGTTTCCCTTGTTCGAAAGCCAGTCGTATCCGACTCTAGGGTGCAGTGCTCATTTCTGTTTCCAAGCTGAAGAGCCAGTGCTGTCTCCTTCTGCAGACATTTCCGTGGTCATGTGGCAGGCATGACTAGACACCAGAGCGCACGGAACGCTGTTACCTTCCCACCGAAGTGGTCCCTATTTATCTACTTGCAAGTTGTTGCTTTCGAACTTCTAGGTTGGCAGGAGCTGGGACAAAGACGGGAGCTCATTCTATCCAGCAGTACTCAGTAATCAAACTGCTGATCTTCCACTTCCCAGTCAGCACCTTAGCTACTTGAGCCACTGCAGTCCCTAATTTTAAGATAGCAGAGAGTAAATAAACCAAAACAAAAGACAAAAAATATTGTTGCACCTTAAAGACTAAGTGCTGTATTTTAATGTCAGCTTTTGTGGCTCAAGTCCACTTTATCAGAAATAAGAGTTAGAGTTTGTGGTATCAATTTATACACATCAGGCACAGAGGTATACAATTACTGGTTAGTATGACAGATAAGTATACAAATCTAATATACATTTGTATATTTATCTGTTATCCTAACTAATCTTTGTGTACCTCTGTATGTTATGCAACGTCCAAACTTGGTTCCACAAGTTTGGACTTTATACGGATTTGGACTTTGTATGAGGCATGCAAAACCCTAGCCGTGATGCCTCATACAACGTCATTTCCATAGAGATACTTTGTACTGTAACAGCATAGACTTCAGGGCAAAGTCAAGGTAACAGACAGGAAACTGACAGAAATTTAAGATATCATTGTCTAAAGGCTAAAAACATTAAAAGAAAACATGTCAAACAACCCTGATTGTCCAAGAACCTGAAGAATGCTGCAAAAATCCTAGGAATGCTTCTAAAAATTCTGACGAAAAAATCCAAAAAAAAAATCCTAGGAATGCTCAAAACCAGTCCTAACCACTCTTCACCTCGTGCAAAACCCACAAGAGCAATGCACGCATGTGTCCTGCCTTTTATACTGCCCAGGCACAATGCAACCTGGGAAAATCCCAATGCCTCATACAAAGTCGCACAACTTTGTATGAGGCAACTTTTTTCAAGGAATTAGGCGATGTTGTATGAATCCGATGTTGTATGAAGCGGGCTTTGTATGAGGTATTACTGTATATAAATTAATTCCATGAAGTCTCACTGTTATGTCTCATGAAGTGGAATTGATCCACAAAAGCTAACATGAAAATACAGCACTTAGTCTTTAAGGTGCCACAACTGTTGTTGTCTTTTTGTTTTGTTTTGTTTACTCTCTGATATGCTTGCACAGACTAACATGGCTACTATTTCAAAAATTACAATTTAGGAGTTATTGTAGGTATTTTTTGGATTTACTCCAGATGTTGTTCTCTTTAAACTCTGTAGTAAGTATGGAAGAGTGCAGTGATATGTTCAGCATTAAGAAAAACAAAGAAGTTAATACCATGCCATACTTTGTCCTATAGTTTCTCCAGAGTTTTCTATCCCCATGAAATATGCTCCCATTCTTCTGTCTCATTCTTTGTTTCCTTTTGATTATAATTTTTGAATTCAAGTGCAAGGTAACATTGTAAGGTAGCAAAGTTTTGCTAGATCTTTTTTTGCTATCTGGTAGACATTCTGCACCTTTTCACATTTCCCGATCTGAAAAAAGTCTTTTTGAAGAAGTCACCTTATATCAATTTTCACTCGGCTTTAATTTATGTGTGGGAAGCTGCTGGTTACCAAGAGATTATCGCGTCAAAGACTATATGATATGATATGACTATACAGTGGTACCTCAGTTAACGTAATTAATGCATTCTCTGAGAAGTTTCTTACAGTGAAAATTGCTTAAACTGAATCTCCCACAGGAATCCATTGAATGCAATTTCCCATAGGAATGCACTGAAAACCAAAATACATTAACCGAAATGTGGTTTCCCAAAGGAATGCATTGGAAACCAATTTATCCATTCGGAAAAAAAATCTTTAAACCGAGCTACTATTTTCTATGGATTTTCTTTTGCTATTTCCTTTGATATATTTCAGGGAAATTTTCCTTTTTCCCCAAAATGTGCAGAATTCTCATGGGAGACATTTTAGGCATAGTACTAATAAATCATTTTAATAATGAATACTATGTGCACATACCTGGAAACATGTTGTATCAAACCATATAAGATTTATTTTGAAATACACATATGTTTGGTGAGACACATTAGTCTGGAAAGGCCAAATCAGGTCAATTCACACTGAAATTCATGAAATTCATATTCATTTAGCTTCCTTAGGCCACTACCAGCTGTTAAAAAGAGTCCATAATTTCAGTGGAAAATACGTTAACGTTGCAGGAAAGTGATTGGTCCAGTGAAATCAGACATCAAGGGAATCCTGTGCTTAAAAGCTGAAAACCAAACAAAGCAAGCTAATTTGTGAACCCTAGGGGGTAAAATAAACACTTGCTATGATATACAGGTGTTCATTTTAATTAATGAAGCTATTTCCTTTTCTAGTCATAGGCTCTGTCCAGCATCTTTTACTGGCCTTGGATATCTATTATATGAAATGTCTCAGATTGCTTCCACCTAAATCTTTTGGGTATGATGTGAAAATAACAATACAATTGCATATAATTTAATTGAGAGGCGGGTGCTGCTTGGTTCAATATGCTTTTTTCCTAAATTAGCATGGTTACAGTTGCAGACTAAATTACTGTACATTTAGCTGTAACAGATGTAGGGCTAGATTAACTACAGGAGGGGTTATGATGGATCTGGTGGCTGAACATCATCCCATGTCTATGTCCCTCCACCAAGCATTGTTTAAAGCACATTGTTTACTTCGGTAGTGTAGTTTGACTGCTATTCTTTATGTTTTGATTTCCTTTTAAATCATTATTAACTTAGTGTCGTGTGTGTGACAATATACATGCCCTAAGGTAAAACACTTTTGCTTCTTTACTGTTTGATATGCAAGTTATCCAAGTGTGTGTGATCTTTTTTGAGAAGAGATGATGACTGTAAATCAATTCTTATTCCTAAGGGACTGCTCTTCAGTTACTAATACACATTAGCAAAATGGTTAATGCAAGTGGCACGATGCCATGCTTGTCCTTGGGGATTTTCTCTTGCGGTTCAAACATAGCATACATGCCTCGAGCATAATTTTGTGGCATGTCAGATATGTAATAAAAAAATTACCTTTGTTTCAGATGACACTAGAAACCTGAGTAATGTACAGAATGCTTCAGACTACTTTAAAAATGCTACCATGTTTCAAACTACTTTTTAAAATTCTGCTCAAGTGTTTCTGCTCTGGAAGGTTCCAGTAAAGTCAATAGAAGAATAACTGCATATCCCCCACCAAAAAAAAGGCTGGACTTGGAATGGGTCATTGTCTTGCACTTTTAACAACACAGCTTGTAAACAACAACATTGTTATTTGCATACAGGAGAAGCCTATTCTATCTAGCCTGTAAAACAGACATCTTCTATAATAGTTCAAAAGAGTAAGATGGCATGTGCATTAATATCAAGAAACAATACCTTTAGCAGTTTCACGGAACTGGCTTTGAGATGCTATGTGCAGAGAATATATAATTATGGGTAAAGGTTGTGAGAGCTGGACCATAAAGAATGCTGAGTCCAGAAGATTAGGGCTGGGGGAGAATTTTGAGAGTACCCTGGACAGCAAAGAGATCAAATGTCTATCCTGAAGGAAAGTAACCCTGACTGCTCCGCGGAAGGAAAAATATTGAAGATGAAGCTAAAGTTTTTTGGCCACCAAATGAGAAAACAGGACTCACTTGAGAAGACCTTGATGCTGGGAAAGACCGAAACCGAGGTCCATGGGGTCAAAAAGGTTTGGACTTGACTATGTGACTGAACAACAACAACAACAACAACAACAACAACAACAACAACAACAACAACAACAACAACAACAACAACAACAACAACAACAACAACAACAACAACAACAACAACAAAGTGCAAGCTCAAGACTGAGCAGTGCTAGGTCACCTACCTTTTCTATTTTTAACTATATGAATGGTACTTGACTATTCTTAAATCCTTTACACAGGTGAAACGAGGACTGTGAAATGTTAATCCAATTGGTTGAGAAGGCACACATGAAAAATCTGGAGCAAAACATTTTTGATTTTAAATCGTTGCCTCCTTGTGTTGAGAAAAGGTAACTTTTGACAAAATCTGCGTTTAAACTTAGCTGGCTGGAAAGAAGATGAGAGCTCAATTCCCCACTGTGCATCACAGAACAGTCAGTCTGTGTGGCCGTGGGTGGCCCCAGAAAAAGGGAATGGTTAATTACTTCTGAATACTCTCTACCTAGAAAACCCTGAAAAGGGTCACCATAACTCAGAACTGACTTGATGGTACATAGTTAACGGTTAAGGTTATAGCTGTGCAACAGCCTTTTGTGAAACATCTATGAGTTTTAAATGTGTCATTGTCTTTGTTTTGTTGGACACTGCTTGCATTATTCAGTATTTAGTATATCACAATACAATGGTCAATTTAATAGGATCATCTGTAATCTTAACAGGCATCAACATCCCAGACTAGCTGCTCCTGTGGTGATGTATGTATTGTACTATGTGTTTGCTTAAGAAGCAAGAAACTTGTTGAAGGTGTGCAGTCTTTGAGGTGCTGTTACCCTTGTGCCAGCTCACACCATACCTGTCAAGTATCCCAGATTGGCCGGAAAATCCCATATTTTGGCGCACATTCCTCCCCTTTCCCAGTACCATCCCATATTTAGAATGGCGGTGAAAGGGGTTACTGCATGCTCACACACACAAAACCCATCTGTGCATGCGCAAACATGTTCTGTGCATGCACAAAGGTGTTCTGCGCATGTGCAAATGAGTTTTTCCTGCACATGCACACCTGGGCCAGAGCAGTTCCTATATTTTCCGGAGTGGCGCTTGATGGGTATGGCTCACACTTCCAGTCAGTATGATGTGTGACCATATACAGTAGTGGTCAGAATGCTGGACCATAATTGAGGGACTTGCCTTCAAATTTTTCATTAATCTGTGAAGCTATGGGTTAGTCTCGCCTTCCCCTCCCTCTCTCCTCCTCTAACCATAGATTAAGAATTGTTAGTAGTGTTATTTTCTGGTGAACAACATGTATGTTTTTCTAAGCTCCTTGAAGGAAAGGAAGAATAAAGTGGCAGTGGTGGTAATGTGGATTAAAAAGATGAAACAAACACACAACCTGCAGTTCTACTTGTCTTCTCAGAAGTAAAATTCACTAATTTCAGGAACATTTAATGCTACATGTATAAGATTACATCCTATTTATTTTTGATAAAATATAGTTATTTTATAAAATAACCATTTTCTTTCACATTTTAGGAAAGTTGTATATGCCTTTATTCTGCTATTATGTGCAATTTAGCTGTTTGGAATAAGACAGTATAAATGTTATAAAAATAATGCATATGCATGACAACATATGGTACACTTACACTGTGTTCTTCAAATATAAAGGCACATTATACATTTATAAATTATTTAAAATATCAAATAAAAGTTGTTTATATACATCATCTCAGTATGTTAGATGGTGTGACATTAAGAATATGTCACCATGGTAAATGAAAGCAGGCTGGAAGGTTTCGCAACGTAAGAGCTAAGGCACCCCCCCTCCTTTTTAAAAAATGTATTGCGGTCTGATATCTAACAATACATCTGAAGTACATATCTTAGTAACTTTCCACAGTTTATGAAAATCCATGTGATTAAAATGAGGGACATTTTAATCTGAACTTGAAATTTTTTAAACAAATGTTCCATGTAGAATGGCGCACTACGAAGCTTATACTATACTGAGATAGTTTAAAAGAAAGTGCTTCTAAAGCTGTGAATTTTTGTTCAACCCCTTTATGAGCCTTAACTAACTTTAGGTTCACACGTTTAGTAAGCAATACAACTCATTGAGAGAGACCTTTTCATTTTGTGAAGGTACTGTATGTTGTTACTAATAAATTTTCTTCCATTGAAGCAAGTAGCAGAACTTTAATCATAAGATCAAAATTGTGCAGTTACATACAACTACATAATCACAGATAGGAACTGGGCTTCATGAATTTTTATACTGCAACTTACATAATTTCCCCATATGCATATGGATCCATATGCAAAAGAAATGTAGGAGGAAGGCAATACCTTTATTGGATCAGTTTTTTTAAAAAAATTAAACATTGTGTGAGCTTTTGTGATTCAAGATCACTTCTTCAGGCATGCACCAATTTCTTGTGGATAGGTCAGGAAAATTAATAATGAAAGTCCCAAACGTTCATGGTATGATGGTCTGCCAGGATCCCTTTCTTAGAAATGAATGTGAAAAAGCAGCAGGCTGCATCTGATACCCTCCCCCTTTCAACAAACACAAGAAACCAGGTATCTGCATACTGCTCTCTCCCAAATGGATTTTTGAAGCTGCAGATCCCTTTGTGGCCAGAGGAAAGCAATGCAAACTCTAGAGCCCTCCAACAAGGAATTGGGAATATAATTTGGTTTACCCACTAGGTGTGCCAATTGTAGCCAAATCAAAGTCAATTAGGAATATTACCTAGGGGTTAGAAGTTCCTTCAATCAATATGTTTATTGTTTGACTTGTCACTTGTTTGCCCTGTGTCCTGGTGTTTGTATTACCTGCTAGCTGCCTGGATTCTGACATAAGGCATAGCTCTTGTTCAGACCTCAAGTTCCTGTCCCAGTGCTAGTTGGGAGCTTTGTTTCTGAACAGGAGACATATGTGTAGGTAATGAAATCTTCTCTATAAACTCTTGTTTTGGCTGTGCCTCCCAGAATTCTACCTGAAGGAATTCTGGAAATTGTAGTAAAAAAACCCGCTTATGACTATGCTTGTAGGTCTTCACAGCTCTCTCTCAGCACATAGATATAGGAATAAGGCCATTATAGTGGTATTTAATTTAATTTAATTTAATTTTTCAATTTTTATCCCGCCCACTCGGGTAAACCCAACTCAGGGTGGCATACAAGAATAAAAGACATATAAAAACAGATTAAAACCTAGAAAAAAATCTAAAAAATCACCCACCCATCCTCTACTACCACCCAATAAAAGAGCTAAGAGGGGAATAGGAGGGAATGCAGAGATAAAGATACTGAGGAGGGATACAAATTGGGCTCCAGCTGGGGATGAGCCAGCAGGCTGGGGCCATATTCACATCAGGGCCACACATCTGCCCCGCCAGCTAGGTTTTCAAACCTTCCCTGAAAGGCAGCAATTCTGTCTGTAACCTAAATTCTATTGGCAGGAGGATCCAGAGGGCTGGTGCGGACACGGAGAAGGCCCTCTTTCGCATGCCAGAGAGGTGAGCCCTTCTAGCTGAAGGAACAACTAGAGAGCCCCTCCAGTCCGCTCTGGTTGGACGGGGAGACACTCTTGGGATGATGCAGTCTCTCAGATATCCTGGCCCATTGCCATATAGGCCTATAAAGGTCAAAACCAGCACCTTGAATTGCACCCAGAGGCAAACTGGTAACCAGTGTAGCTCCCAAAGTAGTGGGGAGGCATGAGCATAACACCCACACCCCATCACCACCCAGGCAGCCGCATTCTGAACCAGCTGTAGCCTCTGAATGGTCATCAAGGGCAGTCCCATGTAGAGCGCATTACAGTAATCCAGTATGGAGGTGACCAGGGCATGAGTGACCCTAAGTAAGAAGTCCCAGTCCAGGAGCAGGCACAATTGGTGAATTATTCTAAATTGAGCAAAAGCCCTCCTAGCCATAGCCACCACCTGTTTTTCCAGCAGCAGCCATGAATCCAGGAGGACCCCCAAGTAGCGCACTGGGTCTGTCTGGGGTAGAGATGTCCAATCCAAAACCAGAGGTGGTAACTCACTGGATAATCCCAGACCCCTGACCCATAGCTACTCAGTCTTGCCTGGGTTCAGCTGAAGCCCATTGTCCCCCATCCAGACCCCAACGGCCTCCAGGCATCCCGACAGGACTTTGATTGCATCACTGGGGTCCCCATGGGCCAAGATGTACATCTGAGTTTCATCTGCGTACTGATGGTACTGTGCCCCGTGGGAACGGATGATCTCACCCAGTGGCTTCATGTAGATGTTAAATAGGAGAGGAGAGAGCACCGAGCCCTGCGGCACCCCATATTTGAGGGGCCTAGGGCTGGTTTTCTCATTGTCCAGCCACACCAACTGGGTATGGCCCTTCAGAAATGAGGAAAACCAGGACAACACCATGCCCTGGATCCCCAATCCTTTTAGCTGTTCCAGAAGGATACCGTGGTTGACGGTATCAAAAGCCGCTGAGAGATCAAGGAGAGCAAGGACGGTGGGATAACCACCATCCTGCTCCCACCAGAGATCATCCATCAGTGTGACCAATGCCATCTCCGTACCATGTCTGGCCCTGAATCCTGATTGGAAGGGGTCCAGATAATCTGCTTCATCCAGAGCCCCCTGCAGCTGGCGCACCACCGCCTTCTCCTATACCTTCCCCAAGAAGGCGAGGTTGGAGACTGGTCTATAGTTGGTAAGGACAGCTGGGTCAAGGGATGGTTTCTTCAGGAGTGGGCACACCAAAGCATGTTTTAGCAGTGCAGGAAACACCCCCTCCCACAAGGACACATTTATTATCGCCCCAACCCAGCCTCCTGTCACCACCTTAGAAACTTTCACTAACCAGGTAGGACAGAGGTCCGAAGGACATGTGGTTGCCCGCACTGCTGCAAGGAGCCTGTCTACTGGATCAAACCGATCCCAGGTCACAAGACAAGACTGTGCTCCAGCCCCCCCCCCCCCAGACCCTCACTGCCCACACCAGGATTATTTGGGATGGATAGACCTGGTCTTCCCACATCATTTACTCATCCTGTGCAATGCATACATAAATGTGAGTTAAGTTTGCAAATATGCATTGTGACATCATTGGCCAAGGAAGATATCATAAATAGAAGAGCATACTGGACAGAGATCAGAGATATTCAAGTGGAGAAAAGTAGAAAAATAACCATCTTGCATGAATCTTGGTTACTGGGTGTACATGTGTTATGCTTGGAGGTTGCTAAGTATGGAACAGATACATTGAAAAATAGATGACAGACCCCGTTTAAATATAAAATTATGGTGTAAACACATTTTCATACTTTTTCTGTGAACAGCACAAAAACATATGTCTTGGGGGTGTAAGGAAAGATTTGATAACAAATTTAAAATTAGAAAATAAAGTGGCTTTTTTAACAGTAGTAGGATGACAGTGCTATAAAGAATGGGGTCAGGATTTATGTTTTACATATATGTGTTATAATAAAGTCCTAGCGTACAGCATAAACATCACTGAAATGATCAGTGAAGCCTAGGTGCAGATTTATAGTTAAATTTTTACATTCATAACCAATTTTATTTGTTTCTCATCTACATTTTTATTTAGGAGTGTGTCCCAGTTTTTAAAAAGTGCCAAAATCAGATGCAGGAGGGACATTTGCACATTATCAGAGCTAATATAGGGCTGTTCAAGAAGTACCCAATCATGCTCCACTCCTGCAAATAACTGGAGTTTGCCCTGGCATGGGGAGTTTAAAATGTTAACATCTGAACAAAAATAGCACTTACACATCTATACCACCCCATAGTGCTTGTGCACTCCCTGGATGGGCCATGATGCAATTAGCATTTTGCCCCAACATGCTGGGTACTCATTTTACTGACCTCAGAATGATGGAAGAATGAGTCAGCTTTGAGCCCCGTCAGGAGTGAGCTCAGGATTGAAGTCAGCAGTTTTTGGCTGCAGTGAAGCAGTTTACATTAGATTGCACCACAATCTACCACCAGCTTTCGGTTAACAGCCGAATACGAAGTATCAGTTACTATAGCAAAACAAGAATGTACCAAAACAGGAAATTGGCAGCAGAAGCCCCAATAAAACTGAAAACATCTCCTGGAAAACCCAGTCACAGAACCCTGGGGAGGAGGGGCCAGATTAACTTCAGTAGACTTTGTTTATTTCCCCCATGCACCTCATTGAGCAGCCATTTCACAACCATCATGGCAAAGGAAAGGTGGTGCATTGCTTATTCTATTAAATCTATCTACTAAACATTTGCCACTTCTTTACAGAACAAAACTTCCCTGGAATAGGTCTCAATATCAATCAAGGGTCTTCAGCCATTGCCAAGTGTGAAAAGTCACACTGACTCACATTACATTAAAACCCCATATAACGATTTTAATTTGTTCCATGGGTCTGTTTGCTATGCAATTTTGCCACTGTACAATTTTTTTTTCTATGGACAATGATTTTTTTTCTAAGCGTTTTTTCCCATTGAAAAATGGTAGTATGGGTTTTTTTCCCATAAGAAAAATTGTTATGTGGGGCACTACTTTCTTTAAAAACCTAATCATTATGCGATTTAGTCACTATACAGGGCATTTGTTATATGACGTTCCACTGTATTTGCAATTTGGGTCTATTTTACTAACAAACCATTGTCCTTCTGTACCCATCTAGTCATGGGTCCATGTTTTAGTTATTCACAGATGGCTGGCATTTGGAATATGCATGCACAGACCCAGTGCTTTTTGCCAACCCCTACCCACTCTGAAATGAGGAGACTGGGCAATTGGCCCATCAGGAGTGACACAGTGATGAGGTGCATACTGGGGGTTGAACTTCCATACATTGTTATTACCTGTTGTTAATGTGCATTGTTAGGAGCTGGCAACCCACTCTTTGGCCCTGGATGAGAGTAGTTGGTCACTTCTAATCCAGCCCCCAAATGTGGCAGCCCTACTGTTGGACCAAAAAAGTCCAGTTGGGCACACATTGGGGTCAGACCGGACTGCAGTTCCCCCTATGTTGTCTGACATCCCCTACCACCACCAAGATATGTTTAAAAAAACTTGGTTTTGACTTCTTTTTGCCTGGTTTAGGAAACCCACATAAGCCCTGAAGGAAAAGAGCTGTTGATTTACATGACATCTTAGTGTTAATGGTCTTAGGGGACAATAGTCTATCCCAGGGGTCAGGAAACTTGGCTCTCCAGGTGTTTTTGGACTGGAATTACCAGAAACCCAAGTCAGTACAGCTGCTGACCAGGGCTTCTGGGAATTGAAGTCCAAGAACATCTGGAGAGCCATGTTTGCTGACCCCTGGTCTATCCCAATCACAAAACTGTGATTTTTTAAAAAAATTAAGTATTTTTTTTCTTGAAAAAAGTTTCTGTGTGTGAAACTGGCAGGCACGGGCACTCTGGCACTCTGAGGTAGATGATACTGTCATAAAATGTCTCCTTTATAGATCTACTTCTCTCTGATTTTTTGCCATAAAACATGACTCCTGGAGGAATTAACTTTCTGTCTCTCTGGAAGAGTGTTAAAGAATTGATTTGAAAACCATTTCCCAGTGACTCCCCTTGGGATTGAATTTTCTATATTGTTGGTATAATTTTCAAACTTTATGCTCAGGAAAATTATCACAAGGAAATAGTCTTGAGCTGGGGGTGGGAGTCCTGCTGTTTCCAAGTATTTTAACCTTAATGGGCAAAAATATAAGTACTGTATTTTCTGGCATATAAGACTACTTTTTAACCCTGAAAAATCTGTGCCAGTTATCTTATAGGACAGGTACTTAACTGCAGCTTGTTTCCCCTTGCTTCATATGTCCGGCGCATATGGTGGGGGGTGCCGTCGCCGAGTCCCTGCTCTGTGCGGGGAGTATGAAGCAAGGGGAAGCAAGCTGCACACATCTTCCTGTACCTCGAGGAGGAGAATGTGAGCGTGGATTGGCTCTCCACCAGAACCTGCCCATTCGACTCGGAGGGCTGCGCATCTTCGGGTTGAGTGTGGGTTAATTTTTATTTGGTGTGCATTGGAAGAGAGGTAGTCTTATAGGTAAAGGTAAAGGTTTCCCTTGCTCGAAAGCCAGTCGTATCCGACTCTAGGGTGCAGTGCTCATCTCTGTTTCTAAGCCGAAGAGCCAGCGTTGTCTGCTTCTTCAGACGTTTCTGTGGTCATGTGGCAGGCATGACTAGACACCGGAGTGCACAGAACGCTGTTACCTTCCCACCAAAGTGGTCCCTATTTATCTACTTGCAATTTCTTGCTTTCGAACTGCTAGGTTGGCAGGAGCTGGGACAAAGACGGGAGCTCATTTCCGTCCTGCAGTACTCGGGAATCGAACTGCTGACCTTCTGCTTCCCAGTCAGCGTCTTAGCAAGTATATTCCAAACTCTATATTTTAACTGGAAAAGGTGGGGGTCGTCTTATACGCCCAGTCGTCTTATATGCCGGAAAATACGGTATGTATATGTTGCAATTTTTGGACATTTTTCAAAAAAAAATCATTGAATGTTTTTTGGACAAAAATCCAGCATTTTTGTGCAAATTCCCCCTTATTTTGCTAATGCTATTGCTAACAAAATAAAGACACAAGGCTGTGTTGGAGTGAAAAAAATATATGTTTGACAGTTTTCAATATGATGTCTTCATGTATCAAGACACTTCTCCCTCTGAGGATAAGTATGTTCTTTCTCTGATTCTTATGGACTGTGATAAATGTACAAATGGTTCAATTGAACATAAGTAAGAAAATTATAGTTTCAAGGGAGAACTGTTAACTCGCCTGAACTCAAAGTAACTAATTGTCAATAGAAAATTAAGGCACTTAGATCATAAACCTATATGTCTATATCCCAAAGTAAGTCCCACTGAGTTCATTTGGGCTGATTTCAATATATATGGCTGTAAGACATGTGCAATCTTTACTAAGAATTATTTACTAAGAAATAGTTCTCAAATCATTCAAAAGGGCTTGGTCCCTTATAAAGAGTTTTTAGCAGTATATCCTTAGACATCAATTACAACAGCAGATCCGAATGGTTAAAAGATGAAGCAACATCATATTTGAAATCTTGAGCAAAATTACTGCATTGTAGTAAACTAATCCAGTCTCTACTTGGAACTTGAATTTATGGTACAGCAGTATTTGAAGGACTCACCTGAGACTATTGGTGACTGATTTAACAAGCTAAATTAAAAGTATTTTTAATGTGAAAAAGACATCAAAATATATACATACCATTTGTAGACAGCAATATGTTGTGAGTCAACATATTATCACAATCCAGTTGTTCAATCAACAAGTTGTAACTATGGTCGAAGAATGATTTGATCTTTTTAGGTAACAGTTATAAAACCAACAAATGCTTAATGTAGTTTTCTAAAAAGTGTTCTATATAAATAGTGAACTGCCTGTTATTACCCAGCGGGAGAACATAATTCAAACACTCCTTTTATTCATTGGCTTGTCATCACTTTGATCCAAATGAAAGCTGCTGTGCTTTTATTCCCTGTATCATCATCATTTTGTCTTCACAAAATTTCATAGGCAGTATTTTGCTGTATTTGGGTGGCATTTTTACACCCAGTTCATGTAGTGTTATCATAATGAAGTTCTTAATCAAAGGTGACAGAAATGTCAACGATTACAAGGAATGGCAGTTAGGAAGAGAAATGTTATGTCTTTTGAAATAAGCTAAAACAAGGCATAACCTCTCCTGCAGCTAAAATTGAACTTGCATTAACTCATCAAATAGTAACTCCCTGGAAACTTTTGTGCTTGAGACTAAATTAGAAATACTGATTTGTACTTCATACATAAATGGCTGCAATTTTTCATTTCACAGAAAAGACTGTCAAGATAATTCATGCTTTGTCACTTAGCTTCTTTTTACTACATTTTAAAACATAGTTTCCAGAATACAGTACCAGAAACAAAGAGGGCCGTTGGGAAAGGCTAGTTATGAGTAAAATGAAAGTTTATCTATAAATTCTTTGCCTGCTGGGCAGTAGATGGTGCTATTTGAGAAGTGAAGTCTGTAGTCAAAAAAGCTGCCCTGTCATATCCAATTGTTCATACCATTTTTTTTGTCACTTTATAGCTGACGTGCAATTGCTGCTGTTTTCTCTGTCTCTTGTCTTCTATATTGTAGAAATAGTTCACTGCAAGGCTTCCCCTTACAGTACTGCCATGGTTATGGGCTGATCCTGAGATGTTAACACCGTCTCCAGCCTTGCTATTCACAAGCAAGAATCTGTCCCTCACTGCCCAAATTTTGTTGTCACTGGGATAAGGTGTGAGAAAGACCATACACATTGGTTGTATGGGTAATCTTTCCATACATGATGGTATGCTGTGTTTTTTTTAAATTTGCCCTAGGAGAGTGTGAGTCACTGGCTAAGGAGTCAGTAGTGAAGCAGTTAATGATGTAGCTGAATGTGGGAGTGCTGGCAGGCGATGCCTTTCTACAATCTTTCACTTTGGCCTTTCACCCTGGCTTTACAGAGATGAATTACTGTTGATATGGCGGCATGCTGTTCTGTCTTCAGTCCATCTCAAGATAGCTGGCTGATGTAGTTATGAAGTATACCTCTCACTGGACTCTATGCTGAGTGAAAGTAATGAGAGTGAGAGTGTGGGAAAGTAGCTGAGCATTTTCATCCAGCTTTCTCTTTTGTTCCTCTCCCTCTGCCTCCACACACATACATTTTCTAAAGATAGTAGATTGAACTACAAAGCAGCTAAACCCAACTGTTTCAGAATAGCCTGTTTTGTTTCACAGACAGAAATTTTAATGAATGAGAACACAAATTGCATCTGCCTTAAAACATGACTTGAGGACTGCGGTGGCTTAGTGTTTTAAGATGCTGAACTTGATGACTAGAAGATTGGCAGGTCAGCAGTTGGAGACCTGAGTGCTGCATGACAGAGTGAGCTTCTGTCTCTGTCCCAGCTCCTGCCAACCTAGCAGTTTGAAAACAAGAAATTGCAAGTAGATAAATAGGTACTGCTCCAGTGGATACCTTCTTTGGGACTCCAGTATATTTGGGAGGAAATGCTAATTAACTTGTAAATCTTCTAAAGAGTGCACTAAGGTTATGGGGCGGTATATAAAGTGTGATTGATTTGTGTTCCTTGTGCTCCAGTGTCTAGTCATGCCTGCCACATGACCATGGAAACATCTGCAAACACAGACAGCACTGGCCTTTTGGCTGTAAGATGAGTACTGCACCTAGGAGTTGGATACAACTTGCTTTACCTTTACTAAAGCATTGTTTTTTAGTTTTTTATTTATTGTTATATTTATATACCGCCTTCCTCACCCTTATGAGCGACCCAAGGTGGTTTACAAATAATAAGATATTACTAAAGTCGGGGGGGGGGCTAGATGTCAAATCCACCCCCTCTCCCCAACGGCAACTCTTCTGCCCTCCTAGGCCCCGAGGGGCCAAGGGCTAGAGGCCCGGGTAGGGGTAGGGGCAGATGTCAAAGCCACCCCCTCTCCCCAACTGAGCCTCTTCTGCCCTCCCCAGGCCCTGAGCATAACTTAAATGTTTGCTAAACCTATTTTTAGAACTCTATAGAAAATTATAGTTAATTTTCCTTTAATTGCAGGAAGTATCATTTTCTTCTTTGGGCCTGCAGCAATTAGTACGTTTCACTGGCATCTACAATCACATACACATACACATACATGTACACGTACACAAACACAATCTCTCTCACACACACATACACACTCACTCACTTACTCACTCACTCTCTCTCTCTCTCTCACACACACACACCTTGCAGAACACAAACATATTATAATTCCCAAACATATTACTCCATCTAGTTATGTTTAACCCCGATAGCAGGTCATGAAAAACATCCATTTCTCTTTTCACATTCATGACTTTATGACCAATTTCCACGCCACTTTTTAGATGTGGCAAAGCTACCACCCTAGTACTACAGCCACATCTGCAATTGTGAGTATGTTGTTTGCCCTCATGTGGTAAGAAATGGTATTTATCATTCTAAATAAAACAAATGGAGGAGAAAGGCAATAACTTTTTTAGGATCACTTTAAAAAATCAAAAAACAAACATCGAAAGCTTTCATGGTTAAAAACCACTTCATCAGGCAGGGTAGGAGAATTCATGGCATGTTGTTTCAGCCAGGCTGGAATAGCTTACATGTTCCATGGGGAAATAAAGCCACTTCAAGAATTCTACAGGGACTTTGAACACTAGCGCAGCAGGACCACAGATTTGATGGACTTCCACTAGGTAATATTCCTAATTGACTCTGATTTGAACTGATTTGGCTACAATTGGCATACCTAGTGGGTAAAATACATGCATCATATAGCGATTTTCCCTATGGGATGCATTGACAACGATTTTTTTTTTTGCTAAGTGGTTTTCCCATTAAAAAATTGTTGCACAATTTGTTCCATAGGGAAAATTGTTATGTGGAACGCCATTTCCCCCAAAAACCTAATTGTTATGCGATTTCGTTGCTATACGGGACAATTATTGTATGAGGTTCCACTGTACCTGGCTTCCTGGTTTTGGATGTCATCTGCTGTTTATTTCTCTACTGAAAACCTAAGCTATTCCAGCCTGGCTGAAACAACATGCTATGAATTCCCCTACCCTGCCTGATGAAGTGATTTTTAATCACGAAAGCTTGCAATGTTTTATTTTTTAAGTGATCATAATAAAGGTATCACCTTCCTCCTAGATTTATTTGATTTTGCATATGGATCCCATGGCTTGTCTTTGCTTATTAAATAAAACAAAAGGTTTCAATAAAGTGGGAAGGAAAAACAGTCAAATCACACAAATAAATAGCAAACAAAATCAGCATGTTAAAATCACATTATCATGACTTATCTACATCTGAAAATAATACAAAATCAACCCCTATGTGTCAACATTTTGAAAATGTTACAAATGGCATCCGTATGTATCTCTCTGCTTTATAACAATATATTAAACATTTGAATTTATATGGTGCATTATTTCAGTGCTTAGACAGTTCTTTTCCACATTGAATACAGCAGTATTAAAGCAATAGTTTCTTTTAATCTCTCCAGTAAATTCAGGACAGAGGTGAGATCTGAGCCAGAAATTTTTCATACATTGTTTATGCTTTCAAGACTTCTGATCAGTGTTTATAGCACATGTGGAAAAGAAGTATTATAGCTTGGTGCTTAACAACATGGTGCACATTTTTGTTTTAAATTACAATTCAGCTTCTTTGGAATGGGCAACTCCCATCTGTAAAAGGCATATATCAGTGACTTACCTGTATATGTACATACAGTATGAAAGGCTAGGAATTAGCATGTATGCAACATAAACAGTATGTTATGGATATGTTTTGTATTGATTTCTGCTTTTCTATTTCTTAACATGGGTGTTTACTAACAGAAGAGGCACTGACACAAAATGTGAGGCCATTCTATGAAACAGGATGCTTTTAAGATTTTGGTTGGGATTTCCTTGACTATCTTGCTGTTATATTGACCTAAGGAAGTCTTCAATGTACACATATCAATGAAAAAACATAACCCATCCTGGTGGCAGAACAACGGGCCAGGGTGCGTACCACGCACTGCCAAAAATGCATGTAGGGCACCAACCAGACAGATTTCAGCAAATGTACATCGTAGCAGTCTAACACCACTGCCTACTCCATGCTGATCGGCCTTTGAGGAACGAATCCTCAACTGAGCCCACTCCTGGTTGATAGACACATCGTCGAGTTCCAGTGCCCTACGAGACACGTCCCCCTTTGACAATAGGACCAGCTCACTGATTCGGAGAGCTCCAAAGAAAGCTACGGTGGTAGCTGCATGAAAAAGAACCTCCTCATACCTATCATAACACAGTCTATGCCAACCTCATGCAAAGTGGGTCAGAACACCTGGTGAAACAGGGTGACGTGTGTCCGGGTGGAGGCCATGTTCACGTGTCCACCCTTCCAATACGTGGTGTATGCGGAACTCATTCACACAGACAGTAAAACCCTGTGCCTTGGTCATAAATGCCAAGGCGGAAAGCCTAGAGGTGATAGTGTGTGGGGCCAACCCCTGATCATGAAGGTATACCATATACTGTAAAATCTGGTCGACCGCTATCGGCCACATTTCAGGCAACTGCCTTTGCCTACAAAAGGTCCTAAATTGGAGGAGTGTATGTTGATACGCCTTACACGTGCGAGGTGCCAAAGACATGCCGATCGCCCGGTTCACCTCTCCTCGCCAAATGTCCAAATCTCGGCTGGGAGTGGAGAGGGAAGTTCCTCTGCATCTGGAGCCAAGGCACGGAACCGGGAGATCTACAGGCAGGATAAAGCATCAGCAATATCGTTATTAATGCCTGGCACATGTCTGGCCCTGAAGAGCACATTAAGGCGCAAGGACCTAAGAACAAATTGGCGAACTAAGGCCATGACTCTGGGGGGTTTAGATGTTTGGGCGTTGACAATGTGCACCACCGCAGCATTGTCACACCAAAAGTGAACCACCGAATTAGCCCACCTGTCCCCCCAGAGCATGAGGGCCCCCAAAATTGGAAAAAACTCCAGGAACATAAGATCACGTAAGCGATCCGTGCCCTGCCATGTCTGAGGCCATTGACCATAGGCCCACTGTCCTTCAAAATAAATCCTATAGCCCAGGGAGCCAGAGGCATCCGACTGTACTTGGAAATGGGGGCTGACCATAAGCTCAGATCTCCAAAAGGAGACACCATTAAAGTCCTGTAGGAATGTGAGCCAAACCGCAAGGTCTGCTCGTAAACCCTTAGTCAGCCGTACCCTGTGGTGTCGTTTAGAAAGGCCCACCATAGCGTCACACAGACGCCTGGCAAAGGCTCTGCCTGGTGTCACTACCCTACAGGCAAAGTTGAGGTGGCCGTGAAGCACCTGCAACTCACGGAGAGACACCATACGCTTGGCAAGCATGGCCAAAATCGCATCAGAGATCTGAGTCATATTTTCCATAGGAAACCTGGATGTTTGAGCAACGGTGTCGATTTCAATACCTAAAAAGGTAAGGGTGGTGGCTGGGCCCTCTGTCTTTTCAGGTGCTAGGGGGAAACCCAGTTCCCGCATTAGCACCTGAAACGTGGTGATCAGGCATGCACACGTGCCCGTGTCATGTCCACCCCCGAACAAAAAATCGTCGAGGTAGTGGGCTACAGACCGGGACCCCAACCTACAAACAAAAGCCCAGTGGAGGAAGGTGCTAAATCGTTCGAAGGCCGAACAGGAAATTGAACAGCCAAAAGGCATGGCCTTGTCCACATGAAAATTGCCCCGAAAACAAAAACCTAACAGCTCAAAGTCATCTGGGTGCACTGGCAACAATCGGAATGCCGATTTGATATCACACTTTGCCAATAGCGCCCCGGGACCACACAAGCGTACCATCTGTAAGGCCTGATCAAAGGACGTATACCTGACAGAGCAAAGGTTGTCCGGTATAGCGTCATTGACCGAAGAACCTGCAGGGTAAGAAAGGTGGTGAATTAGACGGAATTCACCCGGGGACTTCTTAGGGACTAAACCTAGAGGGGATACTTTCAAGTTAGGATATGGGGGGGTCGTCAAATGGCCCCGCCACCCTCTGTGCCTTAACCTCGCTGGCTATCTGCTCCGCAGCAATGTCCTCATTACCTCTGAGAGACAGTAGGTTCGGGGCGTCCTGAGGCCCATGAACACCTTTAAAGGGTATGCGGAAGCCAAACTGGAAGCCCTCAAGCAAGTATATCGCATCATCCTGTCTAGGATAAGCGCGTAGCCAACGTTCGAGCACCGGGACATTAATTGGGGAGGGGGCCTTTTGAATGGGTAGCACCGTCAGAGGTAGCTCTGGCCGACCCCTGAAAATCCCTTCCTCTGCCTCATGACCCACGGGCCCGCGGGCATGCAGAGGCGGCATGAGGGCTGGAACAAGAAGGGCACTAGTGCCTAAATCTACACTGGCGCTTGTTGCACACTGCGTTGGCGGAGAAACTCCAACATAGCAGGCGGGCTGGAACCCCCTGCCCCGCCGGCTGGCGGGGAGTCTGTGTAGTAGCAGCCCTCTGTACGGCATGGCCACAGTGTTACCGGTCACCAGGCGCTGCAGCCACAACTGCTGGCAGGGCTCGTCCCACCTCATCTCAGGGTGAAGGGCCGCCCTTATCCTAAATTCTTCGTCATAGGCCAACTATGATGGGCCTGGGAAATCAACCACAGCCTGGTAAATATTGTCCAGGTACTGCAGTAGCTCAAGTTGCTAAGACGCTGACTGGGAAGCGGAAGGTCAGCAGTTCGATTCCCGAGTACTGCAGGACGGAAATGAGCTCCCGTCTTCGTCCCAGCTCCTGCCAACCTTGCAGTTCGAAAGCAAGAAATTGCAAGTAGATAAATAGGGACCACTTCGGTGGGAAGGAAACAGCGTTCCGTGCGCTCCGGTGTCTAGTCATGCTTGCCACATGACCACGGAAATGTCTGCAGAAGCAGACAACGCTGGCTCTTCGGCTTAGAAACAGAGATGAGCACTGCACCCTAGAGTCGGATACGACTGGCTTTCGAGCAAGGGAAACCTTTACCTTTACTACTGCACCATTGGGATGGCCAAATTAGGACGAGCCCTTAGGTATACTGATTTATACATATAAATCAGATTGGCCGGTAACCAATTGGCCTAAGTGAGAGGTGGCTTACGATGACGGGACAACTCCTTGTCCCTGTCCTCCTGCCCCTCCCTCTCCTCCTTAGTGGGTTCACGGTTCAGGAGGGTGAAAATGTCAACATATTCCCCACGCCATATCTTCTCCCTAGTAGCCTGGGATAAATGGTCACCAGGGGTAGGGAGTAACCGACCGTCGGCAGGGATGCCGTTGCCACGGATTGAAGTGGGGGTACCTGTAATGGGCCCTGTAGGACCCCCGAGAAGTTAGGTGTACTCATAGGGGCGGTCACCCCTGCAATAACCGGGGATAATTGGGCACCCAGGAAGTAACAGGGTAGTGTGGATTAAACTGCCCTCCCGCAGTAACTTGTTGCGGCCATGGCCACTGTAACCCCCCCCAGCATTATTAGCTAGTGTCACCGGTGTACTGACTTGACCAGGATACTCACTCAGTGCACCCCCATGGGCCACCGCCACTGGGGGTTCCGGCCCGCGGTGGGCATCGGAGCTCACGATGGCTATCGAGCTCTGTGTCCCGGTGCGTCCCTGCCAAACAGGACCGGTCCCCAGTGGAAAGCCTTGCTATAATGGCCTGATGGGGAGCTTCGAGGTGCCGGCCTGCGCTGGCCTGATGGCCTTCAGCAGCTCAACCCTGTTGGCGGCCCGCTGTGCGGCCGTGGCAGGCATGTGTGCCGGAACTGAAGAGCTGGCAAGCCCACCATCCGAAGGTGGTGGGGCAATGCCCATTGATGCCTCGAGTGCCGATATGCAGGCAAGGAGAGCATCCACAGCATCTGACCCACCAGGATAAGGTGGGCCGGATGGGCTGGACGGCCCACCGGGTAATTGATGAGCAGGCAGAGGGATAAACCCGTGTGGCAATCCCTGGCCAGAATAGGGCCATGCTCAATAACCCGGCCCATGAGGGGCCGGTAGAATCGTGGGGCGCAATCCCGCACTGCGCCTGAGTGGGCCGCTATGCCCCAAGCCGGGCAAAGGCGCAACAGGGGTAGAAACCCCAGGGGAGCAGGCCTGTGCAGCCCCCGCCCGAGTCCTCCGACTGGGCACGTAGGCCGAGGCCTGGTCACCCTCATTGGTGGCAGTGGGTATTATGACCCCCCTGTGAGGCGGCTGCCCGAGCCCTCCGGCCCAGTGGTAGCCCCAAGGAGGTCGAGGGGGTGGGCCGAGGCTAGCGGCCACCTGGTCCTTGCGCTTGGGTGCCATAGCCACTCAAGCAGGCGCTGATCGGAGGAGATATATCCTCCAATCAAATTCCAAAAAAAAAAAAAAGAGCAAACCAGGGAGCAGCATCGGAGCGAACTTCTCTGCTCCGTCGCTTCTCGTAAAATGGCAGCAAGGCTGCCTCGTGGCCACCCCTTTTATAGAGGGGTGGCCATGCCCCCTAACTAGCCCGGATGTCTGCGTCCGGGCGGGGGGCGCAAAGAGCGCGGCGGCCATTTTGGCACCGCACTTGCATTCTAAAGAAAATGAACACTCTCAACTTTCCTATTTCATTCAGAATTACTTTAGTAATGAAAACAATATGGCCTTCTGCCCTTCACTTTAAGTCATGACTAGATGTTTCTTAAAAGAATGGATATTATTTCTGTCCATCAACAAAAATTGGTTTTTATTACTGTACTTTGGATCCATGAGGTATCTTTTGTGGATGGAAGTGAGATTGCAGTTTTTTTCTTGTTGATTGGGTGAAAACAGGAAGGCAATTGAAACAGCTATCAGGTCTTCAGTTTGTTGCTTCCCTAGCCAAAAGCTATTCTGTCTTGATTGCATCTTGGGATCGACCCAGAATTCTGGGGCCTGGCACAATTGTATGATCTATTATCATGTGGACTGTTTACATTCCATCATTTTGCAGAAACATAGGTAGCTTTCTAAGGACGTCTGGGAAACACACAAAAAACAACAACATGGACTTTTGAAAAATCAGGTTGGATTGTCTCTAAAAGAGCATGAGGCACATTCTACAGTAATCTGTTGGATTTTATTTGGGCTCAGATAGGTCAGAGGGATGATTTGAGAACTTTAAAACTTATTTTAGTAGCCCTCCCAGACTATCTGGGATAGATAGATAGATAGATAAATCTTTATTGTCATTGACCTGTACTATCCTGCACAATCTCTACAGCTTTCTTATAACAACTGGCAGCATAGATTTGAACTAGAGTGGGAAGAGTATGCCCATTTATCCCCTCCACTGTCTTTATGACCCTAGACAGCATTGTTCTTTCCCTAATAGGATTGTCTATTCTTTTGTATATACAATGTTACTTATATATATATATATATATATATATATATATATATATATATATATATACAATGTTACTTATATATATATATATATATATATATATATATATATATATATATATATATATATATATATATATATATATATATATATATATATATATAATGTTACTTATATATATATATATATATATATATATATACACACACACACACATACACACACACACACACACACACTAGCATATTTTGCCCGGCGGTGCCAGGCTTTTTAAAATTGTATTGGATAGTAAAGGTTTCGGGTTTTTTCTTGAACCAATGGTGCTGGGCTGTTTTAAATGGTGTTGTAAGGTTTTGTGATTTTGTGGCTTCAAGGCGCTGCATCCGGACTTGCGCTCCCAGTGTTGTTTTTTTTTTTTTTTTTTTGCATGCTGGCTTCCTCAGTGCCGGGCTCTTTAAATTGGTTTTTGAACGTTTTTGTTTTTTGTTTATGCAAATTTAATTTAATTTAATTTATTTAATTTAATTTAATATTATTTAGTTTAAAATTTAATTTTGGTTTTTAAAATGTTTAGTTTTACGCATTTTAATTTTTTGTTTTGGTTTTTTGGAGTGAAAAGTGATTTCTGTTTTTTTGGTAATTTTTGAGATTAGTGTTTATTTTTGAATGTTTTTATAACTTATTTGATTAATTTTGGAATTAATCTTATTAGTTTTAATATTTTTGAATGTTTTTTTTCTTTTGGCCTCTGGGTGGGGGTGGTGAGCTTTTCTGTCTCTCTACAATTGTTGCCTCTCTACAATTGTTCTCTTCTGTCCTCTGGGTGTCACTTCCGGTAAGTTTTCTCTTTCTTTTCTCATTTGAGTTCCGGTCCTCATAGATGGAAGACGTCTTTTGGTAAGTTCTCTGGGGGTTTTTTTGGGGTGGGTGGGTGGGGTTTTTTTTTGGGAGGGTGTGTCTGTGTGTTTTTTCTTGTTTCTTGTTTCTTGTTTTTGTGATTCATTTTTGGATTTTTGTGTGTTTTTGAATGTTTTTGGTTTGTGTTTATTTTTTCAGGGGGGGTGGCTTTCTTTCCTGCTGGCCATGCTGGCTGGCCCGTGGGAAGGAAGGGCAATGGCGGGGAGGCTTTCTTTCCCATGGGCCATGCTGACTGGCCCATGGGAAGGAAGGGCAGCGGCGCTGGGGGGTTTCCTTTTTTTCCCCCGCGGGCCATACTGGCTGGCCCATGGGGAAGAAGGGCAGTTTCGGGGGAGGGGTTCTTGTATGTTTTTGCGCCGACTGGCCCTTCGAACGGAAGGGCAGCAGCGGTGGGGGGGGGTTATTTTTTTCCCCACGGGCCATACTGGCTGGCCCATTTTGGAAGAAGGGAAGTTGCGGGGGGGGGGGGGGTTGTTCTTGTATTTTTTGCACACCGGCTGGATCTTCGAACGGAAGGGCAGCAGCGGTGGGGGGGTTATTTTTTTCCCCACGGGCCATGCTGGCTGGCCCGTGGGGAAGAATGGCAGTGGCGGTGGGCATTTTTTTTTACTTTTATTTTTCACACGCCGGCCGCCTCAGCATTCTGCGCGCTAGTGGCGTGCAGGACGCTGGGGCTTGTAGTTTTGGCTGCATGTTTTTGCTTACTGCAGCAGTTTTCCCCTTGCGGCTTTTTTTGATTGGCCGCAGCGCGTTTCCAAATGTTCCTTTTGCCGCGCCGCTCAGCCTGATTGGCTCTGGCGCGGCGCGGTGCCAGGAACGTTGGGTATTGAAGTTCCCTTTTTTGTTTGTGTCTGGGGGGGCTCTTGCCCCCCGGGCGAAAATTTCAACCCGACAGTTACCTGCGAACCGGGTTCGGGCGAGTGAATGGAGGCCCATTACGGGCTAGTGGGGCCTGGTGCAACATCCTTTGTCACATTCCAACGGTTAACGCACCATATATATAAATCCCTCATTGTACTTCGGCTGTTTCAGGCATTCACATAGCACATACCCTGACACCATAAACTGAACAGTTTAGTATAACATAATTCCAACCTCTTTGAATTGGTACTGGCAGCTAGATTATTATTTCTAACAGCTTCAGGCACCAAGCTTTTAAGGTGTCATAAAGCCAGCATCCTACTATGACATAATATTAACCTTTGAAAGCTTAGCTATGGAAACAGTATTGTTTCCAAAGAGTCTGTCTATATATCCAAAAGAATGTTTTCTTGCAGTTGTATTATTTATTGTCAAGAATTCATTGCATAGCTATAGTACTAAGGCCAGCCTCCTCAAAGAGTGTGGTAATTTTGAACCACAGTCTGACATACCCTCATAATTGCAACCTTATGTTGCCAGCTAATGTTTCTCAGGTGAAAGGAACTATAGAATGAACTCACCAAATTATGTCTTCATTTTGGCAGTTTCACTTCTGGCCTAGACATGGAAGAAGAAGAAGTATTAGGGCTTTCAGAACCTAACTTGTTTTATTTTATTAAATAAATTCACATATTAGATATAGTTTGTTGAGAACAAAAATTGTTAAGAAATAATATCTAACAACATAACTACACCCCAATATAGTCACATTAGTCTTTACAATTCATCAGCTTCTGAGGGTGGGGGTGCTCAATAATTTAATTTCTTTTCTTCTGTTTAACTGGTACCTAAAGTTCAAATGACCTATATCCAGGAATGAAAAAGAGTAACAGTGGAATTTTATTTACATCTACTCAGAATTCTGCACCAATGAGCTCACTGGGTTACTCCCAGGTAACTAAGAATGCAGAAGGTACACACACCTCCCAGACAGTATCATAATCCAGTTTCCTAATGGGAATCACTTTTCTTGATAGAACAACCATGCAAGTAATTTGACACATCAGACATAATTCAGGAATACAAACACAAATATACCGTACTATCATGTGCTGTGGCTTTCCATGTCTCTCATCTGTTTTTGAAGAATACTATGTCTTGTTGACCTGTCATACTGTATTTCATCCACAATCAAATTTATCATTATAAATTTGCCTAAGTTGAAATCAGACAACTAGAATTTCATGTGATTTCTATCATAGCATAAAGCATGGAGCATAGTGAAGAGCCCAAGGCATTCAGAGATTTAAAAAGATAACAAAACAAGCCAGTGGCAGGTAGGTTCAAAGAGTCTCATATTATTCTGCTGTCTGGGGCCATTGAAGTAGTAAAGCCTGCTAAAAATAAAGTTAGCAGGCATGTATAGATGAAGAGGAAGCAAGTTAGATTAAGCCTGGGTTGTGGAATGAAAACAGGACTTGGAGAAACCAAAGCAGCAAGGGACTTTTTTTATTATTTTAGATGAATGGCTTGGTTTAAGGTTTAAGCACTTTGGGCTGACATTTATTATCTGCACTTCACTTCCTTTATCCAACTCATATCACAGTGTTTGGCAAAAAGATTCAGAATGAAAGGTTTGTACTCAAGCTTTTGTGTATATGACAAGCAACATGGAAACAAATCATAATTATTGCTCAGACAAATTTTGGGCTGAAAGCTTTTCTGATCTTGAAAAAGGAGGCATTTTCTTTTGTAATTCCATGACTTACACATGTAGACCCCAATTTGTGTACACAGCCATTTCTGTAGCTAAACCAATTCTAAGGCTTCATTGTATATGAGAAACAGACACAATTACTATCCATGATAAAAAATTCAGTCAGCATTGGAAGGCACCAAGCCAGAGTCAAGGGAAGATGAATTTCCATTGGCTATCACATTTCCTTTGAAGAGCCAACATACATCAAGCACAAGTGTGCTTGACACTTTAATTTGGCATGTATTGTATTAAGAGGCAATGGCAGGAAGTCATCAGGCATTCAAAGCCTAGGGATGAGCCAAGCAGAATGTAGCACTATGATATCAGCCAGCCTGGTAGCTAAATCAAGTGATTGTAAGCTGAAAATTTGAGTAGCTCAAAGAGGGAAGCACTGAAAATTACTGTTGGGTGTACCTGAAGAGTACCTGGTGTGTGCCCCTGAATTAAAGAGATAAATAAATGTTGCCACTTTATCTTTTCAAAGAAGACAAACCAGTGCCATTTTGTCTTTTAAAGAGTGAGAACAAAATCAAGCAGATTAAATATCTCCAGTTGCTTTGTTCACCTATTGACTGTTGGTTATAGTCTCCCAATGACTTTTCCATCTGTTTTGTATTTGTTTTCAATGTTCATTCTCCTAAAATCCTTCCATTTTCAGAGGAAAATATTAGATCCCTACATTATGTTTTTGATTTTCTTATTCTTGTTTTTTGGAACTAGTGCGACAGAAATATTGTCAAGATAATTGACACAGATAATTAGGTGCTTGAGTGCTGATTGAGCTGGCAAAATTAAAACTGGATCACAAAAATTCTAGCCAGGTATTCCAGGGTGCCTGGTGTGAAATGGTCAATGGGGTCGCAAAGGGTCAGAATCAACTGTGCAAATGAACAACAACAAATTCCAGGTCTGGTAGCAATATCAAGTATCTTTCTTGTATGTAATAGATGATTTTTTTTAAAAAAAAATGAAAAGTAGCAGTTCAAAATCCATTTTCAGTAACAAAGTTGCCACAATTTGTTGCAAAGGAAAACAGAAAAGTCCTGACACAGTTTAAATACTAACAAATTTACCTGGACTACAATCTATTTCCCTAGATGCATCTATATACAGTATATAAAACAGAAGTGTTTGTTTGTCCATAGGCTACCACACCCCTGGACCTATCCTGCTGAAATTTGGCACATACATACCATGGGCTTGGGAGATCAGCACTGTGAGGGTCTTGAAACCCAAGGGGGGCATACACCCTCCAAATTGGGACATAATTGATCTATAAAATGTGTGTGTTTCCCAGTGATGTAATTGAGCTGATGTCATAATCTCAGGTAGGTTGAGATTGTGACATCATCTGACTAGCTCAGGTGTAGCCCTCTGAGCTCAGCTGTAGTTTTTTCAGTAGGAGTGACCTACATACACCTCATGAGGTTTCCAAGAGAGAAAGGCTGGCCTAAGTTAAGGAAAAGAAAAACGCAAGCAAAGCCGGGTAATCAGCTAGTATTATATAAACTTAATCCAACAAAGTTTTTTAGTTTGCAAACTATCAAAGGCATGTCAATTGAATTTGAAATTGAGTGTACATTGTGGCAATGCAGAGTTAGCATTTAAGCTTGATAGATATTTATGAAAGACTAATATAAATTTCACTTATACCGTAAATGTAAAGAAGTAAGTAATATAAACACTGACATAATTTGCAGAGCCACCAAAAATACTGTGGATGTGTGGGTGAAACATTGGGTCAACTGTTTTAATAGATATAATGTATACAAATAAGCATTCCGAGTGATGTGGATAAAAGCCATAAGAACATAAGAAAAGCCTTGCTGGAACAGGCCACAGCCCATCCAGTCCAGCATTCTGTCTCACACAGTGGCTCACCATTTCCTTCAGGGTATTCCCAAGGAGATGCCTTCACCTGCTTAGGATTCCCTGGAAATGGCATTGAGAGATATCCTGCCTATCTCTCCAACCCAGAGGTTGTCCTTAAGTATCCATAATTATAGCCATTGATACCCTTGTCCTCCATGAACTTGTCTAATCCTTTCTTAAAGCTGTCAAGACTGACAGCTGTCACCACTTCTTCTGGCAGGGAGTTCCATAGACCAGTAATCCTCTGGGTGAAAAAGTACTTTCTCTTATTTGTTTGAGAACTAGCACCCAAAAGTTTCATGGAGTTTCCCCTAGTTCTAGTGTTATGCGATAGGGAAAACAGTTTTTCCTTATCTACTTTGTCCACACCGTGCATGATTTTATAAACTTCAATCAGGTCACCTCTTAGACGCCGTCATTCAAGAGTGAAAAGGCCCAACCATTGCAGCCTCAGATGGTAAGGAAGGTGTTCCAGTCCCCTAATCATTCTGGTTGCCCTCCTCTGCACTTTTTCTAACTCCATAATATAGTTCTGGAGGTATGGCAACCAGAACTGTACACAGTATTCCAGATGGGGCCTCACCATAGATTTATAAAGAGGCAAAATGACACTTGCTGACTTATTTTCTATACCCTTCCTAATTATCCCTAGCATTGAGTTTGCTTTTTTCACTGCTGAGGCACACTGGGTTGACACCTTCATTGAGCTGTCCACCAGGACACCAAGGTCCCTTTTCTGGTTTGTTGCAGAGAGTTCAGAACCCATCAGTTTATAAATGTAATTGGGTTTTTTTGCCCCAACATGCATCACTCTGCACTTACTAATGTTGAAGCTCATTTGCCACTCCCCCTGTGTCAAGAGATCCCTCTGGAGCTCTTCACAATCTCTCACAGTTTTCACTACCCTGTATAATTTAGTGTCGTCAGCAAATTTGGCTACCTTGCTTTTTACTCCTACCTCTAGATCATTTATGAAGAGGTTGAAAAGCAGGGGTCCCAGTACTGAACCTTGGGGGACCCCACTCTTTATGTCCCTCCACTTGGAGAAGTGTCCATTTAGTGCTACCCTCTGTTTCCTGTCCCTTAGCCAGTTGCTGATCCAGGACAAGACCTGTCCCTTTATTCCATGACTGGTAAGTTTATTCAAGAGCCTTTGGTGTGGGACCTTGTCAAAAGCCTTCTGAAAGTCCAGATAAACAATGTCAACTGGATCCCCCTTATCCACATGCTTGTTGGCACTCTCAAAAAATTCCAACAGTGAGGCATGATTTGCCCTTGTAAAAGCCATGTTGGCTCTCCTTTAGCAGCACCGTCTCTTCTATGTGCCTATTAATTCTACCTTTTAGGATGGTTTCCATCACTTTACCTGGGACACATGTCAAACTGAGAGGTCAGTAATTTCCTGGCTCACCCCTGGATCCTTTTTTGAAAATTGGTGTTACATTCGCTACCTTCCAGTCATCAGGCACAAAGCCTGATTTGAGGGAAATATTATATATTTTGGCTAGGAGATCAGCAATTTCATCTTTAAGTTCCCTGAGAACTCGTGGATGGATGCCATCTGGTCCTGGTGATTTGTTAGCATTTAGTTTAACAAGACATGCAAGGACCTCCTCCCTGGTTATTTCTATCTGGCTTAATTCTTTGGTTTCCCTCCCTACGAAGATAGGCTCTGTTTTGGGCATGTGGTTTCTGTCTTCTTCAGTGAATATTGAAGCAAAGAATTCATTGAGTCTCTCTGCAATCTCTGTTTCCTCTTTAATAACCCCTTGCCTTCCATTGTCATCTAATGGTCCAATGGCCTTCCTAGTTGGGTTCTTACTTCTTATGTACTTAAAGAAGTCTTTGTTATTTCTCTGAGTATTTTTAGCAAAACGCTCCTCAAAGTCTTGCTTTCCTTTCCTGATTGTTGCCTTGCATTTGTTCTGCCAGAATTTATGTTTCTGCCTGCTGTCCTCATTTGTACAAGCCTTCCATCTTCTAAATGAGCTTTTCTTGCTTTTGATCACTTCCCGAACAGCTCCTGTAAGCCACATCGGAGTCCTCTTGGACCTGGCAGTGCCCTTTTTCCTTTTGGGTATGCATTCCAATTGGGCCTCTGTTATTGTTTTTGTAAACAGCCTCCATACCTCTTGGAGTGTTTGGACTCTCAATTTTCCCTTTCAGCTTCTTTTTTACTAGTTTCCTCATCTTTGGGAAATTTCCTTTTTGAAAATTTAAGGTCTCTGTGTTAGATTTTATCATTGACTTGCCGTCTATGATCAAGTTAAACATAATTGAGTTGTGGCTGTTCCCTATTGGATCAGTCAAATTAACATCTTGCACCAGATCCTGAGTATTACTGAGGACCAAGTCAAGGATTCTTGTACCTATAGTTGGGTCTTCAACCATCTGTCCCAGGGAACAATCATTTAGCATATCTAGGAACTTTATCTCTTTATCATGTTCACCCAGTCTATGTGAGGGTAATTGACGTCCTCCATTATAACCAGGCTTACCTTCTTGGATGCCTCTTTTACAACATTCTCCAACTGACAGTCTCCCTCAAGAGTTTGGGTCGGAGGCCGATAGTATAGGCCTACTGTTAGACCATCCTTGTGGCCTGGTACTCTTACCCACAGAGCTTCTAATGTATACAAGCATTTATATATGCTTTCCTAATACAGTCTTTTGAGTCCAGTTACATAGTTAGACTGCCTCTTGCATCCTTCTGCTAGAGTGCTGGTGACTAGCTCCTTGCTCTGCTCAGTAATTTTTGCATCCTCCTCACTACTCAAGTACACACTTTCCCGAACCGGGTGCTGCCCAGCTCCTGTCAGCTTTCCCCCAGCCATGCCATACCACAACATACATGCCATACCACAACATACATATGTATCTGCATGGACAGCATTAAGACTAATAGATTTTTTTAGCTACCCTTCTAATGGCAAGAGAAGTAGATATGGTGCAGGGGTCATGCAGCAGCAACGATGGGGACTCTGAGATAAATTGTTGACCATAGAAGTGGAGTCTTAAAAGCTAGATGAACCAACTCCACTTTCTAAATGGAGCATCTGCTCTCATACCTATTGTTGGGCTATTAATTTTTTTTATTTCAAACTCCCTAGCTAGCTGAGAGATTTCTCTTTTCTCCCTTCTATATACTGTTCTTCTGTACTTAACTGGCTTCTGGAAGAGTGCTTTTCTTCCTACTTAAGTAAAATGTTGATTACTGAATAGGGACAATATGGATTGTAAGGGTTCAGTGATCAATGACTACTCCACTGTACCAAGATGTCTTGTTCTATCTCAGGAGATAATCCCTCTGAACTGAATGTTATGGGTGGTCAAGTCACAGCTGACTCACAGCAACTCTAATAGGGCTTTCATGGTAAGTGAGAAATTTAAGGGAGGGTTTTTACCCGTTCCTCATCCCCGGTGATTTTTCATGGCTGAACCTCTTGAGTTCTATTCCATCACTCTTTCCACTATACCACATTGGGTATCCCTGAACAGAATTATTTGTTTTCTGAGCAACAAGCAGAAATTCAGGAAGCCTAAGTTGTGCCATGGAGAACAGTTGGGGATAAAATTTCACCTTCACAGCAGAGAAAGAGATTTACCATCAAATTTTGTATCTTGACAGTAAGATTAAGCTGAGGTTTTTGGAAATGTAATTTGCTGCGCTTGATGAGGAGAGACAAAAATAGGCGTTAAGATGGTTAACCATGAAAATGAAGAGAGATATAAGAGAGATTAAGGCAACAAAACATTTTGATATCCTAAAGTATAGGTTTGAATCCAGCTCTAGACCGTTCACAGAACAGGTTGTGTGTGGGTGTGCGTGATAATTGATGACTTAGGTGATGGGTTTGCCAAATTTCTAGCATGTGAAATAGCAAATTACTCATGCATAAATTTTAACAACTATTACTATGTATCTCTGTGGGGTTTTTTTTTTCAGAGTGCGGGCGCGGAAGGGGTTCCGGCCCGCGGCCCACGAGCGGTGGACACCGCTCCTGCTCCTGCCCACTCTGTCGGGCCTACTCCTCTTGGGCCGCAGCCTCTCCCTGGGCCCTCTAGCCTTGGGGGGTGGTGCGGCCCCCTGCCTTGGCAGGTTTCTCCACCAACCCTGCCGGGCTTCGGTGCTGGCCAATGGCCATATGTGGGTCCCGGGGTACAGGGACCTGTACCCATGCCTGGACCAGGCGGGCCGGCCGGCCCTCTGCCCATGGTCAACGTGGACACCTTGCTGGCCCGCATTGCGGCCCTGGAGGCGTCGTTGGCTCGGGCCAGTCAGGCGGGCGCCCCCTTCGGGGTTCCTTTTGAGGCGCTGTCGGCAGGAGGACAACAGCCAGCGGGGAGGGTCGAGCTGCTGCAGGCGCGTGGCGCGGTTTCGGCCACTGCCTCGCAGCTCCCCAGCCAGCAACCAGGTGCGGGTCAAGCCCCGGTGATGAGCTCTACGTCGGTCATGAGCTCTGACGCCCCCAGTGGGGCGGAACCCCCGGTGGGGGCGGCCCGCGGGGGTGCAGCATGTGAGTATACGGTGCAAGCGAGTACATCCACACACATTCCCAATCTAGGGGGGGCCTTTCAATGGCCTTGGCCTCGCGCGGGTGGTGCGGGGGCCACGCTGTCGGCGACCCACCCGGCGACGACGACTGCCACCTTGGGCACTGGGGTGGGCATTGGCCCTTACACTGCAGGGAATGTTCTGGGGGTGGCTGGGTTAGCTCAGGCCCCTTTTACCAGGCCGGCTGTCCCCTTTTCGGCTTTGCCGACGGCAGGGTATTCCTTGCCATTGGGTGATCACCTGGCACAGGCTACTAGGGAAAAGATATGGCGAGGGGAGTACGTAGATATCTTCTCACTCCTGAACAGAGAGCCCACCAAGGAGGAAAGGGAGGGTCAGGATGAGAAGGACAAGGAGCAGGCACGCCGCCGTAAGCCGCCGCGTACCTGGGCCAACTGGCTCCCCGCTTATTTAATATACATGGCGGTATATTTGAGGGCGCGGCCGGATTTAGCTATTCCCATGGTCCAATATTTGGACAACATATATAGGGCGATGGTCGATTTCCCGGGCCCCTCATGGCTAGCATATGATGAGGAATTCCGTATGAGGATTCCCCTCCACCCCGAGATGAGATGGGATGAGCCGTGCCAGAGGCTGTGGCTTTTGTATATGACACCCACACGCCCTGCCCCGGGGGATAGATACCATTGCGGACATGCGGTCCAGCGAGCGGCTCCAGCGCAGGTTACCCGCCAGGCGGCGGGGCAGGGGGTTCCAGCCCGCCTGCTGTGCTGGACTTTCTCGTCAAATGGTTCCTGCAATCGAAAGAACTGTAGGTATAAGCATGAGTGTCCCACATGTTCTGGCCCCCACGCAGCCTCTGCTTGTCCCAGGCCTGGGGGGGCGCGAGGCAGAGGGAGGGGTGGACAGTGGGCTGGCAAGGCTGCCACGGATGGAGCTAGTTCTCCAAAAGGCCCCCTCCCCAATTAAGGTGGACATGCTGGAGCGCTGGCTCGCATCGTACCCGAAGGGGGAGGACGGGGAGTATCTCCTTCAAGGTTTTAAGCAGGGATTTCGTATCCCTTTTATGGGTGATAGGTCTCCTCAGGATGCTCCCAACCTTTTATCCCTCAGAGGAAGGGAGGAGGTGGCTGCGGCCAGCATTAAAAAGGAGTTAGACGCGGGCAGGGTCGCTGGACCTTTCCCCGCACCCCCGTTTCTCAATCTAAAGGTCTCGCCACTGGGTTTGGTCCCCAAAAAGTCCCTAGGTGAGTTTCGCCTTATTCATCATTTGTCCTACCCAGCCGGCCGATCGGTCAATGATGCTATCCCTGATGACCTTTGTTCAGTCAGGTATACATCGTTTGACCATGCGCTGCGCATGGTGCGCTCGTGTGGCCCGGGTGCCCTGCTGGCCAAGTGTGACATTAAGTCAGCTTTTCGCCTCTTGCCAGTGCACCCGGGTGACTTTGAGTTGCTGGGTTTTAAATTTAACGGGGGATATTATTTTGATAAGGCCATGCCTTTTGGCTGCTCCATATCATGCTCGGCTTTCGAGCGTTTTAGTACCTTCCTAGAGTGGGCTTTCGTCCGCAGGTCAGGGTCCCGGTCTGTAGCCCATTACCTGGATGACTTTTTATTCGGGGGTGAACGGGGCTGGGACACGTGCGCACGTCTCCTCAACACATTTCAGACGCTAATGGAGGAACTTGGTGTCCCTTTAGCGCCCGAAAAGACCGAGGGCCCATCGACCAAGCTAGTATTCCTGGGGGTTGAGATTGACACAGTAATGCAGGCTTCTAGGTTGCCGGGTGATAAGGTGTCCAGGATAGTGGCCCTTATCTCAGAATTGCTGGCCAAGCGTAAGGCATCCCTGAGGGAACTGCAGGTGCTACATGGGCACCTTAATTTTGCTTGCAGGGTGGTCGCACCGGGCAGGGCTTTTGCCCGGCGCTTATGCGACGCCATGGCAGGGTTATCCAGGCCCCACCACAGAGTCAGGCTCACCCGGGGTATCAGGGCAGACATGTTCGTCTGGTTGCAATTCCTGAGGGAGTTTAATGGGGTCTCATTTTGGAGGTCTGACCTCCTGACATCTCCCAATTTCCAGATCCAGTCTGATGCCTCAGGATCCCTGGGTTATGGGATGTACTTCAATGGGAAGTGGGCCTATGGTGGGTGGCCACCGGCATGGGCAGGCACAGGTCGCCTGCGGGATCTCACATACCTGGAATTTTTTCCCGTTCTGGGGGCTTTGATGCTATGGGGCGAACAGTGGGCTAATTCGGTGGTGCATTTCTGGTGTGACAATGCGGCTGTTGTACACATTGTCAATGCACAGACTTCCAAATCGCCCAGGGTCATGGATCTAGTGCGCCATTTTGTGCTGCGCTGCCTGCGCCTCAACGTCTTGTTCAGGGCCAGGCATGTCCCAGGGATTAATAATGATATTGCTGACGCTTTGTCCCGCCTGCAGATCTCCCGGTTCCGCGCCTTGGCCCCGGATGCGGAGGAATTTCCCTCGCCACTCCCGGACGAGATGTGGACTATTGGCAAGGAGAGGTGAACCGGGCGATTGGCCTGTCACTAGCGCCACGCACGCGTAAGGCGTATCAACAAGCATTCAATTCGTACAGGGCATTTGCTACTCAATTTCTCTTGCCAGAGACCTGGCCTATCCCGGTGGACCATGTTCTGCGGTTCATGGTTCACCTGCATGCACAGGGCCTCGCACCTCGCACCATAGCATCCAAGCTCTCGGCGTTGGCTTTTATGGCCAAAGTGGGGGGTCATGTGGATACCACCTCTGACTTCCGGGTGAGACATGTTTTGGAGGGGTGGGTGCGCGAGCGCGGGCGTTGCCCGGACGACCGGCACCCCATTTCCCCAGGGGTTCTTACCCAGTTGGCCCGGGGCTGGCCAGGCCTCTGTTTTGATCATTATGAGGCAGCCCTTTTCCATGCAGCCACAACGGTGGCATTTTTTGGAGCGCTCCGCATCGGCGAACTTGTGATGCTGTCTAAGGCGGATGCAAGTTGTAGGGCACTGGAACTCGAAGATGTCTATGTTGCCAAAGACTGGGCCCAGTTGAGGATACGCTCCTCTAAAACAGATCAGCATGGCGTAGGCAGTGGTGTAAGACTGCTACGGTGTTCTTTGGCAGACATCTGTCCGGTTGGTGCCCTACAGGAATACCTGGCACTGCGTGGCATGCACCACGGCCCGTTTTTCTGTCACCAAGATGGGTCTCCCCTTACTAAATTTCAGTTTTGGAAGGTGACAGCCAGAGCCCTCACCAGGGTGGGCCTACCAGGTGCCCGTTATGGCACACATTCGTTCCGTATTGGTGCAGCCTCTACAGCAGCTGCTTTTGGGTACTCTGGGGCTGACATACGCAGCATGGGGAGGTGGGGCTCGCAATGTTTTCAGTTTTATGTGCGCCCACTCCCGCCATGAGTACCAATCCAGTCACCTTACCGCCTTTTTTCTCAATTTTTCTTACAGACCCTGGGTGTCGTATTACACCGGTGACAGTATGGCTGGTGGGCCACAGCTATGTGCACAGGGCAGCGCGTTACGCTGCGGCGACAGAGTGGGGACCCCGACTGGGACTGGGTGACCACGCCAGTCTCGCATGGCATGGTAAGCCTGGGATGTTATGGCGGGAGCTGCGGCCTTTCCTTTTTTCTGGCCTGGGTGCTGACCCGCCTGACATTCTAATCATCCACCTGGGGGGCAATGATTTGTGCCAGGTCACCGGCTTATCGCTCAAGCATGCGATTTGCGAGGAACTCGCCTACTTGCATTATGTCTGGCCTGCCACAACCCTGGTTTGGTCGGACATTGTTCCGCGCCATTCTTACAGAGGGGGCGTTAACCTCCTGGCCCTGGCGGGTAGCACTGGTAAGGTAAACAGTATGACCCACAAGTATCCGGCAGGTTCGCAATTGACTGGACAACACTAGACAGGAATAAATTAGTTAAACGTTGTCCGGTCAACGACGAACCAGGCGATGGGGTGATGACGATTGCTAACCAGCATGCATCACCCCTGTGATTTCACGGATACGCGTCAGAGGGTGGGGTCATAAGTTAGTTATTGACTACGGTCAACAATTTGTTTGTTGTCAACAAACAAATTGATACAAATTGATACATTGTAACCAATTGCCGTTGGCAATTTTGGGGTGGTACCTTACCAGTGTTACTTCGGCCTGCTTGCCTTAGGAATTATGATTGGTCGTTTTACCAATACAAATTTATAATTCGGACTAGGGCATTGAATCAATAAATGTGGCCCTATGCTGTTATCCACTTTCAATGTTGTCTGTGTCCGTTATTGGGGGGGTGCGCCTGCAATGCAAGCGCGGCGCCAAAATGGCCGCCGCGCCCTTTGCGGGGCCCCCCACAGGACAGAGAATCCGGGTAGTTAGGGGCGTGGCCAGCTCCCTTATAAAAGGGGTGGCCACGAGGCAGCCGAGCTCCCATTTTACCTCAGCGACGGAGCGGAGAAGTTTTTTCCCCTCCACCCCCTCCCTAGTTAACAGTGTGATATTATGGTCGCTTCGGGGCCGGGTGGGAATTTTTGGTTGGGACCCATATTGGCTCCGGGTCCTGGCTTTTTTGCCCATCCCACACTGTTGCTATGGTTTGATATAGGGGTCTTTCTGTGTTCCTACTGTTGACTTTGGTCACATTGGCGGGTAGCACTGGTAAGGTAAACAGTATGACCCACAAGTATCCGGCAGGTTCGCAATTGACTGGACAACACTAGACAGGAATAAATTAGTTAAACGTTGTCCGGTCAACGACGAACCAGGCGATGGGGTGATGACGATTGCTAACCAGCATGCATCACCCCTGTGATTTCACGGATACGCGTCAGAGGGTGGGGTCATAAGTTAGTTATTGACTACGGTCAACAATTTGTTTGTTGTCAACAAACAAATTGATACAAATTGATACATTGTAACCAATTGCCGTTGGCAATTTTGGGGTGGTACCTTACCAGTGTTACTTCGGCCTGCTTGCCTTAGGAATTATGATTGGTCGTTTTACCAATACAAATTTATAATTCGGACTAGGGCATTGAATCAATAAATGTGGCCCTATGCTGTTATCCACTTTCAATGTTGTCTGTGTCCGTTATTGGGGGGGTGCGCCTGCAAAGTCTTTAAATTTCATAGCTCATGGACTATAGAAGGAGCTTTAGGGTCTAGTAACATACATCACTGGCCAAAAAACAGAGAACTAAGATCAACAATTTAGCTGCATCAGATATTCAGTATAGTCAGACAAATGTTAAGTTTTTGTGATCACCCCATTGATTTAGGTGAAAATACATTTGTACCTCTCTCCATTGAGGATTTTGAGATCTTTAAAGAGCTTCCATAAGTATTTATGGTTTACACTTTTTTTTTGCATGAGAAGAATCATTTCATACATTTTTTGGGTAAGATAACATTCAGTGCTTTGTCCCAGTGTATGCAAAAATTGATCAGCATTGGCAAACAGAAGAATCTCATTCAACCAGTAACAGAATGACGTTGAAATACATCCCATCATTTACCTTTTCTCCATACTATTATAAATTAAAAGATGAATCACTTTAAATATTTCCAAAATATTCATGAACTGAATGCATTAACTTACTTGTAATTGTGCTCTAATTACATTGAGAGTACTCAATCCATTTAATAGCTAAAAATTTATTGCAAACAAAATCACATAATTTTAAATATTTCTTGGCTTCTCAGTTCAGCCTTGATGATAACCTTGGAAATATTCTGTTTATTATTAACATTATTTTGATTATGTTATATATTTTATTTTGACTGAAGAAATAGCTAATTTGTACATCTGATGGCCACACATTAAAAAATGGATATAATTACTTTATGTTCTTGGCAATCTTAAGTAATCACATATATCAGCAAAATATTTTCCAAGGCGGGAGGTTTGATTTTCGAGTACTGCAGGACAGAATGAGCTCCCATCTTTGACCCAGCTCCTGCCAACCTAACAGTTTAACAGCAAGAAATTGCAAGTAGATAAATAGGGACCACTTCGGTGGGAAGGTAAACAGTGTTCCGTGCACTCCAGTGTCTAGTCATGCCTGCCACATGACCACAGAAACATCTGCAGAAGCAGACTGTGCTGGCTCTTCAGCTTTGAAACAGAGATGAGCACTGAACCCTAGAGTTGGATACGCCTGGCTTTCGTGAAAGGGAAACTTTTACCTTTACCTTTTATGTTCACCGAAAGTTTATTTTACCTCACTACTCAAAACAACCTATCTAATCATAAAATTAGAAACCTGGAAGTGGCATTAGGATTCAGAAAGGGAAATCAAGCCACAATCCTTGATAGATGCCCATCAAACTCCTGCTAATATTTTAAATAAATAAATAAACTTTCAACAAAGGAGAGTCTACCACCTTCTGAGATGACTTAATCCACTGTCAAAGAGGACTTAGATCAGGATATTTCTCCTAATATTCAGTCAGAATCTCTTTTTCTTATATGGCAGTGATGGAGAACCTTGGCACTCCAAATGTTCTTGGACTTCAGTTACCAGAAGCCTTAGTCAGCACACCTGCTGATCAGGGCTTCTGGGAATTGAAGTTCAAGAACAGCTGGAGTGCCAAGGTCCGCCATCGCTGCTATAAGGTGAATCCATTGGTTTGGTGCTTATCTGCGAAGCAGCAGAAAACAAGCCAAGACTTCCTTCAGATATTTGTATCACTTCTGTTTTCTTCTTTTTTTCCAAGCTAAAAAGTGTAATCTCCTCAACTGTATGTAATTTCCCCAACCTTGTGAATTTTCCTTAATTTTCTCTACCCACCCCCACCAGTTTCTACACCTTCTACTATGTTAGTTGCTTTCTTTGGGACATATTCCATTCATTGATTTCCCTCTTAAACTAAGATGTCCAGAATTCAACAGAAATGAATACTCCAGGTGAGGTCTAACTAAAGTGGAAGAGAGTGGAAGTTCCCTTGATTCTGGATATTATACATTTACCTGGAATGGCATTATCTGTTTTGCTGCTGCATTATACTTTTGATTATCTGTTTTGCTGCTGCATTACATTTTTGATTTAGGCTTAGCCTATGGCCTAATTAAACCCTTCTATGTCTTTTGCATATACATTACAGTGCATGAAAAATCATTCCAACCTCTTCTCTTCTTTTAAGCACAAAAATATGCTTTTGCAGAGTAAATAGAATAAATCCATGAGTCTTTGTCTATAACAGTGATGGCAAACCTTGGCACTTCAGATGTACTTGAACTTCAATTCCCAGAAGCCATGATCAGCCGGAGTACTTACTCAGGCTTCTAGTAATAGAAGTCCAAGAACACCTGGAGTTCTAAGGTTTGCCATTGCTGGTCTATAACTATGAGATCGGTGAGTATTTAACTACAACTCAGAAGATGGAATCAGGACTTTAGACTGGAGAACAGGATAGATTTAGTACACTAACAAACTGCTGTGAACAGAAAAGTGTTGTCAACATTATAAAATTACATTGTACTTTGATGGTCTGAAACAATCACATTTTATTGATGTGAAAATAATTGAGCAGCTGAAATTGATTCTTGATGTGGCTCCATTTTGGCTAAATTTGAGAAATCCTCTACAAAAGAACATCATTCACATTGGGACATAACACAGGTAAATAACATCAACAAATTCATTGATCTGCTAGAGGTGCAACAACATTTCCCCTGTAAAGTCAAGGCTGAACCTATAGCATCCAGAAGAGTCAGAAGCATTTCTGATATTGTGGCACCTGCTCCAAAAATAATTTGAAGCCGCCAATATAAGTACAGTTATGTATTTTTGACTTCTTTTCTCTATTTTGGTTTCTTCTAAGGAATATGCATTTCAAAAGTTACAGCCTTCTGTTGTTCTGATGTTCTTTTGGACTCATTAAAGAAGGATGTAATGATTATATTAGATTTATGGAACTGTGAGGATAGAAAGTATTTTTTCCTTATTTGAAACTAGGAAGAATTTTACATTGGATAAGAATAAGGCCTGCTGAATCTGACATGCTGTTCACACAGTGGCTGATTGATTCTACGAAGAGTCCATAAGAAAGAAATGAATATACAGTAATTGCACCTTCCATCCTGTTGTAGAGTCTTGGGGACAAAGAAGAGGGTTGGCCAAGGTCCACACATTCTGTGAATTAAACACAAGTTCATGAATAGTATAATAGATTTTTCTAACTTTACTGTATATATTGAGCAGTTGCTACAAACTGTGACACCTTCTTCAGAATGGTGAGTGAGAGAAGATATACTCCTTTAGACTGCTTCCACTGAAAACTGTTTGAAGATACAATAGCTGTATTATTTGCTCCTGAAAGATTTTACGATAAAAAATATTAAATGAGTGGGGTTTTTAGACAGGAACTAGGAGTACAGAAGTGAAAGGAAGACAAGAAATATACCTTCAATAAACCGAATGCCACTTCATGTAAGAGAATTTAGGATCCATTTCAATAGATTATGGTTCACAAAATCTTGGGTAAAAAAATTAACACACATTGATACAATGAAATAATTTTACTTTTTGGAAACTGTTTATTACATTTTGAATCCAACCATGCATAATTCTTAAACACTAGAAATCTGACAGGGTATACGAGGTTGTGTGAGCTAAGCAAACATCATTTGAAGGACTGGCACTTGAGTCAGCTACTCCCTGGCAAGTGATTTATCCAATAACACACCTCTTCCTCTTTTGAAATGACATTATTGCAACCTATTTTTATATCACCCAGTTGCCTGTAAAATGTGATGCTTTGATTGGCATCTATTTCTGCAGTAACTACAGTTCTTTATAATACTTTGTTTCCTAGGAATTTTATCATAGCAGTTGTCTGGCAGTTTCTAGCAAACTAATCAATGGTGCTTTCTTGTCACTGATTCAATGTTTCATGCTTGAAAGGAAGATCTTGCTTCTTTTTTAAAAGGGTGTTCACAAACCAAATGATGCATTAATGTGTTCTCTTAAAGTTGAATCTTGTTTTAAATGCAGCTGTATCTCTGACTTGATGACTGCTTTTCTAGTGCATATGACAGCTCGATGATGTGTTCTTAGGAAGGGGTCCAAAATTCTAAGAGAGCATAATGGGATTATTTTGCTCAAGAACTGGATAAAGAATTGATAAATGTTGACCCTCAGCCAGAAAATTATGAAGATATTGTTGAACTGGTGATGATTATATTTCTTAGATTCCAAGGTGATGTAGAACATCTTATATACCTGGATTGGATTAGGATTCAAAGGTTCTTCTCAAGAAGTATGAATGATTTTTTGTAATTGATCTCTTCTCAGGGGAGACAATACAAACAGGGGAAAAGCTTCTCCAAGCCATATCAACATCAAGAACAGAAAGATGGTGCAGCCTCTTACAAAATTTGGCCATGAAACAGAATTGTTGTTGTTGTTCAGTCGCACAGTCGATTCCAACCCTTTGCGACCCCATGGACCATTTTCCTCCAGGCACCTCTGTCCTCCACCATCTTCCTCAGCCCGCCCAGCTCTGTGCCCACTGTGTCTACAATACCATCTATCCATCTCATCTTTGGACGTCCTCTTCTTCTCTTGCCCTCTACCGTTCCCAGCATCAGAGCCTTCTCAAGTGAGTCTTCCTTTCTCATTTGATGTCCAAAGTACTTCATCTTCATCTTCACTATTTGTCCCTCCAAGGTTTGTCCCTCAGGTTTGATTTCCTCCAGTATTGACCTGTTTGTTCTCTTTGCTGTCCAAGGGACTCTCAGGACTCTCCTCCAACACCACATCTCAAAGGCATCTATTCTTCTGCGCTCAGCCTTCCTAATGGTCCAGCTCTCTCACCCATACATTACCACTGGGAATACCATTGCTTTGACTATGCGAATTTTTGTTTTCAAGGTGATGTCTCTGCTTTTCACTATATTCTCCAGGTTTCTCATAGCTTGTCTCCCCATAATCAGTCGTCTTTTTATTTCATGGTTACAGTCACCATCTGCAGTGATCTTAGATCCTTTTAGAAAAGTAAAATCTGTCACTGCTTCTACTTCTTCCCCATCAATTTTCCAGAAATGGATTGAACCTGTTGACATTATCTTGGTTTTCTTAATATTAAGTCTCAAGCCAGCTTTTGCACTTTCCTCCTCCAATCCAATCAAGAGGTTCTTTAGGTCTTCCTCACTGCCATTTCTGCCATTAGGGTGGTATCGTCTGCATATCTCAAATTGTTGATGTTTCTCCCAGCAATTTTGATCCCATACTGTGATTCCTCCATCCCTACATTGCGCATTATGTGCTCTGTGTATAGATTGAACAAGCAGGGTGATAAAATGCAACCTTGTCTCACTCCTTTTCCTATTCCAAACCACTCTGTCATTCCGTGTTCTGTCCTAACTGTTGCCTCTTGGTTCGTGTACAGATTTCTCATGAGGCATATGATGTGCTCTGGTATTCCCATCTCTTTAATTACTTGCCACATCTTGTTGTGGTCCACACAGTCAAATGCCTTAGTGTAGTCAATAAAACAAAAGTACACTTGTTTCTGGTATTCCTTTGTTTTCTCCATGATCCAGCGTATGTTGGCAATGTGATCTCTAGTCCCCCTGCCTCTTCTGAAACCAGCCTGCACCTCTGGTAATTCTCTCTCCACATGCTGTTGAAGTCTATCCTGTATTATCTTGAGCATCACCTTGCTGGCGTGTGGGATGAGTGCAATTGTTCAATAATTTGAACATTCTTTGGCATTGCCCTTTTTTGGGATTGGAACATATACTGATCTTTTCCAATCCTGTGGCCACTGTTTTGTTTTCCAAATCTGCTGGCATATTGAATGCAGTAGTTTGACACCATCATCTTTTAGAGCTTTGAAAAATTCAACTGGAATACCATCATCTGAAACAGAATAGTAACTAAGTTATTCTGCCCCCATGGAAGAGTAAACTCACTCCTGACCAAATTGCACATCATCTGTTTTTAAATGGGAAAACTACAGGAAGACTCAAATAAATGAAATCTGAATGGTATAAAGAGGAGAAAGATCATCTTGCCTCATCTTTGGCATATGAAGAATTGAGAACTGCTATCCAAAAGATAAAGAATAATAAGGCTGTAGGCTTTGATGACATAAGGTTGAAACAAATAAAACATTTAGCCCCATAATCATTAATTAGATTCTAAAACTGATGAATATTTATGTGGATAGGATTCTGTAAACAAACAGACAGACAGACAGACAGACAGACAGACAGACAGACAAAAAGGTTATTCTAAATGGCACTTTGTAATTCTGTTTTCCAGAAAAGATTTCTGTATAACTGCTTACCAAGAACAAGGAAGTACTTTGTGCATTTTCCTATCACAAACTTTCAAATGTTTATAATTGCAAGGGGAAAGTTTCCAGCTCACAATTCATGCATCCATTGGCTTGGCACCAGTCACTTGTTTCTTACAGAAAGCAACTCAATCCATCATTAGATATGACTTACATAAGATACCCATTGAGATGCCCTGGACCAATGCTAGCCTCCATTTAAAACAGAGGATACTCCAACTAGACCTGTAGTTGAAACAGTGTGTGCTGTGGTTTTGGTTCAATGTCAATTAGACATTTCTAGTAGTCTGTAATATTTGTCAAGAAATTGTTTGCAACCATATAAGTAATATATGTTTCCCAGAATCATTATATTACATGTTGCTAGTCTCTTGGTGCCTTCCACTGCATTTAGAGATGTCGGATGTGCAACTTGGGAAGCAAAAGCTATCTAATCTATCTATTTTTTAAAAAGTAAGAATAGGGTATAGATTTAAACACTTTGCAGGCGCACCCCCCAAAGAAAGACTCAGACACCGGTATATGGATAAAGGCATCGGGCCACTTTTATTGAATAATGCCCTAGTCCGAATTATAACTTTCAATTGGTGTATTCATCCAATTGTAATTCTTTAAGGCAAGCAGGCCGCAGTAACACTGGTAAGGTTCCTCCCAAAATGCCAATGGCAATTGGCTACATGTAACTATTTGTATCAATTTGTTTGTTGACACAAACAAATTGTTGACCGGAGTCAATAAACTATCTACTGACCCCACCCTATGACGTGTATCCATTAAATCTCAAGGTGATGAAGGCTGTTAAGCTCCTGCCATCACCCCTTGCCTGGTTCGTCGTTGACCGGCCAAAGCTATTACCCCTGTACCTGTCTAAGTGTTGGCCAGTCAATTGCGAACCTGCCGGATACCTATAGGTCATAAATCTTTACCTTACCAGTGCTACCCGCCACACGGGGAGGCGTCTATGATGACTCACTGCCCCCCCCAGACCGTCAGCTCGGTCATCAGGCCTGCTTGCAAATCTTCCAGAAAGAGGTTCATCCCTCCAGCCGACAGATGGACCCCATCCCCTGCATAGAGATCATAATTTTGCAAACTTATCCTGGGATGCCGGATGGCCGTCCCCAAACCCTTGTCTGTCAAGAACCGGAAACAGCCCTGTTCACCGAGCGGCGAGCGCGGTCAAGGGCACGGAGGTCAATACCTCCCCTGTAATTATGTTGCGGCATGATGTCTGACCATAGCAGCCGTGTGGATGGCCAAACATAATGCAAATAGGCTAGGTCACTGCAGATCGTGAATTTTAATGAAAGGCCAGTGACCTGGGCAAGGTCATTGCCACCGAGGTGCAGTACAAGGACTTCAGGCGGTTCAGCATCCCTGATGGAAAACAGGAATGGCAACAGTTCCCGCCATCTCATTCCGCGCTTACCGTACCAACGCATACGTGCGGTTGCATGTAGTCCAAGCTGGGGTCCCCACTCTGTCGCCGCAGCATACTGTGCTGCCCAGTGCACGAAACTGTGGCCCACCAGCCATACTGCCACCGGTGTGCGGGTACACACAGGGTCTGTAAAAGAAGAAAAGAGAAGAATGACTTAGCTGGTACTCATACCTGAAGTGGGCGGACGTACAATGCAAAACGCATGGATCCCCATCTTCCCATCCGGCGTATATCAGCCTCAGAGTACCCAAACGCAGCCGCAGTTGATGCAGCGCCTATCCTAAATGAATGGGTGCCGTAACGAGCCCCGGGGAGGCCAACACTGGTTAGTGCCATACCGGTCACCTTCCAAAATTGGAATTTAGTCAGGAGAAACCCATCCTGGTGGCAGAAAAATGGGCCAGGGTGCGCGCCACTTACTGCCAAAAACTCATGTAGGGCACCAACCGGACAGATGTCTTCAATGGAACATCGTAGCAGTCTAAAGCCACTGCCTACGCCGTGCTGATCAACCTTTGAGGACCGTATCCTCAACTGAGCCCACTCCTTAGTGACATAGACATCGTCGAGTTCCAGTGCCCTACGAGTCGCATCCGCCTTAGACAGTGGTACCAACTCACTGATGCGGAGCCGTGGTAGCCGCATGAAAAAGAGCCACCTCATACCTATCATAACACAAGTTATGCCAGCCTCGTGCAAGGTGGGTCAGGACCTCTGGTGAAATTGGGTGACGAGTGTCCGGGCGGCGGCAACGTTCCCGTATCCACCCCTCCAAAACATGACGTATGCGGAAATCATTCATGCAGTCAGTGAAGCCCCTCACTTTGGCTATAAATGCCAGTGCCGACAGCCTGGATGCTATAGTACGAGGAGCCAGACCCTGACTGTGAAGATAGACCATAAATTGTAAAACCTGTTCGACTGGTATGGGCCACACTTCAGGCAACTATAGTTGCTGACAAAAGGTTCTAAATTGTACAAAAGCATGTTGATACGCCTTACGCGTGCGAGGTGCCAATGACATGCCGATCGCCTGGTTCACCTCTCCTCGCCAAACGTCCAAATCTCGGCTGGGAGTGGCGAGGGAAATTCCTCTGCTTCCGGAGCCAAGGCACGGAACCGGGAGATCTGCAGGCGGGATAAAGCATCAGCAATATCACTATTAATGCCTGGCACATGTCTGGACTTAAACAGCACATTGAGGCGTAGGCTCCTTAACACAAATTGACGAACCAAGGCCATAACCCTAGGTGATTTGGACATCTGAGCGTTGACAATGTGCACCACTGCCGCATTGTCACACCAAAAATGGACCACTGAGTTGGCCCACTCCTCGCCCCATAGCATCAAAACCCCCAGGATGGGAAGGAACTCGAGGAAGGTAAGATCGCGGAGGCGATCCGTGCCAAGCCATGCTTGAGGCCATCGGCCATAAGCCCACCTCCCCCTCAAAATAAATCCCATATCCCAGGGAGCCGGAGGCATCTGACTGTACTTGAAATCTAGGGCAGACCATAAATCTAGGGCAGAAAGATACCCCGTTGAAATCCTGTAGGAATGTAAGCCAAACCTAAAGGTCCGCCCGTATGCCCCTGGTCAGTTGGACCCTGTGGTGGCGCTTTAACAAGCCAGCCATGGCATCACACAGGCGCCGGGCAAATGCTCTGCCGGGTGTCACCACCCTGCAGGCAAAGTTAAGATGGCCATTAAGTACCTGTAGCTCACGAAGGGACACTTTACGCTTGGCCATCAATGCCAAAATCATCGCGGAGATCCGGGTGACCTTATCCATGGGTAACCTGGATGCCTGTGCGACCGTGTCAATTTCAATTCCTAGAAAAGTGAGCTTAGTAGCTGGGCCCTCGGTCTTTTCGGGCGCTAAGGGGACACCCAGTTCCCGCATTAGTGAGGAGACGCGTGCACGTGTCCGAGCCCCGTTCACCCCCGAACAAAAAGTCATCGAGGTAATGGGCTACAGACCGAGACCCTGACCTGCAAACAAAGGCCCACTGAAGAAATGTACTAAAATGTTCGAATGCTGAACATGAAATAGAGCAGCCAAAAGGCATGGCCTTATCTACATAGAACTTCCCTTGGAATCTAAAACCCAATAGCTCAAAGTCCCCTGGGTGCACTGGCAGTAATCGGAATGCCGATTTAATGTCACCTTTTGCCAGGAGGGCACCGGGACCACATGAGCGTACCATCCGTAGAAACGACGTGTATCTGACCGAACAAAGGTCATCAGGAATCGCATCATTGACCGAAGAACCCGCAGGGTATGACAGATGGTGGATTAAACGAAATTCACTTGGGGTCTTCTTAGGTACTAACCCCAGAGGGGAAATCTTCAAGTTAGGGAAAGGCGGTTCAGAGAAGGGGCCCGCTACCCTCATAGCCTCCACTTCGTTAGCAATGCTCAGTGCAGCTACCTCCTCATTGCCTTTCAGGGAAATTAAATTAGGGGCATCTTGGGGTCCTCGAACACCCCTGAACGGAATACGAAAGCCCCACTGGAAACCCTCCAGTAGGTACCTCGCATCCTCCCTTTTTGGATAAGCTGAGAGCCATCGCTCCAGCATATACACATTAACTGGGGAGGGGGCCTTTTGAGTGGCTAGCTCCGTCAGAGGAAGCCATGACCGCCCCCTGTCCACCTCTACCTCTGCCCCATGACCCACCAGCCCGCAGGCACGCGGAGGCGGCAAGAGGGACACTCATGTCGGAAACGACACTGTCACTTATTGCACACGCCGTTAGCTGAGAAGCTCCAACACAGCAAGCGGGCTGGAACCCCCTGCCCCGCCGGCTGGCGGGGAGCCTGTGTTGGAGCAGCTCGCTGCACAGCATGGCCACAATGGTACCTATCCCCAGGCGCCGTGCGCGTGGGAGTCATGTTCAAGAGCCACAATTTCTGGCAAGGCACATCCCACCTCATCTCAGGGTGTAGGGCCACCCTCATTCTAAATTCCTCATCGTAAGCCAACCACGATGGGCCAGGGAAATCGACCATCGCCCTATAAATATTGTCAAAGTATTGGATCATCGGAATGGCCAGGTCAGGCCGGGCCCTCAGGTATACCGCCATATATATAAGATATGCCGGCAACCAGTTGGCCCAGGTGCGCGGTGGCTTACGACGACGGGACAGCTCTTTGTCTCTGTCGTCCTGTCCCTCCCTCTCTTCCTTAGTGGGCTCATGGTTCAATAGGGAGAATATATCTACATACTCCCCTCGCCAAATCTTATCCCTCGTGACCTGTGACAAATGATCACCCAGGGGCAAAGAATAACCAGCCATCGGTAAAGCCATCGACGACACATTCTGTATAGAGGGTATACGCAGCGGGACCTGGACAGCCCTTGCGAAGCTCGGCACGGCCCCAGGGGCGGACACCCCCACCCTAAACGAGGCACCATTTTGGAACCAGGGGTTACTGGGATAATGTGATAACTGCTGCCCACCCGCATCAAGTTGACGCGGCCATGGCCACTGAACCCCCCCAGTGTAAGTGGACAGTGGTGGTGGTGCACTAAATTGAACCTGATACTCACTAGTCGCACCCCCGTGAGCCGCCCCCACCGGGGGTTCCGGCCCACGGTGGGTGCCGGAGCTTCCGACCGGAATCGAGCTCTGAGACCACCCCTGGCTGCTCCCAGCCTGTACATCAGGACAGACGGGGAGCTGCGAGGCACCAGCCGGTGCTGGCCGGACAGCCTCAAGCAGCTCGACCCGGTTGGCCGCCCGCTGAAGCATCCCGGCCGGCAAGTTGGCCGGGGTCGACGAAGGGGCCCCTGTTGAAGAAGCGGTAGCACCCCCCTCAGAAGGTGGCTGGGCAATGCCCAAAGATGCTTCCAGCACTGCTATACGTGCTATCAAAGCATCCACTGCCTCGGAGCCACCCGTGTAAGGTGGGCCGGGTGGGCCGGAAGGCCCACTAGGCAGTTGGGACAAAGGCAACCCGTGGGGGGGCCGGAGGAGCTGTGGGGCGGACACCCGCACCAGGGCCCCCTGGGCCAACCTGTCCTGGGCCCTGCAAAGACGCGCTCAGGGCCAAATCCCCCGAGGGGCCAGCCTGGACCTGCCCAGCTATGAAGCTGACACCCGGCTGCCAAGTGGTAGCCTGACCGGCTATCACTGCCCTGCCGTGGGGGCGCAGCCCTGGTCCTCCGACCCGAAGGCTGGCCCCCATCCGATGAAGGGCCGGTAAAAGCCCTTCCCCTCGGCCGCAGCTTCAATGCTGGAGCTTTTCGCTTGGGGGCCATGTCTCCCTAAAATAATATGCGCCAAAGGATCCCTATCCAGGGATGGAGCTCCTGCGTTAAAGTACTGCAGTAGCTAAGAGATAAATCTAAAACGGAGGTCTTTTTCTTTTCCCAGCCAGGAATCGAGCTCACAGGCTAAAAGGAGAACGCGACGGAGAAAACTTCTCCTCTCCGTCGTAATTCTAAAATGGCAGCTCGGCTGCCTCGTGGCCACCCCTTTTATAGAAGGGTGGCCACGCCCCCTAACTCACCCGGATGTCTGAGTCCGGGTGGGCGCCCCCGCAAAGAGCGCAGCGGCCATTTTGGCACCGCGCTTTCATTCTCCTAAATTGTGTGTTTGTGCACTTGAATGCATACATGCATCTCTGTGTGTGTACGTGTGTTTAATTCCATAGCAAATGTTTGTTTAAATGGCTTGGTAAGTTTATTTTCAGATGCATTAACTTTTTTTATACATGATGTGATACAGAAACTAATCCAGAGTTTAAAGAAAACTCTAGCTGTGCATTTGCATGAACGTCAGCCTTTTTGACTGTAGTACTTATCTCATTTGGAGATGTAGAAAAAGCAGTGAAGAGACAGCTGTGTTTATCTGATTTGTGCACATGGATGAGGCAACGAACTTCAGAGAAAGAAAAATTTTAAGCTCTTATGTCCAGCTGCGTTGGAATTTACAGCTGTGCAACAAACTAGGCTATCTGAAGTGATTCTATAAAATACTATTCATTTTCCCATGTAATACAAAGTTCAGGGATCTAATTTTGATCTATGATCCAAAATATGCATATGTTTTTATTTTTTACAATAGTAATGAAGTTATTTGCTTTGCAATCATATGATATTCTGAAGAAGGAGACTTATTCTGCTGCCAATGTGCAGGTCCAAAGTAGAGGCTTCAGTTTTATCTGAAACCTGCCTCCACCGTCCTTATCCCATCACCATTGAACTTTGAGAGAAGAATGACAAACAGAAGAATGCCACTGGCATGAATTTGTTTAAGGTGGATCACAGCTTGCTAATAAGTGACCCACACACTATGATCACGGAGCCATCTCCTGTGGCATGTATGGAATGAGACATTCAGGATTTAATACCGGGACTGCAATGGACTGCCACAGCGTTGAGGATACTAACAAGGTGTACCTTCACAGCCATTCCATCTGGCATGGCCTCTTCTGCCTCCATGTCAATTGGGAATCAGAATACTGATGTCGTTCCTCCTCCACTCATTTTGACACTGGGCCCAATATGATGGTTTTCAGTGGCATTTCCTCCACTGAGGGGACCATAACCCTACCTAAAGGACTCATCCGCCTGTAGCCAATGGTCCCTTTATGGAATCAGGTTATTTACTCAGTGGTGGACGTGGTATGGTGGGTGTGGCAAGGGGAAAAGCCCTGCACTGCACCTGAATTAGGACTACTTTATTTCAAAACTTGAATGGGCAGGGACAGCCAGAATTTCTGCTACCGGTTCTGGCGAACTGGTGCGAACCTGCTGATGCCCACCACTGTATTTACTGCTGCCCAATACTCAACATTGAGTTGCTGGCTGTACGGTCTACTCCATTATCATAGTGGGACGTCCAGCCAGAAAGTAATGCCTCCCTTTGTAAACTGCCTATATAATTTCTTTTAAATGGCATTTTAGAAAGGTATTCTAGTCAGGCCAGCTTCCTGGGATGGTATTTTTCTCAGCAATGGGATCTAATTAAATCCTTGCTTGCTTTCTAGTGACAAGCCGCACTAAATGCTGTAGTAATTAAAGTTGGGGTTCAATTGAAAGGACTTTATTTCAGCTGCCATTTCTTTTATTACACTGAAATAGGTCTTCACGCCTTTAACTACTTTTTCTTCCTGTAAAGTAGAAAAGAAAGTGTCCTTTGATGGGAAAGTGGAATACAAAGAGTAGAGAACATCTAACATGATCAGAGTGGTACATGATGCACTTTATATAGTGGTTCTGCAGAAAAAATATTTTGGAAATTCTTTGACCGTTCCAGAAAAAACTGGAAATGTCATTTCATTTGATTTCTCCAGGACAAAATTCAATTCTACAACAAAGTACAGTAGATGGTTGTGGTCAGTTTCAGAACTGTCAGTAGCACAGATATTCTACCAACTCTGGATTGTTTGTTTGCTGAAACTGTATATGTTTTTGTTGTTTACTGTAGTTCCCTATAATTAGAGAAAGTTCATCTTCGAAAGGGTTTGATCAATCTTGTTGTTTAGCACTACCTTATTTTTACCAAGAAAATGCACTCAAAGAGCTTTGTTTTTCCAAAGCAGAAGGTCAACTGAGATTCTCCAGAGCTTGGAGAATTTACTCTTTTCCCCCACTACAAATCCAATAGTCCTCTAGCCCTCATGATAACTGGCAACCTTGACAGATGTAATCCAAAAAGTCACTTTTCCAAGCCCTCTCTCATATTATTGCAGGAGTCCTTTTCTTCTTGCTGCTCACTCTTTTCACTAAGAGACATAAAGGGAGTTTTTAATTCTGTGAAGATTCCATTTCCTTAAGTTTGTTGGAACTTCCACTCCCGTAAGTGTTCCAGTGTTGTGATCTAAGATGTGGGACTTTCCTGGAATGGGGCAAGTGTAATGGTGCTCCTCCATTGTTTGTTTGCACTTTGCTTTTTAATTAGATTGCACACTGGAAAAAATTGGCATTGGATTCAACATCATAAACACAAGTGTGACCTAATGAAAGTACTTCTAAACTGCATCCCCAATAATTCTGGTTTAGCCTTAGCTGACAGTGGTGTTAGAGAAAGAGAACTGCATGAAGTATGGAAATAGAAATGGTGAGGAACCCCAAAGGAGCTCTTTGTCCAACTACCTGATCCATCACTGGGACTCTCTCTTTCATGAGCCTTAGGGTATTCCCTTTTTAACTAGGTACCTTCTGTACTGTCTTCAGCATTATGAGGATCTCAAGCCAGCTGCTTCTTTTCAACAGTCCTTAGAATGCTGTTTGGAAAGTTAAAGTGCTTATTAGAGGCTGGATGGAATGTAAGATGAATTCTTCTGTGGTCTGTGTGATCAAACCTGTTCAATCAATAGATGGTACCCTGGGATGCCACATCATGTACTTGTGTTTTTAGTAAATAAATAAAATTATTATTAGTTTTATTTATTTATTTATTTATTTTTCACGCTTATATACCGCCCACTCAGATACAACCCAACTCAGGGCGGTTTACATAGCGGACAGTAAATACATAAAAAGACACATGATAAAACAAAGTTTAAAGTTTAAAAACCCACCCCTAAAAGGTGCGCAAGTACTGAAGGGACCTTGGGGGAAGGCACACTTCTCTATACCAACCACCCAACGGTACCCCCATCCCCACCCACACCCCAAACTTGGCCCACCAGCCAGGTCTTTAGTTCCTTCCTAAAGGGCAACAACTCCGTCTGGAGACGCAGTTCCACAGGCAGGAGGTTCCAAAGGGCCGGTGCGGACACGGAAAAGGCCCTCCTCCTTGTGCCAGAGAGGCGAGCCCCACTGGCTGATGGCACAATTAGAGAGCCCCTCCGGTCCGCTCTGGTTGGACAGACAGACGTCCTTAGGGTGATGTGGTCTCTGAGATACCCTGACCCACTACCATGTAGGGCTTTAAAGGTCAAAACCAGCACCTTGAATTGCACCCGGAGACAAATTGGTAACCAGTGCAGCCCCTGAAGCAGTGGTGAGGCATGGGCATAACATCCACACCCCATCACCACCCGGGCCGTGGCATTCTGGACCAGCTGCAGCCTCCGAATGGTCATCAAGGGCAGCCCCATGTAGAGCGCATTACAGTAGTCTAGTCTGGAGGTCACCAGAGCGTGAATGACCATGAGCAAAGAGTCCATTGGTCCCGGTCCAGGAGCGGGCGCAACTGGCGAATCACCCGAAGTTGGGCAAAGGCCCTCCTGGCCACAGCCGCCACCTGTTCGTCTAGCAGCAGCCGCGAATCCAGGAGGACCCCCAAGTTGTGCACCGGGTTGGTCTGGGGCAAAACAGCCCCATCCAAAACGAAAGATGGTAGCTCCCGGGATAACGCAGGATTCAGCTGTAGCCCATTTGCACCCATCCAGACCCCAACAGCCTCCAGACAGCTGGAAAGAACTTTGACTACATCCCTGGGGTCCCCACGGGCCGAGATGTACAACTGTGTGTCATCCCGTGGGAACGGATGATCTGACCCAGTGGCTTCATGTAGATGTTAAATAGGAGAGGAGAGAGTACCGAACCCTGAGGCACCCCATATTTTAGGGGCCTAGGACTCGACCTCTCACTCTCTAACCACACCGAATGGGTCCGGCCCCTCAGAAATGAGGAAAACCAGGACCACACAGTGCCCTGGATCCCCAATCCTCGGAGCCGTTCCAGAAGGATACCGTGGTCAACGGTATTGAAGGGTGCTGAGAGGTCAAGAAGAGCAAGGACGGACGGATGACCGCCATCCTGCTTTCGCCAAAGATCATCCATCTGCGCGACCAATGCAGTATCAGTACCATATCCAGGTCTGAATCCTGACTGGAATGGGTCCAGATATTCCGCTTCATCCAGTACTCCCTGCAGCTGACGTGCCACTGCCTTCTCCAGAACCTTCCCCAAAAAAGGAAGGTTGGAGACAGGTCTGTAGTTGGTTAGGATTGCTGGATCGAGGGATGGCTTCTTCAGGAGGGGGTGCACTACAGCATGTTTCAGCAGTGCAGGAAACATCCCCTCTCGAAAAGATGCGTTAATTATAGCCCCAACCCAGCCACCTGTCACCGTCTTAGAGGCTTTTACCAGCCAGGCGGGACAGGGATCCAATGGACAATTAGTGGCATGGACCGCCGCAAGGAGCCTGTCCACTTCATCCGGGGCAACTGGATCAAACCGATCCCAGGTAACACCGCAAGACTGTGCACTGGCTCCCCCTGGACCCTCCCCGTCCATGCCAAGTTTGAACCCCGAGCGAATCCGATCAATAATCTCCACCAGATGGTCAGCAAAGTCCTCAGCCAATCCCTGCCAACCAGGCACAGGCCCCACCCTCCCCAGGAGGGACCTGGTCACCCAAAACAGGGTGGCTGGGTGATTATCAGTGGAGGCAATAAGGGTGGTGAAGTATTGCCTCCTCACCACCCCCATCGCCACTAGGTAGGCCCTAATAGCAGCTCTAGCTAGTGTCCAATCGGAATCGCTCTGGGTCTTCACCCAGCAGCGCTCAAGGCATCTCTTTGCCCATTTGAGCTCCCATTGTTCTTCAGTGAACCACGGGGATGACATAGCTCCACGGGCTCTGAGAGGCCGTAGTGGAGCGATTACATCCAAGGCAGATATCGTCGACCTGTACCACAGGTCAACAAGTGCCTCAGGTGAATCGTGTCGCTGATCCAGAGGAAATTCTCCCAGTTCCCTCTGGAATCCATCCGGATCCATCAGTTGCCAGGGGCGGGCCACTTTAATTTACCCTGCCTCCTTACAATGAAGTGTCACCCCCAGAAAGTCTAGAGCCACCAGATAGTGATCTGACCATGGCACAGGTGTTATGTCTAGCTTCTGTAAACTCAGATCACTCTGCCACTGCCCCGACAAAAAGACTAAATCTGGCATGTGGCCACTGCCCCTGGTTGGGCCCTGAATTACCTGAGCCAGGTCCATAGCTTCAATGGAAGCCATAAACTTCTGTGCCACCTCAGAACCAGACCCCAGCGAAGGCAAATTGAAGTCCCCCAAAACCATCAATCTAGGGAACTCCAAAGCCAATGCCGAGCTGGCCTCAAGGAGCCCAGGCAGGGAGTCCCTTACCCTGCAAGGAAGCAGGTACAGGAGTCGGACCCCCAACTGACCCTTAGGGCCCAACCGCAGGATAAGGGCCTCACAACCTGAAATTTGTGGAGCGGTGGCCCTGGCGACTCCCAATGACTCCCTGGCTATAATGGCAACACCACTGCCCTTACCCACATCCCTAGGCTGGTGCCAAACACCAAACCCGGCCAGACACATCTCTGATAGAGGCACCCCATCCTCAGGTCTCAGCCAGGTCTCAGTGATGCATGCCAGGTCGGCCCACTCCCCCAAAATAGAGTCTTGTATTAGGGGAGCCTTATTACAGACCGACCTGGCATTCATCAGCAGCAGCCTAAGGGCGGGGTCACAATGGATCAGCTGCTCGGGACCTAGAGGTGAAACCGGGGGGCCAGAATGCAGGACAGATACTAAGCATCGGCCCCGCGTTCCCCGAGTGTGGCCCACCCCACGGTTCCCACTATAACGTCCCATGCCCGTCACAACCTCTAAATGAGCCCCTGGAACCTCCACCATTAACCCAGACGGAGTGTCGCCCTCTCTTCCCGGCTGGCAAGGCCATCTCTCCCTCCCTCCCTCCCTAACCCACTTAAAACATACCCTCTCACTCCCTCCACCCCCTAACAGAACTCCAATGATGGGAGTCTCCTCCTCCCAGCCCTGGTCCAAGCGCTGTAAGGCCGCAGGGGTGACGGGGAGGGAGGGGCACCACCCCCGAGGCCACCAAGCAACCCCAGGTGCGGCCATAGTTCTCCTCCCCACCCCGGTCCACGTGGCATGAGGCGCGATGCTGCAGGGATGGTGAGGGGTGCCACTTTTGAGGCCGCAAGCGACCCCAGGTACGGCCAATGTTCTCCTCCCCACCCCAGTCCTGGCGGCGCAAGGCTCATGGCTGCCGGGATGGCAGAGGGCGCCACTTTTGTCACCGCAAACGACCCCAGGTACAATCGACGCTCTCCTCCCCACCCCAGCGCAAGGCTCGTAGCTGACATGTAGTTCAGAAGAAGTGGAACATGTTGTTTTGAAAACTTAATTAGTTCCTTATCTGCATCTGACGGATGGTCCTGGTTCCAGATGAGGAGGAAAAAGTTCAAGCCAATTCTCTCTATAGCCTCCGTAGCAAAATATTTTTGCTGCTTTATTGCTGTGTGATTTAAAATAAGCTAACAAACCTGGTGTGATGTGGTCCATGGGGTCACAAAGGGTCGGACTAAACTGTGTGACTAAACAACAATAGAAAACCTCCAGATCTTTAGAGCTGATTTATCAGGTGGACTATGACCTAGCTAAGTGATGATAGTGAAGCTTTATGGGGTGGTGCAAATTTGCCTTATAAATCGATCAAATTTCAACCTAAGGTTATTGGCTGGGTTGACTATAGTATGGAACAAAGATGTTTCTAGAAAACAATAAGGATTAGCAGTACAGTTGATGATTATTTTTGAAATAGTAGCTGTGTTAGTCTGTGTTTCAAGCATATCAGAGAGTATAACAGATATTAACAGATAACAGGTACCTGAATAACAAGTATTACCAGTTGTAAAAACACAAACATTGATTTGTATAATTATCTTTTATGCTAACCATTCTGTACCTCTGTGCATGATGTGTATAAACTGATGCCATGAAGTCTCATTCTTATGTCTGATGAAGTGGACTTGATCCATGGAAAAATGTTGGGAAGAACTTGTTACAAATAGCTAGTTACTTGGAATCTTTAACAAATCAAGCAAAAAGGCACAAAATTGTGTCCGCTTTAAGGAGTAATATCTATTCATCTGGCAAGATTTGTTTTGTTTGTTTTTTTAAAAAATCATTCTCTAGTAAATCATTAAAAAGTGGTAGTGAGGAGAAAATGAGAATGTCAAAAGGATAAATTTGTTTAGCTGGCATGTGATCCAGAAATGTTATTCAAGAAGAAAAGGTTCAGATAAAAAATGGGGCTTAACATGTTAAGCAATAGCATTTAATTTTTCCAGGGTAGCTTATTGGGTCCTCCATCTTGAGATGGTCCTCCATCTTGAGATGATGTAAGTCTCCACAGTACATCTTATTCCTATATACAGGCACCTATGAATCTATGAGTCATGAAGTAGCTTTTATGTTATCAATGTTAGAGAGCTGGTACACAGAAAGAGGCTCCTCAAAAATTGTGGTATGTTTGAACCACAATCAGGCGTACCGTGGTAATGACAACCTTGTGGTGCTGGCTAATCTTTCTCACACTAGGCCAGATGAAAGAAAGAAACTGCAGAATGAACTCACCAAAAGATGCCTTCATTTTGGCATATCAGAGAATAAACAAAAAGAAAACAACAAGAAAAATGCTGTAGCACTTTGAAGACTAACTGTTATATTTTAATATTAATCTTCGTGTATCAAGTCCACTTTGTCTGGACTTGATCCATGAAAGGTAACATTACAATATAACAGTCTTCAAAGAGCTACAGTGTTTTTGTTTTTTTCTCTGATATGCTTGAAACACAGACTAACATGGCTACTATTCCAAAAAAATTCATTTTGGCAGTTTCGTGTCCGGCCTAGACACGGAAGAAGAAGAAATGTTAGAAAGAATTATAGATGCTGAATTATTAAATTAATTGTTGTCTGGCTAGCTCAGTCGGTTGAGTACTTAGGTGCAGAGAAAATGTTTGATTTCCCTCTGTGCCTCCTGGGAGAAGAGCCAGCTTGTATAGCCTTAGGTAAGCTGCACACTCCCACGTGCCCCAGAAGGGAGTGGTGAACCAGTTTTGAATATAGTGCATGTGGAAAACCCTTGAAAATGTTATCTTAAGATGGAATCAACTTGAGGGAACACAATGATTTAAAACTAAGATTATTATGAGTGTAATGAAAAGAAAAGGGGCCTTTATTTTGTGGAGTTTAAAATTGGTTGCTGACGTTCCTTACTTCCTGAGAGGGATGAAGAGAGGTTTGGAATTTGACCTTGGGACCAGGTGTACATTTCTCTTGGACATAGTCACAACAAGCTGAAACTGTGAGAACGGAAATAGGTATGATGGACATTGAAACCTTAATGGGTAACATACAGCAAGAGGTGGAATGAAAGATGAAAAATGGGTTTGGTTATCTAAGAATGTAGAAGAAATGCCATGATTAGAGTGTGCATGTTCCAAAGAGCAAGAGGAGACAAGAGTTACCATGCTTGCTTGTGAGTAGAACAGTAGAAATATATAATCTTTCTTTTGTTAGCTGGCTATCCAGAAAATATAGATAGATATGGTTTTATTATTTTATCCAGGGAAAGGGGAAATGCAAAAATGTTCCATTTCTGTTTTTGTGATCTTGAAATTTGATCTATTTTCCTCTTCAAAATAAAATCTGATTTTTACCAAAAGACATTGCATTTTTTTATATAGAGCAGAAGCTGGTGGGAGATTTCTAGTTCCTTTATTTATTTATTGGTAATGCTACATATTACTACATAATTTACATTGCTATTACTCCCTGATCTGGCTGGTTTGCAAGTACAAACAGTCAGTAAGTGAAACCTATCATACCTGTAGATTTCTCTAGCCTGGAGCAGAACCGAATGTACTCTAAAGCAGCAAAAAGGATTTATGCTGGCTTTCTGAATGGGTGCAGGTCTCTGACTGGTGGAAAGTGTCTTATGGTAGGGTAGTGGGATAATGGGCTTTGTTATCTTTACAATGATTATAATAGAAGAAGGCACAGTTTTACTCCTTTGAGAAGGAACTGTAACTTTTTGAGTTTGATTTTATAGTTATAGGCCAGGGGTATGTCCTCACTAAATATTATGTCTGAAGTGCTGACATGCTGCACACATCATGCTGCTGCCCTATGCTCTGGAGCAGAGCATAGATATATGACATTTTGGGGCAACAATTCTTAGACTCCCTTGGGCAAAATGCTCTGCCTTGTAGTGATGTTGAAGCCACCCTGAACTGGATGGATATGGAGTGTGTTTTGTTCCATATCCTAGTATCTTGTACAACAAACATGTACGAAGCACTCCATATCATAGAAAATTAAGTATTTTTAATTTCAAGAAACAAAAGTTTTTGTTGTTGCCAAAATAGACTGGGACAGCTATTCTCAGAACAATGCAGAGCTGCTTTCAAACAGTTGTTAATTATAATAATAACTAACATTGGAGCTAATGCTCTAATTAATTAATTATTAAAAATAACTTTTAAAACTCAGGTCCTTCTTGTTGTTGTTTCATGTCTAGGCCAGATGTGAAACTGTGAAATGAAGCCATATTTGGGTGAATTCATTCCATAGTTCCTTTCGTCTGACCTAGTGTGAGAAAGATTAGCTGGGACAAGGTTGCCGTTGCCCAGGGTACACCCAATTGTGGTTCAGAAACACCACGATATTTGAGGAGGCTCTTTCTGTGTACCTCCTCAGATGCCCTAATATAAAGGGATATAATGAAAGCACCCTAAAATAAAAGAAATGAAACAAAACTATATATAAGAGAAGAAATATGATAGGAATTAGGTGTGAATTGATTCTGTGATGTAGCAGTCAGCAACCTGCATTTCTTGACATCAGAATCACTTTCAATAAGAGAAAGCAATTCAAGAAGATAACAAAATATAAGGCTTCCAGAAGAATCAATATGAATGTCTAACCATCTATTTTTTAAACAACAGGATCAATTATTGGAGCAATGATTTTCTAATGGCATTTACTGCCATTTAGGCCATAAACTTTATCCAGGTAGACACATTCCTGTATACCAATAACTGTGCAGTCAATCAGAAATCAGTAGCACAGTAATCTGGTTTCTATTTTGTTAAAATTCCCGAACAATCCTTATGAGTTTAATTAGTGTTTTGCAATGGTGCATTTGTTTCCTGGCTGAAAGATCTGCAGTGTGCAAGCACTGTTAAAAGTAGGACAATCATTGTTTTAATGGAATGTAATTTATAGGGCTATGCAAGGGTGCTTAATGCAATCATTTGCAATTTAAATTGAAGAAGAGAAGGGAAACAAGGCAGGTGGTTCAGAAGAGGGGGGAATCACTAAATCATTGTTGATTGATAGCAGAATTAAACAATCCTTCGGCTTACCCAAGATTTGCACATAATATTTCTTAATTAACAGAACACCTGTTGTGTTGTGTTTGATGATCATATTCTGCTGTAAGAAATTACTGTTAAACTTTTAGGAGTTGTGTAGTTTGAAATAAATGTCTTAGAATAAGCAACTTGTGTATTAAGGTTAATTGCAAGTTGCTACAGCTACACTTTGCAAAGACAAAATGGTGATTTCCCACCATCAATATTAGACGCTAGATTTGGCGCGTACTCTTCCTTATGGGCGCGCTCTTTATGTTAATAAGAGTTCAATGATTGGGTGCAACTTTGGATCCTGTTCGTGATTGGTTAAAACTGGTATATCATGTTATGATTGGTTAGTTAAGGTTGTCCGGCGGGTTACTACATTGTATCAAAGAGTCACCACTGGGGAGACACTATATAAGCCCCATGGGTAAGCAAGGGTGGGGCCAGGGCCGGATCTATGCTTCTCATTACCTCTGCAAGTTAGACCACACCATGCTAACCTGAGGTCTTCTCAGTCGCAAGGTGTAGCTCAGTACATTGCCTCTACAGTAGAATTCAGAGAGACCGATTACATGGGACCTGTGTAGCCATCTGAGGTCCAGATATTTCTTATAAGCGTAACCAGAAAGACTTTACAATAAACCGTTGTTTGTTGTTCTGTTCATCGTTTGCTGGACTGTTCTTTACAAGGGCCGGACATGACACAACTATAATAGAATTTTATCCAAAATAGCAAAATGTTTCTTTTAGGTTTGTATTAACCATAAACTAAGCAGTAGAGCCTGTGTTCTTGGACAGGGATAACAGGCAGTGGTGGGATTCAATTTTTTTTACTACCTACTCTGTGGGAGTGGTATGGTGGGCATGGCCAGGGGAAAGCCCTGTGTTGCACCCAAATTAGGACTTCTTTATTTCAAAACTTGGATGGGCGGGGCCAGCTGGAATTTCTGCTATCGATTCTGGTGAACTGTGGTGAACCTGCTGAATCCCACAACTGATGTCAGGGCATAGCTAAGTACTGTACACCTTTTCATTCATGTAACTCTTACATGTGTAGGTCAATAACCTGGAGGATTCTTGGATATGGGGGTGGCAATCTATTGGCTATAGCACAGACAGAGTGCTTCTGTGAGTTTGGTATGGTAACAGTAAGACATTTCCTTCCCATCTTCTTCTAACTTGGTGAAGCAACTGGTATGGTTATTGCCATTTTGATAAGGAAAACACAAAGGATGCAGGAAAGAAAATATAACTTCCCTTTCCTTACTCAGTTTTAATGTTACAGTGATACCTCGAGATGCAAAATTAATTCATTCCTCGAGGTTTTTTATATCCTGAAAAAATTTGTATCTCAAAATGTGATTTCCCATAGGAATACATTAAAAATCATTTAATGTGCTCCAGAGCTCAAAAAAGCAAAAAACAAACAAACACATAAACAAAAAAAACCCCATATTTATTCTGTCCAAAAGTCTTTCTAAAGTGGCGAAAACATGGTGAAAAATTCCAAAGTGCATTTTAGAAAGAGTCTTGAACAGATAAAATATTTTTTCCACTTTTTTCAGATCTCTGGAAGGTTTTCAATGCATTTCAATGCATATTTGGCAAATTTTCTCTAGTGGTCATCTCTGGTAATTGCAGGACTAGTCCCCAAAGATCAAATATTGAGGGGATGGGGGAACTTTTGGCACTTCCTGGTTGCGGGGAAAACTTTTGGTGGTGCCAAAATGCAATGAAAAATTCAAAACAATAGAGCAGAAATGCTCCAAACAGCCTTCTCCCACCTTGGGAAACATCAGAAAACCCACCCAAAAGACTTTTTGTATCTTGGGGGAAAATTGCTTCTAGAAGCAGAAGGATGCAGAAGGCTTCAAATTTGGGCCCCATGCATCTAAAGAAAGAGTGCTGTGTCTAGAAAAGAACTCTGAGAGCTGTTAGGTTAGGGCCAGCTAAAGTTGGTGATACTGGGCTAATCTACCATTATTTACAGTATACGCTCTCATAGTCCCAGTGGTTTCACCCTCTAAATGACTGGAATGGTAAACTATTACTGAGTACTTGTAATGTGGAAAACCCTGGAAAGGGTCACTATGAATTAGAATCAACTTGATGGTATATTATTATTGGTTACAAATCAACCATTTAATTCACAGCTCAGGACTGGAATAAAATTAACAATAAAAGTCCTAACCACAACATAAGAATTGTTAATGTAGCATCTGAGTATATATACAGTTCCTAGTAGAGTTGTTGTTGTTGTTGTTGGTAGTAGTAGTAGTAGTAGTAGTAGTAGTAGTAGTATTGAACTTTAGAGATTCCAAAGAATTTCATATTTTCTTATCAATCCATTCCAAGAAAGAAAGGAAGATAGGAAGGAAGGAAGGAAGAAAAGAAGAAATTATTCTTCCTTGCTTGGAAATATGTCAATATTCTTCTTCTGTTGCTGGTGTACATAGGAATTCATTTTACCCTTAAATCCATCTCATAAATTCAGGGCAGAGATGAACTTTGAACAAAGGGGTTTTTTTCAGTTACAGTTCAATTGCATAGATCTAAGGTAGCAGGGTGGCAAACAGTATTTAATGAAAATGTTTTGGACTGACATATGGAAGCTATAGAATATGAACTCAGCAAATTCCTGTATAAAGTGATGTAACCCATGCCTTCTGAAGAATGTGTTTAAATTTTGTTATCTGCAGGATTTTACATTCACTGAATTTTTTATTCAACTTTTGATTCAAAAGATATGCCAAAACACATTTAGAAATGTGGCCTTTGAGAGAGTGATATATGTAAATGCAAATCTTTGAGCCCTTAAACAAAAGCTATAGAAATGGGATAGAAAGGACTAATGCACATATACACTCAAAAGTGATGTGGACTAGAAAATAGACTGATCACTATTCCTAACCTAAGACAATCTTCCAGCTATTTTTGAAATTTTCACACTGCTTAATGGGTTGCCTTTTCTGTGGGAGAGAAAGAAAACTTTTAGAAAGCATAACAGATCAGTATTCATTCTGAAGGCTGTGTTGGCTGATTATGTTATTTTATTTTGTAGCAGAAAGTACAAAAATACTGTTGTCTATGTGGATATTTGGGCTTGAACATCTCACATTTGTGTTAAAGAAGGACCCAATGAAATGAATGTTTTCTGTGCAATGAAGTTTTGAGGACTATGGCTAAAATAATTGATGTACTTTAAATAAAGGTGTCAAGAGACTACAGCAATTTACTCAACTTGACAAGTTAACACTCAGCTGCCATCTCAGATTGAAAAAGTCAAATCTTCCCATGTTTTTTCATAATTTTACTGGCCTAATACCATATTTGCAGATGAACATGCCAACAAAACAGCTATTTTTGGATACTAAGCCTTCTGTTCTGTTCTGTTATTTCTGCTGAATTTCTGGTGAGACCATAATTAAACGTCAAGGCGGCATCCTCTTTTTCTAGTGTCTCTGTATAAAATAATTGCAGAGTGCATTCTTTTTGTTGTTGTACAGAGTATGATTCAATAAATAAACACAAAGCTGTGGAATCCATTTACGCTTGGCATATTGGTAGATGCAGGAGTCTGACCAGCAGATTCTGAGAAAGTGGGACAATTAAAATTTCCACAAACAAAAGTTTTATTTAATGTCTGATGTCTTCTAGACCCAATAAATAGAGTTACATATTTGAGTGAAAGAAAAGGTTAGATGCAAAGCAATACTGTAGAGAACTTTACAATGTTCTTTTTATATTTTATAAGTACCCTCATGTGTGATGATTGCACTCTGGAAATACAAAAATAAGAACACAGCATTCTTAAATGTTGATAGATTGTACCATACTCACATGCCCCTAGAGAATGTGGCAACCAATTTTTTTTCCTGTGGGTGTTTCTGTCTCTATATTTAATACAGGGGAGGAACTCATGGTACCCTAGGTAGAATAAAGATGGCATATCCTGTCCACAGGTCAGCTGTGACTAAGACACTTTATCAACTCCACCTCCCCAATGAGGAAGAGTCTGGCCTTCTTCACTCATGCTGTAGTTCTTACTTCTGCCTCATTCCCAGTTATGGGTACTGAGGTTTTAGGGACATGGAGAATTGCAAGTTGCTCAAACAACACCTTGCAAAGATAAAATAGCGTTTTCCCGCCATCCAAATTAGGAGCTAAAGTTGGCGCGAAATCTCCCTCTCGGGGCATGTGCATTATGTTAATCAGAGTTCTGTGATTGGGTCCACTTTTGGATCCTGTTCCTGATTGGTTAATTCTTGTATATCCTGTTATGATTGATTGGTTATGATTGCCCGGTGGGCCAATACATTGTATCAAGGAGGCACTGCTGGGGAGACACTATATAAGCCCCACGGGTAAATAAGGGTGGAGCCTGACCAGATCTATACTTCCCTTACACACAGGTTAGCCAGTAACGTGCTAAGCCTGGGTCTCCTCCACATGCTACCGCTTCTAGTGTAGCTTAGGCATTGCCTCTTCTATGGCAGAATCCGGAGGAACTGATTTCATGGGATTTGTAAAGCCATCTTATTGTCCGGAGCGCCTTGTAAGTGTAACCTGAAAGACTGTTACAATAAACTCCCGTTGTTGTTCTGTTCATCATTGCCTGGACTATTGCTTATAAGGGCTGGACATGACAGGTGTTGTGCACATTGTTAGTTTCTTCCAAATCTCCATTGATCCTTTAGTATTAGTCACTAGCTGCTGCTGCTGTATGTGATAGAAAAATATCTGACATTGCCCTCTCCCCTTACTGCTGCTTCATATACATTGCCCACTGATTAATTTAAGGGTCCAAGAAGGTTGCTAAAGTTTACTTTTTCCACAAGAAGGCAAACCTATAAGAGAGCAGATTCTATAGCTAGTTGGTCAGGGCCACCACATCAAAATGTTGGGGAAAATGCTGTTTTCCCTCTGTGGAATCTCCCATCCACCTAGACCAGTGATAGCTAACCTTGCCACTCCAGGTGTTCTTGATCTTCGATTCCCAGAAGCCCTGGTTAGCAGGAGTGCTGCCTTGGGCTTCTGGTAATTGAAGTCCAAGAACATCTGTAGTGCCAAGGTTCACCATCACTGACCTAGACTGTCTTCTCAATGTGTCCTTCATCATGACAACCAAGACATGAAACATTGGGATCACCTCGCAGATGATGTCTTTCTCCCCACAAAGGACCTATGTGGTACTCTCAAAGCTTTGGACTACTTGACCCCATAATGTTGCACTCTTCTATGCTCAGAGGAGTAGCCAAACCAATAGAAGTCTCCAGTGTCAAATCATGGAATGATCTTTGCTGCTCCAGAACTCTTTCAAGGACGTAAAATGTGCAGTTCTATCAAATTGTTTCATCCTGAATTTGATGATGTAGTGACAATTCCATATCTTGAATATGTTACAGGAGTTCACAACCTCAGATCCTGTGAAATGCCCTGCCATCCTTCTGGCCCATTCCATTATATTAGGTATGCATGTGTTTTCCATATCCTGAACTAGTAGGTTGAGAGTGGGGGCTGTATACTGGACCCCTTTCATCTTCTCACCATGCCAACATGTTTGCCCCAGTGTGTCTGAACATGGACCTTGCCAAACCTGTAGCTAGATTCTACTGCTGAAGCAAGTCTCTCAGCTGGGAGGCTGCACTTCATCACACTCACAATTAACAGGGCCTACCTGTGTTCTTCCCTTCTATGTTGCCCTATGCTAGATGTCTCCACTTCCCACCAGTGTCCTGTCAGGGAGAGGTAGGCATGTTTGGCATCCTAGCAGCTCCAGATGTCACTTGTAAAATGGGTCTCCTGTGCACTGCAACTTGCCTGACACCACAATATAAATTTTGTATCACTCAGTAGGTAAGAGTCTCTCATGGTAGCATTTCATAGTGGGGTGCTTATTCTGCCATAAATTTATGGAAACCAGCATTCTTCACAAAGAAGAATGGCTGGTCATCTAAGGCTATCATCTCCCCAAGGCAATGCATAATCCTGGCATTTTTATGTTTGCAGAAGACATTTTCCTGTGCTCCTTCAAGCTCCCTCAGAGTAGCCAGGAACTTATTCTTGAGATGTGGGTATAACATTTCTCACCTCTTGCTGTTTGCTTATCCACCTCCCTGTTTCCCCAGGCTATTGGTTCTATTTCTACTCTGATGACTCTTACCTTTTATAATAAGGAAGCCTCTTGCATCAACAATACCCACTTCACATGCCACAGCAATGCCCTGTGGATGAGTATGCTGCTATTGGAGATATGCCCATGCTTGAGCATTTTCTTGTCGTGTATGCTCTCAGCCATGTGAATAACTATTGCACACTGTTGAAAATGCTACCAGACTACTGCCCTCTTGAGAGGTCTCACGTTTGCCTGCTTGTTCATAACAAGGGATTGCTAGCTTGTTATTGTTACTAGTAGTGTCAACTGGTGGGGCAAGCACACCTGGAGAGGCAGGAGTTATTTCAGTGACACATGCTCCTAAAACATTATGCACCTGAGTCCCCTCGGCCTCATGTCAGATGTGTATATACTTGAAGGGGAGATTCCACCAACCACAATGCTGTATTGCGCAGGAGAGATTTGCTGGGAAAGGGAGCTGGGGTAACGATGGAGCTGCATGGTATAGAAAAGGAAGGCAATCCCTGTTGCTCTTCATAAATTGCTTTCCCAACCACAAAAATAGCTACTTTGCTGCCACCCAAGCTGACAGTGTCAATCTGAGTGCTGATGTCATCCTTGTCCTTTTCTGGCACATTGGCTCTTTGAGTGAAAAGGTCCTTCTTTGCCCTCTTTTTTTTTTTTTTTTTGGCACATTGCTCTCGCTGCTCTGGCTGAATTACACAAAGACGTCATTGGTATATGTCTGAGGTTCACTTGTATCTGCCCTACCTAGAATCAGAGGCTTCTCTGATACCTCCTTGACAGTCATGCATACTGTATACCCTGTAATTCTGCCTGCAGCTCTCATTGTTAGTGCTGAACAAAGCCTCTGGGGGACTGCTTTTGTCTTGGGGTCTCATAACAGCAGTTGTAGGCTATCTTTTCCCTTTCCCTCTCTCCCTCCTCACAGTGGAAGTTGCTGTAGTGAGTGAAGGCAACATTCCTACATTCTTCCTAAGGTGCCTATTTCTTCTACCACATCCATGTTTGATACTACCTCTGGACATTACCCAAAGAACAGTATCTGACTCTCCTATAACAAATTACAAACCTTTCTAATGAAAATTATACACATATACACAAAACCAATTAATTTAATATATATTTCTATATATGTGACAAAATATTATCCACCAGCCTAATATACACCAAAGTGGCATAAACCTAGCATAATATCTCCCTGTTGTGTTATAAGGTATTTATCGATGAATCTACTAATCTTAGATCTTATTCCTAAACATATTAAGTAAACAATGTGCAATGAGATGTAGAGAATGTATTTGAAATATGAGAGTTCAGAAAAGGACAAAGAGAAAATTGCTGCAGTGCAAGCTTGCACTAGAGCATATCCTAATAGAAAATGCTCATGGGATTTATTTATTGTTAAGTAATTTTTATTAATTTTTATAAAATAACAAAAATATAATAAACAATACAAAATATAAAAGAAAGAAAAAATACATAAATAACAAAAAAAAACAAATTAATACATTAAATTACTTATACTCCATTATAATGGCATTGTGAACAATACCAATTCTTGAACCTCATTTATATACCTTCTTACAATATATACCCACAACTTATGTCTTTTCATGAATATCTATACTATGTATCATTTGTCAACAGTTATGTTTTCATTATTTCATTATTTTTAATTATTTATTTAACATTCCAAAAATTTATAAGGTTCAATCTAATATATTGCAAAATAAAATTTATAACACCTAGTGATATATGCAAGTCATTAGGATCAAATTTCTAGTTCAATCTTTCCAGAAACTAATATGCTGAGGTACTGGCTTGTCTCCTTCATTCCATATTAAAACATGCTCCACAAATGGCCTCCATATTTCCCAGAACTTGTTCTCTTTCAAGATACCTTTCTTCACATTCAGTTCACATGTCAATTTATCATTCAAGGCAATTTCCCACATTTCCTTATACCATTCATCCATTTTCAACACTAAAACACTTTTCCACTTTCTCATGGGATTTATAAGTAGTCATGCTCACCTTTCAATAGGAAAGAACAAATGTGAAAAAGAGACCTTTTGGTGTTTGTGTCTCCTTCTATATTTCATTGTTGCAAACAGACATCATCTATACTTTTTGCTGTAACCCCAGGTCCACATCCTTGGGAAATCCATAGCAAACCCGGTCAGGAGACACTGATCTCTCTTCCCCACTACCCTTCATGCCATAGCGTGCAAGGAATATAAGTTTCATTTCTCAAGATATCACTCCAGGATGCCTGAGAAATAGTTTCATTCATCTAACAAACATAAACCTTATCTTTTTGTTTTATCATCCATAGGCTTAAACGGGACTCAGAATATTAGGAATTATTATTACAAATCAAGGAGACAGCCTTTACTCTAAAAGATACCAAGTTTGAATGTCAGCATGGTACTGTGACTCACCTTTTGCTGAATGTTCCTTCTCTTACATACTAATTATAACATGTGTGCTCTTATATGTCATCATGTCACTTTTAACTCATGACGATAACATGAATCTCTGAAAACTATCAATAACAGCCTTGCTGATGTCTGCCATACTCATGTGCAGGACCTTTTTTATTGAGTCAATCAATCTCATGTTCAGTTGCACCTGCTCCCACTTGTTCCTTTCCATTCAGATTGCTAAAAGTGTCCACATTGAGGGAGGCTAAATAGATAATGACAAGGTGTCAGGCCCAGTTGCTTTCACTATTATTTATCTTTCTTTTTGTATGAATTTCATATTTTATAGTTGTGTTTTACCATATTGTTGGAAGGTATATGGCTCTGTAAGGTATTTTGGGAGATTTTAAGTTTTAACCTGTATAATGTCCAGAGTAGTGCTTCCACTAATGAGGCAGTACTGTATCAATCAATGACATTCAGATTTGGACATATTCAGAACTATTCATACAGTATTTGAAATTACTTGGTGAATTCTGAATACTGAATACAGTAATACCTCATACAAAGTTTGCTTCATACAACATCGGATTCATACAACATCACCTAATTCCTTGAAAAAATTTGCCTCATACAAAGTTGTGTGACGTTGTATGAGGCATTGGGGTTTTCCCAGGTTGCATTGTGCCTGGGCAGTATAAAAGGCAGGACATATGCATGCATTGCTCTTGTGGGTTTTGCATGAGGCAAAGAGTGTTTAGGAGTGGTTTTGAGTGCGATTTTGGATTTTTTTGATTTTTTTTGTCAGAATTTTTAGAAGCATTCCTGGGATTTTTGCAGCATTCTTCAGGTTCTTGGACAATCAGGGTTGTTTGACAAGTTTTTGTAATGTTTTTAGCCTTTAGACAATGATTTCTTCAAGTTCTGTCAGTTTCCTGTCTGTTTCCTTGACTTTGCCCTAAAGTCTGTGCTGTTACAGTACAATGTATCTCTATGGAAACGACGTTGTATGAGGCATCGCAGCAAGGATTTGGATGTTGTATAAGGCATTGCGGCTAGGATTTTGCATGCCTCATACAAAGTCCAAATCCATATAAAGTCCAAACTTGTGGAACCAAGTTTGGACGTTGTATGAGGTATCACTTGTATTTCCAAATGTGAATACCCATTCCTAACGTGAATAACTCTTACAAAATTTTACAGCCAAGCAGATTCAGCAGAGAGAAACAGTAACCATTTACTGTTTTGAAAACTTGTTACTTCTTTAGGAATGCTTTCAGAATCCATTCTTATCCTGATAAGCCATTTAGAACTGAGTACTGAACCACTAAGCAAAATAACAGTTATATCTGCTATTGCACAGATGAGAATAATTTATCTCAGAGAGTCAGGAATCATTTTGGATTTTTTATTTAAATCTTTCTGGAGCAAATGTATTTCCCTGTGGTATTTGGTATGTATTGAGAACTCACTTAACATGCATTATTACCTAATCTAGCATACAGCACATAAATCCCTCATGTAAAAACCTTAAAAAGAAGAAGACAAAGTCAACTTTAGAGCATGGGTTTTATGGTGCTTTTTATTGATAGTTGATATAACTGTACAGTGTTACAGATTTGGTTGTTGGTTCATGTCTCCAGCCAAGACAAACATTAATCAAGGATGGGTTCAACAGGGTTCTTTGAAGTGCTATTTGGTAAACACTTTTATTAGTAATATGTTCCATCTGTTTAATGTTCAGCTTCCTCCAGCAGCAGTTGGTAGCAAAGCTGTTGAGGCACTTAGTGTGCTTTCATTGGCATGAAAAAAACAAGGATGAAAATGTCTTAAGCAGACTCACATTTAAATAGCTATGTGGGAAGAAATCCAGATGTCTCTCAGACTCCCCAAAGATGTTGTGTTTCCTTCTCCATCTTCTTTTGGAAACTGATTATCTATAGTCAAATGAATTTAATTCAGGAACTTGCTTGCAAGGTTCAAAAGAAGACAGAATTCTATTCTGGCTTATGTATTTTCAAGTGCAATAAACCATGTCATCAGGTCAACTATCTTTTATGATTGTATTGCTAGCATCACTCAGTATCAGAATGGACATATGAAATATGAAACTAGGTGCAAAACAAACAAGAGACTTCTTCATTTGGGTACATTTTACTTGACGTTAATGAATAAACTGATGCCTTACTGTACTTAGTCAGAGAAATGTAATGCCCTTTTCAGCAGTTAGGCAAGCAGGATATATTCTTCTTACACTTCAACCAGAAACACAAGATACTTTATCTCAGAGAAACAAAAGCCATTTCTCAATCTACATCTAAAAGTATAAGCTAAGATAAAGCTGTGGGAGTCCTGTATTTTCAAGAGTTCTAAATCTGATATATTTTTGGCACTTTGTGATAATTTAGATTGAATAAAATTTTGGGTGGTGGTGGGAATTGTTCTGGAAATAAACCACAGTTCTGTAATAAGGGATAAGAATTTAATTTTCTTCCTAGCATATATCTTAGAATCTCCCTGCTTAGACAGAAAATTACAGTATGCCATATTGATACTTGATTGTGGTTTTCTTTAAGGTAGGGATGAAGAAATACTCACAAGAATCCTAGTCCCCTGAGGTATTTCTAAGCAGGCATTTGACAGAGGTCAATTTGCCAAAGGGCCTTTTTCTCCTTAACACTACAGTTTCAGGTTTCTGCCTCAAAAGCCCCTAAACCAGTGGTTCCTAATGTGGGGCACATGCCCCACAGAGGGACTTCAATTCCAAGAAGCCTAAGTCAGTATGGCACTTATGAAATGAGACATGCAGGATTTGTCACTGAGACTGCAATGGATTGCCACAGCCTTGAGGATATTAATAAGGTGCACCTTCACAGCCAGTCCATTTGGCATGGCCTTTTCCACCTCCATGACCATTGGGAACCAGAATAGTGAAGTGGTTCCTCTGTTATCATAGTGTGTGGGTTACTTCATGGCAAACTGGGATCCACCTTAAACAAATACATGCCAATGGTATTTTTCCTGAAAATGATTTTCAGGGGAAAAATATATATACTCGGATATGAGTAGCAAACAACGACCACAAAGTCAGTACATTGGCTGATCAGTGCTTTGGGGAATTGACTTAGGCTTCTGGGAACTGAAGTTGAAAAACTAAATGTTGGGAAACACTGCCCTAAACATATGCCACAGAAGAAGCTCTACAAGGCTCCATATTCGAAGGAGCTAATGCACTGTGAACACCTCTGTCATCAGAGGGCTGGATAAGTAACCTGGAGAAAAAGTGGAATTGCAAAGGCAGATTGCCAGAAGGAGCATGAGCCAGTCACCTGGGCAGCCCCAGGAGCAGATCTATCTCAGCATTGCCCCCAGTCACCTCACTTTGGGGCCATTCAACAATTACATGATCCATTTTTTTGAGGAAAATTGACCCCTCCCCCCATGTAATCCAACCGTAATTTTTGCTTTGACCCCACCTCCCTTTGAAATTATGTAATCCAGATCTTTTGTAACAAAACTCTAATTTTTAGAGCTTTTCGCTATTGGTGCCTAATGCAGAATGTATAGGTGAGGATTCAATAATCTCAAATCGGATCAAAATTCCCAGAGATCATTTTAAACCTTAAAAAGCGCCATGTTTCAAAACCACAACAGCTCCAAATTGATTACATAATTTTGACCTGACCTCCCTCCCACCCCCATGTAATTTTCCATAATTCAGATGGCAGACACCCCACCCCCCTTCGAGGATCACGTAATTGTTGGATGGCCCCTTTGCTCAGATTCACAATGATTACCTGGGAATGACTCTGGCTATGAACCAAACTAGGGAGTCTAGGACTGTGGGGTTGGGAAAAGGTAGTGATGAAAAAATGCTTGGTCCAAGTGTGTAAATCATTGTTACTGCAAGATCACTTAGTCCAGCTCTGCTATGGAGGAGGCAGCTTACCCAGCAATGTCAGGGGAAAACAAGCCCACATACTTTGACCTTTTAAGTGCACAATAAATAAATAAATCAAAAAACAGTATAAGCTGTGGCTATTTAGCTGTGAGCATGGTCTTTACGCTAAACTAGGGAACTTTCTGTCTAGCCAATGTTCAGTTTCTAGTCATGTGTTAAAGGAACAGAGGTAATTTGTAACTTTCAGCTTTAAAATAGTGAGACAGTAATATAATCTTATGATAACATTACAATCTACACGGTATTGATTATCTAAAGGTACTTCCCAGTTTTACAATTTCTCCTCATTGCCAACAGTGTGCAAAACATCTCACTTTCATGTAAAAATGGACCAGTTCTAAAAGAGAGTATATATATTACAATTTTTGACTGTTCTGCACCAATGCAAGGACTCTTGTTCAGAATGAGAAAAAAATGCTCACTGCGCTTTCTAACACAGAGAGAAATCTCACTTATTCTCATCCTCAATGAAAAATTATTTGCATTCCTAGTCAAAGGGCTTAGCTCAGGAATATGCGACTTTCATTGTATTGTACTTCACTCCACCCTCATCATAAACGACAACAGCCTCAGAGCCACACCACTAAAATTTGTTGGTGATACTGTCAGAGAAAAAGAAAGGAAACCCTGCCCCTGCCCTTCTCTCCTATGACTTATAGATACACTGCAGTTGCCATCACATGATGGCAAAATTGGCTGTGTATAACTCCTGGCAGTATCTGCAGGATTCAGTGCAATTTTCCATCCTGAATGTTGGAGCGGATGCACAGCTATCCAGATTTAACTGTAGGCGGGTCCACAAAAGGATTTAGGGACCAGAAGGAATTTAATTATTTAAAATTATTTTTCTTATTCCATCATTCCTTTCTATGGTCAGTGATGGGATGTCAGAGTGAAAATTAAAATGCATGTGATTAAAATTACTCCAAGACCCACAACAAAATCACCTTGATTCTGCAGAAATAAATTGTGTCCTTAACAGAAACTAGATATCTTGAAAGATCAACCCCATAGCATCTGCCTTGTGAAGCAAAAAATATTTTGTACCTCAGACTATTCCATTGGGAGATAGACATTTAAGTTCAGTAAAAGATATGTTTCATGGAAAATATAAAATAAAGAATCATTATAAATTGGGAAGAAAGCTCTTGCATTAAACTGTTAAAAACTCCACCAAATTTAATTAGTGTATGATGAATAAACCACCAGTTTCACTCCTAAGGGGAAGACTGTTGTCAAAGGTTCTAAGAGATAGATGTTACGCTTCAAATACAGTAAAACCCCTTCTTACATAAAAAGTCTGTTCTGTAGGCTTTTATGTAAATCCATTTTTTACTTAACTTGAAGCAAACCCATAGGAAAATGGCATTTATGTAAATTAAAGCAACCCCATAGGAAAAATGTTTTTTTACGTAACTCAAAGCAAACCCATAGGAAATTGTATTATGTAAATTGGGACATTTATGTAAATTGGGACATGGTTTTAGTGCAAAAATCATTATGTAAGTTGAATTTTATGTAACTTGAAACATATGTAAGTCAGGGTTTCATATAGACTTTCTATAGAATTTATATTGACTGGTCAATAACTGCTCAGCTGCCTTAACTCACACAGAGACCATTTTAAGAGAATTTAATTTTATGAGAATTTAAACCGAGAATGTACATATTTTTAGAAAATGTGAAAAAGGAACACATAATGGTCCCTTAGAAAAGGAGTTCTCAACCTTTTTAAGTCAGGGGCCAGGTCACGCTCCCTCAGACAGCTTTGGGGGCCAGTCAGCTATTTTGCCCTTCCTCCACCACATGGCACTTCCTGGTGGTGTGGTGGAGGAGGTGGGGGGCCACATGAAATGTTGCCATGGGTCGCAGGTTGAGAATCCCTGCTTTAGAATATTGTATTTTCCCCTATCTGTAATAAGTACTTGGAGAAGAGCAGTGGCTCCATAGAATAGGAGTGTCTTGTATGTAGAAGAGATCTGAAGGACAGGTATAAAAGAAGAACAGGGATATAAATCTTTCGTCTTCTTTTTCTTGTAGGCAAGGATAATAAATTGAAATATTTTTTTACCTTGCTGGCAAGGATGGTGAGGATTTTTCTGGTACTCTCAGTAGAGCTGTTCCATTGGAGAGAACAATATTTTCTGCCAAAGAGGCCTATTCTTGCACAAAATTCATCAATTTTATGCAAAAAGGCTCCCCCTTAATTATTTTTAATATAATGAACTATGGTTGTATTTTAAGATTTACCATCTCATAGTCCCACCCTTGCTTTCTTCCATTTTGTTTTTATTTTATTTTTATTATCAAATTGATCTGCTTCATCTGTATTTCCACACAGCAACAGCAGTACCACAAAAGTACTGGACAACACACTGTAAAATGTGTCTTAACATTAGAAGGTAGAACTTAGTCACTTAACCACACTCTCTCCCTTCCCCTGTCTCCAGTCCAGTTTTGAGAGAAATGAAGTGTAACAAATACTTCATGGAGTTCCAGTGTGATCCAGTGACAATTGTCTAAGAAAGAACCTATCATCCTGTTGCCATTTCTCTAGCGCATTTTTCATGGTTTAAGTTCTGTGAGCTTCTGTTTTAGCAAGAGAACTGCTAAACACTATTTACTGCTAAAAGTCTGTGACCATTTTCTTTTCAGCTCTCATATCAAATCTTAATGGTCACTACTGCATCAATACTCCATTTAATTGGTATAAATGCAAAGTTTATGCTAGATAAGTTTTTAGATTTTGTCAGCAGTTTTCTTCAAAATCATTAAGAAGCTAACTTGCAGTACTAATTTATCTTGGCTTTAATAATATGCAAAAGTTGAAGTCGTTTAAAGGCAAAGCAAATGTCTTGTTTGAATAGCTTTCCAGAATAAGTTCAAGTCATTCTGGTGACGAATAGCTGTTCTTTTGTGTTTACATGCCACTTCACTTAGAGAAATGAGTAGCTCCTAGTAAGCAGCCTATATAAATCTACATATTAAGCAAAAGCTAGATTTTCACTGAAGGAGAAAAACCAGGCGGATAGCTAAGCTTTAGAAGAGAAGTAATTTATTTAAAGGAAAAGAACCATTGTGTTGAAAAGTCTGATAGTTAGTGAACAATTTGAAAATTGAAAAGATGCTATCATTGGGCTTAACTTTTTGAGTGAGTTTGAATGAGTAGAAAATAAGATACAGAATCTGAAATTTTCATGGAGAAATGGACATGAGAACTTTGAGAGAGAAAAAAAAACCTGTTGTACTATTTCCTCCCATAATCTTTTCCTCATGCTACTGTATTATGCCATTTAAGTCATCCTGTTTGTAGCCCAATTGTTGCTATGGCTGTTGAAATCTCCAATTAAAAAGCATTTTGGTCTTCAATTTTAGACAGTTTCTTAAAGCAGAATGGTGTATAAATCATTATTGTACCCAGCCCCGTGCTGGGGAAAGAATTTACCGGGTCGGGCAAATATTCCTGAAGAAGTACGTGGAGGCAAATTTCCTCTGAAACGTCACATCTCCATGTTTTCTTCCTCTTACTAAAAAAAAAAAAATCCCTGCCACCACTAGGAATGTAAAAATGGGCTGATTTGTCTTGGTATACTAAAAAAAAAAAAAAAAAGCTTTCACAAGTCATCATCTCCCTTTGTGCTGCCTGTGTATTTGCTTGTTGTGTGTGCACTTAGCTTATTCCTGAGGGATTTTGTACAATGTGAAAAACAAGAAGAGGAAGAAGTGTGTTTTATAGCTTGCTCTTCTGCTAGAGCTGAGAACTCTTATAGTAGTTCAAGAATCCTCAACTGCTGACTCACCATTTCAAGACACACTGTCTCAAATACAAGGCCAGACATGGAGGGAATTTCTTCTCATTCCTGGCTGCCACCAATGTTATCTAACTTGTAAAAGTGTTTGATTTTTAAAATAACATTTAGATGGATGCTCACATTTAACTTAGATTCCATTGCTTTATATAACTGAGAGGTAACATATCTAGATCTGATTCCAACCCACTGTCATAATCTTAAAACTAAGTTTAAGAACATGATAGTTACAGGTATCATAAGATTTCAATGAAAATAGTTTACACTTAGTCGTGACAAACATGAAATTCCATTGTGTTCATTCTAAATACATTCTAAGTGCCATCTCCTTCCTCTTCCAAAGGGAGAGGCATTGGTTGCTTAAGAGACTCCCAGCAGACTAAGTACACAGATTTTGGTGCTCTATCAGTGGGAGTCCCAAACATGCCATCAGAGAACCTGGAAGTCATCCAGTTGACAACTGGAGTTCTTCTGTGATGCTTTGCTTCTGGGGGTGGGGGAGTTGAAATAGGTTCTGAGGCTGAGCAGTTGATTGTTGATTGTGGAGGTAAAATGTCCACTCTGGAGCAGGACCTGGGATCCAGCCAGTCCCTACAGGTTTCAGCCCTCATACTGTATCTTGTGAGTTAAGCCTTGACAGGATTCATCCTGATGGACAGTTAAGTAGTAACCAGGACTGAGAGCTCTGTAACTACAGTGTAGGGTTATTCTGGGCCCCAGGAAAGAGAGGTTTGAGCCATGTTGCTCTGGCTTTTGTAACTAGGAAGCATTTTGGTATCTAGAGCCACTATAGCTGGTGCTTGTGGACTAGCAGCCCAGCTGGTGGCAGGATGTCAAGCACAGATGTCTAGGTGACTAACCCTGCAAGGGAGCTCTCCCTGTGAAATGTTCTGTGTCCTCCTCAAGGAGTCCTGCTACCTCCTGACTCCAGTCCTGGCTAGCTTTTTGCTCACTTTCACTTTGCTTGTCCTGTGTGAGTTTCCCAGTCCTCTCTTTCAGCCTAACATTTCCTCCTTGGTATGTTTGCCTACAGATATTTCCATCACCATCCTGTCTGCATGGCTTCTCCAGACCTCCTTTGCTCTCCCCCAATTTCCTCATCTTCTGTTTTCCTCCTCTACCTTCTGCCATTCTCCTGCCTTTCCCTTGATTCCTCTGTTAACTAACCTTCTCTGCACCCACATTCTGGTCACCAACTCTGTCCTCTACGAGTTGCTAGGCAACTTTATTTCAGCTCCTGCTGCTGGAATATGGGGTGTGGGCATGCCACTGTTTTCCTCTCTCACTAGCTCACAATGAGTATGCTTAAAACTGTATCAGATATTTAGTTTTAGTCTCTATAGGGCTCAATAGGTTGTAGAGCAGTGGCATCTTTCCCATGTGTGTCCCCATCCCACAAGGAGGTTTTTCAGACCTTTTGTGTGTTTACCATGAAGGTCTACTGGAGAGGCATAAGCACTTTTAGATGAAATGTGATTACAACACTTGCATAATCAAGAGTCATACTCAACAAACTAAAGCACTTGATCATACAGATTCCATATGGACATGGAAATAATTGCATTTACGTTCTCTGATCCTGATCCTTTGTTAAACACACAGAATCTGAAACATTTCCAGGTAGAGAGGGAAATATGACAAGTGGCTTCCAAGTGTTCCCACATGCCTACCATGCATTGAGCCCTATGTGATGCATAAATAGAGCTTGGATCTAGGTATAACTTAATCCACCAGAAATGCTGTCACTGCTCTCTCTCTCTCTCTCTCAACTCTCCCTCTGGTATTTGCAAATCAATTAGAAAGTCTTAAGTAAATTGCCAGTCCCTTAAATATTGAGCTATCAAAATCAAGTAACACAAAGAAGGAGAGTTCTACATCTGCAGAAATGTGAGTCACACAGCAAAGCAATATTATGTAAATTTTTAACAGCAAAAATAACTTTGAACATTGAGAGTGTGGTATTTTTTTAGCACTGTGGTAGAAAATGGGTACTGGGCATTTCTTACCCACATATTCTTGAACAGATAAGAAGATATGACAGCAGTAAATGTGGTTCACTTTCCCCCAAAACTTTAAAGAATATGCTACTGAATCTTTCAATTTACCTTTTCTCCCATGACTTGAATGAGCATTTTGCAAGCCTGCTACATATGAGCATATTAATATCAATAAACTTACCTAGCATTCTGGGTTCTGATCCAGAACTGAAGGATTCATATATGACTTTAAAAATAAAAATAAACACCAGTATTCACACTGACTATACATTACTTCTTTAGATGCAACTATCTGTATAGATAGATAGTTACATATAGATTGATTCACATGCATGTTAGATATTGGTTGTAATACCTTTTCCTGCTTCATAACCCTTAAAATTGCTCACAAAGTTTGAACTTTTAAATGACATAGCAAGGGACAGAAATATATTACAATGCAGGATGGAATATCTTTTTTCATGAAGAATCAAAGACTGAAATCTTGTTGCTTAGAATAGCAAATTGCAACTAGAACAGAGTCACTGAATCAATTGTGCTTACATAACTCACCAAATCTCCACTATTTCAATGGGCCTATTCTAGTTGTTATTCTGTGCTAAGCAACATAATTTCATCCAATATATATTTTCTCTCATTGCAATCAGCTTTGTTTTGTGATTGGTCACTGAAAGGAAACACTGTACTTTACTTGGAATCAATTAATCGCTACTTATTTCTGAAGATACAGAATTGTGGGAGGAGAAACAAGCTAACTACAAAAATGGACATTTCCTTAGTTTCTCTTTTGGTAACAATGGTCATTTTAATATGATGGTCATCACTTCCTAAGAAACGTGGCAATAATTATGAGCAACTAGTGTTCCAAATCACAGGAAGCACTTCCTTACCATTCTTTCTTTCTTTATTTTAAATATTTATATCCTGCCCTCCTGGTGGGAACACCACTCAGGACAGGTAACAAGAAAAGGAGAAAGGGGAAAGGGAGAAAATACAATGGGTAAAAATTACAATATAAAATAATAATAATAATATTTTTAATAATAATTTTATTTATATACTGCTTTACTCGTCATGAGACAACTTAAAGCGGTTTAACAACAGGATAGCATATAGATGAAAATACATAAATAATAAATATGCAAAAATAAGAAGCAATACTAAAATATTAAAATACAAAAGATGGGAAATTACACTAATAATTATGAGCACTCAAATACAAAAAACAAAGTCACTCAGCTGAACAGCCAGGTGGTTACGGAGCCAGGGAGAGGCAGTCACGGGGTCCCTCAAGGTGTTGGATGTCTTCTTATCCCCGCGGAGGCGGGGGTTGGAGGAGAGCAGCCCAGGTGCCTGGAATCCCCTTGGCCGGTGAAGGGGGCCAGGGAGAAGCAGCCATGAGGTCCCGCAAGGCATCGGGTGCATCATCTTCTTATCCCCGCGAAGGCAGGGGTCGGAGGAGAGCAGCCCGGGTGCCTCAAATCCCTTGGCCGGTGAAGGGGCCAGGGAGAGGCAGCCGCAAGGGCCTGCAATTAAAACAACCACAGCTAAAAACCTGACCCCAAACCCTCAGCTAAAATCAGCATTAAAACAGAGCAACAAACAAATCATCATTAAAAAACAACCCACCCTCACCCTCACCCACATTAAGAAAGAGTAACGAAAACCAGAGAAGTTCCCTAGCATAGGCTAAATCAGCCAGCGGGCTTGACTAGTGGAGTCTAGGGTGCCCCACACCCGCTGACAAAGCCATGTCTTCAGCATCTTTCTAAAAGGGAGTAGTTCCATCTGGAGACACAGGTCAGGTGGTAGGAGGTTCCACAGGGCTGGGGAAGACACGGAGAAGGCTCTCTTCCTGGTCCCAGTAAGATGTACTTCCTTTATTGTTAGGACCACCAGTGAGCCCCTCTTGTCTGCCCTAGTAGGACGGGCTGAATTCCTTGTGGCAAAGCAATCTCTTACGTAGCCTGGTCCAATGCCATGAAGGGCTTTAAAGGTCAAAACCAGCACCTTGAATTGCACCGAGAGGCAAACTGGCAACCAGTGCAGCTCCCAGAACAGTGGTGGGGTGTGATCATAATGCCCGCACCCTATCACTACCCGGGCAGCCACACTCTGGACCAGCTGAAGCCTCTGAATGGTTGCCAAGGGCAGCCCAATGTAGAGCACATTACAATAATCCAATCTGGAGGTGACCAGAGCGTGAGTGACCATGAGCAAGGAGTCCCAGTCCAAGAGTGGGCCTAATTGGTAAATGACACAAAGCTGTGCAAAGGCCCTCCTAACCACGGCTGCCACCTGCTCATCAAGCAGTAGCTGCAAGTCCAGGAGGACCACCAAATTACACACCGGATCTGACTGGGGCAAAGATGCCCCAGCCAGGACCAAAGATGGTAGCTCCTGGGATAACATGGGACCCCATACCCAAAGCCACTCAGTCTTGTCAGGATTCAGTTGCCCGTTTTCCCCCATCCAGAACCAAACAGCCTCCAGACACCTGGTTAGGACTTTTACTGCATCACTTGGGTCCCCACAGGCCGAGATGTACAGCTGGGTATCATCTGCATACTGATGATACCTCACCCCATGGGAACAAATAATCTCACCCAGTGGCTTCACGTAGATATTAAACAATAGAGGCGAGACTACCGAACCCTGAGGCACCCCACATGGGAGCAGGCTGGACAACCCACTCTCTAAAGGCACCGGCTGAGTCCGACACATCAGAAATTAGGAAAACCCCATGGGCCCCTGGGCCCCCAATCCTCGGAGCCAGCCCAGAAGGATATTGTGGTTGACCATATCGAAGGCCACTGAGAGATCCAGAAGAGCAAGGACAGAGGGGGTGCCTCCATCCCGCTCCCACCAGAGATCATCCAGGAGTGCAACCAATGCCGTCTCAGTACCATAACCAGACCTGAATCCTGACTGAAATTGGTCAGTGAGATGTCCCCTCCCACTTGGACAATGAACTGATGCTAACATTTTTTGGTGTTACTTTTGACTGTATAATGGTCTAGCTCAGGGGTACCCATCCTTTTCAAGCCAGGGACTGGGTCATGCTGTCTTAGTCAGCTTCGAGGACCGGATAGCCATTTTGCCTTGCCTGCACAATGGGGTGGCCATTTTGTCTCAACAGTTTCAAAGGGTGTGTGTTTTGTTTCTCAAATGCCCTTGGAGGGATGGGGGCCACATGAAATGGCACAATGGGCCAGATATGGCCCACAGGCCTTAGGTTGGGACCCCCTGGTCTAGATATTTTATGTCTTTGCTATGAGGACCAAACATTTTCCATGTTTTGTGTGCTGCCTTTAAACAAGCATTTTGTAAACTAACAAGGATTAATCGAGCTTGGAAACTATGCATACACCACTTGGAAGAAAAGCCCTGCTACACTTTCTCCATTGTGATAGTGGTTAGTAGGAGAGAGGAGAAACAATCCCATTGTACTTTATTGTAAGTAATTCCTTAAAAGCCATTGCAAATGTTACAGCAGTGGGGCTTTTTAAAAAAATTGCTGAGCAACTGTTTTTCAACTACTAAACATAATGGAGTAGGACACAGCAGTTAACGTGTCCATTTTGTGGATGTCTGGAGAGAAAGTGAAGCATAGTCTAAAAACATGTTCTGATACAACATTCCCCCTGGCTGGAGGAGGATGAAAGTTCTTATCCAAGAGATTTGTAAGGCAGCAATTGGGGGTGGGGGGAGGCTGTATTAATGGTTCCACTGTGTTTTTAGTAATATTCTGATACTGGAATGTATTTGTTAGAGATTGATAGTCACTCGTGGATGAAAGCACTTATATCTTTTAAACATATTGGATAAATGCTATCTCTGAAGTGCCACAACACTTGTGGAAAACCTGTCCTAATAACGAATGGACACGCGCCCGCAGCACCTCTGCCAGGCACACACTTTGTTTCCGCCCCAGCCCAAGAGATGGGAGTGTGGCCATTTCCCGCCATTTGGGCAGGGAGGAGCCAGCACCACTTTATAAGGGGTGGCTCCTCCCTGCCCCACCATTTGGCATTCCTGCTCCCGGAGAAACTTCTCCCTCCCTCCCTCCCTGCAAACAGTGTGTCTCTGGTCACTCAGGGCCAGGTGGGGATTTTTGCACAACACCTTATTGGCCCTGGTGTTGTGGGTCTTTTTGCCCACCCCACACTGTTGCAGCAGGTTGAGTCTTTCTCGGAGGCTTTTTGATATAGTCACTTATGGTGGTTAGTGCTGGTGTATTCCATTCGAAATTGCCATCGGGTATGGGCTGGAGTTGTTACAGGGGTTGGGCCGGATTCATCTAGGGGCGTGTCTAACAGCTTCTATACCAACCTTCCACCAGTTGTGGCTTATCGGTAAGCCTTCTTCATCACTGTCACCTTGTGTGGCTTATTATGGGACTCTGTTGAGTTTGGCCCACAGACCTTTTCTCCTGCTGTTATCAGTTATCCTTACTATTCTACTCTCACCTGCACTACTGGCCCCAGTACAATGTTTTGCTGTTATCAATAAAGTGGCCTGTTGTTTAATCCAATTCTTCCATACATCTCTTCACTGTGGTGGGTGTGGGGGTGTGCCAGCAATGCAAGACAGACCTAGAACAGATAGTAAAAGCACTTGAGCATGCATGAAGGGAAAGAGAGAAATCCTTTGAAATTTAATTCCATTAGAGGACAAAGTCAACAAGTGGACATTCTTGAGAAGTGAGGAAATAAAGCAGTACACAGTTAAAGGAACATGAATGTAAACATTATTATCCTAGAGGTTTATCAACAACAGTTCTACTCTTTTACACATACCTAAATTGTGCTCCAACTCTCCTGGCATGCTGTGAATAATAAAGTACTATCTGGAAAAGCTGGAATGCCTGGTTGGAATAATATCTTCTTCTTCTACTACTACTTGTTCCATATGCACTGGTTACCAGTTTATCTCCGGTTGCAATTCAAGGTGCTGGTAATTACCTTTAAAGCCCTTCATGGTAGTGGGCCAGGTTACCTAAGGGACCACATCGCCCTAAGGGAGTCCGCCCATCCTACCAGGGCAGACCGGAGAGGGTCCCTCAGTGTTCCATCGGCAAGAGGGGCTCGCCTCTCTAGCACAAGGAGAAGGGCCTTCTCTGTGTCCACCCCAACTCTTTGGAACCTCCTGCTGGCAGATTTAAGGCTTCAGTCAGAATTGCTGCCGTTTCGGAAAGGGTTAAAAACCTGGCTGGCAGGGCAAGTTTGGGGGGCCGACAGGGTATTACTCCTGCACATTGGCTCAGTTGATGTTACATGTCCTTTCAATGATTGTGGGGAGGGGTGGGTCTTTTTAGACATGGGGTGGATTTTTATAAAGAGTTTTTTATTTTAGTTTTTTAATGTTGTTGTATATTGTAATGTTTTTATAAGTTGTACGCCACCCTGAGTTGCCCTGGAGCAAGAGAGCGGGATATAAATCTAAATAAATAAAATAAAATCCAAGTCACTTTCTGGTCTTGAGCCCGTTTGGCATGCAAAGTCCTCATCATCCCAAAGCCAGTTTTGGTGAAGCTGCTGTCCTCCATCAAGATGTCTTCAAGTAGGATGTAATCACCCTTCCCTGTGGACTGCACCACCCAAGGCTACTTGTCCTCAGGGTTGTCAGGTTAGTTAACTGCCACCTGATGCTTGGCACTGAGTTGCTGTCAGTATGGTCTACTCTATTACCATAGCAGGAAAACCTGGCCAAACTGGAGAAATCATATCTGGAACTGACAAATTAACATATAACAAATTTGTTCTGTTCACCCAGGCTAGTAACACAGAACACACGAGTTCCTTAGAGAAGGCATGGCATGTTTTCCTCTTATTTGTTGTGTTATTTAATGGCTGTTTGGAACGGAGAGTCTGTAAACTCCTTCACCACTGTAATTTAATATAGGTTTACAAACATTGAGAAATATTTTAAACAAACAAATACTTGCAGAAAGCTACTGCCTAAGTGTGGTGACTGAGCTATCAAAAAACAGTTCAGCTGTTCCACATTTGCTGTCTTACAGTATTTGGAAGTTTATCTACTTGCCCTCAGGAAGACCTCTGTCTTGGAAGGTTTGGTAAAGTAGTTGTAAAGCTGAACTTAACTAATGACATCATAGAATTCCACACAAAAAAAAAAAAACTTACGGAAAATGTTGTGCAGCCTGAATAAAACACTTAGTCTGGCTATCATGATAGCATGTTTCCCAGCGGCCATCTGTTTTGCTGAATAAGATGCCCACCTCTGGTCTAAGAACTGCAGTGTGGGATCACTATTAAAGTAGCCCTGTGAACACAATATGTTATGGTTTAACAGGCTTTTATGTTCATCCCTCTAGATAATATTTCCAAATCAGACCTTGCAAATTCAGTAACTTTTTGCATTTGCTGCCTCTGGTCCAATTTATTGGATATCTTTGAGCGAGACCAATTCAATTACAGAGCTTCCATGCAAACTCAGTGTGGAAGTTTGCACATAAGCTGAGAAAATGTAGGTTTACAAAGTTACATGGATTTTTACAGAAAGGATCCTTTAAAAATGTTGGGGGAAGGGTAGCTGATTCCTCCTCCTTGTTGAGAAATGGAAGGATTACCAAATGCTGCTGCATAATGTATAGTAAGTAATACACAGAAAATACATGACCCAATTCTATGCCTTAGAAAATACATGTTAGAGAAGTAGTATGTTTAGAAGTTGGAGCTGTGCATGGATATCCAATCCAGGACCTTTTCAATTCAATTTCTGTCCAAGATCTGACAATACAAAAATCACATTTCTGACACCTAGAATCTACAATGTGCTCATATCACCACTATCACAGTATTCTCTTTACTGCCCCCACAACAACTACACATCTTAAACATAGATGCATTCAGTTGAGTGGACAGTCTTGTCCATCCATGCTACTTTTGTGCATATATACATACATACACACAAGTAACAAAGAGATACAAATAAAACAACCATAAGAAAAAAGCACATCAGACAACTAATACAAACTAAAGGTCATGGAGCAGGGGAGTAATTATTTGAGATGCCTGAATCATTAGTTGGTCTGAATGGCATTAGGCCATTTCATTTCATCCTGCCACCAAATGTGGTCATTCTATTTCAATCCAGACATATAAATTGGCTCTGCTCAGGATGATTCTGTTTGGGACTTAAGATTCAACTTAAGCACACCTCTTTTAAAAATGAAACATAGCCCTTTCTAATACTACCCATAAGAATAGTGTTTGCATTCATGGAAGCAGAATGCACTTTTTACCCTTTCTGATATCAGCTATCTAATTCCTTCTTGCCTGGAGATGGGCTAATAATTCTTCCAGAAATAATTCTGATGTGACAATGTATACACACACACCCAAAGCAATTTGTGTTTTCCCATTTGTGAAAATTGAGTTTTCCATGGAGATCTGAAAACATGTATACACTGGAATAGATGGACCAGGTTGGAATATCTCCAAATGTGCACAGGACAAATTAGGTCCTATTCTGTATGATTGTATTCAGGTATGTACTGGCCACTTTTTTTTCCTTTTAAAATTTGAGCCTTTGGGGAGGGTCACAAAATTAAGGATATTTTTATTTTGAAACACAAGAGATTGAAGCACGTATTTAACTTCCTTGTGGTACCCAAAGGACATAAATATCTTTAATTCTGCTTCATTTCTGTTTGTCCTAAAACCCTTGGGCTGGAGTAGTGAGTACTCTCATTGGAAATATATTGCATCACATACCTACTGAAAAATTTGTATACTATACTTATGAATAAAATATTTCCAGGCTATTCTGATAACATCTGCTGTATTCATAGAGCTTTTCCATTTCTATCGACTTTTCTCAAAAAGTAGCTGCTTAATCTGGTTGCCAAACATGAGGGGTGGGGGGGGGGAATTAGGCTTCAAACTGTTTTAGTTGTTTCCATTCTCTGAAATACTTAGCAAAATACTCTTCTTGTTCCATCAGCTGGTTGCTGGCTGTTCTTATGCCACTTGGCAGAGAAATGCTTTGGTTTATCTTTAGTACAATGCATGTGGATGTGACAGTGTGTGACAGCAAGAAAGAGAAATAAATGTTTATGGTTTCTTATAATAAATTTATACTGTGCCCCAAGGGCACTTGTAACTCTCGTTTATATTATGAGGAACATAAAGTGTGCATGCTTTTCATATGACGTAACCATTTGGCTTTGTTTTATCATTCCATTGCCCAATTGATGATGAAGTTTGTTAGTATTACCTTTGGGAAAACCTGTATGTTCTGATAAAAGGATACTACTTGTGTGTTAACTGAAATGACAATTTCAGTATATGAGTTCACTGAAAGTGCATGGTGATAGAGTTCAATTCCCAGTGATAAAATGTTGTCTCCTTCTTGATGGTCCATAAATAAATGCAATTTCTGAACAAAATTAGTGTAGCAGTTTGCCTTTCCCAGGCATACAAAGTAGACATTTCTGTCCCTCCAGTATTCTATTTTCACTGTGGAAGCAAACTTTGCAGTGGCAAGAGAGTGAAAAACAAGCAACAGGCACATCTTGATGCTTCTCTGAAGCCCTATAAAATATGTTTTTCCCCATAACCAATTTGCATCTGGTCTGTCAGTTTCATATGTATTAAGTCTAATGGTGGCCAGTTTTGCTTTCATCCACATTCTCAAGTTCTTTCCATAAAATTTGCAAATAAATTTGCCATTTTTACAAGTTTATTTTAAATCAAAGTTGAATTGGAAATAAATCTCAACCATCTGCATTAGCAAAATTCAATAGATAGAGCTATCGCTTGGTACATTAAGCTTTAAGTCATAAATCTTAAAATGGTGGTGCCATATCCACTTACCATGTATCTCTTAGGAATGGAAAGCCTTTCCAGAAACAAAGTGAGTGTAACTCTAATGCCGCATGGTGAATATGATTGATAATACAAGGCTTCAAACCATCTTTTTAAAATCAAAGCACACAATACTGTATAGCATTTTATGGCCATTAAGTTTTTTTGGTATTCATTCTTCCATGGCCAATGCTGAATATCCACTCAGAGCAGTGGTTCCAATCCTTGGGGGGCCCAGATGTCTTTAGACTAAAATTTCCAAAAATTTCCAGCCAAGATTTCTGTGAGTTGTAATCTAAGAATATCTGGGACCCCAAGGTTGAGAACCATTGATTTAGAGGGTTTGCAGAATACAGGACAGTGTATTATTGTGAAACCTTGCTTCAACCTCTGAATGTATCCATGCATGGGTGAATGAAGCTGGAGGCCATAATATTAAAGTTACTGCATATTTGAATTATATGTGAGGATTCCCACTGCCAACTATTGTTTGTCCTGACATCAAGCAGAATGGTGGATATGGTTCAGTTTTTCTTATCTATGGATAAAAGAGTAGGATTGGCTTGTGTAATATATAGAATTGAATTACAAAGCCTAAACAAGTGTCTTATATTTTGAGACTGGAGTAATTTGGTGGGTGATAAAATAGAAACACTGTACAGTTTCATTTCATTATTTTTTAAAACAATGCTGTTTTTGTTCCTTTTTAAACCTGCAGCTTGCTAAATGGATTCCTCTAGTTTGTATATGCTTTATAGCACATGTCATATTATTGCTCTGAATAAGGTCTAATCAGCACAAGCTGTTTGTTAGAAAGACAGTTGTTTCACACAGATACATAGTAGGGAGGTGATATAAAGCTAAGAAGCATTAGGTAGGAAAAGATGCTGAAACAGATTTTCTATTCTTTTGGTTCCATAAAAACACCCACAAACAGGCATATATCTATACCTATAAATCCAAGTGTTAACCATTAGAATGTGACAAAGGCTCCCGCACCCGTCCACACTATCCCATACCGAGCCTCCTGCACTCGCCCGAACCCGGTACGGAGGTAACTGTAGGGTTGAGAAATGCTCCAGTGGGGCAAGAGCCCCACGAACAATGGGAAACAACTTCAATTCCCAACGTTCTATGCACCGCACTGTGCCACAGCCAATCAGGCTGAGAGGTGTGAGCAAAAGGAACATTGGGAAATGCGGCGTGGCCAATTGTAATCGAGCTGCAGAAAAAAACCGCCACACGAAAGCAAACCACAAACGCAAAACTGCAAGTCCCAGCATCCTGTGTGCCGTGAGCATGCAGAACACTGAGGAAGCCGGTGTGCGAAAAATAAACTTACAAAACGCAGCGGAAGCGCAAGTCCCCAGAAGGCAGACTCAGTGCCTCACAGCCACGCAAAATAAAAAAGCCACAAAATGCCACCGCGAGACACCCGCCGTCCTTCTTTCCCAGAGCAACAGGGAGAAGAGGGACTCCCTCTCCTCCACACTACCCCGCTGAAGACACGATGAGTAAAGTTGAGTTGGGGTGAAAAAAAACCAAAAACAGGCAGCAGTTCATCAGGGGATGCACCCTCCCTGGCAGATGACTGGCTGATGCCTTTGTACTTCTGAATACAAAAGCAGCAGCCAGCAATCCGCAAGGAAAAGCACCACCCCTTACGGATCACTGCCTGCCGATCTCCGGTTAGGTAAGCTGGGAGAAAAAGGAGACAGAGAGGAGACAACCATCAAAGCTCTTCTCTGCCTCCTCCTTCTCCCCTGACCTACCTAACAAACCTTCCTGGGAGAAGAACGGGCTGACTGCCTCCTCCTCCTTTCCCCCATTGCTGCATCTAAACCAAAATTCAAAGCAGCAATGGGGAAAAGAGGAACTGACAGGCAGCCCGTTCTTCAAACTAAAGTAAACACCAAAAACAAACACCAAAATTAATAAAAAATAATAAATAAATAATTTAAAAACCCATTAATAAACAAAAAATTAAACCACAAAATACACAAACAAAAACTTCCACAATACCACAAAACCACATATAAAACACCTAACTACAACATGGAAAAAACCACAAATTACACAAACCAACAACAACTAAGTACAAAAATAAACAACAACAAAAAAGAAAAATTAAACTCAACCAGAAATAACCAAACCAATTACACAAACCTAAAACCCAACCAAGACAAAAAAGAACAAACAGAAACACCTCCAAGCCCACCACCACAAAAACAAAACAAAGAAAACCCCAAAAGAAAGAAAACCAGACAACTCACCAGCACATCCTACCTCCACGATGACCGGAACAGAAATGAAGAAACAAAGACGACTTCCAGGAAGAAGCCCCACGCAGAGGCCAGGAGAGAAAAAACAGTGAAACTTTTAAAAACCACTAGCAGCCCCACCTGCAGGGCAGAATAGTAAAAACAACTCAAAAAGACACAACAGCCCCACCTAGAGGCCACAAGAGTAAAAACAAGTCAAAAACATAACAACAAATCAAAAGTTTACACAAATCGCCAAAATATGTCAAAAAAAAAAGATTTATACCATCCTGTGTTGAGTAGAAAAACTCAAATAAAAACCCAAAACATCTAAACACAGTTTAAAAACATTGAATGTAAAAAACATGTACTTTCACATTTTTAAAAATATTACCTACGGTACAACAATTAACAAAAAAAAAACACCACAAGCTAAAACATTATTTGGTTAAATAAAACAATTTGAAACAATCATATCATCCTTTTTTTCTTTTTATTAATCCACAAAAAAATCCCCCAAAAAGCTGATCACAGTTTATAACAACCCGGCAATGCTGTGCAACCTATGCTAGTACAGCATATAAATATAAATGTACAGAACACCTAAAGTCAGTCAACAGTAATGTGTGTTAGTATTTTAAGCTGACACAAATAGTCATTCTAACTGTGGCATTTTTGCTATTTGGTGTTTGCCTTGGATCATGGTTTTGCGCTTTAGCGTTTTCCCCCTCAGTTTTGAATAGTAATTGTAATATTGCAACTTTGAGATTTATGAATGTTAGGTATGCTTAAATGTCATTTCCTTTTCTGAGTTGCCTTAAATCAAAACATACCAGCTACGGAAATAAGAAATGAAGTCGTCAGATGAGCGAGAGAGTGTGAAGTAGTATCATGCCTGAGGTCTTATCATTTGAGAATACTGTCCATCTCTGACTTTTTTAAAATGTTGAAGCCCAGCTTAGGAGGAAAATTCCTAGGAGCAAAACATGCAAAGGGCTCAGCACCTCTATAGCAGATTGTTGATTGTTGAGTAAATTATTGCATGTAGCAGAAGCCCAGGATAGAGAAGCATATGTTGTTGTTTTTTTTAATCTCTCTGTGTCCTGACATTCCTATTTGAAATAAGAAGAAAACAGTCACTGATTCTTTGGATTATTTTCTACTCACTACTTCTTTACCTAGTTCTCAGGTATAAAAGAAATCAGATGAAAGTGGAAGGCAGCTGATGGCAAAATGGTCATAACAAAATCGAAAGATGTATGTGTCACTTTTTCACCTGCTTCAAATCTATTACATTATACCAAAAACACATCAGCCAGTAGTAATACTGTGAAACCTTGAGATACAAATGGCTTGATTTATGAAAAACTCATGATACAAATGGAAATCTCAGAAAAAAATAAGGTTCCAGATATGAATTTTAATAGGGTTTTTTGAGATACATACAGATTTCTGACCTCTGGAATTAACATTTTGGGGAGTTGTCGGCATTGTGTGCTGCTCCCCACAGCAGCAGTATGGTGTTTTAAGTGAATATGCTCCAGTTCTGGGATTTTCTTGGGTGTTTTCACCCTGTTTTTTAACTTTAAAATGGCACGGAGAGGGAACTTTCTGTGCCTGGGTGATTTGGGGCTTCTAGCACTGGCTTCTGGGAACTGAATTTCACAGAAACCAGAAGTTCCCCTCCCTGATGTTTTTTGGTTTAAAAAAGGGTAAAAATACCCCGGAAAATCCCATAACTGGAGCGGATTCACTAACAACACTTGACAGCTGCCATGGGTTGTGGCGCAGACCACCAACCACCCACCAAAAATATTTTTTTTTCCAGACCTCTGGAACGGATAAATTGGTTTCCCATGCATTCCTATGGGAAACCATGTTTTGAGATATGAAAAATTCAAGCTATGAAGAACCCAGAGGAATGGATTAATTTTGTATCTCAAGGTTTTACTGTAATTATTTCATACTTTAGAAAAGCCAAATGAACTGTTTGGGGAGCTCTAATATGTTGTAGCGCAGGGCACAGCCCAAGATACTAAGCACATTTTTGTCGTATTTTCTGAAGTTGTGGGAAAATGTGTGATAGAATGAGAAACCACACCTCATAGTGCACACTTAACTTTTTGCTACTTCACAAAGAGAATTGAGTAGGGTTTTTTGCAGCATCATTTTGCACAAATCACAAAAACTTCCCAGAAATGTTGCTTGTCTTGTGCTTACATTGAAGGCTCACTCTGCAATGTCGGATAGGTAATTTCTGTCTCTCAAATTGAGACAACCTGTCTTACGAAGAATGTTTAATTTTGTGAGAATATTTAACATCCTAATTTTACATTAAAAAAAATATCTCCTTGCCACATATGTTGCAATTGCACAAAAATACATCTGCACTGAGTTGGCATCTTTTCTGTGATGTAGGTTCACACCCAGCAAACACAAGAGTAGTCTAACTGATCAAAAAGACACAAACAACCCATGCAATGCTACATTTGAAGAGACCATGAAATAATGGTTATTTCTTCTTCAAGTGCCATATCAGATTCTGAATATTGGCTATCATCATGGTGATCAGCCATGAAGATTGTCCTTGGAACAATATAATGCAGTGGTCTTCCATTTGCCTTCCACATCACAGTGTGACACCCTTACCACTGATCAAATTCCATGAGTCACTTTCTGGTCCTGAGCCCTTTTTGCACACAAAGTCCTCATCAGCCCCAGGCCAGTATTAATGAAGCCGCTGTCCTCCATCAAAATGGATTCAAGTAGAATTTAATCCACTTGGGGACCATCACCCTTCCTTGTGGACTTCACCACCTAAGGCTGTTAGTCTTCATGGTTTTCAGGTTAGTTGACTACCACCTGATGATAGGCATTCAGTCACTGACAGTATGATGTACTCTATTACCATAGCAGGATAATCTGGCCTGACTTGTAATGGTTACTATAGTTTTAAACTTTGCACGTTGACCTATATGTCCAAGAACTAGTTCAAAAAATGCTTCACTGTTCCAGTGAGGAGGAAAAAAATCACATTGTCTTATGTAAAATGAAAGGATGAACAGGATGAGCATTTACATCACTAAACACCCATTTTTCAAGCTTCTATGAAGTTACCAGAATCTCTCTCAAAAGTGTTCAAGACAAATTATTCCCGAACTTGAGTTCCAGATTAAGAACTAGGAGATAATTTGTAGTAGAGAATGTTCAATCCCCTTTTTTCCTTCTTTGCATTCTCTGAATCCATACAATGTCAAAGTCAGATATTTCTTTAAATTGATTTGGCTTTTCTCCATTAGATGATACTGAGGAGAAATGCTAAGTAGTATTGGTTTTTATATGTAGTAAAGGCCCAGAGGAAGTATGGTGAGAAAGTAAAATTCTAAATAATAAATTCACAGAGGTTATTAGGATTTTTACATTGACTTCGACAGTGTATGGCAAAGTTTTTAACATGCCCTTTATTCTCTTCAGGATTTGGTTCTGCATTTGCATTAGCTAGCATTCTGGTCATTCAGCCAATTTGATCTGAGTGGCCTGTGACTGACTCTTGTTTGGAAAACAAGCTCCTGCTTGTACAGTTCCTGTCCGGGTGAATACTCAGTGTTTTGTATAGGAGCAATTCTCTTCATTCTTTGGAAAACAGGAGTCTCATTTACAAAACTGTTCCTGCCAATTGGCTAAGAATGTTACATTAACTGTTTGCCCTTTCACTTGAAGGGTAAGTGCTAAAAATTTGCTGAGCAAAACCATTGAGGCTAATGAAAAGTGGGGTGTTTTTTTTTTGGGGGGGGTGATAAATAGGCTTACCATAGAGCCACACTTGGCCCTATTCATTTATCTCACTTTCAGGGTTTCCAGTATTCCTTGTTTGTACATGTTTCTGGCCACATAGGTCAAAAAATAATAACCCAACAAGAGCACAGTTGGACAAAGGTGAAATTACCTCAATATATGTTTGATGAAAACAAATGTGAGCTTGAAAAGACAATGTTAATTCTATTCATAAAATTCTGAACTACAAAGAACTGCACATCTTCAAAGCAATGGAAGGAAAAGTGTGATCTCCAGTTTCACATATGACATTAGGATTTTTACTGTTCTGTTCTGTATTTGTTCCATTGGTTCATATTAGTCAGTCAGAGGATTCAGGTTGGACCCTGATTCGCTGCTTTTGAAAATGACCTGTTTTTGGCAAGACCAATTCAGAGGCAGTCTAGGCCACTTAAACTCTGGATCATTATTAATGTCTTCCCAATATTAGTTGACAGGTAGGTACAGGGTTTTTGTACTGCTGATTTTAAGGCAAAAGCCTTTGTAAATCTGAAGGTAATCTTCATTCATTTATTCATTCATTTGTAGGGTCATCAAGAGGGTTCAAAGCAGTGGTGGGTATCAGCTGGTTCGCACCAGTTCACCAGAACCGGTAGGAGAAATTCTAGCTGGCCCCGCCCATCCAAGTTTTTGAAATAAAGTAGTCCTAATTCGGGTGCAACACAGGGCTTTCCCCCCCCACAAAGTAGGTAGTATTTTTTTCTGAGCCCAACACTACCTCAAAGGGTAAAAAAAAAGGCTCCGCTTCTTCAGATAGTGCATTTACTCCATTTTGCTCACCCCTGTTGACCTGTACAGTCATATGACTCCTCTTTACCAAACTTTTTCCAGAATGTAAATCCTGTGTGATATTTTAGCTAAAGTTCAGCTTCGTCTCTATTAGCTTCAGAGGGAAGCTCTTTTCACCTTGGGAAGCCCCAGAACCAAATGAAAGAATTTAATTTTGCCCCGACGTTGGACTTCATCTCTTTTTGATGCACATCTCTTATTCATACTCTACCCTGCATTCAGTGTGGCTAGTCTAAATTAAATTCTTCTTCTTAAAAAGTCATCTTGCAGTTTGCCAGCTGTGGCTTTTCCTTCTCACCTATTGAAACACACCCAGATTGATTAAAACAATAAAAAATGTGGTGGCATTTGTGTAAACCTCTTTAAGATTCTTTTTATCTTAGATATAGGGCAAAATTCTGATAGGTTAAAGTTATGCTGCATAAACTGGCTCTGCAATATTTAATCTAAATGGATTGAAAGCTTCCTATTCCCTCCTTTCCTGTTTCAAGTACTGAGGCTCCCTGGGGCTCCCTTCTGTTCTGGGGAAGCCTTTGGGATAGGAAGCTTTCATTTTTTCCTAAATTACATGGTTTATATGGCTTAACTTCATGTAACAGGATTTTTGCCCATCATTAACACAAACATGTGTGCTGATTTGCAGGATGGTGCTAACAAAAATTATCTTTAAGAAATTATTTGCCTGGATCCAACATTAATCATAGTCAGATCCAACTGATTTATAATTAAATTCAGACAATTTCATAAATTTTGACAGTTGGGGGGGGGCAGTATGTTACAGATTGGTTCCCCCCAAAAGAATAGTGTTCATTCTGATGCTGTCTTACTTTGAGGAAACAAAGTAAAACAAATTCAGTAAATTTAGCTTAGTTTAAGATTCAGCAATCCTTTAAATATACATGAAAATCCTTAGATTAGAAGTTATCCTCTACCAATGATTTAATTCATAGCATGGAGCTCCACAAATTGCAACACCAAGTGTTATGGAGATATGGCAGTAGTAATAACTCACTTCTCAGACCAAAAAATTACTTAAGCGCAAATTAGAATAAAATTGCATGCTCTCAACTCAATTTCTAACCTATGGCAACTTTTTCCATAGTTTCCTAGGTAGAGAATACTACATAGAAATGGTTTACCAGTTCCTTTTTTAAAAAAAAAATGAAGACTGTGCAGTTTGCCCATGATTAGACAGGCTGGATCTTCTCCTGAGGTACAGTAGGGAATCAAACTCCTAACCTCTAGCTCCACAGCCAGATATCTAAAGCACAGTTACTTCAGCAGAATTATGTACATAGTTTCATAACCTAACATAACTTTAAAAAGAAAGAACAGAAGAAATAATGCTGCATTTATTTCCACAACCTTCCCAATCAGAAGGGCCAAGAATTCAAAGGAATTTCAAGGCCTGATCTTTTGCTGCTGGCCTTATTAAAGCTCAAACAGGATACAAAATCAGACTTAGCCAGAATGTAGAAATGCAGTGCAAAAGGTTCCTGCCAGATTCTTACGGAAACCTATTCAGCTTTGCATAAAGAGTAGAAGAAGAAGACAATGAAGTCACTCTTGAGTGAGGGAAGTGGGATAGAAATATTTTAAATAAATAAATAAATATTAACTGTCACTTTTCCAGAGCAATAAATGCTAAGCCATGAATATGTGACACCAACAAATACACTGTAAGATACTTCCACTGCTTATTTCTCATCCTGATTCAATCCATTAACGCTCACACTCCATTTGCCAATAAAGTTGACTTAAGTACACTGACGCAGGACTGCAGTGGCTCAATGGTTAAGAAGCTCACCTTGTTAGCTGGAAGGCCGGCAAGTCAGCAGTTTAAGACCCGAGTACTGCATGATGGAATGAGTGCCCGTCTGTGGCCCAGCTCCTGCCAATCTAGCAGTTCAAAAAGCAAGAAATTGCAAATAGATAAACCGGCACCACTTGGGTGGGAAAAGATCTTGGAGACATGAAAGGAGCCTCATTTGGGCATCCCCTGAGTGGATTCCTCTAGGAAAAATCCTTTCAATCCAGAAAGCACCTTTGTGTGGTTCTGACACAATAAAAAAAAGCACACTGACCTATATTTAGAAGCGATCACTTTACCGTACAACTTGCCTTAGAATGTTGCAATGAACTTTAAAAGGACAAAGGTGAGAGGGACTAAAAAGGTTCAGCTGTGTATGTTTACAAAAATCATTGACGAAAGATTATATTTTCTAGTGAACTACACTATGGGTATCAGTGCGTGACTAATATGGAACTAGAGCAAGCAAAAGGACTTGTATCAGGGGAAATGTTGCAATACCAAATCTTTTTTCCACTCAGATGGTACATTGCACATATCACATATCTATCACTCTGAATTGAGCCTCAAGACTCACCTTAAGCTGTACAAAGAATGGTATACCATCTTCTCAAAATTTACACCTGGACAATTCCCAAGAAAGCTCAGAAAACTGTTGACTTCAGAAAAGAGATCTAAAAATTTTGAAAACTGAAAAAAATTGTTGTTGTGGTTGTTCAGGTGCACAGTTGAGTCTGATTCTCTGCGACCCCATGCAAACCAGTATCCTCTGTTGTCTGCCATCATCTGTACCCACCCAGATCTACACACACTGCATCAATGATGCCATTTAATCATCTCATTCTCTGCAGTCCCCTTCTCCCTTTGCCCTCAATCTTTCCCAGCATCAAGGCCTTCTCAAATGAGTCCTCTCTTCTCATCTGGTGGCCAAAGTACTTGAGCTTCAGCTCCAGTATTTGTCCTTCAAAGGAACAGTCAGGGTTGATTTCATTCAGTATTGACTGATTTGATCTCCTTGCAGTCCAGGGTACTCTCAAGAGACTTCTCCAGCATCACAACTTCTGCGCTCAGCCTTCCTTATGGTCCAGCTCTCACAGCCATATATTACTACTGGGAAGACCATTGCTTTAACTATGTGGATTTTTGTTGGCAGGATGATGTCTCTACTTTTTATTATGCTGCCTATGTTTGTCACAGCTTGCCTCCCAAGAAGGAAGTATCTTTTTATTTCATGGCTGCATTCCCCATCTGCAGTGATCTTAGATCCCAAGAAGGTGAAGTCAGTCACTGCTTCATTTTCCTCCCATTTTATTTGCTAGGGAGCTATTTTGATGTTGAGTTTCAGGTCAGCTTTTGCAATCTCCTCTTTCACCCTCATCAAGAGGCTCTTTTGGTCTTCTTCTCTTTCTGCCATTAGGGTAGTATCATCTGCATATCTCAGGTTGTTGATGATTCTCCCAGCAATCTTAATCCAGCTTGTGCTTCTTCCAGCCCTGCATTACACATGATGTACTCTGCATATAATTTAAATAAGCAGGGTGACAAGATACAGCCTTGGCGTATTCCTTTTCCTATTCTAAAACAATCAGTTGTTCCATATCCTCTCCTAACTTTTGCTTCTTGACCCACATACAGATTCCTTAGAAGACAGGTGAGGTGGTCTGGCACTCCCTCTCTTTAAAGGACTTGCCACATTTTATTGTAATCCACACAATCAAAGGCTTTGGTGTACTCAATGTAATGGAAGTATACATTTTTCTAGTACTCCCTTGCTTTCTCCATGATCCAGTGAATGTTGGCAATTTGGTCTCTAGTTCCCCTGCCTCTTCAGAACCCAGCTTGTACTTCTGGAAGTTCTCAATCCACGTACTGCTGGAGCCTAGTTTGTAAGATCTTGAGCATGACCTTGCTAGCATGTGAGATGAGAACAATTGTACAATATTTTGAACATTATTTGCCATTGCCCTTCTTTGGAATTGAAACATAGACTGACATTTTCCAATCCTATGGCCACTGCTACATTTTCCAAATCTGCTGGCATAATGAGTTCAACACTTTAATTGCCATTTTTAGGGCTTTAAATAGCTCAAATGGAATGTCATCCTCTCCACTAGCTTTGTTGTTAGTAATATTTCTAGGGCCAACTTGACTTCACACTCCAGGATGTCTGGCTTGAGGTCAATGATAACACCACTGTGGTTGTCAGGGACATTTAAGTTCCTTTTTGTAGAGTTCTTCTGTGTATCCTTGCCATCTTTTTCTACCCTCTTCTGCATCTGTTACGTTTTACCATTTTTGTCTTTTATCATGGCCATTTTTACTTGATACAATCCCTTGATATCCCCAATTTTCTTGAAGAGGTCTCTAGTCCTTCCCCATCTCTTGTTTTCCTCTATTACTTTGCACTGTTCATTAATGAAGGCCTCCTTCTCTCTCCTTGCTGTTCTCTGGAATTCTGCTCTAAGTTTAGTGAATGGAAAAAGAGACTATTAAAAATGGTGAAAGATCTCCAGCATATTTGGGCAATCAAGATAGCTGGAAAATATACCACAGGTACAACTTAATCCAGGAAGGTTCCTGCATGGCTAGCTTGAGTGAGATGAATCATACATTTATAATAATCAAGAAGATTTTCATACCTGTCAAGCGCACCTCCGGAGATTATGGGACCTGCGCAGAATGTTTCTGCTCAGGTCCGTTCTACGCATGCATAGAAGGCTTTTATGCATGCGTAGAATGGACCTGCACAGAACTGTTCTGCACAGCTCACTTCTACGCATGCATAGAAGGCTTCTACGCATCCCCTTCTGCACAGAAGCCTTCTACGCATGCGTAGAAGGGTTCTACGCATGCATAGATGGGTTCTACACATGCGTAGAAGGGTTCTACACATGCATGGAAAGGACCTGCACAGAAGGGATGAACAGTAACTCCTCCCCCCCCCCCAACTGCCAAATTATGGGGTAGCAGCAGCTCCGGGCGGGAAATGGCAAAAATTGGCGCGAAAATACGGGAAATCCTGGCTAATCCAGGATACTTGACAGGTATAGATTTTTTCCCAGAAAATGTAGATCTTTCTTGACATACTTCATCAGTATTTTAATGCACAAAGTCAATTAAACATGTGAAAAAAGAATTTGAAAATATATTATTAAAAACATAAAAACTTTGGGGAAACTGACCTATGTTGTTCCTGAACTTGCTCTACCAAGCATTGGGAAACTCCCATCTCTTCAACCTATAATTTTTACAAATATTGTAATGCATTCTGACAACTCTTATAGCCTGGAGATCTTTCGCAGCTTTTGATGATGCCAGAGCAAACAAACAAACAATAACCTTCAAAAGCTCTCAGTACAAATGAAGTAACACCACTGAATGAGTCAATATAGTTTCCTTTTCGAAAAGTTTATATAAAAATCTGCATTTCTTTCAGATGAGAACTAGTAATATATATAAAAAATATCTCCCCACTTGGCAAGATTACAAAAGCTTTTTTGTGTTTTTTTGCATTTTGACACTGTTTTGTGTAGAGTATAGTGAAAAGTGGTCACCAAACACACATTTTGTTTTGCACAGAAACCATAATATTTTCTGTAGAAGATTTTGAAATGTGTGCAAAATGAAAGTACAGTACTAGTTTTCTGTTGTGTTGCATGATCATGGAGGTGTGTAAGAGTTTCCTCCCACTCCAACAGCCTCTTTTTTGATCTCATTTCTGCTGCCTTTTCAAAGGAGAATGAATCAGGTCTACAAACATACATAGTATGTACTCTTTTCTAAATGTGTTGATGACCTCATGTCTATACTATTATGATTTGCTTCTTGCTATCCATTTTCATGTCATAAATATCCATTCAGTCAAAATCTTTTCTTCAGAATTGGTCTGTTGGGTCCCTCATTAATCCCTTTTTTAAATTCTCCACTGGAAGTAAAGTGTATTATATTGCAGGCGCACCCCCCAATAACGGACACAGACAACATTGAAAGTGGATAACAGCATCGGGCCACATTTATTGATTCAATGCCCTAGTCCGAATTATAAATTTGTATTGGTAAAACGACCAATCATAATTCATAAGGCAAGCAGGCCGAAGTAACACTGGTAAGGTACCACCCCAAACTTGCCAACGGCAATTGATTACAATGTATCAAGTTGTATCAATTTGTTTGTTGACAACAAACAAATTGTTGACCGTAGTCAATATCTAACTCATGACCCCACCCTCTGACGCGTATCCGTGAAATCACAGGGGTGATGCATGCTGGTTAGCAATCGTCATCACCCTGTCGCCTGGTTCGTCGTTGACCGGACAACGTTTAACTAATTTATTCCTGTCTAGTGTTGTCCAGTCAATTGCGAACCTGCCGGATACCTGTGGGTCATACTGTTTACCTTACCAGTGCTACCCGCCAATGTGACCAAAGTCAACATTAGGAACCTAGAAAGACCCCTATATCAAACCATAGCAACAGTGTGGGATGGGCAAAAAAGCCAGGACCCGGAAGCCAATATGGGTCCCAGCCAAAAATTCCCACCCGGCCCCGAAGCGACCAAAATATCACACTGTTAACTAGGGAGGGGGTGGAGGGGAAAAGACTTCTCTGCTCCGTCGCTGAGGTAAAATGGCAGCTCGGCTGCCTCGTGGCCACCCCTTTTATAAGGGAGTTGGCCACGCCCCTAACTACCCGGATTCTCTGTCCTGTGGGGGGGGCCCGCAAAGGGCGCGGCGGCCATTTTGGCGCCGCGCTTGCATTGCAGGCGCACCCCCCAATAACGGACACAGACAACATTGAAAGTGGATAACAGCATCGGGCCACATTTATTGATTCAATGCCCTAGTCCGAATTATAAATTTGTATTGGTAAAACGACCAATCATAATTCATAAGGCAAGCAGGCCGAAGTAACACTGGTAAGGTACCACCCCAAAATTGCCAACGGCAATTGGTTACAATGTATCAAGTTGTATCAATTTGTTTGTTGACAACAAACAAATTGTTGACCGTAGTCAATATCTAACTCATGACCCCACCCTCTGATGCATATCCGTGAAATCACAGGGGTGATGCATGCTGGTTAGCAATCGTCATCACCCCGTCGCCTGGTTCGTCGTTGACCGGACAACGTTTAACTAATTTATTCCTGTCTAGTGTTGTCCAGTCAATTGCGAACCTGCCGGATACCTGTGGGTCATACTGTTTACCTTACCAGTGCTACCCGCCACACGGAGGGGCTTCAAAGAAGACCTGACGCCCCCCCAGACCGTCAGCTCGGTCAACAGGCCTGCTCGCCAATCACCCAACAGGAGGTCCATACCTCCTCGCGACAGATGGACCCCATCCCCTGCGTACAAGTCACAATTTTGGAGGCTAATATCGGGGTGATGACTGACCCGTCCCCAAGCCCTGTCGGCAAGGAACCGCGCCACCGCCCTATTGACCGCGCGCCTAGCGCGGTCAAGGGCCAGGAGGTTAACGCCCCCTCTGTAAGAATGGCGCGGGACAATGTCCGACCAAACCAGGGTTGTGGCAGGCCAGACATAATGCAAGTAGGCGAGTTCCTCGCAAATCGCATGCTTGAGCGATAAGCCGGTGACCTGGCCCAAATCATTGCCCCCCAGGTGGATGATGAGAATGTCAGGCGGGTCAGCACCCAGGCCAGAAAAAAGGAAAGGCCGCAGCTCCCGCCATAACATCCCAGGCTTACCATGCCATGTGAGACTGGCGTGTTCACCCAGTCCCAGTCGGGGTCCCCACTCTGTCGCCGCAGCGTAACGCGCTGCCCTGTGCACATAGCTGTGGCCCACCAGCCATACTGTCACCGGTGTAATACGACACCCAGGGTCTGTAAGAAAATTGAGAAAAAAGGGCGGTAAGGTGACTGTATTGGTACTCATGGCGGGAGTGGGCGCACATAAAACTGAAAACATTGCGAGCCCCACCTCACCATGCTACGTATGTCAGCCCCAGAGTACCCAAAAGCAGCTGCTGTAGAGGCTGCGCCAATACGGAATGAATGTGTGCCATAACGGGCACCTGGTAGGCCCACCCTGGTGAGGGCTATGCCTGTCACCTTCCAAAACTGAAATTTAGTAAGGGGAGACCCATCTTGGTGACAGAAAAACGGGCCGTGGTGCATGCCACGCAGTGCCAGGTACTCCTGTAGGGCACCAACCGGACAGATGTCTGCCAAAGAACACCGTAGCAGTCTTACACCACTGCCTACGCCATGCTGATCTGTTTTAGAGGAGCGTATCCTCAACTGGGCCCAGTCTTTGGCAACATAGACATCTTCGAGTTCCAGTGCCCTACAACTTGCATCCGCCTTAGACAGCATCACGAGTTCGCTGATGCGGAGCGCTCCAAAAAATGCCACCGTTGTGGCTGCATGGAAAAGGGCTGCCTCATAATGATCAAAACAGAGGCCTGGCCAGCCCCGGGCCAACTGGGTAAGAACCCCTGGGGAAATAGGGTGCCGGTCATCCGGGCAACGCCCGCGCTCGCACACCCACCCCTCCAAAACATGTCTCACACGGAAGTCAGAGGTGGTATCCACATGACCTCCCACTTTGGCCATAAAAGCCAACGCCGAGAGCTTGGATGCTATGGTGCGAGGTGCAAGGCCCTGTGCATGCAGGTGAACCATGAACCGCAGAACATGGTCCACCGGGATAGGCCAGGTCTCTGGCAGGTGACATTGAACAGAAAATGCCCTGTAAGAATTGAATGCTCGTTGATACGCCTTACGCGTGCGTGGCGCTAGTGACAGGCCAATCGCCCGGTTCACCTCTCCTTGCCAATAGTCCACATCTCGTCCGGGAGTGGCGAGGGAAATTCCTCCGCATCCGGGGCCAAGGCGCGGAACCGGGAGATCTGCAGGCGGGACAAAGCGTCAGCAATATCATTATTAATCCCTGGGACATGCCTGGCCCTGAACAAGACGTTGAGGCGCAGGCAGCGCAGCACAAAATGGCGCACTAGTTCCATAACCCTGGGCGATTTGGAAGTCTGTGCATTGACAATGTGGACAACGGCAGCATTGTCACACCAGAAATGCACCACCGAATTAGCCCACTGTTCGCCCCATAGCATCAAAGCCCCCAGAATAGGGAAAAATTCCAGGTATGTGAGATCCCGCAGGCGACCTGTGCCTGCCCAGGCCGGTGGCCACCCACCATAGGCCCACTTCCCATTGAAGTACATCCCATAACCCAGGGATCCTGAGGCATCAGACTGGATCTGAAAATTGGGGGATGCCAGGAGGTCAGACCTCCAAAATGAGACCCCATTGAACTCCCTCAGGAATTGCAACCAGACAAACATGTCTGCCCTGATACCCCGGGTAAGCCTGACTCTATGGTGGGGCCTGGATAACCCTGCCATGGCGTCGCATAAGCGCCGGGCAAAAGCCCTGCCCGGTGCGACCACCCTGCAAGCGAAATTGAGGTGACCATGTAGCACCTGCAGTTCCCTCAGGGATGCCTTGCGCTTGGCCAGCATATCCGAGATAAGGGCCACTATCCTGGACACCTTATCCCCCGGTAACCTAGAAGCCTGCGCTACTGTGTCAATCTCCACCCCCAGGAATACTAGCTTGGTAGATGGGCCCTCGGTCTTTTCGGGCGCTAAAGGGACACCGAGTTCCTCCATTAGCATCTGAAATGTGGTGAGGAGACGTGTGCACGTGTCCCAGCCCCGTTCACCCCCGAATAAAAAGTCATCCAGGTAATGGGCTACAGACCGAGACCCTGACCTGCGGACGAAAGCCCACTCTAGGAAGGTACTAAAACGCTCGAAGGCCGAGCATGATATGGAGCAGCCAAAAGGCATGGCCTTATCAAAATAATATTCACCCTTAAATTTGAAACCCAGCAACTCAAAGTCGCCCGGATGCACTGGCAAGAGGCGAAAAGCCGACTTAATGTCGCACTTGGCCAGCAGGGCACCCGGGCCACACGAGCGCACCATGCGCAGCGCATGGTCAAACGATGTATACCTGACTGAACAAAGGTCATCAGGAATAGCATCATTGACCGATCGGCCGGCTGGGTAGGACAAATGATGAATAAGGCGAAACTCGCCTGGAGACTTTTTGGGGACCAAGCCCAGTGGCGACACCTTAAGATTGGGAAACGGGGGTGCAGGGAAAGGTCCAGCGACCCTGCCCGCATCTAACTCCTTTTTAATGCTGGCCGCAGCCACCTCCTCCCTTCCTCTGAGGAATAAAAGGTTGGGAGCATCCTGAGGGGACCTATCACCCATGAAAGGGATACGGAATCCCTGCTGAAAACCCTGAAGGAGATACTCCCCATCCTCCCCCTTCGGGTACGATGCGAGCCAACGCTCCAGCATGTCCACATTAATTGGGGAGGGGGCCTTTTGGAGAACCAGCTCCATCCGCGGCAGTCTTGCCAGCCCACTGTCCACCCCTCCCTCTGCCTCGTGCCCCTCCAGGCCTGGGACAGGCAGAGGCTGCGTGGGGCCCCGAACATGTGGGACACTCATGCCTATACTTGCAATTCTTCCTATTGCAGGAACCATTGGACGAGAAAGTCCAGCACAGCAGGCGGGCTGGAACCCCCTGCCCCGCCACCTGGCGGGTAACCTGCGCTGGAGCCGCTCGCTGGACCGCATGTCCGCAATGGTATCTATCTCCCGGGGCAGGGCGTGTGGGCGTCATGTACAAAAGCCAAAGCCTCTGGCACGGCTCATCCCATCTCATCTCGGGATGGAGGGGAATCCTCATACGGAATTCCTCATCATAGGCCAGCCATGAGGGGCCCGGGAAATCAACCATTGCCCTATATATGTTGTCCAAATATTGGACCATGGGAATAGCTAATTCCGGCCGCGCCCTCAAGTACACCGCCATGTATATTAAATAAGCAGGGAGCCAGTTGGCCCAGGTACGTGGCGGCTTACGGCGGCGTGCCTGCTCCTTGTCCTTCTCGTCCTGTCCCTCCCGTTCCTCCTTGGTGGGCTCTCTGTTCAGGAGTGAGAAGATATCTACGTACTCCCCCCGCCATATCTTTTCTCTGGTAGTCTGTGCCAAGTGATCACCCAGTGGCAAGGAATACCCCGCCGTCGGCAAAGCCGAAAAAGGCACCGCCGGCCTAGGAAAAGGGGCCTGAGCTAACCCAGCCACCCCCAGAACATTCCCCGCAGTGTAAGAACTAGTAACCACCCCAGTGCCCAAGGTGGCAGTCGTCGTCGCCGGGTGGGGTGCCGACAGCGTGGCCCCCGCACCACCCGCGCGAGGCCAAGGCCATTGAAAGGGCCCCCCCATATTGGGAATGTGTGTGGATGTACTCGCTTGCACCGTATACTCACATGCTGCACCCCCGCGGGCCGCCCCCACCGGGGGTTCCGGCCCACTGGGGGCGTCAGAGCTCACGACCGACGTAGAGCTCATCACCGGGGCCTGACCCGCACCTGGCTGCTGGCTGGGGAGCTGCGAGGCAGTGGCCGAAACCGCGCCACGCGCCTGCAGCAGCTCGACCCTCCCTGCCGGCTGTTGTCCTCCTGCCGACAGCGCCTCAAAAGGGGCCCCGAAGGGGGCGCCCGCCTGACTGGCCCAAGCCAACGACGCTTCCAGGGCCGCAATGCGGGCCAGTAAGGCGTCCACGTTGACCAGGGGCAAAGGGCCGGCCGGCCCGCCCGGTCCAGGCGTGGGTACAGGTCCCTGTACCCCAGGAGCCGAATATGGCCATTGGCCAGCACCAAAGCCCGGCAGGGTCGGTGGAGAAACCTGCCAAGGCAGGGGGCCGCACCACCCCCCAAGGCTAGAGGGCCCAGGGGGAGGCTGCGACCCAAGAGGAGTAGGCCCAACAGGGTGGGCAGATGCAGGAGCGGTGTCCACCGCTCGCGGGCCGCGGGCCGGAATCCCTTCCGCGCCCGCACTCTGGTCGCCCACTCCGGGCCAAGGGGCAATAGACCCCATTCCGCCGGCCCCGGCAGGGGCCTGCAAAGGCGGCTGCTGAGGAGGCGGCACCGCGGTCCTCCGACCTGGGTTGCGCCTCCTAACAGCGCGAGCTGCACTCGAAGCAGCCTTCTTCTTCGAAGGCATCTCCACCGAAGCAAAGGGAAGCCAAAAAGGAAGAATCGCTACCAAAAGGCTTCCCGGTAAGCTAAAGAGCGACAGAGACACAGGGGAAAAGACTTCTCCGCTCCGTCGCTGAGGTAAAATGGCAGCTCGGCTGCCTCGTGGCCACCCCTTTTATAAGGGAGTTGGCCACGCCCCTAACTACCCGGATTCTCTGTCCTGTGGGGGGGGGGGGGCCCGCAAAGGGCGCGGCGGCCATTTTGGCGCCGCGCTTGCATTTTATAGAGATGGGTAAAGGACAGAGGTGGTATAAACCTATGTAACACACATGAAGGGTTTCAAAGTATTGGGTTAATGTATACACTTAAAGGGACTGTGGTGGCTTAGTGGTTAAGACTCTGAACCTCTCAACCAGAACGTTGGCAGTTCAAGAACCAAGTGCTGCATGAAGGAGTGATCTTCTGTCTCTGTCCAAGCTCCTGCCAATCTGTTTGAAAGCAAGAAATTGCAAGTAGATAAATAAACTTTCATGAGAAGGTAACAGCATTCTGTGCACTGCCACACGTCCGCGGAAACATCTTCAGATGCAGACAGCATTGGCTCTTTGGCTATAAATACAGATGAGCACTGAACCCTAGAGTTAGATATGACTTGCTTTCGAGCAAGGGCGACCTTTACCTTTACCTATACACTTACGTGCACAAAGAAAATAAATGCATCGACTTCACTAGTTGTCTAACTAGATATAATGCAGCCTCCTTTTCAACAAAGGAAAATTGAGCTTACAGTTTGTAATGTGAAATTCGGCTGCAGAGTGTAGCTTCTTTTTGTGTGAGAACAAATGTACATGCCTGGCATTATGTTTGTAAAAATGAACGCAACAGCACTGATGAAATGCCACACCTAAAATATGAAACACTTATCTACATACTCCTATATTTGCCCCCAGAAGTTTCTGTTGCTATACATTTTTTTAGTGCTCTCATCTTATCTTGCCTGAAAAATGCTCTTCAGTTGCCAGGCAACCATGGCAGTACTGGTATATAACGCATTGCAGGCAAAGTGCCATCTGACAGCTACTCCAAACAACAACAAAATTTATCTTTTAAAACAGAAAATCACATACAAATAGTGGATATTCATTAATCACCAATTTATGTATCTTGAATTCCATTCTTTGTATTCCATTAAAGGATGTGTTCCAATCTGTTGTGCTTTATAAATACAAATAACTTCCACCAAATGTACTTACTATTAGGACACACTGTAATAACAAATAACATGGGGGAAAAGTTTGGATGTAAAGGTTGTTTTTTTTAAATAGTAGCCATGTTTCAAGCATATTGGAGAGTAAACAAAACAAAACAAAAAACCCACAAAATTGGTGGCACTTTAAAGACTAACTGCTGCATTTTAATGTTAGCTTTCATGGATCAGGTCCACTCCATCAGTTTACTCTCTGATATGCTTGGATGTAAAGGTTTCCGTACCTGTATGTTGAGATTATGAGGAATGGGAGATGGGTGGAGGGAGAGAGGGTCGGTCGGTCAGTCAGATGGTCAGTCGGATGGACAGACTGACAAAATGAGGGACAGATGGATAGATGTTCAGTCTAACAGAATATGTCCACATCTAATATTTTATGCTGCCTCTGCCACATGTCCATGATAACTTCGGCAAAAACGCAGACAGTGTTGACTCTTTGGCTATAATCAGAGATAAGTACTGAGCCCTAGAGTTGAATACTTTGGAGCAAGGCTTTGGAACAAGGGTGACCTTTACAAAGTGACACCTGCTTCAGAAGAATATATGAATATTGCATTTTTGTGTGTGGGGTTAATCTTAAATTTTATTTTCATGGATTTGGTAGTTCCTGAACAATTGGGTTCATAGCAATTGTACTTTTTTTTTTTACTTTCCATATAGCTAGGAAATCGAATGCAGTTTTCAATTCTTTGGAGGTTGCCAAATCAGAATTATCAGTTCTTTTCTATGAATCTGATGTAGGGCTGTAGCAGATGGGGGGGCAGGGGGGACCCTCCTGACCTAACAGCCTGACAACCCCCCCAACCTATCCCAGGATGCCAATGTTATATATGTAAGTGTGACATTGTTGTCCCTCCTGTAAATTTTTGCCCCTCCTGAAAAAAATTTCAGGCCCTCCCCCAATCTAGAATCCTGGATACCACCCCGATCTGATGACCAGATAGGCTACATGAATGTGGCAGCTAGCTGTATATCTAAACAAACATCACAAGTGCTGACAGTTGGTTGAACAAGGCCAGGTAATATATGCTTAGTTTATGATGAATAATTTTAAACAAGTTTCTTGCATCAAGAAAATATCAAATTTTATATTATACTTTCCACTTCCATATCTGTAGCACATGAGAGTGATAAGGTAAGAAAGAGAGCACACACAAAATTACAAGAAAATGTTACTTTATAATACTGTTCAGACATGTAACATTTTCAGCTCAAAAATATATATAGTAGATGGCTTTTAATATCAGATACCTAATATGTTTATTATTTTTTCTACTGTGTCATACTGTGTCGAAACATTTGCTTTGAGTCACATTGCTTTTTATATGTTATTGAACTTTGCTGAAAAATTGCTCTAACATTCAAAATACCCATTATGTTGGTTGGTATTTACCACTGCTAACTATTTCATCATTGTCAGGTTCCTCACAGTGTTTTTACTGCAATTTGGTATGTTAGATTTTAATGATGTGTGTGAGAGAGAGAGAAAGAAAAAGACAAAGAGATCTTCACAGTTGGCTTTGATACATGGCCCTAAAACAGATAGTTTGGACTTTGATTATTATAATCCCTTCCCAGGGCCCACGTTGATTGAGACTTCTGAGAGTGGAACTTCAAAATATCTGGCAGGCAGGTCTAAAACTCCGGGATTAAAATGTGACCTAGGAGACACCAATATATCTTAATGGAAGGAAGGAAGAGATTAGTAGCATGCCTATCTTTATAAAGATATTCCAGGATCCCCTGAACCTGTCTGTCCAGGTTATCCTGCTATGGTAATAGAGTAGACCAGGGATTCTCAATCTGGAGCCCACAGGCCGGATGCGGCCTACGGCACCATTTCATGTGGCTCCCACTGCCTCCACCATGCCAGGAAGTGCCATGTGGTGAAGGAAGGGCAAAATGACCATCTGGACCCCAAAGCTGTCTGAGGAAGTGTGACCCAGCCCCCAGCTTTAAAAAGTTGAGAATTCCTTGAGTAGATCATACTGCCAGTGACTCAACGCCAAGTGTCAGGTGGTGGTTAACTAACCTGACAACCCTGAGGACTAATGGCTTTGGGTGCCAAAGTCCACAGGGAAGGGGGATGGTCCCCAAGTGGATTGAATCCCACTTGAATTCATTTTATTGAAGGGCAGCAGCTTCATCAATACAGTGCATTTTGTGCCCAGAGATTCAATCTCCATTATTGTGCTAACCCAGCATTCAATGGGGCACCTGCTGCCAGCATTTGTCCCCAAACAGAGCATAGAGTTTCTTCTCTTTAGTTGGGAAACACTGACTTGTTCGAAGTGGAGAAGTGCACTTGGTCATATTACCTGAGCAGGTGTTAAATCTGTTTTATTTCCCTGGAGAGTCCTCCCACTGAGAATCAAGCCTGCTGGTATCTGCATAGCCTCCTTCCAAGTTTTTTTTTTCCATGGCACATTAACAGGTAGTGGCATCACATAAGGCAAATGGGATGTTTCACAGTTGTCATTCAAAAAGGAAAAAAGAGGGAGAATGAGAAATGATAATTATGGCCTGTATTCCAGTACAAAGAAGGCCAAAGGACACATGTTGAAATGTAAACTTTAGGATTTTGTGTCAATCCCACAAATGTCAGTCTTATATATTCATATGCAGATTTCGGAAGGACTCAATGTGATAATTTTACAGTGATCATATGTGATTGTTCTGAATGTGCCTTTGTATGGTTGGAGGTAATATATAGTGCAATGTAAAAAAGCTTGATTTTTCAGTGGTTCTACCAGTTATTAAAAATACCGGCTCATACCACATGAGGGTACCTTCAAGCAACACACACACACACACACACACACACACACACACACACACACACACACACACACACACACACACACACACACACACACACACACAAGTGTAATGGTATTATCCTTCCTCTGCTCTGGTGAGTTTATACTTCCTTTGGTATGAACTTGGGGAAAATAAATAAGTGAAATAGTTATGACATGTTGGTTGTTATTTAATACAGAGTCCTTAGAACATTAATAGAAGAGCACACAGAAAATTCAGTATCATGTACAGTGTTGGCAAAGGACCAAACTCTTATGTTAGAAGGGCAGAGCTCCATGTTCCATTGAAGCTCACAGGCAGCATGAAATACAGACTACATAGCATGTTGTGGGTGTTGTTTGAGTTGAACAAACTATGAAAGCTGGCCCTCAATTTATACTCATACCATTATTTCTGAAACTACTGTTTATTTGAATGGGAAGCAGAAGGATGAAGTCAAGCATGCAACATAAAGCTTTCAGTTAAGAACAGATTTTATAAAGAATTGCCAATGCTCTTAAAAGAATAATTCTGAATTGTAATTTGAAATGTGTATTTCAAAAAAGAAAAAAAAGTACCACGGCATATTCTTAGCAGAGGAAAGTAAAGCTTCTTAATACATCAGTCTTCAAGATAATTAAGTGGAGAAGGAGCAACCATTTAAGCTTTTCTTATATTTCTGACAAATGGCCCTCTGATTTGGTGAATCCCAGATTTCTGCATACTATTTATTTAAGCATACAGTACTTAAGTGATCCTTTTGACATAGTCATCTAGGTTTAGGAATTGGAGATCATGCAATTTTCTGCTTCAGTTCCAGCAAGTGTGATAGTATGCTGATCTCTTTAATGGCAGCTTTCTAATAATGCAACAGCCGGCATTATGTTTTGTAGTTTGCAGACACCCACACACTGAGCCACCCACACACACTGGCAGATTCCGAAGCTCCAGAATAGTGTTCACATTTACATTTGAAAACTATAAACTTTTTAAAGACTTTCCCTACCAGTGTGAAAAGCAGTTTTTCAGAATGTTATTTCTCCTCTTCAGAATCATAAAATTAATATTACGTCAGTTGTTGCATAGCCTCAGCAAATGGCGGTATCAATCTGGAATCTAAACATAAATTCAGTGTTTCATATCTAGCGTTGCTGTGTATAATTCAGATAGTGAAAGATAGTGTATTTATTCCATCACATTTTAGTCAATTATAGTTTTAATGCAACACGTCCCCAAACCCTGCAAATAAACATAATCTACAGTGAATATGGAGCAAGTTACAAATATATAATAAGGTTGAACTGAAGTGCTTCTCATTTCACCATTCCACTGGTGGGGGAAACAAGAAGCATTTCAGCTATTGGAGAAAGGAAGAAAATAATAATTTTAAGACCAGGGAGCAAAAACATTCATCCCAATTTCATACTGACATATTTAATTCAAAATGGAATTATGTCACCATGATGACCCTAGAATGACGTAATTTCATTCTAAGGGGTGATCAGGTAGGCGGAATGGTAGCCACCAGTGGGGAAATCACTCCAAGAATTTGAAACTTTTCTTGCTCCTCTAAAATCACATATGTAACATTGACTGCCATGTGAACACTTGCTGGCTACTGGAATTTCATGAGACCTTCACAACATAATTACTGAAGCTGCTGAAAATTAACATGAAGTGCGGTCTCTGAAGGAAATGGGAAGTCTTTCCCACTGGGAGCAGTAGGGAGCTGCAGACTAACCATAGTAGTGCAAATGTTAGCTGGAAAAGGATTCTAGGAATTCAAGTAGGGAATGGTAGCTACAACTAGAAGATATGGGATCCTTGGGAAAGATGTCAAAAAACAACAAGAACAAAACCTAGGGTCAGGATAAGCAATGAACTGGTGAAGGTAACCAAAGGCTAGGTGGAGGACACACTGTTTCAAACAAGGAAAAGGGAAGCTCACTAGCAGTGATTGATAGCTGGGTTCAAATTCTGGCAAAATATATGCTACTGAGTAGAGTTGTTGGGTCAATTCCCATCCATTGGCATTGGAAACACAGCACAGTGTGCATGTCTTCCCTTTTCCCAGATACAGAGTGAACAAGTCAAGCATTCCAACCAGTGGTGGGTTTCAAAAGATTTTACTACCTGGGCATGGTATGGTGGGCGTGGCCAGACGGAAAGCCCTGCATTGCACCCAAATTAGGCCTACTTTAATTCAAAACTTGGATGGGCAGGACCAGCCATAATTTCTGATACCGGTTCAGGTAAACTGGGGTGAACCTGCTGAATCCCACCACTAATTCCAACTCTTGATTCAGGGGCTGTGGTGGGTATTCTTTCATTTCTGGTTGGACAATGAAGAACATTTTCAGCAAAGGAACTCTTTTCAAAGAAGAAAACATGTGTTGCTCTAGCCCAGTGATGGGCAGTCTTGGCCCTCCAGCTGTTCTTGAACTTCAATTCCCAGAGGCCCTGATCAGCAGGAGTGCTGATTTGGGCTTCTGGGAATTGAAGTTCAAGAACAGCTGGAGGGCCAAGATTGCCCATCACTGCTCTAGCCTCTCCTTTTTTGCTCCATGACAAAGTAGAGAAAATAATGTACAACTTGCTTGTACAAATGGGAGCATTAATGAAACAAATGGGATGAATGCAAGTTTCACTCTGCATCAATTGGCTGCCATCTTTGATTAGTAAGCTTTCCAAACCTTACATTAGCTCTGGAGATATGTGATATTCTTCACTGTGTGCACATGAAGGCATCAGGCTAGGATATGGGGAAAGGACAATTTGTATGGTATATGTAAGCTTTCTCCTCCAAGAGGGGGAAAACGATGGCCAATGAGCTCAGGAGCAGAAATAAATGAGTACTTTTTCTCAGCATCTACAATACGAAACAATCACCAAATTTGATTAATGGGAGATTTGACCCAGTTGTTTTTCCCAAAGAGGAGACTGAGAGCTCCTTAAATCGGTCAAAATAGAGTAATGAGACTACATCTACCTGTGTGTTAAATGTGTAGAAAAGAAAAGTACAATTATTTTGCAGTTTCTCCAAGGGATTCCTTTCAGAAATGAGCTTTATTATTATTATTATTATTATTATTATTATTATTATTATTATTATTATTATTATTATTATTATTATTATTATTATTATTATTATTATTATTATTATTATTATTATTATTATATTTGTATGCCACCCTATTTGTAGAGCAACTCTGGGTGGCTCACAGAGATACAAAATATACAGTACAATTACAATTATAAAGTTAAAATACAAAAAGGTTTCAGCATATCATCACAAATCATCACAAATCACAGTATCAAAAAGTATCAATAACAAACCATTACAAAAAGTAAAAACAAAAAACATCATTTGCAAGAACCACAACATTCGTCTGAGAAAGTCCAAAAGCGAAAACAAAAATCAAAAAGTCCTCCTCCTGGCTGGTGGAAGGGGCCAGGAGGGCGTGGTAGCACAGCTGTTTTTCATTCCCTCAATGCTGGCCCGGCCGAGGGAAGGGCGTCCAGTAGCGGCAGTGGAGGCATGGTTGGCGTTCTTATAGCCAGCACTGCACCACTCAGCTGCCTTCTCTCATTCCATGATGACTATGATTCTTATGGTGAGATGTTAATTTTAAAAAAAATGTCATGGCTGTGAGCATTACTTCTGAATATGGGGTTATCTACACTATACAGTTTTACCAGTCTGATCCACTTTAAGAGATATGGTTGCATCCTATGGAATCCTGGCATTGTTGTTGTTGTTTTTGTTGTTTTTTGTTAAGATACTGAGGTTGCATCCTGCTGTGTAAGTTATGTTTCCAGACGGATGATTATGTTGCCAGCAGGAGCAAATTTTCTTTAATTAGTTCCTATTTCTGTCTTATCACGAAAAACACAGTTGGTCACAAGTCGCCCTTTCCACTGCCAGAACATTTTCCATCTCTAATGTGGATGTCGCTGTTATCCCCTTCCATGCCTGAAGAAGGAAGAGAAAAAGAAGCCCCACTGCATGAGAGCAATTCCCATAACAAAACACAGGACTGCACAGAACAATGCTATGCAATGCTGTCCTGTACATTTTCAGAATATAACATAGAGTGTAACTTGAAATATATGCGGGTCTAGGTTCTTGAAAGATTCCCCAAGAACATAGATTATCACTCCATTGGAGCGGGTGATATTACCTTGGCAAGGCAACAATATACAAGGCAATTCTTAAAAGAGGATCACCTAAATGAAACCTATAGCTTTTAAACTGGGCTTTGGGTCAGTGCCAAATTGGCACAGATGTAGCAGACAGCCTGCTTTTGCTCGGTTCCAAATTCAGGGACATTTTGGCAACAGACTCATGTTTATTGTGATCTACATAATCAAAGGCTTTGGTGTAGTCAATGAAACAGAAGTAGACATTTTCCTGGTACTCCCTTGCTTTTTCCATGATTGAGTGAATCTTAGCAATTTAGACTCTAGTTCCCCTGCCTCTTCGGAACCCAGCTTGTACTTCTGAAAATTCTCGATCCATGTACTGCTGAAGTCTAGCTTGTAACCTCTTGAGCAGGGGTTCACAACCTACAGTCCATGGGCCAGGCCAGGCCCATGGCACCATTTTATGTGGCCCACCATCCTCACTCTTGCCACCACCACCACCACCACTGCTACCAAAAGTAGCAGAAGCAGAAAAAACAGCAAACCCTCACTCCCCGTGCCGCTGCCAGAAGTGGCAAAAATGGCCGAAAACATGCCTTGAATGCATCCACGGCTGTTGTAAAAGTGTTTACGAGAGCATGGGATGCATTTTACAGCATCATTTATAGTGAGGGGAACCACATTTCTGGCCTGCTAAGCTCTTTGAGAGGGCATGGTCCAGTCCACGGCATGAAAACTTTGAGAAACCCTGATCTTGAGCATGACCTTGCTTGCATGTGAGATGAGTGCAATTGTACAATAATTTGAACATTCTTTGGCATTGCCCTTGTTTGGAATTGGAACATAGACTAATATTTTCCAATCCTGCATCCACTGCTGCGTTTTCCAAATATGCTGGCGTATTGAGTGCAACACTTTAATTGCATCTTCTTTTCATGCTTTAAATAGCTCAACTGGAATGCCATCATCTCCACTAGCTTTGTTCTTAGTAATACTTTCTAGAGGCCAACTTGATTTCACATTCCAGGATGTCTGGTTCGAGGTCAATGATCACACCATTATGGTCCTTTTTGTAAAAGTTCTTCTGTGTATTCTTGCCATTCTTTCTTAATCTCTTCTGCATCTGTTAGGTCCCTACCATTTTTGTCCTTTATCATGGCCATTTTTACTTGATATGTTCCCTTGATTCCCCCCAATTTTCTTGAAGAGATTTCTAGTTCTTCCCCTTCTTTTGATTTCCTCTATTACTTTGCACTGTTTGTTTAAGAAGCCCTCTTTATCTATCCTTGCTGTTCTCTTGAATTAGGCATTCAGCTGAGTTAATATTTCTCTTTTACCTTTGCTTTTTGCCTTCCTTCTTTCTTCAGCTATTTGTAGAGCCTCATCAGACAACCAATTCACTTTCTTGCATTCCTTTTTCTTTAGGATGGTTCTAATTGCTCCTGTAGGATGTTATGAACCTCAGTCCATAATTCTTCAGACACTCTGTCCATGCCTTAAATCTATTCTTCACCTCCACCGTATATTCATGAGAGATGTAATCCTGATTGGCCTAATTGTTTTTCCTACTTTCTTCATTCTAAGCCTGAATTTGGCAATCAGTAACTCATGATCCTCACAGTCTGCTCCAGTTCTTGTCTTTGCTGACTCTATAGAGCAGGGGTCAGCAACATTTTTGAGTCAGGGGCTGGGTCATGCTCCCTCAGACAGTTGAGGGGGCTGGACTAGTGGTCCTCTTGCCATAATGCTGTCGTAAATGCATTTATGGATGATGTAAACACGTCTGCAGCTGCCGCAAATGCGTCTGTGGCCACTTCCAGTTCCGGCACCAGTGGCGGCAGTGGCAGTTGGAGTGAGGGCAGGCACCAAATGATTTGGTGCTACAGGCCAGATTCGGCCCACAGGCTGTAGATTGCCAGCCCATGGTACAGAGTGTCTCCATTTTTGGCTGCAGAGTACATAATCAATCTGATTTTGGTGTTGGCCATCTGGTGATGTCCATGTGTAGAGTCGCCTCTTAGGTTTTGGGAAGAGGGTGTTTGCTATGATCAGTACATTCTCTTGTCAAAACTCTATTAGCCTTTGCCCCACTTCATTTTGTACTCCAAGGCCAAACTTGCCTATTATTCCAGTTACCCTTTGACTTCCTACTTTGGCATTCCAATCTCCTATGATGATAAGGACAACATTTTTGGTGTCAGTTCCAAAGGTGTTTTAGGTCTCTTCATAGAACTGGTTAACTACAGCCTCTTCTGCATCAGTGGTTGGGGCATAGTCTTGGATTACTGTGATGTTGAATGGTTTGCCTTGAATTCAAACTGAGATCATTCTGTCATTTTTAAGATTGTATCCCATTACTGCTTTTCTCACTCTTTTATTGACTATAAGGGCTACTCCATTTCTTCTAAGAGATTCCTGCCCACAGTAGTAGATATAATGATCTTCTGAGTTAAATTCCATAACTGATTCCCAAGATATCAATGCTCAGTCTTTCCATCTCATTTTTGACCACATCCAGCTTGCCTTGATTTATAGATCTTACGTTCCAGGTTCCTATGAAATATTGTTCCTTACAGCATTCAGACATTCCTTTCACTGTCAGATCCATCCACAGCTGAGTGTCCTTTTAGCTTAGGCAGACTTGCTTCACTCTTTCTGGGGCTACTTGTACTCCGCTCTTCCCCAGTAGCATGATGGACACCTTCCAACCTGATATTGGGCAACTTCTGAACATACATTTCTGCTCAGGCTGTAATTTGCTAATTTACGAAATTATTCTCAAAATATATTCATGGAGTATATATTACACTTTTGCTAAAATCTCTTTTTTAAAATTTCTCCTGTCTGCCAGCCACAGCTTGAATATGGGCAGAGTGGTACCACACTGCACACAGGTGTGTGTGTGTGTGGGGGGGGGAGGAGCCCTGCTAGACCTCAAAAAAAGGTGGAGGGACCAAGCCATTTACCAGCCACACTGTTCGACTTGGGCAGTGAGGTATCACACTGCACACAGGTACGGGAGAGGTGGGAAAGCCCTGTCATAGTTAAGCAATAAGGATGAGTGAGGGGCTCAGCCACCTGCCTATCTGCTGTGTCTGAAGCATACCTGTCAAGTGCGGCTCTGCAAAATATGGGAAATTACTGCACATATGTCGATGCGCATACACAGTAACCAGTTTGTGCATGTGCACCATGTCTGCACATGCACAGTAACCCATTTGTGCATGCACACAGTGGCCGTGCATGCACAGTAAGCCCTTTCCCCACCATTCAAATACCGGACGGCAGTGGGAAAAGAGAGGAATGAGCACAGAAAATGGGAAATCCCAGCCAATACGGTATACTTGACAGACATGGTCTGAAGCCCATGCTCTCACTCAATTTGACGGACAGATCCAGTAGACCATATTGAGGGCAGAAGACTGCCATTGGGGCTCCCAGTATGACCCACTCCCGTGACCTTGTTCGGGACAGCCATTGTTGGGGATCCCTGCTGTAGAAGATCTCTTTTGGCTTCAGATAATATTATTTTTCTATTTATAAACTGGAAAAAACTCTAATGAGAAGCAAATCATAAAATTGTTTACAGAAACAATGACACTAGAATAATTACACAGCAAACATCTGAAAAACAATTGAGTAAAACAAGATTTAAATGTTAATTGGATAAATGTAAGAAAAGGTTTTATAGGTTCTTTTACTGGCATCTGTAAGGGTGCATCTAAAAAAATGTCAGCTGTTGTTTGTGAATTCTTTAGGACTCTGTCAGATAGTCTAGTCCCCTCCTGGATAACTACAGCAGTATTAGACTGCTATGACTGTGTAATATAGATAAACTCTTAGAATATGGTATTTTACATTCTGATCTCATGCATATTCATTCAGAATTTTAAGGTTGAATGCCAAATAACTATGCATTGGAACAATCCTGATGAGATATGAGATTCACAATTTATTCACTTTTTTTCCCATGTAAGGGAAAGTAGTCATATATGGAAGTACACAGGATACACAGAAAATAATAATAATAATAATAATAATTTTCTAGAATTTACAATCTGTGTTAGGCTGAAATAAAGACAGCAACATCTCAGGAATAATGTAAACATGAAGGAGAAAATTGAAAGGATATGGGAAAAAGAGAGGGATGGACTATTTTTCTTCATGCTGCTATTCCATTGCTTCGAAATAAATAATATGATTGCCTAAACTAAAGAAAATTATTGTATACACTTGATAGCTAGTCTTAACAAGACATAGGAAACAAAATGTTTCTTTATCCAGAGTGAGAAATTACATTTAATTAGTTCCTATAATGTTTTATATATTTAAAAGTTATAACATTAAAATACATATTTTAAAATAAAAATATACCCACAGCAAAAAGAATAAAATCCATAGCAGATGAGCTCTGTATATGTGGTAAGATCAAGGTGTTCAATAACTTTTTTTAAAAAAAGATTCAACAATATTATCAGTGCAAAAAATTATCACTACAATATTATTACAAACTGACCTTGCTTCTGTTGTCTCCCAGAGTACGCACCATGTGATTGTCTTCGGAGATCTCTAGCAATGGGTAATTTTACATCAGGGAAATTTCTGTTGGAATTTGTGAGTAGTGTATGCATACTTACACATTCCTCTTTAGAAAGCAAGGAAATGGAAATCTTTTTTTTAAAAAAAATACATCAGTTTATTTAGTTGGGATATACCTGTATATCTATAACCACAATTCAGAATGCCAGGAAATGGTCTGATATTATGTCCACATTGCCAGCAGGGGGAAAAATTGCCAAGCTTAAATAACAAATGGAAGCCTGAAAGGTAAAGATCACCCTTGCTCAAAAGCCAGTCGTATACGACTCTAGGGTTCAGTGCTCATCTCTGTTTATAGCCAAAGAGCCAGCACTGTCTGTGTCTGTAGACATTTCCATGGACATGTGGCAGGCATGCCAAGATACCAGAGTGCACTGAACTCTGTTTACCATCCAGCTGAAGTGGTCCCTATTTATCTATTTGAAATTTCTTGCTTTCGAACTGGGACAGGAGCTGGGACAGAGACAGGCGCTCATTCTGTCATGCAGTACTTAGGTATTGAACAGCTGACCTGCAGCCTTCTAGTCAGCATCTTAACCACTTGAGCAACTGCAGTCCCTCTGTTTGGTTGAGGACTAGGTTGAGGACTAGTTAATTAATGGGAAAAAGGAGTCAGCTTCTGGGATTTCCCCTTGTTTGGTGTCTCTGTGTGAATGGAAAGGGAGCACAATGCTGGGAGTTTTGCAAAGATGGTCTCTGGAATCCTATTTGGCATTCCTTGATTTATCCATGAATAGTACCTAGTGAGATGCAATACAGTACAGTACAGTACAGTACAGTACAGTACAGTACAGTACAGTACAGTACAGTACAGTACAGTACAAGACAAGACAAGACAAGACAAGACAAGACAAGACAAGACAATGAATCTTAAATTATGAATTAATTATGCAGAGAACTCTTTTCAGCATAGGTGGAATCAGGTCTATGCCAATAATTACCCAGCTTTGCTTGGGTTTTTCTTTTCTTTAATGTAGGCCAGTCTTTCCCTCATGGAAACCTTGTGGGGTTTATGTGGGTCAACCCTGCCTCCCTTCCTCCATCTCTTTCTTCCCTCACCTATCCCGCTTCTCTGTCAATAGACACTTACCATCCTTATCCTTCCCATACATCTGTCCAGTCACCAGGTGAGAGAGCGGCATGCAGCCGTTGAGGAGCCCTCTGACCTTCCCTCCCTCTTCAGTTTCACCCACCATGGCTGCCTCCTCTGCCGTGGAGGCTGGGTGGCCATTTCTGGAGAGGGCCAGCCACCTCTGTGGCTCTTGTGCCGTCCTAGCCCTCTCAAGGGCCTCCATTGCTACTGCAGTGTCGGCCCAACCAGGCCCCCGTTCCACCTACTGTGAAAACTACAGCTGAGCTCAGAGGGCTACAGCTGAGCTAGTCAGATGATATCACAATCTCAACCTACCTGGGACTATGACATCAGCTAAATTACATCACTGGAAAATGCACAAATTATATAGATCAATTGCTTCCCAATTTGGGGAACATAAGCCCCCCCCCCCAACATGGGGCTTGTGACCCCTGTAGTGCTGATCTCTCCTGCCTAAGGTACGTATGTGCTAAATTTCAGTGGGATCGGTACAGGGGTGTGGGAGCCTTTAGAGCACATACAAGACCACACCTCTGTTTTATAGATATAGAAAATATACATGTACAAATCCTTGTGAATTATTTCTCCTTTTATATATTCCACCCAAGTCCTTTACTTTCAAGACCAAATGGAAGAGACAGTCTGCCACTACACTTGGAGAAGTGGTATTTTTCCCCTTCAAGTTATGTTATGTTGTTGATCCAATCCAAGTTTGTTAGTGTTCATCTGACTCTGTAATGTGAATTACATTCCTACCTAGGGAAACTAACTCCCTTCCATAATGGGATTAGCATTTTGATGCAAACGTAACCCAATTCACATACCTGAAGTCAAAACATGGGTTGGAATATAGATATATTTTGAAATCCACACTTATCCAGAAGTTGCACTGTAGTTTGCCAATTATGAAATGCACATAAATTTGGGAAAATGCACAGAACTGCATATATTGAGAAAAAGTGCAACTAAAGTTGGTTTATTTGGTTGGAGTAGGGTAGGGGGCGAAAGACAGGTACATTTTTTTTAAAAGTGAATTAAAATGTATGCCTCTGGAAAGTGAAATAATAAATTCATATATTTTTGAAGACATGTACAAAAACATGTGGATTTTCATGCTCTTGTGAAAGGGCTCACAACCCCGTGCAGAAATGACACGACAAATTTAACTGAGAAATCTAACAAACCAAATGGACAGATTTGCCCATCACAGCTCATTCCACAATTTGTAAGTACCATGGAAACAGAATGAAGATAGTCTGGTTAAAGGCTTCTCACTAATTTACCTCTAGGTGCCATTAACTGTGCAAACAGAGTTCTAGCGACATCTAATGGCCAATAACAGCCATTACATCATAGACTTTGGTAAACTAATCAGTTAGAAAACTGTTGTAAGCTTGTTATTTATCTATTAATTCACTTATCATGTGTACTGCATTTTCTGTCATAAAAATGGCAAAGCCCAATAAAAATGGCAATTTGAACATTCAAAGCAATGGACAGCTGGAAGTAACACTAACACAATCACATGAAATTACATAGAAGTAAAATAAAAGAAATAGCCAACTGTCTACCAAATAATGTTTTCCAATGAATTAATATTTATGGATGATTGATTCATACAGAGATAATTCATGACTTAAAATAACTGAATTAACTGACAGCCTTTATTCTGGACTCAAACCATTATCAAGAAACCAGAAATGCATGTAAGATGCTCAAATAAAATGTTCAGTTTTTGTCATCTGCAGATACTGAACTGCTGATCTAAACAGAATCCATTAAATAATGCTTTTTCAGAGAGTTCAACATCCTTAAGATTTTTAATTTCATTATATTAAGCATGTGTAATTCTATACCAGACTATGACACACACTTTCCCAACTTTCTCCAAGTCTGACCCAAGTTTATTTTAAGTCAACAAGTTTTTTATTCTGAAACCATATAGACACTAAAATATCCTATACATTTAGAAGCTCGCAGGGTTACTTCACTTGTCAAATACCTCTAAAGACTTGTGCATGAGCTATTTTATGGACTAAAATACCATTGCTGGTTAATAAAACAGTGTTCTGAGACAGTTTGTCCTTTTGGGTTGGCTCATTAACTTCTCAGGTTCTCTACCTAGACTCTTCTAATTAATTCCACTCTGCTGCTAGAGCAACGGACATACTACTGTGTTGGTTCCAGAATGAAATATCTTTTTTGAGGCATGGTGTTAATGTCACCTAATGGCTATGCATGACTGTGATCTTACCTTAATTTTCTGGGAACATTTGCCATTTGAGTATATTTTGGCCTCGTTTCAATGAGGCTGAATTATACTAGGCTGTTCAAATACCCAACTGAAATTGAAAATGTTTAATAAGCACTGACGAGAAGCCTGCTCTATGACTAATGACCTTATTGACTGACAAAGAATGCAGAATAGGATGCATTTTTCCCTGGGAATGCTGATATTGCTCAAGCAGAATAAAGGCTATTTGAGTGTAACTGATATTTATGAAGTTAAGTGACTTGTTCCCCGTGAATATATTTCAGTTTAAGATGAACAATTCTTCTGATCTTGCTTTATTCTTTCTGTCCCCCCACCCTTCTTTTTCCCAGTATGAACATTTTTGATATGCATTACAATTGGGAAGAAAATGACACACTTTATATATGGAAAAAAGCCTGCCTCTAGGGGTAATCTTAGAGGAACGTGGGAGAGAATGGGAAGAGTTATGTTTTCGTTTCCCCAAAAAGGAAAGGATGAATCCACAAAAGGAGAATTTGACACATACATGCATTCGGGAGAGGTGTATGAAACGGAAGCCTTCAGGGAAATGTGCTATAAAGAATCTCAATATAGTAGTAACCAAAAATCTTTTCTGATTGACATATGTTATGATCATCATGAAATGACGCACAAAATGTTCTAAGAGTTCTATGATGAGCAAAAGAAACAGATGGCAGTGAGTTGGTTTCTTTTAATTCTAGATATCAGTGATTTTAATATAAATAATTAACTTTGTTTCCATTGGAGACACTGATGGTGGCAGCAGTACATATATAGAAAACCATTGGGGAGTTACTTTAAAGACTATTTTCATATGGGTTGGGTACTGGCATGGGATCGGAAACAGTGGAAGACGATGCTTCGATCTGCCACATCAACCTGATGTGTGAAACACAGATCAACCAAGTAACCAAGTAAGTTGGGTGCTGTGAAGATGCTGATTTAGTTAATGCATGTTTGTGGTGCAAAAGGGAAACCTCTGAAATATACCCAGAAACATTTGCCAACTATTCACAATTTTTTCAAAAATTGCTTTAGAATTTATTTTATTCATTCATTTCCAGAAAATTATTCTTCAATTTAACTCTAACTTTCCATATTGTAGATGACTTATCATTTCTTAAATCATCATTCTATATATATTGTTTCTTGGTAGCTCTTACTTCTGCATGGAAGCCAATCAGAAAATCAAGGTCAGTGAAATCACAATGACAGTTAAGTTTTTAAGATTCCTGTTGACTTCAATGATGCATAAATATACATTCTCAAGAACAAACATCTTACAGCTGTGCAAATCTTACTGTCTTTATTCAAGAACAAAACATGGGAAATCACTTGTTAAAATTTTGTACATCAGTGTTTGAAATTAGCTTGAAAATCTTTTCATGTTGCCTTGCTTAGAAATAGAAGCTTACTATTGTTATATCACACTGAATGTTGTTCTGCACTTAGTAGCTAAAAACAAACATCAACATGAACATCGCTAACCACAGACATGCTTTGGGTTATTGTCAAGTTCTATACCTACCTGTGTCTCTGCAATGCCTGGCTGTCATCTTTGTTTTCATTCATATGAAAGTAAACACAAAAGGGATATTGTGACATTTTTCTTACTCTCCTGGATAAATCAAAGTCAGTTCCAAAATAGTTTTGAAAACCTAGGTCACCTGTTCAGGAAAGAAACTATGACATGGCTGGCTGAATTTAATGTGAGGTGTTTAAACCTGGACAGCCTAATCTTCCCAGTGTCAACAGAAAGGTACACTGCTGTAAAGGAGAAGTTAGGGGAAGCACAGGCAGCTGATAGCTAGAGTGGTCTCCCACTCATATTTATACAGTATTTTACTTTTTAAGTGAAGAGTTTGTATAACGCAGCATTAAAGCTATCTAAAGATACTGGTATAAAAATAACTATGGGAAGTAAAATGTGTAGTTTTAAATACAAATAGGTATGCACAATAACATTAATTGTGAAAGGCTTTCCTTATTAAACACTTCAAACTATTTAAAATTAATTGCACAATCCCTCTGACCCAAATTGGCTGGTTTTTTTTAAAAAAAAAACCACACAGGATATGTCTCTGTAAGGATCTGAGTATTTGCAGGATGAGTTCTCCAGAGTTAGTTTTGATGCACACAGCATTAATTCCTAGCCAGGAAGACTGCTCTAGTACCTGAAGGGTTCTACCCTCACTCTGTTGCAGCTGTTAGACCCCATTTGACAGCCCTAGGAAAGGTTCTGTACCATCGTAAGCTCCACTTGGATGCCCTGGGAGGATGAGTTATATAAGAACCTGCTCTTGCTCCTAGAAGCTGCCTCAGCAATGAATGTCAGTAGACTTGTGGTGCTTGTCTCTGAAGATCTCCTGCCTGATCCTTCCTTCTGAAAACTTCCTGCCCTGTACATGCAGACTGTTCTTGTAGTTTGCCTGGATCCGCGCTCCTTGAACCCCATTCTTGCCCTGCTCCAGCCCAGGTACTCTGTCTTGCTTGCTCTTTCAGTCACCTGACTTCCACTTTGCTTGCACTATGCTTTGTTGTCTGGACCAGACCTGTATACCTGTCTACTTCAGGTTTAATTTTGGACTTGGACTGTGATACAGCTAATGTTTGACCTTGGTCCAGGTGCTTGTGTCACTTGCCAGCCACCCATATCCTGGACTCTGATGGCCTGGAAGGATATTTCTGTGGTATATAAGAATCCAGATTTAGTTGCTTCGTGAGTTGCCTGACTCTTGGCCTGCTCAAACCTCCTGCTCTTGTCCAGCCTTAATGGTGCCCTGGTTTGGTTGCTTCATTGGGTTTTTTTTTTTAATTCCTGGCTTGCTTGGACTACATCTCCTGTACTGGACTAGTCTTGTTCTCCTATCTGCTCCTGGCTTGATCTTGGCCTTGGGTTAAGACTTGGAAATGATTTGTCATTGACCTTTGAACCCTAAAGGTCTTGACATCCAGTCTTCTTTCTCTTGAATTAATAATCATGTAATCACATCAAACATACATTCTGGTTGGAGTTCTGCATATGTAAACATATTTGTTAGTATGGGAAAACATGTGAACTAAATAATATGTATAAATGTGTATTTTAAGTAACATGCAGAAGTAAATACTGTGTATGCATTTGAAAATGTATAAAAAGTATATAAATTTTGATGCAGAAAGGTAAAACCCTTACAACCTGATATAAAAATAAAGATGGGAATGAAATGTAAATGGAATTTGGAGACTTTTTTAAAAAAATGAGAGAGATCTTCACAGTCCTATTTTAAACTATGGTTTAAGATTTATTATATAATTTAATTATGAAATCAACTTGGCTATTTGACATTTGGGGAAACTGCATTGAGTTAAATACTTGAGAAGAAAAGAAATATGATTGCAAGAAAGGCTTTCTATTTAAAATGTCAGTCATATGCTTTTAGTATTTTTTAATTAGCTCACACACTTCATTTGTTTACAGCCTTCCTTTTACTGATACTGATTAGAGAAAAAACATAAATATTCACATCTATCAGGAAACCATAGAATTGTCTGCTTTCATTGTAATGTGCAGAGTGTAACATGTCTCTAACCTGGAAAATACCTGTAGATGGGGAAGAATTAGAAGCAGTGACAGACTTTACTTTTCTAGGATCAATGATCACTGCAGGTGGTGATTGCAGCCATGAAATTAGAAAGAGACTGATTCTGGGGAGACAAGCTATGAGAAACCTGGGGAACATAGTCAAAAGTAGAGACATCACCTTGCAAACAAAAATCCGCATAGTCAAGGCAATGGTATTCCTGGTGGTGATGCATGGTTGAGAGAGCTGGACCATAAGGAAAGTTGAGTGCAGAAGAATGCCCACTAGGTACCTCTGTCCTCCACCATCTACCCTCAATCCACCCAGCTCTGTGCCCATTGTTTCTACAATACCATCTAGCCATCTCATTTTTGGCCACCCCCTTCTTTTGCCCTCTACCTTTCTCAGTATCAAGGCTTTCTCAAGTGAATCCTCTCTTCTCATTTGATGTCCGAAGTACTTTAGCTTCATCTTTACTATTTGTCTAAGGAGCAGTCAGGGTTGATTTCTTATAAGATTGACCTATTCATTCTCCTTGCTGTCCAGGGTACTCAAAACTCTCCTCCAACACCACATTTCAAAGGCATCTATTCATCAGTGCTCAGCTTTACTTATGGTCCAGCTCTCACAACCATCCATTACTACCAGGAATACCATTCTCTTGACTATGCAAATTTTTGTTTGCAAGGTGTTGTCTCTACTTTTAACTATGTTCTCCAGGTTTCTCATAGCTTGTCTCCCAAGAATTGGTCACCTTTTTATTTCATGGCTGCAGTCTTCATCTACAGTGATCTTAGATCCTAAAACAGTAAAGTATGTCACTGCTTCTACTTCTTCCAAGGACTGATAAGGCCTGTTGCCATTATCTTGGTTTTCTAGAATGTTGAATCTCAAGCCTGCTTTGCAGGCGCACCCCCCAAAGAAAGACTCAGACACCGGTATATGGATAAAGGCATTGGGCCACTTTTATTGAATAATGCCCTAGTCCGAATTATAACTTTCAATTGGTACTCATGCAATTATAATTCTTAAGGCAAGCAGGCCGCAGTAACACTGGTAAGGTTCCTCCCAAAATTGCCAATGGCAATTGGCTACAATGTATCCATTTGTATCAATTTGTTTGTTGACACAAACAAATTGTTGACCGTAGTCAATAAACTATCTACTGACCCCACCCTCTGACGTGTATCCGTCAAATCACGGGGTGATGCATGCTGAAAAGCTCCTGCCTGGTTCGTCGTTGACCGGTCAACGTTATTACACCTGTACCTGTCTAAGTGTTGGCCAGTCAATTGCGAACCTGCCGGATACCTATGGGTCATAAATCTTTACCTTACCAGTGCTACCCGCCACACGGGGAGGCTTCAATGAAGACTCACTGCCCCCCCCCCCCAGACCGTCAGCTCGGTCAACAGGCCTGCTTGCAAATCTTCCAAAAAGAGGTTCATACCTCTAGCCGACAGGTGGACCCCATCCCCTGCATACAGATCATAATTTTGTAAACTAATGGTGGGGTGTCGGATGACCATCCCCAAACCCTTGTCTGCCACGAACCGGGCAACTGCCCTGTTCACCGAGCGACGAGCGCGGTCAAGGGCACGGAGGTCAATACCTCCCCTGTAAGCATGACGTGGTATGATGTCTGACCATAGCAGCCTTGTGAACAGCCACACATAATGCAAATAAGCTAGGTCGCTGCAAATCGTGAATTTTAAAGAAAGGCCAGTGACCTGGCCGAGGTCATTGCCCCCGAGGTGCAGTACAAGGACATCAGGCGGTTCAGCATCCCTGATGGAGAAAAGGAATGGCAACAGTTCCCGCCATCTCATTCCACGCTTACCGTACCAACATATGCATGCGGCCGCATGCAGTCCAAGCTGGGGTCCCCACTCTGTTGCCGCAGCATACTGCGCTGCCCATTGCATGTAACTCTGGCCCACCAGCCATACTGCCACCGGTGTGTGGGGACACACAGGGTCTGTAAGAGAAAAAAGAGAACAGTGACTTAACTGATACTCATGCCTGAAGAGGGCGAACATATAATGCAAAACGCATAGATCCCCATCTTCCCATACGGCGTATATCAGCCTCAGAGTACCCAAATGCAGCTGCAGTTGAAGCAGCACCTATTCTAAACAAATGGGTGCCGTAACGAGCCCCTGGGAGGCCAACACTGGATAGTGCCATACCGGTCACCTTCCAAAATTGAAATTTAGTAAGGGGAGACCCATCCTGGTGGCAGAAAAACGGGCCAGGGTGCGTGCCACGCACTGCCAAGAACTCCTGTAGGGCACCAACCGGACAGATGTCTGCCATGGAACATCGTAGCAGTCTAACTCCACTGCCTACGCCATGCTGATCAACTTTTGAGAACCGTATCCTCAACTGAGCCCACTCATTAGAAACATAGACATCATCGAGTTCCAGTGCCCTACGAGTCGCATCCGCCTTAGACAGTAGTACCAACTCACTGATGCGGAGCGCTCCAAAGAAGGCCACCGTGGTAGCTGCATGAAAAAGAGCTGCCTCATACCTGTCAAAACATAGGTTATGCCAGCCTCGTGCAAGGTGGGTGAGCACCCCTGGGGAAATTGGGTGACGAGTGTCCGGGCGGCGGCCACGTTCCCATGTCCACCCCTCCAAAACATGCCGTATGCGGAAATCGTTCATGCTGCCAGCAAAACCCCTCACCTTGGCAATAAATGCCAGTGCTGACAGCCTGGATGCTATAGTGCGGGGAGCGAGGCCCTGACTGTGTAAATAAACCATGAATTGTAAAACTTGTTCCACTGGAATGGGCAACACCTCAGGCAACTGAAGTTGCACACAATTTTTTTTAAATTGAACGAAAGCATGATGATACGCCTTACGCGTGCGGGGCGCCAAGGACATGCCGATCGCCCAGTTCACCTCTCCTTGCCAAATGTCCAAATCTCGACTGGGAGTGGTGAGGGGAATTCCTCTGCGTCCGGAGCCAAGGCGCGGAACCGGGGGATCTGCAGGTGGGATAAAGCATCGGCAATATCATTATTAATGCCTGGTACATGTCTGGCCCTAAAAAGCACATTGAGGCGTAGGCTACGTAACATGAATTGGCGAACTAAAGCCATCACCCTGGGTGATTTAGACGTCTGAGCATTGACAATGTGCACTACCGCAGCATTGTCACACCAAAAGTGAACCACAGAGTCGGCCCACTCCTCGCCCCATAGCATCAAAGCTCCCAGGATTGGAAAAAACTCAAGGAATGTAAGATCGCGGAGGCAATCTGTGCCCCGCCATGCTGGAGGCCATTGGCCATAAGCCCACCTCCCCTGGAAGTAAATCCCATATCCCAGGGAGCCGGAGGCATCCGACTGTACTTGAAACCTAGGGGAAACTAAAAGGTCGGATCTCCAAAAGGAGACCCCGTTGAAGTCCTGCAGGAATGAGAGCCAAACCAAAAGGTCAGCCCGCATGCCCCTGGTCAGTCGGACCCTATAATGGCGCCTTGTCAGGCCAGACATGGCGTCGCATAGGCGCCGAGCAAATGCCCTGCCCGGCGTAACCACCCTGCAGGCAAAGTTAAGATGGCCGTGTAGCACCTGAAGCTCACGAAGTGACACTTTATGTTTGGCCAGCAAGGCCAAAACCATCGCGGAGATCCGGGTGACCTTATCGATGGGTAACCGGGATGCCTGTGCGACCGTGTCAATTTCAATACCCAGAAACGTGAGGGTAGTGGATGGGCCCTCAGTCTTTTCGGGCGCTAAAGGGACACCCAGTTCCTGCATTAGCATCTAAAATGTGGTGAGGAGACGCGTACACGTGTCCAAGCCCCGTTCACCCCTGAACAAAAAGTCATCGAGGTAATGGGCTACAGACCGAGACCCGGACCTGCGAACAAAGGCCCACTGAAGGAAAGTGCTAAAACGTTCAAATGCTGAACTTCCCTTGGAATCTAAAACCAAATAGCTCAAAGTCCTCCGGGTGCACTGGCAACAATCGGAATGCCAATTTAATGTCGCATTTTGCCAGGAGGGCACCAGGACCACAAGAGCGCACCATTCGCAGGGCTTGGTCAAAGGACGTATACCTGACCGAACAAAGGTCATCAGGGATAGCATCATTGACAGAATAACCCACCGGGTACGATAAATGGTGGATTAAACAAAATTTCCCCGGGGCCTTTTTGGGTACCAACCCCAGAGGGGAGACCTTCAGGTTGGGAAAGGGTGGTACAGAAAAGGGGCCTGCCACCCTCTTGGCCTCAACCTCCTTAGCAATACTCAGGGCAGCCATCTCTTCTCTACCCTTCAGGGACAGTAAATTGGGTGCATCTTGGGGTCCCCGCACTCCTTTGAATGGGATTCGGAAGCCCCACTGAAAACCCTCGAGAAGGTACCTCGCGTCCTCTCTCCTTGGATAAGTTGAGAGCCATCGCTCCAACATATACACATTAACTGGGGAGGGGGCCTTTTGTCTGGCTAGCTCCATCAGCAGAAGCTCTGCCCACTCCCTGTCCACCTCTACCTCTGCCCCGTGACCCACCGGCCCGCGGACACGCGGCGGTGGCGTGGGGGCCAGTGCAAGAGGGACACTCATGTTTGTATCGGCACTGCCGCTTATTGCACACACCACTAGCCGAGAAGCTCCAACACAGCAAGCGGGCTGGAACCCCCTGCCCCGCCTGCTGGCAGGAAGCCTGCGTTGGAGCAGCTCGCTGAACGGCATGGCCACAATGGTACCTATCCCCAGGCGCCGGACGCGTGGGGGTCATGTACAATAGCCACAATTTCTGACAGGGCTCATCCCATCTCATCTCCGGGTGCAAGGGCACCCTCATTCTAAATTCCTCATCGTAAGCCAACCACGATGGGCCAGGAAAATCCACCATTGCCCTGTAAATATTGTCCAAATATTGGACCATAAGAATGGCCAGGTCAGGCCGGGCCCTGAGGTACACCGCCATATAAATAAGATATGCGGGCAACCAGTTGGCCCAGGTGCGTGGTGGCTTACGACGGCGGGACAGCTCTTTGTCTCTGTCATCCTGTCCCTCTCTCTCCTCCTTAGTGGGCTCACGGTTCAATAGGGAGAATATATCCACGTACTCCCCCCGCCAAATCTTTTCCCTCGTGATCTGGGACAAATGATCACCAAGGGGCAACGAATAACCAGCCGTCGGCAAGGCCGTCACTGGCACATTAGGTACCCGGGGCATACGCAGCGGAACCTGGACAGTCCCTGCGATGCCCGGCACTGCCCCGGGGGCGGAAACCCCCACCCCCAACGCTGTACCAGTATGTAACCAAGGGGCACTGGGATAGGCTGGCAACTGATGCCCACTCGCCTCGACTTGACGAGGCCATGGCCACTGAACCCCACCATTGGAAGTGGGCTGTGATGTAGGTGCATTAACTTGAACCTGATACTCACTAGGTGCACCCCCATGAGCCACCCCCACTGGGGGTTCCGACCCACGGCTGGCGTCGGAGCTCGCGACCGGAATCGACCTCTGGGGCTACACCTGACCACTCTCCTGCTGTAGCTCTGGACGAACAGGGAGCTGCGAGACACCGGCAGGGGCAGGCCGGAGCGTCTCAAGCAGCTCAACCCGGCTGCCCGCTTGTTGCAGTGTGGCGGCCGTCGAGGTAGCCGGTGAACCCGAAGGGCCCCCCACAGAGAGTGAAGGGCCACCTGACATGGGGTTGTGTGCAATCCCCAAGGATGCCTCAAGCACAGCTAAACGTGTTAGCAATGCATCAACTGCCACAGATCCCCCAGTATAAAGTGGGCCGGGTGGGCCAGACGGCCCACCAGGCATTTGACCAGGAACCCCAAAATGAGAGCCATGACCAGCAACTGCGGGCTGAGGGCCAAAGCCCCAGAAGGGCCGGTTGAAGGCTGGCTAGCCGAGTGCCAAGCAGCCTGCATCGCCCCACCGGTATCGGTGGAGGTAGTGCCCTGCCGCGTGGGCGCAGCAATGGTCCTCCGACCTGAGTGCTGCCCCCCGCGTTGCACAGGGCCAGCAAAAGTCCTCCCCGTTGGCCGCGGTTTCATCGCCTGGGCCTTCCATTTGGGAGGCATATCGATAGCAATAGCAGGATCCCTGTCCAGGGATCAACCGATGCCAAAAAACACAGAGCAAGCAAGCCAAAGGCTCTGTGCAACTCCTTCCTTCCCAGCCGGGAAAGCCAAGGGCTAAAGAGCCGAAGAATCGAAGGAACAGCGATGGAGAAAACTTCTCCTCTCCGTCGCTATTTTAAAATGGCAGCTTGGCTGCCTCGTGGCCACCCCTTTTATAGAGGGGTGGCCACGCCCCCTAACTCACCCGGATGTCTGAGTCCGGGTGGGGGGGGCCCACAAAGAGCACGGCGGCCATTTTGGCGCCGCGCTTTCATTTGCACTCTCCTCTTTTAAGCTCCTTTAATAATGCCTAGTCTACTGGCCTTATCTACCATAATCAAGTTAGATGATTGCTCCATTTGAATGTGACTTCCTCCTCTTGTCTGCTGAGCCCTGGGTAGACTTCCTTTCCAGTGCCCCAGCAGGTCCTGTTAAGCTAACTACTACCGCTTTCTTTCTCTCAGTGTCCAACTGTAAAGAGACTTCATCTAGTGCAGGGGTCAGCAAACTTGGCTCTTCAGGTGTTCTTGGGCTTCAATTGCTAGAAGTCCAAGTCAGTACACTTACTGACCTCTAAGAAAGCCCCAATTGTACTACTCTAATAATGTCCTCAGTCAAGCTGTTAATCATACTGTGATGGGTGACGATCCAAGGTTGTTGCTTGGATAGTCCAAGGTTGTTGCTTGGATAGTCAGTTGACAGACACACTGTAGGAAGTAGAGGCATTTGGAAGAGTTATTTTGCTGAGTACTTTGAAGTATCATGTTTGGAAAAGGGAGGTTACCAAATGCCTATTCCTTAAAGCAGGGATCTGCAACTTCTGACCCATGACACCAATTAATCTGGCCCACCTCCGCTGCTGCTGCTGCTACCGGAACCAGCGGAAGTGCACCAGAAGTGCTGAAAACACTGCAAAAACGCTGTGAAAATGTGGCAAAAAAGCTGAAGATGTGGTGGGAATAAACTGTCCTCGCGGGAAGCCACAGAAATGGCAAAAACAGTCAGGATCATATCGTGACTGTACCCCCCGCCGCCACAACTGGAAGTGGTGGGATCAGCAGGAGGAACCACTCCGGTGGGCTGCTCACCTGCGTGAGGGGAACGTGACCGGCCTGCAGTGCAAAACGGTTGTGAACCCCTGCCTTAAAGGCTACATTATGACAAGAAGCAAATATGACGCTATCGTTGAGACAAATGCAGACTGATCCATCTGCAGAGAACCACAGCACATACATGGTGAAGTGGGCAGATTCTGGTTAACCTTTACATGTGAGAAATATGAAGTCTCATGTTTACAAGAATGGAAATTAATTAGCCTGAGGCTAGAGGAGTTTCCTGAGGTAGAATAAGATTGGAGAAAACGGTATCTTATTCCTTCCTTCAGCCTATTTTGGATGTGCAGTAAGAGGAGAGCAAGATTCATGGAAACAATGTACCTAAACCTAGATGTCCTAAAGAACAATTACCCACTGCACTATACTTTGCAAATGTCTCAAGTGCACTGTAATCTGTATTTCCATTCATTCATGCTTACATAATCATTCTTTGAAATCTCCTGCTACTAACAATGCATTTGCCTGCACAGTAGTTTGCCTTTGTGTGCTTTTAAGTTATAACAATTTTAAGTTATAGCAACTTAGGGTTGTGCTGTATCCATTTTGTGAATGTAAGCACCATCATTCATGAGATGGGCACTTCAAGTGAATAGTCGGTTTTAGAATAGTGCTTCCAATGACTGATCATACTGCTTATTATGTCTCCCCACCTACCCCATTCTACTTAATGTTTTCTATCTTATGCTAGTGGAAATTGCCGTCAGTAATGACTTTTCTATGGCAGTCGATTAGAAGAAAAGGAATTATTGTGTCCGTCTGTATAGTAATAATTGCTTTTCCATTAATCATCTACATCTCACAGAAAAAAGGAAGATCAGAGTGCTCTTCATTTTTTGTCTGGAACATGTGGGATAGGTTAATCTACTGTGTTTGAGTGAGGGATAGCATTTATGGAATACTGTTTCTTGGGATGAAGATGACAAATTACTGTATACTTTCTTGAACAACAAGTCTTCAAAGAGTGAATACATTCCTGAGTATCTGGCAAATGTCACATTTTGGAGTGGAAAATGTTAAACTATTTCTATCTCTTGCAGTATAGTGTTGTCACTTTCCAGATGCAAGCAGATCTTTCTCAGAATTTTCTTTTTAAACTCTTAGAAGTGCTATAGCTCACCCTTAGCAGTGGTGAGTTGTTGGGAAGTACAGTAATTGCAATTGGCAATTTAGCAAAGATAATTTGGATGATTTAATGAGTTCATTAAGTTGTTTCTTTGGCCCTGGTGAAAACTTAATGGAGGTAACTCACATTCCAGTTAGAGATCCCTCAGGGAGGGGGAGATAATTTAGGAAATTGAAAAAGAGTGATTGAGTTTTGCAAAGACAGATGATGAACATCCTCTGCTCTAAATCATCATAAATGATGGAGATATATTGAAACTCCTTTTAAGTTTCTTCCAAGAGGTAGAAGGTGCCATTGAATCCAAATCCATTGTGGGTGCTGTTTTCTTCCATAGATAAGTGTCTTACAGTGCAATTGCATTACTCAGAAGCAAGGCCTAATGAAACTAATAGGCCTTATTTTCAGGCAAGGGTGATGGGGATCTCAGCCTTAAGTATAATATCATGGACACTCAGAACATTTTACATCCGGAATGATTAAATTGACTTTCCAGTGCTAATTGGACTTTATTGAAAAATAGCAGTGGATCTTAATACAGTGAATTTAACAAGGGGAAGATTTGTGAGATATAATTTGATATTCAGCTTGCTAGTCTTACTGTAATTATCCCCATTATTCAGCACAGTTGAGCAGGAAGAGAAGCAGCATGGATGGCCCAACCAACTGTGAGAAATGTTGTCCCAAACTCTACAGGCCATCTCTCATGAACTGTTAACTTACTTTGGTTAGGTGGATCAGAAGATGGATAAGTCTGGGATAAATGATTTACCCTTAAGTTAGCCCTGGGAAAGGCAGTCCTCTTCTGTTTACTATGGTTATTTGAGAATTTTTTCACTCTGACCATAGAGATTGCTTATTTATCCATTGAATTTTCAGAAGAGTGACTTTAAGTTTGTAATACAGAGAAGTATCTGATTTTTATTTTCATTACCACACATAAAGTTGGATTGATATACATTGAAGTCTTTTGAATTGTTATTTGTACTGCCTCAAACGGTTTTGCTTTTTCGGTAAATGTGTTTATGACAGCTGCATAGATATTTATGGCAGCGTTTAAGTGGGGAAACACCAGTCCGGTCCCCTCAATACTGATCCAGCCCCTAAACTAAAATGGTTGCTGACCCTTGCACTAAACTATCCAATTCTATCCAGCTCTACATTTATAACTACTGGAATATGTTAAGATGCCTTATTTTTATTTTTATAATTTCAATTAACTGTTCACTTCAAAGGTATAAACAGCATTGTTTTTCCTCTGTCTTAGTTTGTTTAGGACTGCATTACAGACAGCAAAAGAACTATGACAATGAGAAAACATAAAATACATGACTTAGTACATTAAGCCAACTTCTGGCACTTGACAGTTCTTACTGAGTGTTTATCTATACAACTCAAAACAGCCAGATGTATTTTCAAATGCTGTGTAAAATTATACTTTCCTTTTCCAGCCAGAGGTCATTTGATTACAAGCTTGTATGAAAGGATTAACAAAACACCAAATATTGATGATTTTTCTCATTATTTTGAAGTTCAAAAACATTTTGTGCTAGAAGTGGGCATGTTTGTGGGATAGGATATTCAACAGAGATTGGTTGCTTGGTATTTTTCAGTATAATTCAAATCATCATTCAAGTCAGGTACTTCCTCCTACAAATACATAACAAATTCATCTCCAATTTTCTCGGCAGCCATCCCATGCATGTTTGTCTGAAAAGCATACAGGATTTCCACTTGCTTCTAAGCAAAAATGACAATCAACGCAATTGCACATTTGGAATCTCAGTATTAAAGGCAATCCATTTGACTTCCTGCAGTAAAGTGGATGGACAGTATATAAATGGAATTAGTAAATAATATGTATATTACTGGGGATGGTTAATAACTAGGCAAGCCAAATACTTACCAAGTGATGTTGGCAACATTACTTAAGAATCACTTCCATGAAAATGAAGGATTTCTTAAAGCACATTTCAAAATCCATCTCACATTGTCTGGGGTTATTGCTGACTTTTGTCAAATACTAACCATACCTTTTGAAACCCAATGAGAGAGTGCTAAAATTGGTACCATGGTATGATGTCAGTAATAATGGACTGCATTCTTGCTTTTAATAACTGAACAATTTCAGCACAATTGATCTAACTGAATCTGCAGTGCTTGGCAGCTGCCAATGAAGATTTTATTTTTTTCTTTATTTTTATTGTTTTATTTTCAAGCCAACATGTATGTTTTTGACAAATAATATTTATTTTTGTGAATCTTTTAAAAACTCAACAAAATCACCTGCCTTACATTGTTACTTTGTATTTAAGATGATGGCATGTATATTAAACAACTCCCTGCCACTGAAAAGGAAAAAAAGCTGATAACATAACACAGACCTTGCCCTGGCCTCCAGAAACTGCTGTAGGGTTTTCTTGTAGGCTTGTTTTCTGCTGTAATGTCTACTTTTACATTCAGTCCATTTTGGAGCCAACCAAGTATTTCTCAAAGCCTAGTGTTTTCAGAATGTTTTAAAATCATTGGACTAAAGCATGATTATTCTAGTTGAGTTTTGCAATATTGTAACTTGTCCTAAAATACAGGTACCCAGTGTGGTGTTGTGGACAGGATGATGGACTAGAACTCAGGAGGACTAGGTTTTTATTTTATTTATTTATTTATTTTATATTCATATTTATATAGCTGCCCAACTCACAAAGACTCTGGGCGGCATATAATCTTAAAACCCTGCTCAGCCAGGGAAACTCACTGGGGGCATGGAACTGGTAAAATTTATTCTTAAATATGTCACTTGCATTGAAAGCCCTATTAGGGTTGCAATTTCATGGCACATAAGAAATGTTCTAAGGTTTTGAGCCAAGGGAAGACATCAGTATAAATGATTTGTGTATGTACAGTGAAAATCCATGATACAGTTATATATACTAATATTAAAAAGTCAGAATCTATATGTAGTTGTGTCTGCTTGAGATAGACACAAGTATTAGATGGGGCTGAACTGCTCAGAAATGTGAAAATTGTATCAGCAGTTGATCTTTCCACTGCTGGAATGACCTTTAATATATAAAGTTTTACAGTAACAGTTCAAAGGGCAATGAGCCCAGTAGAAAGAACACTCAAATCTCATTGACCTTTTCCTATCCAAAGCCCAGAAGAGTAGAAATATTAGTGCTCCTGATTATCAAGTGTTTTTCTCCTCCATCGAGTTTATTCTTTTTACTGGAAAACTCTCCAATTGTAAGCAATGGAATGAAAAGAAATTAGACTTGCCTGAGGTGTGTCTAAATTCTCTCCAAGTTGGTAACACAATTGGGATCCAGTGGAGTCACACCATTTCAGTACTAGAAGAGAAGGCACTGTTGACTATATCACAAGTGACATTTCTTCCATCACCCCATGACTTTTACAATATAACTCCCTGATAGCAGCACAGAGATATAGAGGGAAGATCCAAGAGCAAATTTTTGATATAAATATCATTAAAGAATTTGGATGATAATTTTCAATGTAAATGATAGAGGCATTCCCAACATTGGAGGAATAATGAGTTCAACCTAAGCAATTACTTTCGAAGATGGTATGTTCTTAAGCTAGGATACATGTTTATAAGATGAGGCTAGGGATGCCATACATCCCGTTTTTCCGTGATTTTCACAAATTCATGCTGTCCCATCTGGTTCAAGGAAAAACATGTTAAAATCCCGGTTCAAGGGGTAGGAAGTGAGAAAGACAACACTTCACTTCCCTTCATCTCTAGGAATTTTGACTATGCATTTAACCATTTTCAGTCTGAAGGAATCCTCTGTAGCTTTTTACATATTTTTTCATCCCAGACTTTTTAGAGCTTTCTTCCAAGGGATCCTAGTGTGGGGTTTGATGGAGAGTCCAACTCAATTGGGGGTGAAGGGTAGGGTAGGGGTGACCTCAGGGAGAGGAAGGGTCTTAGAGTTTGTGGTGTCTAGTCATGCCTGCCACATCATCACAGAAATGTCTGCAGAAGCAGACAACGCTGGCTCTTCGGTTTTGAAACAGAGATGAGCACTGAACCCTAGAGTCGGATACGACTGGCTTTCAAGCAAAGGGAGTCCCGGTTTGGGGAGATAGAATTATGGCAACCCTAGACATGGCTCACTAGAATATATATGCCAATTTTAAGCAAACTTTATTTATTTATTTAGTATATTTTTATACCGCTTTCTTCCCCTATTGGTGACCCAAAGTGGTTTACAGACAAACAAAGATGGTAAATTACATAAAACTTGAAATACAATTAAACATTGTGGCCTAAGAGACGGCACGCAGGCTCAACGTCAGTGACGGAGCCTGGTACTCAACAAACTTCACTTGAGTAACAGTGCAATCATTATATAATCTCTTTGGAAATAAATAAATAAACAATGAAGGGATTCCATCCAGCTATATTTTATGGAAAAAATAAATTCTAAATTCTGAATTATGTAAAAATGGGTTTATTCAAAATGCAGTTTGTTTTCTAATTTGCAGAGTGTAGTCTCAGGCACACACAAATATAACTCTTGTAACATAAGAAATTTTGTTGACTACAGAATTCACAGGCACATGGGTGGATCCATACACAGGAAACCAAATTTATCACTGAGGGTGGTAGCAGCAGCAGTAGCTCTGATATTTTGCATAGGTACAGAACTTAGTGGGATTGATTACAGATTGGGCTTCACAAAACTGCACATGATAATCAGAGGTAATTATCATCAGCCTCAAAATACAATTGATTTGATTTAGATAAACCATGCAGTAAATTAGGTCTGATGATTCATAACTGCCTGGCATTACTGATTTAACGATGCTGTTCCTCTTCTCTCTCTTCCCATAGCAACAAAGGCTAGAGTACACTCCTACCTAAATATGTAAAGCAGGATGAATAAAATTTAAATTGCTGCTTTAAAAGTTATTGAATCTCACCTTCCTCTATTTCATGGCAAAACAATGGAGGAAAGGTCTTTGCACTTTTGACTCCAGGTCATCCCAATTAAGGAGTGAATTGAGTAAGTGCCAAATAAATTCACAACTGAGTGATGAGATTAATAATAATAATAATAATAATAATAATAATAATAATAATAATAATAATAATAATAATAATAATAATAATAATAATAATAATAATAATAATAATAATAATAATAATAATAATAATATAGTTGTTTCTGTTTTCAGAATCAGGTCTGTGTGGGAGTTCATTTTAACTTTTAGCTGAAATCATTCTGTGTAGCATTTAGCTAGCAAATGTGGTTAGCTCTTCCTGCGCCCAACCACAGTAAGAATTGTGGTTAGCTCTTTCCTGATCGCTTCCTGCCTCTGTGCAGAGATTCTGCATCTGTGCAGAGCAATTGCTCTTGAGTTCCTGGTTTGGTGCAGAAAAGCACCTTTATGTATCATCAAAAGTAATGCTTTTGGTATCAGCCTAAACTGCTAAAGTAAGCTATAGATTACAGGTAACAGCTTTTGCAAGGGTACCGCCACAGAGAATAGGCTTTGGGCCTATTCTGGCAGGATATAAGCTACTGCGCATGTACTAGTATATAGGTCATGTTCCATATATGGCTATGCTGTAGAGAATGTCATATGATTGGCTGAATACCACTGCACCTTATGCTGTCGTAGACATCCTGTGTAACCTGTGTAATTTCAATAAAACTTGCTTCCCGGTGCTGGAGCAGAGACTTTTTGCGCACCATTCACTCTGACTGCTGTTTCAGTTTCTTCTGACTTTATGCTTATACCCTTGTTGAGCTGGATTCTCAACAAGTGCTTGGTCAATCTCTGTCCTGATCTCTTTTTCTGTGGCCACCCTCTGGCTAGAATTTCTCCACAGGTCTGGGATGTGATATGTATCTTGATTATTTGTTTCTTTTCTTAATGTACAGTATATGCCACACTTTAAAATATATTTCTATGGCACTTCAGAGTGGGCTCTAAACAATAATCCATATAAAAACACAATTGAGGAGAAAACACATGCTAACGCTAATATCTCACCAAGTTCAAACAGAAGTAAGGAATAGAAATGAGGCTTTGTGTGTTTTTTAAACAGTAATATAGATTTCTGAGTATTGTTCACACCAGAGGGAAGGAATGTGGCCTACAAAGCTGTTGCTGGGGATAGATTATGACATAGACATAATAATTCTGTGTTCTGGGGGAAGCGAAATTTAAGTTTTTATGGACATTTAATACAGTGTAGAGATTGGCTGGAATCCTTCAGAAGAAGGGCCAAATTGTCTGAAGAGATAAAAGGAATGGTGCGAAAAAGGAGGGTCTCTTTTTGTCATGCTGTCGAATGGTTAGGATTGCTTTACATCAGAGGGAAATGTTAGTAGAAAGAAACTACCAAAATGTAGTTATTTAATTAGATAAAACCAGGCCAAAGCCTGGAAGCAAGAAAGGTTTTTATTTTCATGTGTGAAATGGCAAGATTACAAATCATGTTCCTATGCTATAATCTTTTGAAAACTTATCAATAAAGTATGTTGGAACCCAGAACCCTTGCGTCTGGAGATTGGAGAGCAGAACTACATAAACTGGGATCATCTAGTGCCTTGGTCAAACTACCATTGATGCAGACAATAAACCTTCACATGCACGCTAGCCCATAAGCCAGGCAGGGAGTACCAAGGGCCATGAAAGGAGCATGGGCTCTACAGAGAAGGTACAGGGTGCCTAAGTGGGGAAGATGATGTGATGTGGGGGGAAAAGGAGTTAACCCTTTTAGGCAGAGAAGAGTTAATCCTTACAGGGCTCTAAACAGTAATCAATATAAAAACACAAGTGAGGAGAAAAAACATGCTAACATTAATATCTCACCAAGATCAAACACAAGGAGAAATTGAAAGCTATTTGTTTGGTGTTCAAAAAATGACAACACATTAAAGTAAGCATTAGACTGACAATCCTAGGGAAGGCATTCCATAAGTGATATGTCTTCTCCACAAGTTACCAAGGAGTTTCTCTCAAAAGTTCTCTGTCTCCCTCTGTGTGTATTTACTTTAAGGATGCAGACGGACTGAACATGTTCAGTAGCTGCAGAGAGTTGATGGACTGTTGAAGTACAAGACTGAAAACCTTTGTTGTGGGGGTAGGGAGCATAGGTGTCAAGTATCCTGTATTGCCCAGGAAAATCCCATAATTTATCCCCTCTTCCCACCATCACTTATTTTTTTTAAAAAAAAATCCAGGGGGCATGTAAATCTCCCATATGTAATTATATTATATTTTTATTCATGAGGTGTGTGCCTCATACCAGAGCCAGAGAAGAGGAGTGTTGGGCTCCCTCTGGTGGAGGAAGAACTGTCCCCTAAGCACTCCCGATAGCACGACTGATTCCCCTCACGGGGAAGAAGGCAGAAGGCCAGGCTTATTGTAATAATTCTATTTTAAATTTCCCCCAATTCTCTGCTGACTGCATTTCATATTATGGTGATTTTTCATGGAACTGTTTTTTACACTTTAATCACTTAATTGTCTACTGTCTTAGCCTTGTGTGCCTCAATTTCATTTTTTAAAACTCTGTGTTTAAGAGAAAACCACGGAAGTATCCTGTTTATGTTGTATGCAAATAAACTTGAAGCCAATTGGCTCATTGTCTTCCTTTAACACCCTCTTTCCCAGGAGAGAGAGGGCTTCAAGAGAATAGGGGAAATTTAAAATAGAATTATTACAGTAAGCATGGCTTGCTGGCTGCCTTCTTCCCCATGAGGGGACGCAGTTGTGCTAAGGGGAATGCCTACAGGCCAGTTCTTCCTCCACCAGGGGGAGCCTAACACTCCTCCCTGGCTCTGGTGGCTCCTCCTCTTCCAGGCTCTTGGGTGTGCCTGGATTTTGGGAGGAGGGGCATGGCATGGCCTGGGTGGGGCATGGCACAAAATTTCCCTTATTTTCATGTCCAAAACTTGACAGGTATGGTAGGGAGGTGACTAAATGTTTGGGATCCTGAGCAGATGCATTTTGATTTTGGCAACTTTTGGGCATCCATTCACTTTTATGCTACACAGTATCAGAGATTCTAATCTATTAATGTACACAGAGAGTAGCTAGTTTATATTTCAACAGGGAGTGTACCAGCTTCAGAAAAAAGTGTCTCAAAATCATAAACAGGATAAGTAAAGGTAAAGGTCACCCTTGCTCAAAAGCTAGTTGTATAGCACTCTAGGGTTCAGTACTCATCTCTGGTTATAGCCAAAGAGCCAGTGCTATCTGCATCTGCAGACATTTCCATGGACATGTGTCAGGCATGCCTAGATACCAGAGTGCCCAAAACACTGTTTACCTTCCCACTGAAGTAGTCCCTATTTATCTACTTGCAATTTCTTGCTTTCAAACTGCTAGGTCGGCAGGAGCTGGGACAGAGACAGGCACTCATTCCATCATGCAGTACTCGGGTTTTGAACTGCTGACCTTCCACCTCCCAGTCAGCATCTTAACTACTTGAGCCACTGCAGTCCCTTAATAAATAAATAAATAAATAATGTGTACCTAACTTAATAATAGTCAACTCAAAACCCATTAAATAGTAACAATAATGAAATCACAAAAAAGGCTATAAATTAAATTTAAATATAAGGCTACTAGGTTTTTTTCTTCTTCAGAAATTGGGATGTGATTTCCCCAGATTTTCCTTCTGTAAAACAATTTTTTCATAAAATGAGGTGACCATAAAATGGGATTTTACTGTGCTCTTCATTTCATATGTTAGAATATCTATCAGGTGAGATTATGTGTGTCCACCAAATGTTAATTTAGCAAGGGAAATAGAGTAAGGGAAGGAAAGCAACATAATGCCTAATGTATACCATCAGAATTCTACAAATGCCACTGAAAAGAACCACTTATTCTGTCCTTCCTACTGGTGTGTGTGTGTGTGTGTGTGTGTGTGTGTGTGTGTGTGTGTGTGTGTGTGTGTGTGTGTGTGTAAATATATTCAAATCTCAAGTATTTTCATTAGATAAGCCATTTCCTATCTTTGAAGCCATTTGAGTTGAAATTGAGTTCAAATGGCTTTGTATCTTTGATTATTTGCCTTCAATCAGACCTACTCAATATTGCTGCTCATTAAAGTTCATAACTATTTAAATATAAATGCCTTACATTTAAACACAATTAAAAGTTGCATTGGCTAGTAGAGAGTTTTTAACTTATCCACTATTGGAAAATTACATTTTAAAAAAAAGATAGTTGCCTCACAAGATTAATTGTGCAAAGCAATGGTCGTCACTGACACCTCTCTTATTTATGTTAAAAACTTCTGAGGATACCAGTGAAAAGAGTGAAAAGATATTGGCTCCTAAAATCATTTTAGGAGTAGCCCCTGACCAGCCCCCATCACTGGCTGGGTTGAAAAGAGCCTCCATTGCCCGGCGGGAGGCAGGGCATGCTTCCACTGATCCAGCCCCCCCACCGGTGGGTTGAAAAGGAGGATAAAGGAGCCCCCATGGCCACAGGAGGCTGGAAGATGCCCTCACGCCACCATGCCCTTCTGGCCCTTCCACCGGCCAGGAGGATAAAGGAGCCCCCATGGTCACGGGAGGCTAGAAGATGCCACCACACCCTCCTGGGCCCTTCCACTGGCCAGGAGGAGGACAAGAACAGTGACTTTTGACTTTGTTCTTGTTGCTGTTTTTGTTGCTGTCGGACTTTCAAATGAGGTTTTTTCCCTTCTGTTTTTGTAATGCTTTTGATATTGTGATACTGATATTTTTGATACTGTGATTTGTGATGATTTGTGATGATGATATATTGAAATGTTTTTGTATTATGTATATTTTGGATCTTTGTTAGCCGCCCAGAGTTGCTTTACGAGTGGGGCGGCATACAAATATAATAATAATAATAATAATAATAATAATAATAATAATAATAATAATAATAATAATAATAATAATAATAATAATAATAATAATAATAATAATAATAATAAAAACAAGGCACTTTGGCTTTTAAGTAGGTATTGCTAGGTAGCAATACAAAAACTATATGCCTATAAGACACAGGTTCTCAACCTTTTCAAGCCGCATGACAGACCACACCACCTCTGACAGTTGAGTGGCCCACACTGGTGGTTCCCCCTGCCATAAACACTGCTGTAAGATCCATCTGCAGCTGCCATAATTGCATTTATGGCTGTTGTAAATGTGTCCGCTTCTGGTGGTGGCAGCAGAAACACAGGCTACATGAAATGGTGCTGTGGGCCAGGTCCAGCCCATGGGTCATTGGTTGAGAACCCCTGCTATAAGAGAAAACAGAGAGAGACTATGCAGGATAGAATGTTTTCACTGAGCCAGTTGACAGTTGAGAACAGATTGGAGCATGGAGATTATTATTTTTCCAGATTTCCTCAGGAACCATAGCCTGCCAGATGAACTCCAAAACATTTTTGAGCCCTGGGAAAGAAGTTAAGAACCACCATGATCTGCATCATGATGGTATGCCACTGAAGAATCAGCCTCAGTATAATTCAAGATATCCCTTTAGGTATATATCTTACATGTATTTTCTTACAAAATACATATTTTCTCTAAAACAGGCATTAAAAGACTGCATTTTGCTATATTCTTTGAGTCACACTGTTGAGAGTTCGTTAAAGTCTTGCTTGCTTTCTGGCACAATTGGAAGCAGAGCAAGTTTGTTTGGTTTTCTTTGAACTTTAGCTCCCAGAATCCCCAACCAGTATGGTCACAGCAGGCAGGAGTATTCTAGGAGATATAATTCAAAAAAGTAACTTTTCCAGGCTTTGAACACAAGTGCTGAATGAAATCAGCGAAAAGCCAAAAGTCCTAACCAAATGGAGAAAATCAAAAAGTTCATAGCAATACTGAAATGTCAAATATGATGCCTTGGCCAGAGACCCAGGCTGGGTCAAGTTTAGGTCCCAGCAGGCTGGTGGAAGAAGAAGTTAAAATGCTGGAAAATACTGCCAGCCATATGGACTTTGTAAATAAATGGGAAGGTACCAAAGTCTGGTTATTCAGTTTCAAAACCAGGTCATAAATTAACCCATCACTGTGCCCTGATGAGACACCATTGCCTCAGTGTAAGAAAACTGCCTTCAATACATTTTGAAGAAAAACCATTTTGATTGTCTTACAGTTCCTATACAAGTTCATCTTGTACCTGTTGTCATCTTAACATAATAATTCTATTTTGTTTATTGATTTAGAATTATTGTTCCCTTTTTTGTAATTTGGCTTCAGGATTGAGTTCCTAAGGGATGTGATGTGACTGTGCTAATGTTTTCCTCTAAACCAGTGGTTCGCAATGTGGTGCCCACATGTGGACTTCAATTCCGAGAAGACTAAGTCAGTACTTTGGCTGATCAGCGCTTTGGGAGAATTGACTTAGGCTTTTGAGAATTGAAGTCCAAAAACCAAAGGCTGGGAAACACTGCTCTAAACCATTCCATTGCAATATAGATTTAGTCTTCCTGACAGAGGTGGGATGAGCCCTAAATAGAATAGAGTTGAATTCCCATGGGGCATTTAAAAGGAATTTGTGTGAATGACTAGGAGAAATCCTTGATGGGAGCCTGGACACTTAACCATAGTAAACAGAAGAGGACTGTCTTTCCTAAAAACAATACCTTATCTCACGTCCGTCGAGCCTCAATAGGAGTCCTCTCTTAGTGCTCAAACCAGTGAGGAATTGCTCTGTGGTCGTTGATAAACTTTTGTTACAGGGGGAGGCTTTTTACATCCATCGCCTGAACACTCTATACCCCCGTGGACTAAATCAGGATCTGGACCTTGCGTGTTTCCTTCAAATTATGTATGGAAAGGAATGTAACATTGTTAGAATTGTATGTGTAGCCTTGGATCTGTATGGTAGGTGGCTTGCCAAATGTGAATTGTGTTTGTTGATTAGAGTTAATTGTGTTGGGCTGGGGGTGCTTGCTTTTTTTAAAAAATACCAGTGTAAACTAGTTGGAGCAACATCAATGAGCACTAAGAGAGGACTTCTATTGAGGTTCCAGGGACGCAAGATAAGGTATTGTTTTCGTAAGCAGGTACTCCGTTATAGATTTTGTATAGCGTTAAAATATTAGTGGTGTACAATTTACTGAAAGTGCTGTTTGTTAACTCCACAGATATATTTTTTTCAAACTTTCTCCAGAAGAAATGTATGTGAAAAGCCTTCAAACCAGGGTGGGCTTCAAGAGACATATTTCATCTTTACATTATTGGAAGTACAGTGGGTGAACCCATGCTACATTAGTTTTTGTTATACTGCCAAATTGAATATCACCTTAGGATATTAGCTCCGGATATGAGATTTATTCGCAGCACTCAGACCTGTTTGGTCCTTGTTTACTTTTTGTGGATTTCACCAGCGTTTGTTACTGTTATTTGAGATTTTTTTTGCTCTGACCATAGAGATTGCTTATTTATCCATTGAAATTTCAGAAGAGTGACTTTAAGTTTGTAATATAGAGAAGTATCTGATTTTTATTTTCATTACCACACATAAAGTTGGATCGATATACATTGAAGTCTTTTGAATTGTTATTTGTACTGCTTCAAATGGTTTTGATTCTTCGGTATCTGGATTTACCGTTTGGCCTTTGCAGGCGCACCCCCCCAATAACGGACACAGACAACATTGAAAGTGGATAACAGCAAAGGGCCACATTTATTGATTCAATGCCCTAGTCCGAATTATAAATTTGTATTGGTAAAACGACCAATCATAATTCCTAAGGCAAGCAGGCCGAAGTAACACTGGTAAGGTACCACCCCAAAATTGCCAACGGCAATTGGTTACAATGTATCAATTTGTATCAATTTGTTTGTTAACAACAAACAAATTGTTGACCGTAGTCAATAACTAACTCATGACCCCACCCTCTGACGCGTATCCGTGAAATCACAGGGGTGATGCATGCTGGTTAGCAATCGTCATCACCCCATCGCCTGGTTCGTCGTTGACCGGACAACGTTTAACTAATTTATTCCTGTCTAGTGTTGTCCAGTCAATTGCGAACCTGCCGGATACTTGTGGGTCATACTGTTTACCTTACCAGTGCTACCCGCCCATGTGACCAAAGTCAACAGTAGGAACGCAGAAAGACCCCTATATCAAACCATAGCAACAGTGTGGGATGGGCAAAAAAGCCAGGACCCGGAGCCAATATGGGTCCCAACCAAAAATTCCCACCCGGCCCCGAAGCGACCATAATATCACACTGTTAACTAGGGAGGGGGTGGAGGGGAAAAAACTTCTCCGCTCCGTCGCTGAGGCAAAATGGCAGCTCGGCTGCCTCGTGGCCACCCCTTTTATAAGGGAGCTGGCCACGCCCCTAACTACCCGGATTCTCTGTCCTGTGGGGGGGGCCCCGCAAAGGGCGCGGCGGCCATTTTGGCGCCGCGCTTGCATTGCAGGCGCACCCCCCCAATAACGGACACAGACAACATTGAAAGTGGATAACAGCAAAGGGCCACATTTATTGATTCAATGCCCTAGTCCGAATTATAAATTTGTATTGGTAAAATGACCAATCATAATTCCTAAGGCAAGCAGGCCGAAGTAACACTGGTAAGGTACCACCCCAAAATTGCCAACGGCAATTGGTTACAATGTATCAATTTGTATCAATTTGTTTGTTAACAACAAACAAATTGTTGACCGTAGTCAATAACTAACTCATGACCCCACCCTCTGACGCGTATCCGTGAAATCACAGGGGTGATGCATGCTGGTTAGCAATCGTCATCACCCCATCGCCTGGTTCGTCGTTGACCGGACAACGTTTAACTAATTTATTCCTGTCTAGTGTTGTCCAGTCAATTGCGAACCTGCCGGATACTTGTGGGTCATACTGTTTACCTTACCAGTGCTACCCGCCACACGGAGGGGCTTCACAGAAGACCTGACGCCCCCCCCCCCCAGACCGTCAGCTCGGTCAACAGGCCTGCTCGCCAGTCACCCAACAGGAGGTCCATACCTCCTCGCGACAGATGGACCCCATCCCCTGCATACAGGTCATAATTTTGTAGACTAATATCGGGGTGATGACTAACCCGTCCCCAAGCCCTGGTGGCAAGAAACCGCGCCACTGCCTTATTGACCGCGCGCCTAGCGCGGTCAAGAGCCAGGAGGTTAACGCCCCCTCTGTAAGAATGGCGCGGAACAATGTCCGACCAAACCAGGGTTGTGGCAGGCCAGACATAATGCAAGTAGGCGAGTTCCTCGCAAATCGCATGCTTGAGCGATAAGCCGGTGACCTGGCCCAAATCATTGCCCCCCAGGTGGATGATTAGAATGTCAGGCGGGTCAGCCCCCAGGCCAGAAAAAAGGAAAGGCCGCAGCTCCTGCCATAACATCCCAGGCTTACCATGCCATGCGAGACTGGCGTGGTCACCCAGTCCCAGTCGGGGTCCCCACTCTGTCGCCGCAGCGTAACGCGCTGCCCTGTGCACATAGCTGTGGCCCACCAGCCATACTGTCACCGGTGTAATACGACACCCAGGGTCTGTAAGAAAATTGAGAAAAAGGGAGGTAAGGTGACTGGATTGGTACTCATGGCGGGAGTGGGCGCACATAAAACTGAAAACATTGTGAGCCCCACCTCCCCATGCTGCGTATGTCAGCCCCAGAGTACCCAAAAGCAGCTGCTGTAGAGGCTGCACCAATACGGAACGAATGTGTGCCATAACGGGCACCTGGTAGGCCCACCCTGGTGAGGGCTCTGCCTGTCACCTTCCAAAACTGAAATTTAGTAAGGGGAGACCCATCTTGGTGACAGAAAAACGGGCCGTGGTGCATGCCACGCAGTGCCAGGAATTCCTGTAGGGCACCAACCGGACAGATGTCTGCCAAAGAACACCGTAGCAGTCTTACTCCACTGCCTACGCCATGCTGATCTGTTTTAGAGGAGCGGATCCTCAACTGGGCCCAGTCTTTGGCAACATAGACATCTTCGAGTTCCAGTGCCCTACCACTTGCATCCGCCTTAGACAGCATCACGAGTTCGCTGACGCGGAGCGCTCCAAAAAAATGCCACCGTTGTGGCTGCATGAAAGAGGGCTGCCTCATAATGATCAAAACAGAGGCCTGGCCAGCCCCGGGCCAACTGGGTAAGAACCCATGGGGAAATAGGGTGCCGGTCGTCCGGGCAACGCCCGCGCTCGCGCACCCACCCCTCCAAAACGTGTCTCACACGGAAGTCAGAGGTGGTATCCACATGACCCCTTACTTTGGCCATAAAAGCCAACGCCGAGAGCTTGGATGCTATGGTGCGAGGTGCGAGGCCCTGTGCATGCAGGTGAACCATGAACCGCAGAACATGGTCCACCGGGATAGGCCAGGTCTCTGGCAAGTGAAATTGAGTAGCAAAAACCCTGTACGAATTGAATGCTTGTTGATACGCCTTACGCGTGCGTGGCGCTAGTGACAGGCCAATCGCCCGGTTCACCTCTCCTTGCCAATAGTCCACATCTCGTCCGGGAGTGGCGAGGGAAATTCCTCCGCATCCGGGGCCAAGGCGCGGAACCGGGAGATCTGCAGGCGGGACAAAGCGTCAGCAATATCGTTATTAACCCCTGGGACATGCCTGGCCCTGAACAAGACGTTGAGGCGCAGGCAGCGCAGTACAAAATGGCGCACTAGATCCATAACCCTGGGCGATTTAGAAGTCTGTGCATTGACAATGTGTACAACGGCAGCATTGTCGCACCAGAAATGCACCACTGAATTAGCCCACTGTTCGCCCCATAGCATCAAAGCCCCCAGAATGGGAAAAAATTCCAGGTATGTGAGATCCCGCAGGCGACCTGTGCCTGCCCGTGCCGGTGGCCACCCACCATAGGCCCACTTCCCATTGAAGTACATCCCATAACCCAGGGATCCTGAGGCATCAGACTGGATCTGGAAATTGGGGGATGCCAGGAGGTCGGACCTCCAAAATGAGACCCCGTTAAACTCCCTCAGGAATTGCAACCAGACGAACATGTCTGCCCTGATACCCCGGGTAAGCCTGACTCTGTGGTGTGGCCTGGATAACCCTGCCATGGCGTCGCATAAGCGCCGGGCAAAAGCCCTGCCCGGTGCGACCACCCTGCAAGCAAAATTAAGGTGCCCATGTAGCACCTGCAGTTCCCTCAGGGATGCCTTACGCTTGGCCAGCAATTCAGAGATAAGGGTCACTATCCTGGACACCTTATCACCCGGCAACCTAGAAGCCTGCACTCCTGTGTCAATCTCAACCCCCAGGAATACTAACTTGGTCGATGGGCCCTCGGTCTTTTCGGGCGCTAAAGGGACACCAAGTTCCTGCATTAGCGTCTGAAATGTATTGAGGAGACGTGCGCACGTGTCCCAGCCCCGTTCACCCCCGAATAGAAAATCATCCAGGTAATGGGCTACAGACCGGGACCCTGACCTGCGGACGAAAGCCCACTCTAGGAAGGTACTAAAACGCTCGAAAGCCGAGCATGATATGGAGCAGCCAAAAGGCATGGCCTTATCAAAATAATATTCCCCTTTAAATTTAAAACCCAGCAATTCAAAGTCGCCCGGGTGCACCGGCAAGAGGCGAAAAGCTGACTTAATGTCGCACTTGGCCAGCAGGGCACCCGGGCCACACGAGCGCACCATGCGCAGCGCATGGTCAAACGATGTATACCTGACCGAACAAAGGTCATCAGGTATAGCATCGTTGACCGATCGGCCTGCTGGGTAGGACAAATGATGAATAAGGCGAAACTCCCCTAGGGACTTTTTGGGAACCAAACCCAATGGCGAGACCTTAAGATTGGGAAACGGGGGTGCGGGGAAAGGTCCAGCGACCCTGCCCGCGTCTAACTCCTTTTTAATGCTGGCCGCAGCCACCTCCTCCCTTCCTCTGAGGGATAAAAGGTTGGGAGCATCCTGAGGGGACCTATCACCCATAAAAGGGATACGAAATCCCTGCTTAAAACCTTGAAGGAGATACTCCCCGTCCTCCCCCTTCGGGTACGATGCGAGCCAGCGCTCCAGCATGTCCACCTTAATTGGGGAGGGGGCCTTTTGGAGAACTAGCTCCATCCGTGGCAGCCTTGCCAGCCCACTGTCCACCCCTCCCTCTGCCTCGCGCCCCCCCAGGCTTGGGACAAGCAGAGGCTGCGTGGGGACCAGAACATGTGGGACACTCATGCTTATACCTGCAGTTCTTTCGATTGCAGGAACCATTTGACGAGAAAGTCCAGCACAGCAGGCGGGCTGGAACCCCCTGCCCCGCCGGTTGGCGGGTAACCTGCGCTGGAGCCGCTCGCTGGACCGCATGTCCACAATGGTATCTATCCCCCGGGGCAGGGCGTGTGGGTGTCATATACAAGAGCCACAGTCTCTGGCACGGCTCGTCCCATCTCATCTCGGGGTGGAGGGGAATCCTCATACGGAATTCCTCATCATATGCTAGCCATGAGGGGCCCGGAAAATCGACCATCGCCCTATATATGTTGTCCAAATATTGGACCATGGGAATAGCTAAATCCGGCCGCGCCCTCAGATATACCGCCATATATATTAAATAAGCGGGGAGCCAGTTGGCCCAGGTACGCGGCGGCTTACGGCGGCGTGCCTGTTCCTTATCCTTCTCATCCTGACCCTCCCTTTCCTCCTTGGTGGGCTCTCTGTTCAGGAGTGAGAAGATATCTACGTACTCCCCTCGCCATATCTTTTCTCTGGTAGCCTGTGCCAAGTGATCACCCAATGGCAAGGAATACCCTGCCGTTGGCAAAGCCGAAAATGGGACAGCCGGCCTATTAAAAGGGGCCTGAGCTAACCCTGCCACCCCCAGGACATTCCCAGCAGTGTAAGGACCGAGGCCCACCCCAGTGGGCATGATGGCAGTCGTTGTCGCCGGGTGGGTCGCCAGCAGCGTGGCCCCCGCACCACCCGCGCGAGGCCAAGGCCACTGAAAGGCCCCCCCTATATTGGGAATGTGTGTAGATGTACTTGCTTGCACCGTATACTCACATGCTGCACCCCCGCGGGCCGCCCCCACCGGGGGTTCCGGCCCACTGGGGGCGTCGGAGCTCACGACCGATGTAGAGCTCATCACCGGGGCTTGACCCGCACCAGGTTGCTGGCTGGGGAGCTGCGAGGCAGTGGCCGGAGCCGCGCCACCCGCCTGCAGCAGCTCAACCCTCCCCGCCGGCTGTTGTCCTGCTGCCGACAGCGCCTCACAAGGTACCCCGAAGGGGGCGCCTGCCTGACTGGCCCGGGCCAAAGACGCCTCCAGGGCCGCAATGCGGGCCAGTAAGGTGTCCACGTTGACCATGGGCAAAGGGCCGGCCGGCCCGCCTGATCCTGGCATGGGGACAGGTCCCTGCGCCCCAGGGCCCATATATGGCCATTGGCCAGCGCCAAAGCCCGGTAGGGCTGGTGAAGAAACCTGCCAAGGCAGGGAGCCGGGCCACCCCCCAAGGCTAGAGGGCCCCGGGAGAGGCTGCGGCCCAAAAGAAATAGGCCCGACGGAGTGGGCAGGAGGAGGAGCGATGTCCACCGCTCGCGGGCCGCGGGCCGGAGCGCCCTCCGCGCCCGCACTCTGATCGGGCCAAGGGGCAATAGACCCCATTCCACCAGCCCCGGCCGGGGGTGGCAAAGGTGGCTGCTGAGGAGGCGGCACCACGGTCCTCCGACCTGGGTTGCGCCTCCTAACAGCCCGAGCTGAACTCGAAGCTGCCTTCTTTTTCGAAGGCATCTCTCCTGAAGCAAAAAAGGGAAGCCAGCCAGGCAGAATCGCCACCAAAAGGCTTCCCGGTAAGCTAACGAGCGACGGAGACGCAGGGGAAAAAACTTCTCCGCTCCGTCGCTGAGGCAAAATGGCAGCTCGGCTGCCTCATGGCCACCCCTTTTATAAGGGAGCTGGCCACGCCCCTAACTACCCGGATTCTCTGTCCTGTGGGGGGGGGCCCGCAAAGGGCGCGGCGGCCATTTTGGCGCCGCGCTTGCATTTTCTACATGTATAAACACATTTACGGCTGTCATAAATGTGTCCGCAGCTGTTGTAAACGTATTTACTGTTGTCATAAATGTTTCAGTGGCTGCTTCCACCGGTGGCTGGAGTGAGGGTGCAGGCCATATCCTTTGTCACCATGGGCCATAGGTTGCTGACACCTGGTTTAGTGGTTTAGGCACCTGGCTGCAGAACCACCGATTGGGAGTTTGATTCCCCACTGTGACTCCAGGGAGAAAAGTCAGCCTGTATTGCCTTGGACAAACTGTACAGTCCCAGGGCACCACCCAGATGAAGGGAATGGTAAACCACTTCTGTATATTCTCTACCTAGAAAACTTTGGAAAAATTGCCAAAAGTCAGATGTGGTCTGCTAGCATACATGTATTATTATTTATTATAATGATAGATATATTAGTTGTTCTATTAACATCTCAAATTCTTTTTAAGAAGAACAGATTGTTAACTTGATATTTGTGTTTGGGCTTCTTCTTATATCTACTAGATAGGAGCCTGAACTAAAAGCAGGGAATAGATTTCTTTCTTCAAATATTATGTTTTTAAAACAAGAATATCCTGTCATTTACTCTGTTAATTTAAAAGCTGGTAAATTTGGTGGGGGTGTACTTGAGGTTAGCAGTATATGTAAGCCTAACTTTTGATGTCAGATTACTGCTATATCCTGACAAATTCATTTCACTACTTGGCAGTAATATGCAAATGAAAGGATGCACTACATATAGAGAACCAGAAAATGAATTAGTGAAGCTATAGCTTTTCATCTGTCAAGTTGCACTAAATTACTGGTATTGTACATAGGAGTTGAGGCATCTGCTATTTGAATATATGTTATAAACATTGCATGAGTAATAGTTGAAGCGGTACAGGATTATTTTTAGAGTGATGGAAGCACAGTAATTCTCTAGTCCAAAGTATTTGTCATATTTTAGAAATGAGCACACACAGACTTGTACAGAAATCTAATGATGCCATATTTAATCATGAGACCATTTTACTTGTTTTATCACTCCTCTCTTCTTTTTCTGGCCCTCACTCTAGTCTTTTAAAACAAATTCATAAGACACAAAGTTTTGAACTTCCTCTAAGGCTTTTGGTGAAGAAGGAACTGACCACTCAGTTTTGCTATTTATAAGTTTCTTCCAATGATAATGTTGCTAATATTTCTGTGTCATTAGTGAATGCAGGTGTTGTGAGATGGCTATGGAACTAAATCAGGGCTAATGGGTGACAATATGGAAGTATCAGCATGCCCAGTGAAGCTCCAAAAGCTAAAGAAACTGGGGAAAAGTTTTAGCAAACAAAATATTGAATTATTGGTGAGGCATGGAATGCAGTTTTATGAGAAAAGGGATGAGCAGATGATTGCTGTAAACTTTGAAGAGGACAAAGCTACATTCTGATACTTTAATGCCAATTGTTTAAATTGTTGCTGTGCAAGATGAAGTAATGATCTTGTGCATGCAGAGGAAATCATCATTCTAACGACAATTTTAAAGAATTCTATAAGACAATTCTAAAAAAATCTATAAGACAATTCTAAAAAATTCTACAAGACAATACTGGGCGTCAAATCAGCACCAACTCTGGCACCATTATAGAAGCATTCTGTGACTGCTGTCTGCCAAAATTGGGGAAATCTGGACAAAGGGTTAGAGTTATGATTGTTTTTAAGAAAAGTAAAACTGTTTTACCCCATTAAAGAAATAGGTGATTTCAAAAAAAACAAAAAAAAAAACAGATTTAAAATAGATTACTTGAATTGAAAAGGACTAGTCTTGCTTATCTTGAAGGGAAATGGTTGGCCTGCCCCCCTTTTTTCCATTTGGAAATAACAAAGGCTTTAGGGGATAAAATACTGGTTGTCAAAAATGTCTTTCAAATATGAGAAACTGTGATTTCTTAACATTATGAGTATGCATGGAATATTCTACCCAACAAGAACATTTCAATGCAGATACACTGCTGCTACTTTTTGGGTGAGGAAAGGAGATGTTTGCAGAGCTGTAGGACAATGAAAGCTCATGAAAACAGTCAAAAGACCATTAAAAAAAACCCACAACAGGATTGCTTTTAAAAAAGTAATGGGTGACAGTCCTCCAGGAAAGGGAGCACTTTGCCATGTATTAACATACAAATTTGTAGTGTACATTCAAAGTATTATGTTACAGAAGAATAGAGCAATTGTGTTTGTTCTAGTTCTGATTTCATATGTGCTGCAGGAGATGGCTCCATGATCATAGTGTGTGGGACACGTCACATCAAGCTGATCTACCTTAAACAAATTCACACTGATGTCATTTTTCCTGTTTGTCACATCCATCAACTGTGAAAAGAATTCTCAGGGGTGGGGGGAATGTATATTCGGACCTGAGTAGCAGCCGATGACGAGTCCTGAATGCTTTCAGTAAGCATTATATCAGGATTTCTGAAACCAGGCTCCTGACACAAGATATTCACATGCTCACTTGTCTAAGCTATGAAATAATTGTTTTTCCTTTGTGACTGGGGAATGGTCTTATTCAATGTTAGCAGAGCTTTGGTGCCTATATCCAGTTGTAATTTCAACCATTTCAAACATTTTGTCTTTTTTATATTTTATGGTAATTTTTTTAAAAATCCAGATATGTTATTGGTCATCAGCTCACTTCTGATGTGTGGTGACTATATAAACTAATCACCTTGTGAAAAACCTGAGAACATGAAGCACAAAATCCATCTAGAGACTTTGAAGATCCTTTGTGAGTGCCCAGAAAAGCTGGCTAAGAAGGTAGGATCAGTATCAGACTAGAACAAAGGGAGGAGGAAGTAACACCTTCAATTGATCTCCTGTTTTAGAGGACATCAAAGCAGTGCTGATACCTACACTTTTTGTGTCCTACTGAGAGGACATCAAAGAAGTAACAAAGGTTTGAGTATAAGGCAGATTATTTTAGCTTTGTTATTTTCTGGTGTGTATCTTAAATGCCTGAACTTTGTCTCAGAATTGTATTTTGTGCCAAATGCTTTTTGAAACCTTTCTGAAATGTTGTGGAACTTTTGACATTTTGTCTTTTTTTCTCTTTTGCTTCTTTCAATAAAACAGGGGACTGAGAGAGGTTGTGGTTCTAAAACTTGGTCTCACCTTTCCCAACTATCATGTTTATTGTTGATGTGGGTATGATGGCAGTTTAACTTCCTTCACTATTTCATTAAGTCCAAAATATCCCTGCAAAATTCTTTGGCACAGAGTGACTACAGCACATCCCAGCTGTTCTTGCTTCTTTTCTCCCCTAGAAATCATAGTAAAGATCATGTGTTCATCTTCTGGGATCCTCTAGCACTGGGTAATTCAAAACTTCCATTTAAAAAAAACACCCCAAAAATGTAACTTTCCAAAAATTCTATGCTTTGTGAATATGGAGTATTGTGCTTCTCTATCCATGATTCAGAACACCACAAAATGGCCTGGTATTGCTCTGTGCCCACATTCCCAGCAGTAAAAAAAAATGCCAAGCTTTGCAGACTGAATGTTGGCAAACTCTTATGGCACCAATCAAGATTGTCTATAGGTTGGTCTCTTGTGCTCACTATTATTTATACTTCTTAAAAAACAGCTATGCCAATTTCTTTTGTGTTTGGGTGAGATGTTGTTATTTAAGGGGGAAAGCTATTAGCTTCTGGCATTTCCCCCTTGCTCAGCTTCTCTTTGGGAACATTTGGGAACATTAGGGAGAACAAGAGAATCAATGGCATATATGTAAGTTTTGATTTACCATTCAGCAAGTGAGCCAATGGTATATATCAAACTGATTTAAATCATGATTACTTCTCAGAAGGACTTCATTTGATTGTGTGGTTTTTTTAACATGAAAAAGTGCACTCTTGCTTGTTATGCCCTTTATACATACTGTATATTTTAGCTTCGCCTACACAAAGTTGTAGAGGGCCACTCTAAAGGAAAAAACACTCCTCAAGGAAACTATCAAAGTAACCCTGGGGATTTTGACAGGGTTTCAAGGAATTCCCAACAGTATCTACAGTCAGGAAGCTGATCAGGGCTTCTGGGAAGTGAAGTTCAAGAACAGCTGAAGTGCCAAGGTTCACCATCACTGTTAGGTGCATAGGTGGGTAGAAAGCAACTTTGCACCTTTTTTCTAGTAATGCTCATGTGTTACATGCAACAGCTCATAACAAATTAAAATAGGTGTGTTCCTGCAAATATCACAACCAGTAAAAATACAGAGAATTGTAAAGTCCATTTTTGCCATTGATCTCCACATCAACTTTGTTGTGTTTTAAAGGAGGAAAACAATTCTTCTCCTATAAGTGCTGAAAAGAAATGATGTGCAAATTCAGATTCCACCTCCCCTACACACACTCTTTGGATGAACTTCACAGAAACATCCAAGGTTCACATCTCATTCTTATGTAGTGCTTCTATCTCTTCTCTTGCAACTTCTTTCCCTCTAGTGACTTCAGCTGCTGGCATCTGTTCAGTTTGCTCCTAGGTCAGTGATGGTAAACCTTGGCACTCCAGGTATTTTTGGACTTCAAGTACCAGAATCCCAGATCAGCACTCAGGCTGATCAGGGCTTCTGGAAATTGAAGTTCAATAACACCTGGAGTGCCAAGGTTGGCCATCACTGCCCTAAACCAAAGTATTCAATCATTACTCTGGACCTTCTTCTTCTTCTCTGCTTCATCTTTTGTCCTATCAGGTGTCAAGGAAAAATCTCTGGATCAAACCCATGCACACAAAGATGTCTAACTGCCAAGCAGAAACTTGCCACCAAAATTTCATAAGCATACTTAGGAAACTGGATGGTTCAAACTGGTATGTACACCAACAAACATTAAGATCAACAGATTTGTCCCTAAGCAACTCCACAGCAGAATATGGTAGTATCAAATAGTATAAATCAGTACATGCAACACAAATGGATGTAGTTCTCAATGGATCATGTAGTATTATTATTGGCTGCCTTAAATGTACCCCCATTTTTTTTGCTGGCATTGTCCCTCCAGATGTACATTAAGAGGTGCTAGCAAATAATGAATGGAATTTTATGACCCAGGAAGCCAAAAACAACAACACTTCTTCTCATCCTTCTCCCAACAGAGATTAGGCATTATCATGACTATTTTGACTTTGACTGAAGCATCTGCAAACAATAATTTTGTATTGCATCCAAATCACTGAATATTTTCCCCCTGCCAAACACTTGTCTTCCACATGCTTCTTTTTCACAGCAATCTGGTTTCTCTGCTACCATATTCTGATAACTACATGGCTTGCTAAATTATTCTAGTTTTCTGCTTTATATATTATATTTCATGTTTTCTTCTCCTTTTTCTATTTGCATTAATGCTACTTTGTTGATCAGCCTTTCAGTCTAAGAAGTATTCTGCAATAAATCAACATTCCATATTTTTAAATGGTAGCATGTGTTGAAGTCCACAGGTGCATGCAGTACAGTAGAACAAAAAACAAACACATAGCACTCTGTACTCAGAGGTTCGGTTGCAAAGGGACACTCTGCTCAAGGCCTTCTGCGCTCCGGTGTCTAGTCATGCCTGCCACATGACCACGGAAACGTCTGCAGGAGCAGACAGCGCTGGCTCTTCGGCTTAGAAACAGAGATGAGCACTGCACCCTAGAGTCGGATACGACTGGCTTTCGAGCAAGGGAATCCTTTACCTTTACCTATTGCATGGCTATGATTCTATCCACCCACCTACCCCAAACAATTTGCTGCAGTCTACTTACATTTCTCAACACTCCAACAATTTGTTATCTGCTGAGTTTTGGAAGCACTCCTTTGATCTGTCCATATCCATGCTATTCCTATTGTTAACCCCTGAAGGACCTTTTCAACCTCAATACATGTTTAAAGGTGTCTGTGGGCTGCATTCTTTTGGATAGGTTGACAGATGTAGAGGATTTTGGTAAACTAAACAAAACAGATATTGCAATATGAAACATAATCTACAGAAATATTTTCTATAATGAGACAATTTCCTGTATGTTGGGCATTTATTTATTTATTGTCAAGACTACCAGGGGGCTCATATTAAAAACAAAGCTAAAAGTATCATTGGTTGGTGTAGTGTTTATGTTGGGATCAAGGAGACGCGGAGGCTTGATTTCATCCATAGGCATCATTTTCCCAAAACAGTCCGGCTGGACTTTATTAGAAACAGGACAAAGACATTCCAGAGAGAGCATGTAAGATGTTTTCATTGGTTATCTGCGATAACAGGAGACTACTTAATTGGTTAAATATCTGCATGTCTTCCTCGTGCTCACCTTGCTCTAATTGGACAGAAGCTGCGTGATAGCTATGTGCCATCCCTGAACAGTGCAGGGAGGGGGAAAAGCCTTGAGTGAGAAGCCCCAAGTGGGCCTCTTTTAACTGTGCAATACAGATGAGGTAAGGGAGACAATTATACACGATTTATGACCAATGAGTCACAGCAATACTGTGAAACCCCACATCTTCCCCCTTCTGTTTTTAAGAAGCTTATAAGCATAATAAATTTAACCCTTGCATTTGCGAGCCGGAAGCGTCCTTGCAGGCTGGCAACGAAGGTATGCATTGAATAGACAACAGGCAGTTATCAGAATTCACAAATGCACAAACAAGCTTTAAGGCAACAAGTGGTTGTAGAGAGATAAGCAGGAATATAATTCCAAAGTTAAAAAGAAGGTCCTCAGTTTCTCTCCAGGTGTCGACCCCGGGAGGGAAACAGTGAGGCTTTGACTTACAGTTCACAACCTTGACACATTTTCTAGCATTGCTAACCTTGACATTTTTTCTAGCATTGCTAACAGCTACAATAGGAACATAGAGAAACAGCATCAAAACTCATTTACATGTGTATGCTAACAGCTACAATAGGACTGAAAACTTTCTCATGTACTTCTAAAGGAATCTTGAAATATGCAGTAACATAACACAAAATATAACATAAGCAAAATATATAACAAACAAATACAGGTCATTCCCCAAGCAAGAGAATAAGCAGGATATTTAAGCATGAACCAAATATGAACAGTTCTCTTCTTCCTTACAAGAATAAGGCATTATATCGTTTCTTCTCTCACTGGTGTAAGCAAAATCAGGTCTTTCCCTAAGCAAGAGAATTTCTTCTTACATGAAGGAGGTCTCTATAGCATTCTAGAAAGCAATTCTCACTCCCCAATTACATGAGCAAGGCATATTTCTCTTCTCTCACTGGTATGAAAGTGAGAGAGGCATGGTAACTTTTACTACAAAGCATGGTAAATCAGCACAAATATCAACAGAGCATTTCACACTCATAGCATGAGCAGGTAAAACAGGCACTAATATCAACAGAGCATTTAAAGGCATTTGAATATAAAACAGAACATAGCATGATCATACAGTTGAACCATAAAAAGGTTTTCAGGTTTAATAATGCAAACAAAGCCAATTCTTCTTAGAGTCCAAACAAACTTTTTCTCAGATTACAATTTAAAACACGATCTCCTCCAGCACAGGTTTTTTTTAAAACAAACACTTCTTCTTGGCATGGCAGGGTGAAAGTAAGCCATAAATTTCTTCTCACTGAATTCACAAGACAACCAGACAACCCCCACCCCCCTCTCAGCCTTTCAGGCAAACACACATTCCTTCATGCTCCGGCCGTCCCCATCTGTACGGCAGGCCGATAAGGTGAAAATCACAGGAAATTTCCATTTGCTTTCTCTGCAATCCGGACGCCTGAAACTTGGAACAGCCCATTCGGATCTCTTTGATGGAGGGGTGGATAGCTCAAAATCAGCCAAAAACTCCTTGTACTTTTGAAGTAGTCTGTTGTCATTTGAGGCAGAATTTACCCCCCTTCTCCTCTGGTTTTCTGTCATCTGCAGTAGCTGATCCTCAACTTTATGACAAGCTCCATCTGTTAGCTGGTACTTGCAAGAAAACCCCTCTTTAGGCTGGGGTTTTGTGCGTTCCTCCTCTGGGCAATCCTCCCATTTTTTGGCCATACGTGAGGAAGCAATTTTACTATTCAGCTTCTCCGGCTTTTGTGAAGAGGGTTGCCTCACGGGGGGGCTGAGATCCCCCAAGCTGCTCTTTGAAACAGACTCTTTGCTTTCTGGCACTCTGCATGCATTGCTAGCGTCAATCTGTGATGAGGTTCCCACCATTTGTTCCTCATCAGCTGGCACTAGTGGCTTTTCAGACTCAGCCTCTCTGTTCACTGGACCAGCAGCAACAGCTTCCATATCTAACACATCTGGAGCTAAAGCAGCAGAGAACAGGTCTTTTGTAGGGCTAAAAGCACCTGATTGCTGCAAGGCAGGATATAATGTGCCATCTCCATTTCCACCCCCATCTCTATCAGGGGGCTCCTGCTGTTGTGTCCCATATGATGGAGGGACAGTCAGACTCCATATCTTGGCTGGGGGCAAAATCAGTGGCAATTGTAAAGTAAACTCCTGGGAGAACAAAAGATTTTTTGGAGTAAAGTCTTGCCCTTCTTTGGTTTTTGCTCTTTGCCCATCATCCCATTTGAGTAGTCCAATTCCTGGGTGCCAGGGACATTGGCATTTGACTCCCTTAGTGAAGCCTTCTATACTATTAAGCGTGATGTCTGGACATCCGCTCTCCTTGATGGATCTCTGCAATTCATTTGCATGGGTTCTTGGCCCTGAAGAAACTTCCCCCCCCATACTCACAATTGGGAGCTCGAAAGCTGAGAGACGCGTCAGGGGGCTATTCCAGCCGATGAGTAGGGGGTTTGGGATCCGGTAATCACGGCGCGGGTCACCAGATGTAGTGTTTATGTTGGGATCAAGGAGACGCGGAGGCTTGATTTCATCCATAGGCATCATTTTCCCAAAACAGTCCGGCTGGACTTTATTAGAAACAGGACAAAGACATTCCAGAGAGAGCATGTAAGATGTTTTCATTGGTTATCTGCGATAACAGGAGACTACTTAATTGGTTAAATATCTGCATGTCTTCCTCGTGCTCACCTTGCTCTAATTGGACAGAAGCTGCGTGATAGCTATGTGCCATCCCTGAACAGTGCAGGGAGGGGGAAAAGCCTTGAGTGAGAAGCCCCAAGTGGGCCTCTTTTAACTGTGCAATACAGATGAGGTAAGGGAGACAATTATACACGATTTATGACCAATGAGTCACAGCAATACTGTGAAACCCCACAGGTTGGTTTTAGCAAATGTTACTCTTTAACATTGTTTCAAACAGAGTGAGAGAGAGAGTGAATAGATTTATTTTTAGATGACAGATGCTGTTGCATGCAGTAGCTCTACCCTCCATCAAAACAAAGTCATAGGTGAGACCCTCTGTCTGGGAGGATAGGAAGGAGGCAGGGAAAGAGGAGGTTGGAGAAAGAAGGCAGGCAAAATTATCACCCTTTCTCCCCTTCCTTTGTCTTCAGAGAGCATGATGCAGTTCATGTCCTACTCTGCACTTGTGGGTCAAAAGAAGTGAAAACTATCTGGATTTTCTTGTTTTATTTTGCATCAGTTCAAAACATTTCCCAGGGATATGCATGAATTAGTACATAATTAACTGCATCCATTAATGTCTTGGTGATCTCTCACACAGTTTGTTCCATTCTTAACAAAGCAGTCCTCTGTTCTATCCCAAAGAGTTAATTTAAATTCTGTGGCATGTTCTTGATTCTGAAAGAACACTATGCACGTTTAAACACAACAAGAGGTATAAGGAGGTATCATCAAGAGACTGATGATACTGATTTAGCAAATGACTCTCAGTCTTGACATGAGAAAACTTTAAGCCAAAATATTCAGAATAGCAACAATTCAGTATGTGCTACTTATTAATGAAAGAAGAAACTGAAATCAGCAAATACAAAGTGTATTACCATGTTCAAAATAAAAATTAATATTTGAAATATATATTATTCTCTTCAAAATATTTTTCCCTTGGGCAGCTGAATGATTTTTGCTTGGAATCCTGAACACTAGGATTTAGTAGGAAAATAATTTTGCTAACTTCTTCCATGTCTAGGCCAGATGTGAAACTTCCAAAATGAAGGCACATTTTGGTGAGTTCATTCTGCAATTCCTTTCACCTGACCTAGTGTGAGAAATATTAGCCAGCAACACATGGTGGCCATTACCAGAGTACACCTGATTATCGTTCAAAAATACCACAATCTTCCAGGAGGCTCTTCCTGTGTAAATTAGTAAATGTGTAAATGTGCAATTAGTAAATTGCATTAAATTAGACAGGACATTTATTTGAAAAAATTAGAATTGCCTTTTAAAATAACATTCTTAGAAGTGAGTAGATAGCATAGAGTGTTATATTAATTAATATATAAAACATTTCTTAACTAAATTATTTTTTCTAGAAAGCCAGTGGTGGAAATCCTCAAAATATGGACAAGTTGGCCAATTTCACTATTTCCCACATGTAGTTTTTAGGAGTCTGAAATCATTTAAGCATTATTTCCTGCAAGAAATCAACAAAAAAAAATCTGGTACATGCTTACTAAAAATAAAGCTTAATAATTCCTCAAAGCTTGATTTGTTTGATCATTAAGTTCGAGCATTAGGGACTGAGGTGGCTCAGTTGTTAAGAAGCTTGCCTTGTTAGCAGGAAGGTCAGCAAGTTGGCAGTTCAAGACCTGAGTACTGCATGATGGAATGAGCACCCGTCTCTCTCCCAGCTCCTGCCAACCTAGCAGTTCGAAAACAAGAAATTGCAATTAGATAAATAGGGACCACTTTGGTGGAGAAAGATCTTGGGGACATGAAATGAGCCTCATGCAAGCATCCCCTGAGCAGAGGTCCTCCAGGAAAAATCCTTTCAACCCAGAAAGCACCTTTGTGTGCTTCTGACATGATAAAAAAATCATTAAGTATTTTTTAGTTGTCCATTGTCCTTATGTATTTTAATTGATTTACTTATATATATTTTAACTCGCTTGTTCATTAACACTAGTAACATAAATGTCAATTTATAATAATCATTACTTTTTGAAGAAACTAGCTTCCTGACTGTGGTTTGAGTTGGGGTGGGGGTGTCCGTCCAAATTTAGAAGTTAGGTGCTACCCCTGCTCCACATCTTAGACTAGGTAGGGGAACTTAGCAGATTGGAAACTAAGTGCAAATCTGAAATCTAGATAAATATGGATGAGGTGTAATACAACCCCTGGAATCCACTGTAGTGTGCACCCCACTGATGTGCATATGCACCCACAAATATACACACACACTGTCTCACATACAGCACACAGGTATTGGGTGGCCTGGCTGAAGCCAGTTTCTACAAGTAAAATGTGAATTGGTTGGAAGTGTCAGTTTGGTGGCAGTGAGACCATTAATTCAGCACATGTTCTAATAAGGGAACGAGAGCCTCTCTTATTGCCTTCTTCTCAAAGAGAGGCAAAAGAGACAGCAATTAGATGGCCCATGCGATTGTTTCCTAACACAGTCTATGGTGTGACATAGTTTATCATGATTTTTTAATCATTGTTATCAGACATCAAATCACATCCAATTTATGACAATCCTAATAAGGTTTTTAGGTATAAGACATAAAAGAGTATTTTAACCATTATTATCTTCTTCTACTTAGTCTCCATGCCTAAACAGAGATTTGAACTTTGGTTTTCTCAGTTCTGACTGCGGTGGCTTAGCAATTAAATTGCTGAACTTGATGAGTGAAAGGTCGGCAGGTCAGCAGCTTGAGACCTGAGTGCTGCACAATGGAGTGAGCTCCTGCCAACCTAGTAGTTCACTAATTGAAATAACGATAGCAACAATTTTTGTTTAGCCATCTTATTTTTTCTTATTTTGACGTATCCGCAGAGATGATATTGATCAAGTCACCTGGCTGACAAAGGGGCCAGATTTCAGATGTCTGAACTTTATATACAAAAGCTGAGGCAGTTAAGTCTCAGAAGATTTGTGGGAATCTCATGATATGGAGTTGCCATATCAGGGCCTAGCTCACAGGCTGTGATATGTCAGCTTTCCAAAGGAGCTTCTGAGACTCAAAACTGCAAGTAATGACAGGATGTTGCTCAGAATACAACCAGTGCCATCAGCCATATAGCAAGAGTAGCAAATGAAAATCCAAATTTAAATATTCTGTGCATTCATGCAGATATTTTAAAAATTGTGGTGTTTTATTTTATAGGTATCCTAAATCCTAAATCTAAGCAAGGGCCTCTTGTTACGATTTGCTACAGGCCTTGTGCTAGCTTAATCTGGCACTTGAACAGTTTTTGCTAGTGTCTTTATAAGCACCATTACCTGCCACCATTGTAAATGAAAAGATATATGAACATTGAGTTGAATGTCATACCCCTTCCCTTCAAATTGCCAAAATGGATCATCATGACAGCTCACAAATGAAAACCGCTTCCCATTACCTGTTTTTCCTTTAGCTGGATAGCTGCATGGTTTAGGTATCTGGCTGTGGAGCCAGAATTCGTGTGTTCAATTCCTCACAGTGCCTCCAGGAGGAAGAGCCAGTCTGTGTAACAAACAAGATGCACAGACCGAGAAGGGAATGGTAAATCACTTCTGTGTATTCTGTACCTGGGAAACCCTTAGGGTAACCATAAGAATTGGTTTAATGACACATGTTACTTACTATTTTCCCTTTGTCTCAAGATTCAGAAAAACTACAACTTCATAATCATTTTATAATGAGTGTTAATTTTAAAAGAATCCAATACATTCAGAAAGAGGGGTGGCATTACAGTACAAATGGGCATCTCCAGGTCTCTTGATGAATGAATCCAGAAAGCTATATGTAGAACAACTTTGTTTCTTCCATGATCATTGCTGTTAGTCAACAGCTACACTCTCTCCCTGCATTTCAGCAACAATGGTTGTTCCAATGGACTAAAGATTGTGAGAACATCTCATTAGTAGAACTTTTTTAGTCTTAGTGAGTTAGGTCAAGTAAGATAAACTCTTCTCCTCTATAAAATGATATAAATTAGCAGTTTTAGCTGTTGGTATGAGGAAAATCATCCCCTGTGTACCAGCTGGAAGAAATTCAGACTGGTGTTGATATGTAGCGGTGGTCTGGTTTTGTTTGCTCCATAGGGATTTCGGAAGGATGTTCTTGAAAGAGAGGATGAAATGGATTTAATTGCCTTGAAACACTGAATTTTCCCTCGGTTGCTGTTACAGTGGAGTATAAACTAATGGACTGTCCTATTTCTCCTGAAATGTATCTTGTAATAGAGGACCAATTGTGAATTTGTGTGCATGTGTTCTGACTACAGATGTAGATCCCAGTTGTTTTGTCATCCTGTGGGAGGATGAGATAACATTAAATTCTTCTCTTCACTCAAACAGAGGATGAAGTATTTAGTCACAAAAGAAGAGAAAGCAAACAAGAATATTTTTTGCACAAATTAGATAAACTGCACAGATAATACTTGAAAGCAAGTACAGTGGAACCTCATATAACAATTGCCCTGTAGAACAATGAAATTGCATAACAATTAGGTTTTTTGGGGAAATGGCATCCCACATAACATTTTTCCCTATGGAAAAAATATTGTACGACAATTTTTCAATGGGAAAAACCACTTAGCAAAAAAAAATTTGTTGTACGGTGCATCCCATAACGAAAATCGCTATACGATGCATGTATCATATAGCAATTGTTTTGTACAACAACGAGCCCCAGGGAATGGATTAAAATTGTTGTATGATGTATCACTGTAATGCAAATTGGACACAATGAAAGTGACTGTTGCTTTTTTAAAATGTGTACTTTTAAGGATTAGAAGCATTAAGGAACTTAAAATACCCAGTACAGCAGACCCTCACATAACGACTTTACTTAGTTCCCCAAGTAGCGTTGCTAAGTGATTTTTGTTGTTATGCGGGTTTCTATGGAGTTTCCTGCATAACGACGTTTTGTCCAGATAATGACGGTTATGTTAGCATCGTTGTCTGGACAACGACACTAAAAACATGGTGCATAATGACACGTGCTGCATAATGATGCATTGTTAAGCGAAAATGATGCTATCCGAACGCGTTGTTATGTGAGAGTTGACTGTAGTTATGCATTTGCTCTGTGTGTGCTTCCCCCCCATACTCCACAAAATGAAGAGGCAGGGCACAATTGTTTGGGTTAAAACCTCGGCCACAATTTTATTGAAATTTAAACCCATGATCTGTGGTGGGGCAAAGTAGTGCTATTCACCTGGTACCAAGGCAGGGGAAGCTATTCTTACCATCCTTGGTCTGGAGTGGCAAAACCCAAGCCCCTGAGCAGTGCTAGACCTTAACAACTACTGTACAGGCTGGCTAATTTGAGGTGATATCCAAGCAGGCATTTCCAAAATCTATTCACATGGGTGAAAATTGGTTGTATTTAGTTATTTATTTATTTTATTTGTATAGCTGTCCCAATCGACATGTTGTAACTCTTGTATGCTACATTGTCAAACCTGCATTCCCAGCCAATTCACCTGAATCATGCCAGGCATACAGCACAAACCTCATCAAGTGATGCCGTGAGGGAATCACCACTACCACCCTAACCCAGAACTACCTACCAAAACTAAATTTTTGACCTTTTAAACAACTGGCACATGTGATAAAAGCCTCCCTGGTCTATCCACAAAAACATTTTTAAAAGCCACAAGTGGATGTTTTTAAAAAACTAAAGCAGGTGAGTTAAGAAGTTGCCACCATGACAACTGATGCTAGCTGCAATCGGGTGGGGAAGAGGACAAGACTGTCAGTGATAAAACAAGTTTGACATATATAGGCACACATCCTTTGTCTTTGTAAAAGTCTCTAAAACTGGTGTATTTTTGTAGTAGTAGTAGTAGTAGTAGTATAAGTATCAACCATTTGGTCCACAGTTGAGGACTGGAATAAAATTAACAGTTCAAGCCCTAAACAAGGACCAAAGAACTTTTAAGGTAACATCTAAGTATATAAATATGCAGTTCCTAGTAGAGTTGTCTTTTGGAAAGTTAGGATGTTCAAGTCAGATAAGTCCAAAATTTCCAAATATCTAGGGAGTCCTTTAGGTATTGCTCCAAAGGCTCCAATCACTATGGGTACAACAGCAGATTTCTTTGCAGGCGCACCCCCCAAAGAAAGACTCAGACACCGGTATATGGATAAAGGCATTGGGCAACTTTTATTGAATAATGCCCTAGTCCGAATTATAACTTTCAATTGGTACTCATCCAATTATAATTCTTAAGGCAAGCAGGCCGCAGTAACACTGGTAAGGTTCCTCCCAAAATTGCCAATGGCAATTGGCTACAATGTATCCATTTGTATCAATTTGTTTGTTGACACAAACAAATTGTTGACCGTAGTCAATAAACTATCTACTGACCCCACCCTCTCACGTGTATCCGTCAAATCACGGGGTGATGCATGCTGAAAAGCTCCTGCCATCACCCCTTGCCTGGTTCGTCGTTGACCGGTCAACGTTATTACACCTGTACCTGTCTAAGTGTTGGCCAGTCAATTGCGAACCTGCCGGATACCTATGGGTCATAAATATTTACCTTACCAGTGCTACCCGCCACACGGGGAGGCGCCCATGAAGACTCACCGCCCCCCCCAAGACCGTCAGCTTGGTCGCCAGGCCTGCTTGCACCACACCCAGAACGAGGTACATACCTCCAGCCGACAGGTGGACCCCTTCCCCTGCCTACCGGCAAAATTTTCGTAAGCCTATCCTCAGGTGTCCAATGGCTGTCTCCCAGCCATGCTCAGCAAGGGACTGAGCAACAGCCCTGTCCACTGACTGCCGGAACAGTCCGAACCATGGAGATTCACGTCTCCCCTAAATTGGTGTCTCGGCACGATGTTAGACCATAGCGACCGTGTGTAAGCCATATGTGATATAAAACGCCAGGTCACAGCCCCTCGACAGTTTAGTAACAGCAGTGATCCATATAAGATCGTTGCCGCCGAGGTGCCTATTAAGAAGATCGGGCAGTCCAGCATCCCCGACGGACATCAGGAATGGCAACAGTTCCCGCCCCCTTGTGCCGCGCATACCATACCATCGCATACATGCGGATGCACACAGCCCAAGTCGGGGTCCACTCTCTGTCGCCGCAGCATATACTGCTGCCCAGTGTACATAGCTGTGGCCCACCAGCCCCACTGCCACCGGTGTGTAGAGACACACAGGATCTGTAAAAGAGGAGAAGAGGTTAAGGACATAACTAGGTACTCGTACAGTGAGGGTACGTACATATAAGAAATTGCGCGTACATGCATGTCGGCCTCCGAGTACTCCAAACATAGCCACGATCAACGTGACGCCTATCCTAAATAAATGGGTGCCAAAACGGGCCCCCACACCGCAAAGCGCGGCACCGGTCACCCTCTGTAACATTACTTCGGCAAGGGTAGACCTATCCTGGTGGCATAAAAACAGGCTGAGGCGCGCAGCAGGCACTGTCGAAAATTCATGTAGGGCACCAACCGGACAGATGTCTCCAATAAAACTTCGTAGCAGACTGACTCCACTGCCTACGCCGTGCTGAACAGCCTGTGAGGACCGTATCCCCACTTGAGCCCACTCATGTGTGACAGAGACATCGTCGAGTTCCAGTGCCCTACGAGACACATCCGCCTTACACAGATGGTACCAACTCTGGCACCCACTCACTGACGCGGAGCGCTCCAAAAAGGCTACCGTGGTAGCTGCGTGACCAAGAGCCACTTCACACCTATCTGAACATAAGTAATGCCAGCCTCGTGTAATGTGGGTCAGAAACTCTGGGAACTGGGGTGGCGCGTAACCGGGCGGCGTACACGTTCCCGTGTCCACCCCTCCAAAACACGATGCATGAACGCATAGTGATACGCCTTACACGTGCGAGGTGCCAATGACAAGCCCAGTTCACCTCTCCTCGCCAATCGTCCAAATATCGGCCGGGAGTGGCGAGTGGAATTCATCTGCCTCCGGAGTAAGGCATGGAACCGGGGGATCTGCAGGCGGGATAAAGCAGCAATGTCGTTATTAATACCTGGAACATGTCTGGCCCATAACAGCACATTTAGGCGTAGGCTTCTCAAAAAGAATAGACGAACTAATATCATGACCCTGGGGGATTTGCATGTCTGGGTGTTGATAATGTGCACCACTGCCGCATTATCACACCAAAGATGGACCACTGAGTAGGCCCACTCATCGCCCCATAGCATCAGTGCTCCCCAAACGGGAAGAAACTCAAGGAAGGTAAGATCGTGGAGGCGATCCGTGCCAAGCCATGGGTGCTGCCATCGGCCGTAAGTCCACCTACCCTCAGAGTAAACCCCCATGCTCTGCCGGGTGGAACCACCCTGCCGGCGAAATTAAGGTGGCCATGAAGTAACGGCAGCTCACAAGGGAACACTTTATGTTTGGCAATCAATGCCAAAATCGCCGCGGAGATCCGAGCCACCGTATCCATGGGTAACCCGGATGCCCGTGCGACAGTCGATTTAGAAATGTGACCTTAGTAGTTGGGTCCTCAGTCTTTTCAGGTGCCAAGGGGACACCCAGTTCCCACCTGAGTGTCTGAAATGTAGTGAGGAGACGCGTGCACGTGTCTGAGCCCCGTTCATCCCCGAACCAAAAGTCATCGAGGTAATGGGCTAGAGACCAAGACCCCGACCTGTGAGCAAAGGCCCACTGAATGAAAGTCCCGAATCGTTCGAATGCTGAACATGAATTAACTCAGTCAGGAGGGGTTGGACTTATATAAGTAAAATTCACCTTGGAACCTAAAAACCCAATAGCTCTAAATCCACTGGGTGCACTGGCAGTAATCTGAAAGCCGAGTGCATAGCACATTGTGCCATAAAAGCACCGGGACTGCATGGGCGAGCCACCCATAGGGGCTGAACCAACTACAAGTACCTGACTGAACAAGGTCATCAGGAATGGCATCCCTAACCGGATAACCCACAGGGTGAGCTAAATGGAGGATTAAATGACATTCACCCTGGTTCTACCTCAGTACTAGCCTCATAGGGGAGACTTTCAACTTAGGAAAGGTGGTTCCAAGAAGGGACCCGCTACTCTCATAGCCCCAACTCCCATAGCTGTGCACGGTGGAGCAACCTATTCGTCACCTTTCAAGGTAACCAGCTTAGTAGCATCCTGGGACCCCTAACACCCCCGAATGGAATACAAAAACCCCATTGAAAACCCTCCAGCAGGCACCCCGCATCATCCCTTCTTGGATGAGCTGAGTGCCATCGCTCCAGCCTGAGTACACTAATTGGGGAGGGGGGGCTTTGACAAGGCTAGTTCTTTCAGACGGAGCTCTGATCGCCCCCTGTGCACCCCTACCTCTGCCCCGTAACCCACCAACCCGCAGGCACGTGGAGGCGGCGTAAGGGCCAGAGCAAGAGGGGGGCCCCAAGTCGGTAACGACACTGGCACTTAGTACACCCGTCGCCAGCTGAGCAGGTCGAACACGGCAGGCGGGCTGGAACCCCCTGCCCAACCATTTAGCATGGAGCCTGTGTCTGAGGAGCCCGCTGCACATCATGACCACCATGGTACCTATCACCAGGCGCCAGTCACGTGGGAGTCATGTACACGAGCACAAGTGCTGACAGGGCTCATCCAACCTCCTCTCAGGGTGTAGGGCCACCCTCATCCACATTCCTCGTCGTAAGCCACCTGCGGTGGGCCCATCAAATCAACCATCACCCTATAATATTAGCAATAGATGGAACCATCAGGATGGCCCAACCTGGCCGGGCCCTGCGGCATACCATACATATAAGGTATGCCGACCACCAGTCGGCCTCACGTGCTGGGTGGCTTACGACGATGGGACAGCTCTTTGTCTCTGTCGTCCTGTCCCTCTCTCTCCTCCTCAGTGGGCTCACAGTTCAATATGGAGAATATCTGCATATCTCCCTCCAGACCTTACCCCCGTGACCTGTGGCAAATGATCACCCAGGGGCAAGGAATAACCAGCCATCGGCAAAGCCATCGATGGCACGTTCTGTATCAAGGGCATACGCAGCAGGACCCGGACAGCCCCTGCGATGCTCAGCACTGCCCCGGGGGCGGACACCCCCGCCCTTAACGAGGGACCATTTAGCACCATGGGATACTGGGATAAGATGGTAACTGATGCCCGCTCGCATTGACTGTACTCCCCCCACCAAACCTTTTCCCTCGAGACCTGGGACAAATGATCACCAAGGGGCAATGAATAACCAGCCGTCGGCAAGGCCGTCACCGGCACATTAGGTACACGGGGCATACGCAGCGGAACCGGAACAGCCACTGCGATGCCCGGTACTGCCCCGGGGCGGAAACCCCCACCCCCAACGTCATGCCAGTATGGAACCAAGGGGCACTGGGATAGGCTGGCAACTGATGCCCACCCGCCTCGACTTGACGAGGCCACGGCCACTGAACCCCACCACTGGAAGTGGACTGTGATGTGGGTGCATTAACTTGAACCTGATACTTACTAGGTGCACCCCCGTGAGCCGCCCCCACTGGGGGTTCCGGCCCACGGCGGGCGCCGGAGCTCACGACCGGAATCAAGCTCTGGGGCCACACCTGACCACTCTCCTGCTGTAGCTCTGGACGGACAGGGAGCTGCGAGACACCGGCAGGTGCAGGCCGGAGCGTCTCAAGCAGCTCAACCCGGCTGGCCGCTTGTTGCAGTGTGGCGGCCGTCGAGGTAGCCGGTGGACACGAAGGGCCCCCGGCAGAGAGAGAAGGGCCCCCTGTCATGGAGTTGTGTGCAATCCCCAAGGATGCCTCAAGCACAGCTAAACGCGTGAGCAATGCATCTACTGCCACAGATCCCCCAGTATAAAGTGGGCCGGGTGGGCCGGGTGGCCCGCCAGGCATTTGACCAGGAACCCCAAAATGAGAGCTTGGGCCCGAATAGGGCCATGTCCAATACTCCAGCCCATGAGGGGCCAGAGGGGGAACATGCTGTGCACCAGCACCAGACCCTCCCCCGCTGACCTGACCCATGGCCGGCAACTGCGGGCCGAGGGCCGAAGCCCTGGAAGGGCCGGTCGGAGGCTGTCCAGCCGAGGGCCAAGCACCAGCCTGCATCACCCCACCGGTATCGGTGGGGGTAGTGCCCTGCCGTGTGAGCGCAGCCCTGGTCCTCCGACCTGAGGGCTGCTCCCTGCGCTGCGCAGGGCCGGCAAAAGCCCTCCCCATTGGCCGCGGTTTCATCACCGGGGCCTTCCATTTGGGAAGCATATCTATAGAAATAGCCGGATCCCTGTCCAGGGATCAACCTATGCCAAAAAGCACAGAGCAGCCAGCAAGCCGAAGGCTCTGTGCAACTCCATCCTTCCCAGACGGGAAAGCCAAGGGCTAAAGAGCCGAAGAATAAAAGGAACAGCGACGGAGAAAACTTCTCCTCTCCGTCGCTATTTTAAAATGGCAGCTCGGCTGCCTCGTGGCCACCCCTTCTATAGAGGGGTGGCCACGCCCCCTAACTCACCCGGGGGCCCCCGCAAAGAGCGCGGTGGCCATTTTGGCACCGCGCTTTCATTCTCCATAGACACTCAACTTCAATTTGCAAGTCACAATATTTTGTGATTTTCTCCAGTTGTTTGTCTTCAATTTGTGTGTCCCCATGGTATAGCAATGTCAGTAAACCAGACCATCTTCTTTTTCACAACAGTTATATCATGTGTGTTGTGAAGCAAATGTCTGTTTGAATTTTAAACTCGCATAAGATCTTGACTCTCTGATTTTTTTTAAAAAAAATTCTCTACTTGATGTTCCCAATGATTTTTACTGCATTCAAATCCAAACTTCTGGCAAAGTTTTCAATGGATAATTTTTGCAACCCTGTTATGACGTTGCAAATAATCAGTCTATGAAATTTTGCTACATCTGCTGATCAATGCTACTGTTTCATCCTTTTCATGACAAAGCTGGCATTTGCTATTAGATATGTGCTGTATTTTTGTCTTCATGCAATTTGTTGGCAAAATTTGTTCCTGTGCTGCTAAGATAAATCCTTCCGTTTCCTTCTTCAAAACGTCTGCAAGAGTCAGCTTAGCGTCAGCCTTGCCTTCTATGTGCTTCAAGTATTGACCATGCATAGTTTTTCCAGTTTGCAGCTTGACTTTCTGTCCTTTCCTTTCTGTATTCAGCTTTCTTTTCACTGTTTTCAAAAGTCCTTCTTTGTTCACTTCCTGAAGCATAGGCTCTTCACTTTTCTTAATATAATCATTCAAGCTATGTTTTTCTTCCTCTATTGTCTTTCACCTGTAGGAGTCCTCTGCCACACTCAGCTCTTGTTATGTACATCACTTTTTGGGTGCAGGGCATGATGCATGGTCATTAGCTTCCTTGTTCTTCAGTCAAGGTTGTATAATTCCATTTGTGTCCAATCTTTTATTCTAGCTGAATAGTGTATAACAGGCACTGCTGAAGATATTGCCACCACTCAGTATTGACCTCAAGATTTTCTGGACCTGCTTTATGCATTTTGACAATTTTGCCTGCCTTAACAGTAATTGTTGCACACTTATCAATTCAAAATTGCAATCTGATGTCTTTACTAAATTTATATGTAGTTTCCAGCAATGTGTTTAATTCAGCTCTTGTCTTTCCAAACAATTTTAGATCATCCATACAGAGCAAATGTGAAACCTTCAGTCCTTTCTAAGCCAATTCATATCCACAGCTTGTTCTATTTAGAATAGTTGTCAGCATTGCCATTGATAAGACAAATAGTAAAGGTGATAGTGAGTCACTTTGAAAAATTCCACATTTAATTTCAACTTCACCAAATTCTTCTCCACTAGCCATCAACTTTACTTGCCATAGCCTCATTGAAGTCTTCATGCAACATTGAATGTTGCTGCTAATTCCAAAAATGTAAAGACATGTCTCAATCCAGCTGTGTGGAACTGAATCAAATGCCTTTTTATAGTCAATCCAAGCCATACATAAATTGGTTCTTATTCTTATTCCCCATTACAACATTGAATGGCTCTTCTTCTAAGAGACACAGTGGGAAATGGAACTTTTAATCTCTTGCTCTGCAGGCAAATGCTTAAAACACTGAGTGATATTAGTAATTTTTCTGAATGCATATTTCCAAGCACAAATGCACTATTTTTAATATTGCTCTCTTCTCTCACACATAGGGAAGCATTCCCCACTCTTTCTTTCTCTCTGACTCTAGTAGGCATTTGTACACACTGTGAGGACACATGCACTTAGTTAGGAAATTAACTAATATACATAATTTTTCTTTCCCACACTTACCCAAAATTTTGAATTCAGACAATGCAATAAGAAGAAATGGAAGGACAGGAAAGGAGGCCTAAGAAAAGAATAGACTTTTGGGTGATGTTAATTGAAATATATATAATTATATATAATTTAATTGAATCTTCTGTACAGTGGTACCTCTCTTAAAGAGGATAATGCGTTCCACGGAATTGCTCTTTATGCGAGTTTGCTCTTTAAGAGAAACATCATTGTAAGTTACCAATTGTGACTTCTGGCAAGAGGGATTGTGAACCCTGATTTAGTTGTTAAGCAAGTTTTTGGTTGGTTTTAGTTCAGTGAGGTGACCATTTAAAGAAAATTCTGCTCAGTAAGCGAGTTAGTCTCTGAACGAGGTGCTCTTTATGCAAGGTTATATTGCACTTTGAAATGAATTGAAGTGTTTTACAATTAAGGAAATATTTTTCTAAATAAATGTATATTTAGCATTATATTTTCTAGTTGGCACAAGTGGTATACAGTATATGTATCTGGAAAAACAACAAAGATAATAAAAGTGATTTGAAAAGAACTGAAAACAGAAATTTAATTTTCATTAATACAGGAGTTCTCAACTTTTTAAAGCCAGGGGTCAGATCACGTGACAGGGTGACAGGGTGCACCCAGTTGTGGTTCAAAAATACCACAGTCTTCGAGGAGGCTCTTTTTGTGTACCCCATTGTGTGTGTGTGTGTGTAGATAAAGACTAACTGTTGTATTTTCATGTGAGCTTTTGTGGATCCACTGGCTCTTAGGCTATAAACAGGGATGAGTACTGAACCCTAGAGTTGGATACAACTGGCATTCAAGCAAGGGAAACCTTTACCTTTATGTGTCAGGCATGACACATGGCCAAATTTGGCCACACCCACAGATTTGGCCATGCCCACAGATGGGTGTGGCCAAAATGTGTGTGTGTGTGTGTGGGGGGGGCAATAGGATTGCTCAGTCTGGGACCCTAAAATTTCTGATGGCAGCCCTGCCTCCACTGCTACCCTGAGCCCACCATCCCTAAAAAAAAAAAAAAAACAGCCCCCTCCCCCACACACACACACACTGCTCCCCTACTTACCGGCCTAGTGGAGCTGCATGGCGTGGGTGAAGGAATCCTCTGCAGCCACCATGAATGTATCTGCAGCTGCCAGGAATGCCTCTGTGGCTGCCAGGAACACATCAGTGGGTGCCAGAAATGCATCATCAGATTTATTTTATTTATTTATATTTATTTATTTGTTATATTTGTATACCACCTTACTCATGCAGGGCAACTCAAGGCAGTTCACATACAGTATAACAGAGCAAAAGTACACAGTATAAGTAAAAAAAAAAGATAAACACAATATAGCAATATCGCAAGCCGAGCAAAAATACAATGAGAAAAAAAAAGAATGACAGTATGAGTGCACAACTCATACCAGCCCCGTACAAGTCCACAGATAGAAAGTGGTGGCCACAAAAGTACTGGCAGTTAGACAGCACCTAAGATGCCGGCAGTGATGGGGTGACTACCATTCCCCCCCTGCCAACTTGGGCCCCACCGGTGTGGGCAGTTGTTCCCGCCGGGCAAGCGGGACATGTTCCAGCCCTGGCAGTGGTGGCTCTGGCATTGGGCTTTAAAGTCCTCCCGGGGCCCCGCTGGTGTGGGCAGTTGTTCCCGCCGGGCGAGCGAGACATGCTCCAGCCCTGGCGGTGGTGGCTCTGGCGTCGGGCTTTAAAGTCCTCCCAGGGCCCCGCAGGTGTGAGCAGTAGTTCCCACCGGGCAAGCGAGGCATGCTCCAGCCCTGGTGGTGGTGGCTCTGGCATCGGTCTTTAAAGTCCTCCCGGGGCCCTGCAGGTGCGGGCAGTTGTTCCTGCCGGGTGAGCGAGGCATGCTCCAGTCCTGGTGGTGGTGGCTCTGGCGTCTGGCTTTAAAGTCCTCCCGGGGTCCCGCAGATGTGGACAGTTGTTCCCGCCGGGCGAGCGAGGCATGCTCCAGCCTCAACAGATGCTGGGAACCCCCCTGTAACCCCCACAGCTGCAAGGAATGCCTCCACAGATGGGTTCCCGCCAGCTGTATACATGTTTCTGGCAGCCACAGAGGCATTCCTGGTGGCCACGGAAACATTCCCGGAGGCTCCGGATGCATTCCCAATGGTTGCAGGGGATTTTTGGGCAGCCACTAGCACGTTTCCAGTGGCTGTGGAGATGTTCCCAGTGCCTCAGACACATCCACTTCTGCCAGGAATGCCTCTGGGGCTGCCAGGAACATGGCTGCACCACAGAACACAGCCGCATCTGGTGGCAATGGAAGCAGTGGCTGGAGCAATAGTGTGGGCCGCTTGATTTGTTGCCATGGGCCAGATCTGCGGGCTGTACATTGAGAATCCCTGCATTAATATATTAATAAGAATGCATGGGAATATGAAGTTATTCTTTTTTAAAAAAATATGGGGGAAATATGCAGATGTGTATGCTTTGAATTGGCCTTAATTTGGAAATGATACTGTTAGAAAGGTTGAAACATATAGCAGTCTTGACAATATAGGCTGCTATATCTATGAGAGCATACAGCAGGTGTGCTCTCTTCCATAATTTGCATAATTAATAGTCCACTTTTCAACACCAGTGGCTCCGTAAATGCTTCAAATAGTTAAACAGATTGAATGCCCCATTGCCCTCTACCAAAACCACAGGGAACCAGAATTTCTGAAAGGCTAACATAGTTAATGATATCGTTATTTCTTCCCTTTCTTCCGTATCATTCCGTATTTCTGTCTAGTGGTAGTATGACTTTATTTGTTACTATTGCTTCTTTATACATTCAAGTAAGCTATGCACAAGTAATATATCTGTGAATATCTCTTTCTAAACGATCTTTCATCCTTGCTGATTGCAGCATTTCTCCTTCATGTTCTTTATGATTATGCCACCAATTGTTGGCATAATATTTTGCCTATAGAGCTAGGAAAGTGGATTATAAAGAGTACTTTAAATTTTGCCTGACAACAGATTGGTAGCTGGTGAAGTTGTGTAAGAGGACTCCAAAATACTCTCTTGTAACCCACACCAGTTTAGAGCTGCAACATTTTAGACTTGCTGCGACCAACAGATTCTGAATGCTGTTCAAAAACAGCTTGTTATGGTTTGTTACATTAATCACAAAGGGGCATAACTAAGGCTAGTGTCACTGCTGCTATATCCAAGCATGAACACAGTTACTGCACTGGCTCTATTGTGCAAATGGAGTCCTAGCCACCTCAAAATCCTGGCTCATGGCTGAGCTCAGAAGTCTGCTCAATAAATGAAATTTTTGGCCAAATATAGTGGTATCTATCCCAACCCAAATCACTGAACTTTCAGCTGATCAGAAGAATGTATGTCTTGTCTGAATTAAGCTTGTCCACCTTCACTCAGTCCATTATTGGCACAGAAGTTGGATTAGATCTCAAGCAGATGAAATAAAGAAATAGAGCAAGAACAATGTCTATAAAACTGCCCAGTTTTGTGCAGAGCAGCAGAATTCATACAATTGTGCAAAAAACCTTAAATTGCTCAGAAGTAGAATGGATGCTTCTTTGTTTATGAATGTGAGCCACTGGATGGGCTAAACCATCTTTTTAAACAGTTGTCCATTCCTTCTATGCTTGCCCTTGCCCTTTGTTTCTCAAAGAGAAATGAGGCCTTTTCCAGAGACCTTGTTGAGAGGAAAATTTCTCTTAGTCTCAGGGTGCAATTAGACTGCACTTTATCCCATAGTTCAGCCTGTTTTGAAAACAAACTGGTTCCAGCCATTTCTGACAACCACACAAAGTGCTGTGAACTGCAAGCCAACCCAAAACTATCTTTTTGGGTCCCTGGCAAGGGCTACTATTTTCTTAGTGTTGGCAGGATCACTCTGTTTTGGTTTGGTTTGTTTCTGGCATGTGTGATAGCCAGGAAAAGCCAAGAGGAAAGAAACAAATCTGCTGCTTCATCCCAAATTCATGCTTCCCATATCAGAATGTGGGGGTAGGGATGGGTAGGAATTAAATTTCAGCTGAATTTTAATTTTATCAATGCACACAAAGATCAAGCATGAAGGAGAGCAAAACTCAAACATTTGCCCTTAATTTCATCCCTGTGGAGCCTTGTATTTAAATTTTCTCTCTCATTGGCAATAATAAAATGGAATGAAGAAATTACTGCCTTCAAAGCCATCACAGCTGACTGATCTATATTGCATGTGTCTGTGGGAATGGACACATTCCAGCAGATCCAAAGCTAGCTTCTCCTTGCCAGTAGACTCTCAGATGCACCAGAACACCCTGCTATTATTAGAGGGGTGGTTAGGGTGGACTACATCTGCCACTCAGATCATGTAGGATGCTCTAACATGATGACATCCCTCAAGTGGTGGCATTCTTCATTACCAGTAAAATCCAAGAGAGAGATTTACTAGTGCATCATTTACTGAGCGCCTCAAACAGTCAACACCAGGGGTTTCAGGATCACACACAGAAATCCCATTGAGAGTTCAGATCTCCTAAATTAAGCTGTGCAAACTCACTAGTAAATCCTCTTGGATTCAAAGGCATTTTAAAAAATATTGCACTATTTGGCTGAGACAGTGCAGGTGAGAAAGAACAGTGTTTGTAAAGACTCAGTTCCAAGCCCAGTTTCAAATGGCTTATTGGCACTGATCCATTTTTGTCTCTTCCACCAGAGGTTTGCTCACTGTTGATGATTTTACAAAACCCTAGCTTCTTGTGTTTAACACCTCCCCGAAATTGGGCTGCCTGGAGTTGAATCCCATGCCTATTTGTGCTTAACACATGAGAGTGCCCTCCCAAGCCCGGAACAAAGACACAGACACTTTACACGGGGTTAACTATGGGTCACAACTTTATTAACCATTAACTTTCAACTGGAACTTTCCTGCAGTGGGGCCCAAGTAGTTTGGGGTGGAGCCAGGGGTTTACACCGATATCCTGCTCCCCTTTTTGAGTGAAAACCAAAACTCTAAGAATGTGCTGTTTATTAAAAGCCTTTTCCCAGCTGGCTGCTCAGGTTAAACTTGACAGGTTGCCACACCCCTCTGTGGAATGGAGCTTTTTCATTATATGGGGTAATACTGTACTTCAGTTACAGTTTCTAATCATGTTCATAACAAAAGCTTTGCTGCTCACTATTCTGCAGTACAAATTATCAAGGTCGGTATTTAATCTATTATGCAATTGCAATCTTTAAACAAACCTTTCCTGATTTCTACTCTATGTTTGCATTTTCTTCTAAGCAATAAAGGTTTTCCAGTAGCATCATTTGTAGCAGAGAAAATCATTTGCAGTGGTTTAGGGGGAAATTACAGCAACTGCTTGTAATCTATTTAGATCACCAGAAATACCACAGAGTTATCATTAATCTCTTTCTTATTAAGCAATTGTGTTCAGTGGTGGGCTCCAAAAAATTTTTGCCACACTGTGGCTGTGGTATGATGGATGTGGCCAGGGGGAAAGCCCCATGTTGCACCCGAATTAGGACTACTTTATTTCAAAACTTGGATGGGCAGCACCAGCCAGAATCTCTGCTACTGGTTCTGGTGAACTGGTGTGAACCTGCTGATGCCCACCACTGATTGTCTTAATAACAAATTTCTATTAGACCTTGACACAGCCAGTGTGGCAGACATGCAGTTCTATCTACAATGGTCTCCTACCAGAATCGTAAAGAGATGGTGGGCAGAAAGTATAGTTGTGGAGTGGCTGGCGGTCAGGGAATGGAAGCCCAGAGTTGGGAGAAACGTCAGGTACTGGATTGGACAGATTAAATGAAACAAAGTGAGGGAAGCAGTTCCATGTAGAGATGGAAAATTTCGAGAAATTTTGAAGCTATGGGGGAATACTGGTATTCCCCACCCCTGGGGAAAAAAATAAATTTGCTGAAAACTGCAACATATGCACATTTTTTACAGATTGAAAGTTACTCTGTTACTTTAGTAATATAAAATATGATTATGTACAATTTGATTTGGCATAACATTGTCACAATTAGAATTTTAAAAATACAGTGTATTCAAAATATTATTACAAGTGGATTTTACTTTTATTTTATTTTTTTAAAAAATGCAATTGTAACTGTAAAGACGGAACTGCTTTGGTTTTGCTAGTTTATGTGGAACAGGCAAAAATCCCCCACAATTTTTTAAAAAACAGAAGAAAACATTAACATTAGTAATAAAGAAAATTAGTTATATTTCTTCTCCACAGTATCAAATAGACATAAATCACCCATTCCCATAAACGAGGGGGGGGAGTATTTGTGACGGGATTAAGATTCAATGAATAGGCATGAAATTTAATCAGACTCCATTTCTAAGATATACTTATATATAAGATATCCATTTCTAAGATATATTTTTTTTAAAAAAATTGGAGAATATATTAACATCTTGTATTAAATATTTTATTAATCAAGCTAAAAGAAAACATTCCATAATACATTTTCTTATTTGTTTCAATAATTTTTTTGGAAAAACAAAAACAAAAAGAGGGGAAGTTGGAGAAAAAACTACCATGTTTTCTCCTGAATTTTTCTGGGTTTCCCCCACAGGCCTTCACATCTTTGGTCCCACCTTCAGTTTCTGGCATTGGTTAGCTTAATATCAAGCTTTTAATTAATTCTCAGGAATAGTTATATCTATTTTAAAATCACTTAAATGTTTGGTCCCTTCTCTCCAGCGTATCAGAACTGGAGCTCAAATTTTTGACAAGAAAAGAGGCTTACAGCCATTTTACGATTCCCTAGTGTGTGTTTCAATTCAGTGTAGGCATTGAAAGGGTTGGCACAACCCTATGACTTTCAAAGGGCCAGCTGCTGAAATGAAATACACTAGGCCTCCTCCAATCTGTCTCTGCCTTCTGCTGCCAAAGCTACAACCTAATAAGCTTGTGCAGAAGGTGGCTGCATTATATGGGAGATGCTAAGGAGATGCGAAGGGGTTGAGTTAGACCTGGGATTCTCAACATTTTCATACCACATGCCAATTCACGCTCCCTCAGGCAGCTGAGCAGGCTGGACTGGTGGTTCCACCTGCTGTAAATGTTGCTGGAAAATGCATCCGCAGCTGTCGTAAACACATTTATGACAGCCACGGTCGCATTTACAGCTGCTGTAAACACTTTTATGAGAGCCGTGGGCATGTTTACAGCTGTTGTAAGTGTATTAATGACAGCCATAAAAGCAGATGTGTCTGTTTCCGCTGCTTCCAGCGGTGGCAGCAAGGGCAGCGGGCAACATGAAATGGTGCTATGGGCCAGATCTGGCCCATGGGCCATAGGTTGCATACCCCTGGGTTAGACTGACAGAGCAGGGTTGGGAAGCTGGATTTCTTGGGGGTGAACGATATTTCCCAAAGGTGCTTTGAAAATCCCAGTAGTGCACCTTGTCAGGAGACAGTCCAGGGTAGAAGAGTAGAGGTTGAAGGCTGCAAGAAAGGATTTTCTCCACTAGGTTAATCAAATACATGGTTTGGAATTCACTTGGTCCAGTTATGCAGTATTTTTGTCTGCAGAGCCTAGCCCAGTGAACTCCTCGTAACACAAGGAGGGAAGTTGCTGAAGACTGGCTCATGGAAGCCCTGCTTTGATTTCCCCTCCACTGTAATTAAAACATTCATTTGCAGGTGTCTACAAAATATTTATGATTGCTAGTTTTCCATTGTTACAGAGATGCAGTTTTGTTCTATATTGTCAGGTAAACAATTTTGTTATATGACTTCTTACATATTTCCTTTTTGGCTTTTAATTGAATTTTAATTTAAAGATTTTATGGGAACCAATCGAGAAAGTGATTTGTAATCTGGGGTTGTGAGAGAGCATGCATAATTTGGGGGAAATTGTACTTGGTTATTTAAATCATCATCTTCTAGTAATCAGCCCATTGTTCAAAATGTCTTCATTGAGCAAATTGCTGAAATGACAGTTCCCACAATAATACTGCTTGCAGAAGTCACTGGCAGGAAATCTAGTTTGGCTTGGTGCTCCTCCTAGCTGAAATGAGGGAGGAGGTAATTGTTTGCTTGGTGCATTTTGTTGTTCACTATACTTAAAAAAGTTATATGGCAAATTATTTTTACAGAGTAAGTTATGATTTGACTTTTGAAACATAATTTTTATTATACCCTTGCTATAAAAAGCAATAACTCACAACGGGTAAGTATGCTACTTCTGACTCACTATGAGCCACAAAGCTGGCTGAATTTCATTATAGTAAGCTTGTCCCACCACAGGAAGAGGCTTAATGGCTGAATTTCTGCCAGTCGCACAGTGATTATAACCACAGGCACATATATCAGCAACACCAGTTAACTCACAAGAGAGGATTTCAATTCTGATATGATTTGCATTGTACTGTCAAATGTCAAATCCTAGCTCCTTGACCTATACTGCAAGATTTAAGCCTGTCATTCATTTCATCATTGAGCAATATTCATTCACCCATGTACAGTTAGTGCTTGCCATCCCAGATTGACTTTGACAGTGTGTGAAAGAGGTGCAAGCCATCCACACCCATGGGGCTTTATGCTGTCTTTGTTCCTTCTGAATAAATAACTTATTCATTGAGACATAATGCTTGAAAATTCATGGAGTGTGAGCTCAGCACTTGGAATGATACCTGTGCTCTGCTGATAGTTTAGGGACAGGCTATGAGTCTGATTAATGAGCAAATATTTACAGGTCCACATTACCCTCCGGAAGCTGATTAGAGGGTCTCTGACTCACCATAAAACCTGCTTGAGAACAACTTGCATGTAATCACAACCTATCTAGTTGAGCCAAGATCAGCTAATGAGCCTTAAGATATTATTCATTGGCTGGAGTGCCCAGTTGGAGTTCATTAAAAGCACTTATGAGCTGCCAAAAATATTGTTATCATCATAAGCATCCCCTTTGCAAAATTACTGTACTGGCATTTTTTTTAAAAAAACCTGTCTTTGCAAAGTGCACTGGATTCTTTGGGTATAATTTTAGCTTTTAATGCCTGTTTTATGTGCTTGGTTCCCGCCCCCTATTACTTGAACAAAAATCTTGAGGACAAAATAGTTTAAGAAGCTCAAAGCCTATAAAGCTATCAAACATAAGAAAATGATTAGCTTTTGTAAGTGTTCTACAGAAAATTGTTCTTGCATATGGTTCTGTCATAATGCACCAAGTTAAGATAGCATAGTTGGCAGTTAATTGAGAGGAAAATACATCATATACTCTCCCCACCCACCCCTATTAACAACCTAGTAGAGTGGATTACACACATGAACTGCAAGCAAAGATTAAAGGGCATTTTGTGAATCTGCAGACATTCTATTTACGTACATGTTGTGAGAAAACTGGGTAGAAATATACAAATTTTGAGGAGAGTATCAGACAGGGTTGTCCATATTTTACAGGTCTGTCTAAAGTAGTTTTTCTATTGTTCTTATTTTACCTAAGAGAAAAAAGAAGTCGCTTGTTAGAACTGAGAGGGAACATGCTGGGTTTGGGTATCGTCATTAAAAGGCAATTTGGAAGACCAAATAAAAATGAATGCCAACCTTATTGCAATTTCTCTTTATCTGACAATGTTGATGTTGTTCTTAAATATCAGCACAAGTGCTTCTTGTGGTTAACTAGACTCTGGACGCAAGGAGACCTTTCCTCAGAATTTGATATTTTGATTACATAAACAGCAGAGGTGGAGTGGGGGGTCATGTGTAGGCTTTCACTTAGTGGCAAATACAGATAAAGAGAGAGGTTTGTGCATATGCATGTCAGCCCTGCCTCCAAAATCTCTGCCAACCCTACTGCTTTCCGAAACTGCTTTTTATCTATCTATCTATCTATCTATCTATCTATCTATCTATCTATCTATCTATCTATCTATCTATCTATCTATCTATCTATCTATCTATCTATCTATATTGTTCTGTCTCTAGGTCACACATGAAACTGCCAAAATGAAGCCAATGTTGGGGTGCTCATTCTGTAGTTTCTTTCACCTGACTTAGTGTGAAAAAGATTAGCTGGCACAAGGTTTCTGTTGCCTGGGGTACACCCAATTATTGTTCAGAAATACCGCAATCTTAGAGGAGGCTCTTTCTGTGTACACCAGCTCATTGAGCTGCATCTCCTTACAAAGGTCTTGTGATTGGAAATGCAGCCTAATAAGAGGAGCTCTGCATTCAGGGATATGCACTTAGTGACCTCTTCACAGACCTTTGTACTAAATGAATACATAGGGAGGTTGGCAGGGAGGAAGGGGTTTGTCTCTACCTCTCCATTTCCACTTCAGCCATACATTTGTGCAGCTTAATGCCTACCTAGAACCACAACTGGGTTTGGTGTTGGATGAATGCCACTGAAACATGGCCCTAATTACAATTTTATATGGGATTATCTTACACTGACATCAATGGTGCCTTTTGCAATGAAACTATATTAAATATGCATGAGTCACTTATTAACCGGCAGATTCTTCCATTTTCTTAGCATGTTTGTAGTATCTGGCGGTTCTATAGAATTGTTGGAAAGATGCGTGTGACTATTAAAGCAAAGAAAGAAAAAATGATCTTACACTGTACCGTGAACAACAATAAGCAGTGGATCCATTTGTATGTAAGTAGGTACACCATTAAGGTGCATGTAAGATTATCACCCTTTTGTATTTCCCTCATATATCCGTGATATCTTCAGACATTTCTCTTCTGTGTCTTCTCTCCTCCATTGCCTCTTGCTACATCGTATTCACATCTGATTCTGAATATGTCCTTTTATTTTATTTTATTTTTTGGAAGAGGTGAGAGGGTGGATGGCCTATCAAATGCTAATTTTACTGTGGTTTGGGTAAAACCCTCTGCTAATTCATGCAGTAACATTATGATGTAGATTTATGAAAAGGTTCCTTGCAAAAGTTTTATGAAGCAAAAAAAGAAGAAGACTTATTTGCTTGACCCTAATGGTCCAGCACATTGCTTGGATGCAGACAGTTCTGGTTTAGTGAACAGCATTGCCAGCCAGGCCAAGTAGACTTAACTTAGATCTAGATCAGGAGTTCTCAAACTTTTAAAGCTGGGGGCTGGGTTACGTTTCCTCAGACAGCTTTGGGGGCTGGATGGCCATTTTGCCCTTCCTCCACCACATGGCAATTCCTGGTGTGGTGGAGGAAGTGGGGGGGGCACATGAAATGGCACCACAGGCCCCATTTGGCCCATGGGCCACAGGTTGAAAATCCCTGATCTAGATAGACAGCTCTGCCTTGTTATAATGCAGCTTTTTCATGTTACTGTTCTGTTCTAAAAAGGTAATAATTATGTCTTCCTTTTCATATTGGAAGACACAGTATACCTAGTTTTGTGAACCTAATCTTTGAGACCTTTGTCTACACATCTACACAAACAATTGGCTGAGTATACTTAACTTTGTTTTGACCTACCAAATTTCTGAGCTATAAAAGTATGAAACATCAGATCAAAGTGTACAGATAGACCTCTCTGCTTCTGTGGACTTCCAAGGAATGCAGGGGTTGGGGGAGAGATGCAGGAATGGTCTATGGCAGGGGTTCTCAACCTTTTTCAGCTGCAGGATGGACCATGCCCCCTCAGACAACTGAACGGACCGGACTGGTGTTTCCCCCCACTGCAAACACTGTTGTAAAATGTGTCCACAGTTGCTGTAAACACATTTATGATGGACGTAAATGAGTCTGCAGCCAATTCTGGTGGGGGTAGGGGCAGCTGGAGCAAAGTTGGGGGTTGGATTATTTGACACCGTGGGCTGGACCTGGGCTGTAGGTTGAGAACCCCTGGTCTAGTGATATAGTCAACATCTTTATTACCAGTAGTATATACTAAAGCATCACCTCTTGCACAAAACATTTTTTTGAAAAATATGGACCTTCTTGTTTAGTATTTATGGCATTTTAATGGTGCTGGGACATGAAATCAATGGTTGTTGGTTATACGTGAATGTTAGTTCAAATACCACAAGGAACACCAAATCAAATCGCCTGTAGTAATAGTGCTATATTTTAATTTTGTTTTAGATCCATTAGTATAGTATGGTGTAGCGTTCACTCTAAGTGCACTACAAGACAGCAGTAACTTTTCATCCATAGTAAAATAAAGGTAACAAAAATCCTAAGAAGGAGTTGAAAAATTCAAAGAAGAGTCTCCATTTTTTAAAAATGTGCTGGTCGTGATAGTTATTTCAAGCCCAGAGGAAAGACCTATAAAACATCTTAAGAGCACCTTTAAACTGGCTATTGCATATACGTGCAATACAAGTTACAACTGACATCTCTTAGGTGCACTATCGTTGTAAAAGGTAATAAAACATTGGAGAAAATTGATCTGGGTTTTTTTGCCCTTACATTTTCAAGTTTTATATAGAAACACAAATCTGTATGAAAAAGGCTACAATACCTGTATTGGTGTTATTTGAGAAACTTAAGAGAAACCAAATTTTTCCTCTGTGATGTAAAAACTAGACAATTCTTTTTCATATATAACAACTGGTGTTCTAAAGGGATGTATGATAATATGTGCAGGATACTTTTAATCAGATACATAGAAAGAGATTTACATTGGAAATAATCACCTTTGAAGAAAGAGAGTGGCTCGAATACAAATGTGTTATGTATCTCAAGCAGTAATAGGCTATAGCACAAAGTCTGATAGTTTAGTCCCAATCAGACTCCATGGAAAGCCTACCAACATAACCATCATTCAAACCTATGCCCAACTATAATTGTTCAAGAAGAAGTAATCTAAAGCTTTTGTGTATGTGTCCAAAAGCAGGATGTTCTTATAACTTGTTAGTGACTGGAATGAAAAATTATAAAACAAAGCAGAACCAAACATTACTTGAGGATTCAGCGCAGAAGTCAGAAAATGAAACAAGAAAGTTGTCAAGGGCTGAAGTCTTCTTCTGAACTTCCTAGAAAATATTCACTCAAGGTGGAGCTGGGGAATTTTTTATTTAGCTTAGAGGTTTTTTTTTAATTGTGTCAGAAGCACACAAAGGTGCTTTCTGGGTTGAAAGGATTTTTGCTGGAGGAACTCGAATCAGGGCTCCGTTCATGTTCCCAAGATCTGTTCCCACTGAAGTTGTCCTGATTTATCTACTTGCAATTTCTTGCTTTCGAACTGCTAGGTTGGCACATACCTGTCAACCATCCCGATTTGGCCGGGAAAACCCCGTAATTTGATGTCAATTGGTGTCATAACCCGCCCCGCGCTGCCAAAACCCCGTAATTGGCAGCGGGGGAAAACGCTTTCCGCGCATGCGTGGAAGCGTGGAAGCGCTACGCTGCTTTGCAGCCCCTACGCAAGCGGCGTAGCACTTCTGCGCATGCATGGAAGGGTTTTTACCCTTTCCACGCATGCGCGGAAGCGCTACACTGCTTGCGTAGGGGCTGCGCAAGCAGCATAGTGCTTCTGCGCATGCGTGAAAGGGGTAAAAACCCTTCCACGCATGCATAGAAAGCGACCAGTGCACAAGCGATGTGCGCAGGTCCCGTTTTTCCAGAGCCGCAGGTTGACAGGTATGGGTTGGCAGGAGCTGGGCCCTCATTCCGTCATGCAGTACTCAGGTTTTGAACTGCTGACTTGCCAGCCTTCCAGCTAACAAGCAAGCTTCTTAGCCACTGAGCCCCCGCAGTCCCTAAAGAGCTTTAAAATGAAACTCTAAATGGTTCTGGCTTTCCCCACATCCAGATGGTCTGTTCTCTATCACATTCCAGCTTCTAACACAGTTCTCCCAACAGCTTCTCTAGTGCCTGCATGGAATCAGCAGAGAACTTTGGCTAGAATGGTGCAAATTACCTTTGTCTGTGTGTGTGTGTGTGTGTGTGTGTGTGTGTGTGTGTGTGTGTGTGTGTGTGTGTGTGTGTGTGTGTGTGTGTGTGTGTGTGTACAAGCACATGCCTCTTTTCCTCCCTTGGAAGGTCATGAAAAACTCTTGAGCAGCAAAACAACAACAGCACCAAAATATTTAAGTACCATAAGGAGATGTAATTATCTTGGAGGACTGAATAACAGCAACAAAATTAGCAATTGCTAAAGAGCAGTAAAGATTTTAAACTTCTAATAGTGTAGGAACAAGCTCTTCAGAGAATAGTATTTCCAATCAAACAAATAAAGGTTTAATAAAACACTTTCTTGCAATTGCACAGAAAGGACAAGAACACCAATTTGTGAAAAAGCATACAGTCTAGTGTTGTCAAATGGATAAACTTATAATCAATTATTGTGTTAAAGGACTTCTAACTTGCTATCTATTAATTTCTGCCAAGAAGATCTAAAAGAATCTCCTCGTGGTGGTGGTGGTGGTGGTGGCAGGGAAGCCCTCATAAAAAATAATTTCAGCCTTAATTTAAAGTCCTGTTTTCATGCTCCTGCTTTGATAGAAGGCTGGCCAAATTCTGTGAAGCAAATGATTCAAGCAACTAAAAAAAATGATTAAGCACATTGATGGTACCAGCTGGTCAATATGGAATTCAATTTGATTCTAGAACAGGAAGCAAAAGTTAGAAAAGCTCTACAAAGACAAAACAAGGAGTGGATTGGTACAGACCATGAATCATTAACATCAAAAACTAAAATAACGCTGAAAAAGCACAGACCGCTCATAAAAGCAAAATATAATTTTAATAGTATTTCTTAAAAATTTAAAAACCAAGCAAGAACAAAATAATTTATTAATCTCTAGTGATCAGAATGGTGGACTGAAACCAGAAATTTATTCAGGAAAGTATCCAAAAATAAAAAGAGAGAAAAACAAGATCTCAATGGATTAGTAAATGACTAAATTGAAACCTTATGTAGTATGTATTTGTTGCTCAATTGTATAGTTGAGCCCGACCCTTTGTGACCCCATGGACCATCACACACCAGGCACCCCTATCCTCCACCATCCACCATCAGGAGAAATAGGTTTAATGGACGAGACAATTGCAGGAATTCTACTACAGATTTGCACCAACATAAGTTTAGTGGTTTAAATTACTGCGGCAAATTGCTGCTAATTCACAAATTGCATTCCTAGTCAGCTGCCTGTAGATCCATGGATGGAAGCATTACACTCAAGATCTCTGCTCCACCATTTTTCTCCCGAAAGTGATCAAACAAAAGTCCCAAGAGTGCACATAACATTATCTTTTTAATGATATTCAAAATTTTGTTTAAGAAAATCTTACATGAAAAGCCCTTAGCTACACATATCAGATGGATGGACTTTCACTGCACAGCAGGTTTTGCCATACCCTTTGGCAGTTTATAGAAATCAAAATATGCATTTCAATTTGCCTTTGGGAACTAAAGATCATTAAAATACACATTTTAAAAAGGGACCCTTGAATGTGTAGTTTGAGAAGATGGTTAAAAAGGAAAATTACAGCTTAATGCAGGAAGGGAACAGAATGAATGAGATGATGGATAAAATCATGTAGTAAAGGTAAAGGTAAAGGTTTCCCTTGCTCGAAAGCCAGTCGTATCCGACTCTAGGGTGCAGTGCTCATCTCTGTTTCTAAGCCGAAGAGCCAGCGCTGTCTGCTTCTGCAGACGTTTCCGTGGTCATGTGGCAGGCATGACTAGACACCGGAGTGCATGGAACGCAAATCATGTAGAGATGAGATCAAATTGAACAGGTTTCTTCCATTCCTAGTCTTCTCTTCTTAATATTTGGCAACTCTGGGTTGCAGGCTTGAAGAGATTAGAGGTTGTTAACTACAAAAGAAGGCACCAGTAATGTGTGTGATGTGTTTGCTATTCTCTAAGTTTCTGCTATTAATGATTATTTCACAATGAAAATATATAAGGGACAAAACTGTATTTTACTCATTTTAAAGGAAGAAGAATGCCATAGTTTGGGAGTGCAAATCTGAACATAGGTAATTTGTCTCGAGCTCTTATGTTCAAAAAATTGTTAAATATAAGACCAGCTATGAAGAGCAGCTATGGAATGAATTTGTAAACATCAAGCATGAAGGATTGGGTAAAAACATTGACACAATTTTAAGTGCTAGGCTGATTTAAGATTGATTTGTAATCATGATATTTCTAAAGACTAAACGATGATGAATTGCCAACCAAGCATAGATAGTGGGGATTTCTCCCACAGTAGTGTTTGTTTTCATGTCTTCTGTATGAAGATGAAGGCAAAAAAGTGGAAATAATATGTGGAAAATCATCATTGCAATCCTAGGGGAAGCAACAACAGTAGAATATAAAGAATTTAGAAGAATTGGATTGAGAAATGTGGAAATTAATGAACATGCATCACACAATACACCCCAAAAAATGCTGTGGACAACTTTTACTTAATGCAAAATATTGGAGGCCATAGATCACTATAAGTACAATGAGTTGTAGAGGAAGAAAAAAGAAGCTTAAATGATATCAATAGAAGCAGAAACAAACATTCCTTAAGGTGGTGAAAATAGAAAACAAATTGAAAACAGAAACAAAGGCAAAATATAAGAAAAATAATTTGAGGATAAACAACAAGAAAAAATAAACTATCTACATGGACAATGACAAATAAATATTGATGGAAAATGTGATAACAACTTGACTTGGGCATGGCTAAAAGTGAGAACAATCAAGAAAGAAACTGAAGGTTTGATATTTGCTACACAAGAACAAGCACTCCAATCTAATGTTATGAAACCCAAAATTCAAGGCATTAGTGCAAATGACAGATGTCTACTCTGTCCAGAAAAAGATGAAACGGTGTCATATCTCTCTGTGAATGTTCAAAGATTACACAGACAGACTACAAAGCAAAATATGAGTTATAAAATTAATACACTGATCATTATATAAAAATATAATCTGCCAGCATTCAAGAATTCATGGGAACATGAAGGTGTTAGAAAATGACCAAGTTAGGATTTTGTGGGATTTTTTTGATTAAAACTGACAAACACCTTGAGTATAATCACCAGACTTAACAATAATAGATCAATAATAAATCAAAGAAATATTTGGATAATTGACATTGCAATTCCAGGGATACCAGAGTTGAAGATAAAGAAATGGATAAATTAAAAAAATACAGAGACCTGGAAATAAAAATCTCCATTATGGATGACACATATTTCAGTCTTTGCTATATTCATTGGGACACTGGGAACAATGATGAAGAATTTCATAAAATATTATAATTAACTACAGATTTCTGAAATAACACTATCAGAGCTGCAAAAAAAACCATATTAGGAACAGCATAAACACCAATATTTAACATATGTTTATGTTTGTTTGTTAAAACATGTATCTTTTATACAACACCAGTCAATGTTATTATAATTTTTTTTTGCTGTGTCATGTGTTTTTGAATCATAATTGTCATCATTGAACTACAGAACTGGAAGAGACCCTATGAAACATTGAGTACAGCCTCGGTTTTTGTTTTTGTTGAAAAAGCAGATATATTTCCACTCTTGTTTAGAACAAGTCATTTAGTGGGAGTAGAATGGTCAGAAAAACATTTTAACACACAGATGAATCTGAAATGAAATACCAGAATGCATTTTACAGCCCATTACAAAACATTACTTCAAATGCAATTGCTTATATGTACAGTAAATGGCCTCATGTTTTAGCTGCTTGAGAATTATCCATTCTGTATGAAGCATTTACATTTTAAGTGCCAACAGTGAACTTAAAAACAAGAACCACTTTCAATTTGTTCTTTGTGAACTTTTTTTGTAGAGGTTTTTAAATGGTCATAATGACCAATGGCAACAGCTAGGTTAGCCTTTTGACTTCTTCAATTATTGTTTTATATATTCCCCATACTTTGACATTCTTAACCAGAATGTGTGAGAGCTATCTTGATGTTAAATGGGTGAGTGAGGAAGGGAAGGGTTTTAAATTTTGGAAGAAAATGGATTATTACCAGTGGTGGGTTCAAATTTTTTTTTTTTACTACCACACTAGTATGGTGGGCGTCGCCAGGGGGAAAGCCTTGAGTTGCACCCGAATTAGGACTACTTTATTTCAAAACTTGGATGGGCTAGCTAGAATTTCTGTTACCGGTTCTGGCAAACTGGTACGAACCTGCTGATGCCCACCACTGACTATTACCCATCCTTCCTCATCTAAGATTAGCATTTCAAAGGTGCAAGCCACCATTAGAAAGAAATCTCTAAAAACAGTTTCTGTCTCAAGTCTCCCTTAAAAATAGCAGAAAATTAACACAATGAATAGTGTAGCACCACATAGTTTCTGGAGATTTAGAAAAACAAGAACAAGCATCTAAGAGGAGAATGGAATTCAAGAAAACTATAAATGTTAGTAACAACAAAAGTTTGGTTGGGGGAGGGGTGTACATTCCAGCTGTACAAAAGGAAATCCCTTCCTCCAAGCTTGACTAATTAAAAGGAAACTTACTTCAGCAGGTTATGTGAGATAGGTTTCCTCTTTTATTTTCATGTGAAGCTTACACTGCTTCTTGTACTGCATCATTTACTTGTGAAGGTCTCAAACAATCAATCAGTAAGTGTACAATGAAGCTAGATCAGGCTAGATGCAGGTTGGGCATTTACAGTCTCCCTCAGTCCTAGGTTATGCTACAATTGGAGTAATTTTTGATGGTGAAGTTCACTTTGATTTGTTGGGGTCACCAAAGCACACTTTTCCTTCTCTAGGCAAAATAAAATTGAAAATGGTTTGTTCTGAGGCAGGCACAAGAGGATTGTGGCAGAAATGATTAAGTGGATGCATTACATTTTGCAACAGAATAGATGTGAATAGGACAATAGATATGATACTTTATTTAAAAATCATCTGACTTCATGCTATGACTTAGATCAAAAATTCTGAACTAAATATAATAGCATATTTTTGAATGTGATTACTCACGTATTGTTGTCATGGGACCATACTGAGAAACAAAATTAAAAATATTGACAGAAGACAAATTAGATAAACAGAATGTTAAAGCTATGGGTTCTACTCATAAGAATGGACAAAATATTTAAATATGTTTAAATATATCCAAATATTTAACAATACAGTAAAACCTCTGCATACAATTTTTTCCATTCCATGAGGTCATTTGTATGTTGAAAAATGTGTGTCGAAAACACATTGCATTACCAGAAGAGGCTACTAGATGTCACTGTATTTTTTGTATGTCAAATTTTTCCTATTAAAAAAATTTACGTTGATTTTTTTTTTTGGGGGGGGGGGCAGGATTTCTATTTGTATGTCAATTTTTTTGTAAATTGAACCATTTGTATGTCAGGGTTCCACTGTTATTCACAAATTACAATAGGATGCAAAAAGAAGATTTGAAAGTCTGGAATAAGAACGGTTGGGATATACAACAGCAGGCTATTTTCAAAAATTACAGCTCATGACAAGAAGCTGAAGCATGAGTAGACTCAGAGGTTGTAGTACACAACAACAACAGTGTGCTCACCATATCAGAACGAAATATAGATCGTTCTGTGTGTTGTAATGTGCAAAATGAGCTAGAACTCTCATTCAGCATGTGCTGCTTTTCTGAAGTGGCTTTCCTAACAGGACGCAGAAAGGACAAAAAGTGACCTGCTAATTTAAAGAGATAAATTGCAGAGTAAAAGCACTAGTTCTTTTCAAAACCTCATATTGCTGAGAAGCTAGTTAGCTAACTCCTAGCAATACTGGCAAGCTCTTTGGAAAAATCCACTTTCTAGCCATGATCTAGTAAAGCTCTTGGCTCCCCATGGTTTTTTTTTAAAAAAAACCTTAACAATGAGACTATTGTCACTTTAAAAGTCTACTGTGGCAATTTCTGCCCGATATTGTGCAGTAAAGCTGAACCTGATAGATGAGAAGTAAGGGACAGCATGACACAGAGCACTCTGATCATGTAACATGAATGGATGCTGGCATTTTACAGTCTCATTACACTTTTATGCTGAGCTTGTTTAGGCCCCCCATGTAGTCTCTCTAAAGCATCTGTTTTGCTTCCATTGAGGTATTGGAGACCCTCCATCTCAAGAACTGTTCTCTGTTATATGTTTTTGCAGAATTTGACTGAGTCTGTGAAAAGAAAAGTATTGAATCCTAAAGGATTTCTCTCCATCTACCCTGGGAAAAGACTGTTGCTTTCAGTGGGGAATTTAGGCACCAGGAAATGCTTGAAAGCAAAGATGTTTCCCTGCTTGACAATAGTAATTGGACTTGCCTGCTGGGCTTTCAGCTGAGAGCTTATTAGAAATGCCAGTAAGAAAGTCATAGCAAAAAGATTGTGTTTATATGACCAAAAAGAGTACTAGTTCCATGTGAATGTCTAAGGCCATTTTTCTGCCGTGTGTGTGTGCTTTACTATTGGATGGACTGTGCTTGAACAGTATTAGTTACTACGCAGTAGGTGGAAACTGGGATACACCAAGCTGAATTGTATATAGAGTAAAACCTCTGAAAGTTGACCACCCAAGGGACTGAGGGAAAGTGGTCAATATACGGAGGCAGTCAAAATATGGGGCAATTATACAGATATGTTACATGTGCCTCATTTTATTGTACAGCTTTTATTAGAGGATGTCATACAGAAACCACACATAGTGAAACTACAGGAAAAACATTCATACAATACTGTATCATACAAAATCAATGTGCTTATATATGTATTTTTATGGCTTGATCAAGCTTTCTATAAAAACGAATCAATTTCATTCAGTTTCTTATTCTTTTTCTGAAGGTAAGTGGAGAAATCACCCTCAACGCTGGTTATACCACTCAGTATACCTGGGAAATTTCCCCACAACAAATGACTTTAACTGCATTATCAAAATGACTGGCATCCTTTTCTTTTGGAACATCTGTAATTTTTGTCCTCCTCACCTAATTCTTCTGATTCATCAGTTGCTTCCAGCATTTTTCTGCTGGGTTGTACCTCAGTCAATAATAATTGGAAAATTGCTTCGGGGTCAGGTTCATTGCAAATTTCCACATCGTCATCCATTGGAACAAAATCTTCAAAATTTATTCCCTCAAATTCTGCCATGGGAGGTGGGCTGTCTACTGGGGCTGCAACATCTTGCTCTTGGATTGTAAGAAATCTAGCTTTCTTGAAATGTTTCTGTATTGTTTCAAGCTGAACTTTATTCCAAGCAGAACTAATCCAGAGAACAGCATCCAGAGCAATAATTGATGCAGCAGATGATTCTACTTCTGCAAATGGACCGTAGATTTGCATTTTAGTAATAACCCATTGCAGGACCCTGGCTTGGTAGTGCATTTTGAATGTTTTGATTATGGCTTGGTCAGAGGTTGAATTTTTAATGTAGTGTTTGGAAGCAAAAAATCTCAGTTTCATGTTTGTAAAATGATTCACTTGGAGATGGCTAGGACAATTGACCATTATAAGTAGAATAGACATTTCTTCTTCATTTCTTGGTTGATAGCTCTTATCCAGAAAGTGGCTTCATTTTGGCAGTCCAGGGTTTGATCAAGACACAAAGGGACATGCGACAGCAAAATGGCAGCCACGCGCTTTGCTGGCCCCACCCCTGAGGCACGGGCACATCAGCAATGGAGAGGGGGCATGGCCGGCTTCCCCTTTGTAAGGGGTGGCCGGGCCAACGGCCCCACTCTCTTTGAATTCGGCTGGGCCCTGGGCGCGTTTGCCCACCACCCCCTCCCTTAGGTCACAGTGTGATTCTTGGTCGCTTTGGGGCCGAGTGGGAATTTTTTGCTTGAACCTGATTTGGCACCTTGGTTCTTGGCTTTTTTGCCCACTCCACACTGTCACCGATGGGCGACTTACGGGGTGTCTCATATTGCCAGATTTGGTCACTTCTGGCGGATAGCACTGGTTAGGGGCAACTGCATTACTACTTAATAGGGCAAATCCATTTGGTTGGCCATAGTGAGGACAAGGTTAGCCAAACTTGTATGGCCAGCCAAATGACTTATAGTTTAACACCCATAGTGGGTCAACAACACGTTTCCGCAGAAGCCGGTTGTTGACGGAGCCTCTCAACTGTTACCTCAGTAACAAGTGGTGAGAGGCAGTTAATTAGGGTTCTAATTGGATTTGCCCCTTACCAGTGCTATTTTGGCCCGTTTGATCCTTAACCGTTGTTAAGGTAGGACCATTTTGAATTAAATAAATGTGGCCCAATTTCAATCCAATATTTATGTCCGTGTCGTTATTGGGGTGTGGGTACAGCAAAGAAGAAGAACCTCTTATCCAATCATCAAATAGGGAACCAGTCATCCATGCAGATTTATTTGATCTTGAGATGACGCCAAAGTCTTCAGGCTGCAGGTTCTTGAATGAGCATGATTTTGCCTATTTACCAATCACTAAAGGTTCTAGCTTCTTTCTGATTAAGCTAGCGCACAGCAGAACTGTGAAATGTTCTTTAGGAAGTGTTCTACTCTTACATTTGTCACCCTTCAAAACAATGGTCCTGTCAGGTATTGCCTTGAGCAAGAGATCACACTTGTCAGCATTAAAGATGTCATCATCTTTGAAGCCACTGGCAATTCTGGAAACATTTCAATGAACTCTTCAACAACTTCTACTGGAATTTCATCAGATTCACCACACAACATATTCTGGGAGATCTTGTGTCCCAGTTTAAATTTCTTGAGACAACCACTTGATGCTTGGAAATCTGATACCTCAAGATCCAATGCAATTTGTTTAGCAATTTGTTGGATTGTTAGCCCAGATAGTCAGGTGTTAACAGCCCCCATTTGTTTGAACCAGTGTTACATGGCTTCATTGACTTCATCCAGTGAAAATTTTTCTTCTTTTGTAATGTAAATATTTCTTTATCGCATCTCCCCATGTACTCATCCTTATGTTTTTGGCTATTGCTGTCATCTTGCTGACACCAAAATGTTCTGCCATCTTTCTTTGGCTACTTTTTTCTAGAAAATGTAAAAAATCAACCTTCTCTCTCAATGCCATTTCTTTCAGTACTTTCTTTTTCACCATCACAACTCAATTAACAGCAAACATTTTCAGTCAATTTGCATAGAGAAAAGACAAAAAAGTAAAATATTTCTCATACAATTGTTTCACAATTGCGCCTAAACATTGTTTGTTACATTTTAAAACTGCTTTTCTTTCTTTCACAAAGGTTAGATGCATTGTTAATTGCATGATTCACATGTGTCTGTGTTGTGTGTGTATTTGTTTCATTTTACCATTGGCTATTTTTAATTGATCCTGAAAAAGGAAAAAAAATGAAGTGAACAATTTTTAAGTCTTTGTGCAATTTGTATTAAATGGATCCGTAATTATCATTGTTAAATCAAAGTCTTGATTTGATATCCTTCTTGAAAGAAATTCATTGCTACTAATTCTGCATTTCACTTTTCTTGCCTCACTGTTCAAGTTATAGAGAGTAAATTAATACCATGCGTCAAAGTCCAAGTGGTCAAAAAACAACTTACAGAGGTGGCCAATATAGAGAGTTTGGCTTTCTATTATGTATGTGTGGTATATGTCTGGTCTATGAAAATTAGGTCTACTTAAGGAGGTGCTCAACTATGGAGATTTTACTGCATTTATGGAATTTATAATCACGAAATTTACCCCTCGAAGCTGTAATTTTGCCATCCAGGCACCACTAAATCAGGAGATTTTTTAAGTTTCTTATAAATAGTGTGGATAAACTGTAGACAAACTGTAGGTGAGAGATTGATGATCTCAAGTGAATAAGTGACATTGTTAAGATTTGCTACCAGCCCCAGGGCCTCAAACCCTTAACAGCATGAATACAGATGGAGGTCAAAGTCGTTAATTTGTATAGTTTAATTATCAGGTTTGAATAGAAATGATATGGTTATGTAAAGTTAGAGTTGCTACAATAGAGTTTATATATATATATATATATATATATATATATATATATATATATATATATATATATATATATATATATATATATATATATATATATATATATATATATATATATATATATATATATATATATATATATATATATATATATATATATATATATTTTTTTTTGAGAAAGCCCTCTTGTATCTCCTGTAGGGCAATTTTTAAAAGGGGAGCAGAGGTGAAACCATAAACCATACAGTGTCTGCTATGAGTCACAAGTACACTGCAATTCAGAATATAAAACATCATCAAAGCTCTGCAACATGTACTTCACATTTTGAAGCTGAGGGTTTTTGGAAGGAAGGTTTTGCATCTCAAGATAAGCTAAGTGTGTGAGTTAACAGAGGATGCATGTGATGAGAAATATTTGCATAAGTTGTCAATAAATCTTATCTCCTCAAGCCTCCAAGAGCATTTTGAGATGAGACTACTATTGTGATAGCAGTTAGATGGCCCTTCATATCTTTGCTGTCTTTTCTTCTTAATGAATTTTCCAAGTTAAAGGGATGGAAAATGGGGAGGGTGCTAGGAAAACAAAGGAACATTACGAGTAAAGGATGATGTCATGAAAACATTCCATAAAATTCAGTAGAAGAAGCCGAATGACTCCTAGGTAAAGACTTCGTGCTAAATCTAATTTAGAGCTGGAGTAAACGCACAGAATTTTGGGAGAAAAATATATAAGCAAAAAGTGGTGAAATTAAAAAGAATCATCATATATTAAGTCCAAATTGGGTTTAAGGCATATTATTCATATCACTATTGTCAAGTGATGCACATGATTGTGGAGCCTATTGTGAACCAAGCTATTCATTTGTCTATAACGAATGCTCCAAACCTTTCCAGGGTTGCACAGTATATACCGTCAAATTAACATATTGTTAAAGACCAGAACAATAATTAGTGGCATATCACAAAAGCCCCAGACAAAATATTTTAGACAAATACCGGTACATTGTATGGAGACACTGATCTTTTTGTATATCTTCCTTCAATGTTTGAAAACAGCCGATAACTTGTTGGACAATCTTGGTTTATGAAACTGCAGTTTTTAGTAATTGCATTCTTTTTGTCTCACCCTTTCTCCAAAGAACTGGGGTGTGTGTGTGTGAGAAAGAGAGAGAGAAAGAGAGAGAGAGTGAGGGTGAGTAGGGAATTCAAAGAGGGAAATAGGATATGATGAGTGCCATATAACATGAAAACCACAGACAATAATGAGAGCTTAGAAGGAAATGCTTTCTAAATGAAAGTGTTACATTTGCTTATTATAGTTTTTTTATAAGTGACTTGTTAATTTACTCATTACTTTGTTGCTTTTTTGGAAAAATATCTCTCTAAAATAGCAAAAATAAAATCCTGCTTGGGAGCAGATAAACCCTCCAAGTGCCCTTCAAAGCATTTTTATTGCTCAGAGACAATGAGTGGAAGTAATGACTAAGCAAGATGATTAGATGATAATCATAACAATTATAATTGTAATTATGATCTTACTATTTGTTACAGTACTTTCAAAATGTACTTTGTCACCTCCTCATTATTTTGTAAGGTAATCCATCTCAAGTAAGCTTATTATTTGTGTTTTTCCCCTAAGCCAGTACAGGTAAAGGTCATCCTTGCTTGAAAGCCAATCGTATCTGACTCTAGGGTTCAGTGCTCATCTTTTTTCATAGCCGAAGAGCCAGTACTGTCTGCTTCTGCAGACGTTTCCGTGGTCATGTGGTAGGTATGACTAGACACCAGTGCACATGGAACGCTGTTTACCTTCCCACCGAAGTGGTCTCTATTTATCTACTTGCAATTTCTTGCTTTCGAACTGCTAGGTTGGCAGAAGCTGGGACAAAGACGGGCACTCTTTCCTTCCTGCAGTATTCGGGTAGCGAACTGCTGACCTGCTGCCTTCTAGTCAGCATCTTAGCCACTTGAGCCAAGAGTTTAACAAAAAGTGACTGTTCATTGACTGAACTTACTTTAGAAAAATATAAAGCTAAAAACAGAGACAGTTATTATGTGTAAAAGTATTTCTGTTTCTATAGATACAAGAAATGCATAATGACATAAATCTGTATAGTTTTGCAAGAAGCAGCACAAAGACAATTGCCTTTCAAAAATTACATTAAACCGTTTTCTCTTTTATTCTTTACTTAAAAGCACTCAAAAACACAGTTCTTGGAATAACCTCTGCTACTTTTTATCTCATTTGAAAAGAGAATGAATTGATTTCCCTTAATTAGCAGAAGTGCTGTCCTAATCAGGTTGGATGGAAAATCTCTCAGGTTTCTGTCAACCTTTCTTGTCATGTTTTGGAAAAATTATGGTGCCCTCCAATACTGTTGAGAATAAAATAAATAGATTGAACTTATTTTGCACCTGAAGTTAAGGGTTGCCATAATTTTCTCCCTCCAAACCGGGACAGCCATGTGATGTCATTGCATTCTTCAAACTGTGCATGCATCGGATGGGACTGTCAAGAAGACCGTGGCTCTAAGACCATGTGGAATCCCCGTCCTGGGCAGACAGCCTCCGTCAGTTTAAAATAAGCTGTAGTCAATAGGTTCCCTCCCCCCCCCAGTGTGATTCTTCTTGCCAAAGACTATTCTTGATGGTTCCATTTTTAGTTTTATTTTTTAAAATAAAATTTCTTGGGCCACTCTTGAAACCACCCTTCCACCCCCTGAGGTCACTACACCCTCCCCTTCACACACACACCACTGAAATAGACTCACGCTCAAACCCCACATAAGGATCCCTTGGAAGAAAGTTCTAAAGAGGTGCCCAGAATGGCAATGCAGTCCATAGAGCCTGTTTCCCTCTGGAAGGAGAAAAGCAGGAGACAGGAAGGGACTTATTTTGGAGGAGGACCTTTGCAATGGATGACTCTTCACTTTCTGTCCACCCTGTTCCTGTCCTCTCTAGGAATACCAATCCTATGTAATTAACCCTTTGCAGTCACGTAAAGAAGGAATCCTCCATCCCAGTGTATAGTGGAGCTTTGGCTTCTTAGATATGGGTATTTCTTGCTCCCTCCTGGCTTTAGAGGGAAAGGGCTGAGGATGACTCCTTGTCTCCCAAACTTCAAGGTGAGCCAAGGGATTTTTGCAAAGAGTTAATTCACTGCCTCTCTGCCTTTCTTTCAATTATCTTGCTTGCAAGCGTCTTTTCTTCCTGACAGGCTTCTCAGGGTGCTGTTTTGCCTTCACCACTTTCAGGCAGGATAATTAAAGGCAGGGAGGTAGTGAATTAACTCTTTGCAAAAACAAAACAAAACACACACACACAAAAAAAACCTTGGTGCGGGGTGATCTTGCTTCCTTTGTTCAAATTTTAAAATCCAGGACTTTTACATGTTTTTTTCTTGAACCGTCTGGGACAGCTTGAATCCAGGAAAATCCCAGAAAACCGGAACATATGGCAACCCTACTGAAGTTGCATAAGGACCAGAACTTGAACAACAAGTTTCTGTTCGTGCATGCTATATAAATTATTTACTGCAGTATTTAATAAAGGGCTTGCAGGGGGAAGGGGGCATGTTGGCTTAGTGGTTATGATGCTGAGCTTGACAACCAGAAGGTCAGCAGGTTGGCAGTTCAAGATCCCAGTACTGCATGATGGAGAAAGCTCCCATAATCTGTCCCAGTACCTGCCAACCTATCAGTTTCAAAACAAGAAATTTGCAAATCGATAAATAGATACTGAATCAGCAGGAAAGGTAACAGCATTCCATGTGCTCTGGCATCTAGTCATGCCTGCCATGTGACTACGGCAATGTCTGTAGGCACAGACAGCACCGGCTCTTTGGCTGTACATGGAGACGAACACCATCCCCTAAAGCTAGACATGACTGGCTTTTAAGCAAGGAAGACCTTTACCTTTATTTATAATAAAGGGACATGGGAAAAAAGAAAAATCAGATGTTAAGGAGCGACAAAGAACTGTACAGATGCAAACAGAGTTTTGTTTTTTCTTCTTCTTTGGAAGGCAAAGCACTAGCAGTCTAATCCTAGAAAAAAACATTACTTCTCTAGAATTACTACTCCGTATTAGCTTTGTAACATACTAGATTTTACTGCATTAAAAAAAGAAAGATCTTGAAATGCAATGTTTTTTTTTAAAAAAAATTATCATAGCCTTTAATTTCATATCAAGCATTCCTCCTATGCCTCTATGGTTTAAATTTGCCATTCTCTAGCAATTAGCTTCTAGCGTCATCATTCTTTATATTGTTTTGCTTTCCAGCTTTCAATTATGTTAAAATGAACAGGAAATCATTCTTAGACAGTAAACTCTAGTCATAGGACACAACATGATTGCTCTTTTTCATCTTCTACACTCACTCATTAAATCTGTTGATCTGCATGAATTCTTTTAGCAACAAAGAACTTATCTCCCCTTTTTTGTATGTGGCTTTCAAGTAACATCAACATAAAATTTTTTGTGGACATATTGCATCCCTTTCACTCTCCTTCTAAAGTACATTTTAGATAATCTCCAGATCTTTAGAGGCTTGGGAGTTATGTTCTTTATGTAAAAACCTATTCAAATGAAAAAAATTAATTTGGATTCAACCCAGAAAGTTTTAGTACCTGCCTTTAAATACAACCCATCATATATACCACTTTCCTACTTGATTGTTTCCTGATTAGTTTGCACTGCTCTCAGTCAAAAGGCCAGGGGCCTTTGCAAATAAATTGACAGTTACAGACTAACAATAAAAATGTCAGCTCTTACCTTAGTGATAGTGAAATATTTGCTGCAGTTTATTCACATCTACACTTTCTTGCTATGCCTAATTCTCCATTTGATTTCAATTTAATGATCATTTTAATTTAATTTCAAATCTTTATGCCTCCCATTTAGGCGAAACCGACTCAGGGTGGCTACCAACTGATTAAAATCATATAAAACAGATTTTAAAAATCCCTAAAATCACCCACCCACCATTTCATAATTTAGGGAAAGATCTGCTGAAGACTTGGGAGTAGATGTTGCTTCCAGATAAAAATAAAGAGGAATCATACCCTTTCACTTGAGTTGTTGTGCAACCAATGGATATGAACACAAATCACACTTTATTCCAGGATTCAGGGTATATACCAAAATAGCATTTTGGCAATATGTTTTTTTTGTTGCACAGGGAGTTCGATTGTTTTTCATTAGAGGCCATTTTTTTTATTTGCAACTTTGGTCAAAACTGAACTGCTAAAACCCCAAATACTTTGATGGCATTTAAACAGTCATACTGTGTACAAATTTGCAGCCTGTTGATTCTGTTTGTTCATCACAAATAATATTGTTACACACTGTATAATTTTTGTGATGCCTTCAAAAGGAACCAATGCTATAGATTATATAGATCTGCAGGACTTGCAGGGCATTACCTTACATATGCTTCCTGAACCTCTAGGTTGGGAGTTCCCAACCTAAGGCCTGAGGGCCAGATCTAGCCCACGGTGCCATTTCATGTGGCCCCCACCCCTCCAAGGGCATTTGAGAAACAAAATGGCCACCCCATTGAAGCTTTTGGGACAAAATGGCTACCCCCATCATGCAGGCAGGGCAAAATGGCCATCCGACCCTCAAAGATGATTGAGAGAGCGTGACCCAACCCCAGGATTGAAAAGGTTGGGAACCCCTGCTCTAGGTGCAGACACAGCGAATTAAATGTATCTAAGATGTGTAACAGAATGAATGAGATAACAGAGGGGAAAGCAGTAGAAATAGAACTTTGTGTAAAATAGAGCATGTCCAGATAAATGCTTTTGAATGTCAATACGGGCTCCATGCATCCAGATTTCATGGACATTGGAGTGATCCAATGTCCCCTTGAACACTTCTTTTTGAACCCCCATTGGGGGGTGGGTGTGGGGTGGGTGGGTGTCTACTTTTTATGGTGCTCAAATATATGCCATTCCCAGCATCTCTGGACCCCGAGAACAGTGTATAAGGGAATCTTCCAGCCAAAAAGTTGCTTCCAGGGTAAACATCCAGTATGTTGATAGGACTAATGAGCCCTGTCAACACAGTGGATGATTCAGTTAAAAAGTTTCCCTGCTTCTCTGCAGAGGGGTAGAAAAACTGTTTAATTACTCTTTTACCCTCATTGTAGTTCTGGATTGGAGAGGAGGGTAATTTTTCCCTTCATTTTTCCCTTTTATTGCCAATTGAAAAACTTCTCGCACCTGTAGTTTTGGAATGGGAATACAAGGGGGAAATCCAGCACTACAAAGATATATTAGGAGGGAGGAAATAAATAAATAAACAGTTCCCTTATTTCATCCTATGGGCAAAGTACCCTTTGGGTATTTGGACAGGGAGAACTGACTAAATAAAAATATCCCCCCATTCTCAAGCAACCCAAAAATGAGTAAGCTCAGACTGCCCACTAAGGGACAGTCTGGACATGCTCATATTTAAGTTGTCTTGCACTGCACTTTATCTGCTAGTCCAAAACTGTCTCTGTGGTTGCAGTTTGACACAAAGACCAAAACTGTTCCTGTAATTTAGAATCTATTTGATAATACTAATGTAGCAGTAGTAGTTATATTCCTGTTACTCACTTTATAGGGCGAATGTTCTGGCAGCAGAAGTACAGTACTCTGAAGAAAACTCTCATAATCATTTATGATGTGCTGTCATGATGTGCTGTCAGCAAGATAGAGTCCAAAACATCTAGAGCAGAAGTTCTCAACCTTTTTAAGCCGGGGGGCAGGTCACGCTCCCTCAGACAGCTTCAGGGGCCAGACTGGGGTGCACTAAAGGGGTATAAACACAAATTTCTTATTCCTATTGATGTTTTTTGATTTCAATAATGATACCTGTTGTAGACCTTAACCGTGGATAAGGAAACCTAACTGCAGAGAGAGCATCAGTTAGCCAGTATTTGTGACATTTTAAAATAAAATCTGCACTTCTAAAGACAGAATGCATATGATTTGAGTTTTAGTTCACACAGAAAGACATGGCACTGATAGAAACATAACACACAGCATATCTCCTTGATAATTTCAGTTTTATAGGCAGGGTGTTTTAATCTGGTTTTAATGGTTTTAAAGTTTTCATTGTTTAGTTGTGTATGATGAGGACATTTTGAATTTTGAACTTTTGATACTGTTGTGAGCTGCCTGAAGTCACTTCCGCGAGGGAGGCAGCAATATGAATACAGTAATAAATAAATAAATAAATAAATAAGGACGTTAGGCTTAATTCCAGTGAAGGATTCTCTGTTACAATACAAAGCGAAATTTTAGTGGAGCCTTTGCAGGGACCACTGGTTATACTGTTGATTGAAATCAGGCCATGCATGATTATGTTATATTTATGTTAGATCAGCCCTATCACATCTAGCAGACTGGTCTAGGGACTCAGATTAAACTTACAAGCATTAGCTAAGTTACAAGCTGCATTGCTTAGCTGTCAGGAGGGAAATCATTTTCTTATGCAGCTCTGTTTTTGAAGCACTGATAGTTTTATGGCTGTATTACCCCGGCAGGTGTACCAATAGCACACAAAAGCAAGATATACACTTTTAAATCCTAAACTTGTCAGTAGTAGCCATTTTGGAGTGGAAATAAAATCAATGTGTCATTTGAATTATAGGAGCTGGTAACAACATTTGGCTTAATTAGATGATCTCATTGCTAAGCCATATGCTAGATTTTTTAAAGACAACTATAATCATTTATTTATTTATTATTTTTATAAACTGCCCATCTGAGATATTCTCTCACTCTGGGTGGTGTACAACAGTTAAAATGTTAAGAGCATAACACAAAAACCAAAAACACACAACCTAAAATAATCACAGTCAATACAAAACAAATAAATCAAACAAAACAAAATGCATTGAACTACATCGTCACTGAGATACAGAGTACCATGAATTAATTAACTAATAAATTATTGGTCGGTTGTTAAAAAAAATCATTCAGATTCTAGGAGAATTGGGCCTAGAATATTTTAGACATAAGCAACATGATATCATTATGAGTGCTACTGATGGAATAAATGTCTTTAGAAGGTAATGCCAGCATGCTTCATCTGTGAAATTTTGACTTATATCATAAAAATCAGTTGAGTTCATATCAGGAGAGAGAGAGCTTAGGTTTGTAACATGATAGTTTTTTCCATCTTTATATCCATATTTTGTGGCCTGTCATGTGTCTGAAGATCGTTAAGGCTTGGAGTGTGATTTCTGCAAATGAGGCTTGCCATCCAAAACCTTAATGAAGGAAGTACCTGTACTGTACTGTGGTCCAAAATTGGTTGTGGCTCACTGGTGATAAATGGGGGTGACTTTACTGAGCTTCACTGACCTATCTTGGTCAGTCACTGATAGCTGAGATGCTGTCAATGTATTTGTGAAGCAAATAGCTATATTTGTGATCCTCCCCTCCATCATAGATTTCAATTTATACTTGCTTACACTTAATATCATTTCCTATTTTAATGCACATTCTGCTAGTTTGGACAGAGCCCTCTGGAGCTCTTCAAAATTTGTTTTTGCTTAAATTACCCAAGGAGGTTTGGTGTCTACTAAATTTTCTAAGTAGTCTTTGATAAAAGGAGGAATCAAATGTTGAAGACTTTCCCAAATACTATTAGGACGACATTAAAAAAAGATTCTGTCAGATATCTCCTATGTTCATTTGTTGACACTTGGTAAAAACTCTGCAAGATCAGTGAGACAGAAGTTGCCATTGCACAAGCCCTGCTTATTTTTATTTTTATTTTTCCATTCAAGGCCAAACATCCTTCAGTAATTTACATTACAGGAAAGATAGCTGACAATGCTATACTGTTCCTGAAAAAAATAGTTTCTTTCCTAGGTATGAGAGGATTGCAGGAGAACTAAAAGGGCATAGGAAAGTCTAAAGGGGATTGTCACTGTTCTTGCTATCCTGGCTCTGCCACAGCACTCATCCTGATATGACATGTTCCTGAAAAATCATTTTTAAAATACTTAATTGGCTGCTTGTGTTTCCTTTGTGCAAGTTCTGGTACCTGGTTTTCTCTTCATTTGGGAAATAATTCAAATTTATGGAAGTTATTTCTCTTTTCCCCCTCCCCCAAACTATCTTTTTATGCTGCTCACTAGCTGTCCTGGTGACTTCTTGACCTTGTGCTATTTTTCATGAACTATGGTACATTCTAGCTGAATTAACTGTATCTTATAGTCCGGATACTGTCCAGCAAGGCTGTTGTAAAATGATATTTTACAACAGCCACGGCGGGCCGAAGACCTCCACCACCACAGTTGTTCCAGGGCCGGGGAAAGAAAAATATATGTTTGGTGGGCCATTACCATAGGTGGCCACAAGAGGGCACAAATAGCAATTTCCCATTTAAATGCATTGGAAATCAATTTCTTGTACATTATTCTAAAGCTTTTCTGTTTGTATGTTCCCAATGCATTTCAGTGGGAAACCAAACCTGTCCATTAAAAGAAAGGGTTTCATTTACCTTTCTTGCCTTTGTCCCTGCTCCATGTGGTCAAAATGGAGGGGGAAGCCATGCTTCCTGGTTGCAGGGAGATCAAGAGGCTAGGCTAGAGCATTTCTTCCTGCCTCAGTGCAATTGGCTAGCCCACCCATTTCCCCTGAAGTGTCACCACTGGTTGGTGGTGCAAATACAGTTCTATTTGGTTCAGAATATTTTTTTCTTGTTTTCCTGCTTTAAAAACTGGGTGCGTCTTATGGTCAGGTGCATCTTTTGGTCCGAAAAATACGGGATCACTGTTCTCTGATTGTTTTCTTTTGTTTTTGATTTAACCTTTTAACCATATCCCCATCATGTTTTGGACTTTTCTGCTGTTGTGGCCACATATGACTGTGTTGGTAGTTCTCAGGTGTTTTTCCAATTTGTATATAAATTAGCTGGGAGAAGAGCTGCATTTTGCATATCAGTGGACAAAATGGTTGTGTACTTCTTAAAAGCAACTTTTCTAAATTCTGATAGAAATTACCTATATATTTTTAGTATTGTCAATCACTGTTTCCATATGATTCCGCAAACTCATATCTGGTTTGTCCATTCATGAGTGATGGCCAAGTCATGATAAGGATTTGTTGTATGAGCAGTGCAGGAACTGTAGAAAACATCCAGACAAGCAGCGTATATATCTTTTGTATGGAATATTGATTCCTTTAGAATTGCTTGCAGGTACTTCAAAGTAATCTATGATTCAGGGTGGATAGCAGAAAGAATTAACCAGAATTTACAATTTTCTTCATATTTGTTATGGAAACAAACCATTTTTAAAAAATGACCGTGCTCTTCCAAGACCAGTACTTTAATAGTTTGACTCTTCCCCACTACAGACACTGCTGGGGTTGGGGCAGTAAAGTCTTTGCCTGCTTAATTAGGAAGCTTCCTAGGATTGCTGCTACCCATCCTGTTAATGTGGGATTTGGGCAGTGGTGGGATTCACATTTTTTTTACTACCTACTCTGTGGGCATGGTATGATGGGTGTGGCCTGAGGCAAAACCCTGTGTTGCACCCTAATTAGGACTACTTTATTTCAAAACTTGGATGGGTGGGGCCAGCCAGAATTTCTGCTATCAGTTCTGGTGAACTGGTGCGAACCTGCTGATGCCCACCACTGGATTTGGGTCTTAAAAAGGGGAAAGACAGGATATAAAATAGGTAGGTAAAAATCAAAATAGGAGGTGGTCTAACTGCCCTAGAATTCCATTTATACAAGCTCCTTCCCATCTGATTCCATGTTAAAATTTTGGAAACTTAACTAAAACTCTCAGAATCTGCCCCCTCCCCCATGGCCATGCTGAGTTGTGGGGGGTTTGTTGTTAATAAACAAGTGATTACTTAATGCCTGCAATTCCCATGCAGATCAGTCTAAATGCTGATCCAGCTGCCAGGAAGGTTATTGAAGTCTTTTTAGCATTTTAAATCCACAAACCTGATGGTTAGCCTCTGGATATTTTCATTGATTATATTCATTAATCACAAATGCTAGCATATTCAAAGGCTCAGAAAAAGTATTTTGAAAGTCAGGTGTTGGCATTTTACAAGGGTATTTGTACAGACTAATAATAATTTCGTGTCAGAGATTACTCTGGGTTGAAAGGGTTTTTGTTGGGTTGTTGCTTAGGGAATGCCCAAATGAAGCTCCTTTCATGTCCCCAAATGCAGCCCAGGCTGGAAAGAATATATAGCATTAGTCATTCAAGTAGCCCTGTTTTTGATGTGGCAACAAAACTTTTTAAAAGTTAAATCTGCTGATAGTAATCGTATGCCTATGCCCCCCACAGAGGTTTAAATCATCATACACAGAGCCACTGTGTTAGTAGAATAAGCTTCATTGTATAAGCCATAGGACTACTTCTTTATCATTACTTCCTCTTTTACCCCTTTAGATGTCGAGGGAACAAGCCCAATAAAATCTAGTGTGCAAGTTCAGTACCCTGACCAATACATTACACAGTTCTCTACCACTGACAACTATTTAAACTTGCACAGGATTGACCCATTAAAACCTGATAAGGCTATTGACAACAAGATCTGTCTGAGACCATTAAATGTTATGAATATATTAGTCAGAAAACAACATTGTATTTATTGTAGAAGGTATGTTACAAAAATGTAATGAAATATAATATTCCTATCAAGTAACAAATTGTGCTTTTATTCTGTCTCTGTGTTAGGTCAAAAATAACCTTAACTGAAAGGTTGTAGGATTCTATCTTTATAATTTAATGCATTTCTCTTTAGTACTTCCATCCTACCATGGCATAGAATTTTGGATCTTCTTTCATGTTTTGGAGGCTAAAACCTATGCCTTTGTGAATCCTTTGTTTCTTCTGAGCAGATGCTAATGAATTGCACCACATCCTACTCATTGTTTCTTCCCAAAGATTAATACAAACACAGATCCTAGATAAACTCTGTAAGCCATAGGACTAATAAATGGGAAGGAGGGTTAAGGCACTGGGCTCTGATTTTTTGTTATTTGTTATGTTACTGTTATATAGTTGCATCCATTTTCATGAGAAAATCAGCCACATAAACTATCAGATGTCATACAAAATTTGTCCAATAGTTCAGTGGAGGAAGGACATAAGTATTGTACAATGAACCCCCGCTTCATGGAATTAATCTGTTCCACAGGGTTTTCCTTTTAGCAATGTTTCCTTAAAGTGAACTGTAGCTTCCCATAGGAATGCATGGGGGGACTGTTCCCAAGCTCAGGGGAAAAAAAGCCAAAAATAATGGTTTAAATGTTCAAACTCTTTATGAAGTGGTGAAAAATTCCAAAGTGCCCTTTTTTGAAGAATTTTGAACAGAAAAAATAGGGTGTTTCTTTTTTTCCCTGACCTTCTGAACAGAAGAAATTGATTTTAATGCATTCCTATGGGAAACCACACTTTGCATCCTCTAGTGGCCAGCTATGGTAATGGCCCAACAGTCAGCTATTTCCCCACCGCCACCATGGAAGTGCCGAATGCTACTTTTAAGCTACCAAATCACACGGAAAACATGATGAAAAATTCCAGAAACATAGCAGAAATGCTCTGAAAACCCTCCTGCTGCCATGAAAGTGGCAGGGGGTGACCAAGCAGCCCAAAAAAGGATGGTACCCTGGAGAAACCCATTCTGTTTCACAGGTTTTTCCTCTGTGAAGCGGAACTTTATTTCCTCCGGATTTCTTTCCTGAAGTGAGTTTTACTTACCGTAAAACTCACTTCAGGGAAAGAAATCCGGAGGAAATGAAGTTCTGTTTCACAGAGGAAAACCCGTAAAACAGAACAGATTTCCCCAGGATACTATACATAAAGCGGGGGCTCAACGTATATACTCTTAAGGAGGTCAATATTTTAAACAGATTTACTTATTGAAGGAATATTTTACATAAAAATGTAGACATATATAAAAGTTTTCTTGCTTGCATTATCCATGGATATTTCTGCAACCAGTGTATTGCCACAAGGTTGAGTAGCACATTTATAATTTCATAACCCACATAAATTGCTGAAATTCAGTAATATCATAAGCCCTATGTGGCCTAATTTGCACAACAAGATTTCAGCCATTATCTAATTAATGTAACTTTTTAATATGCCAATTAAGGTTTCAATTATTTTGGTTGATTTTGCTTCTTTGGAAATTTCTCTACTTCCTTAACAGTATTCAATTGGTGTGACTCTTGTAGCAATGTTGTTGGTTTCATGTTACCCTAATTTCTATGTTTCAGTCTCTGGAAAAATATTCAAATGCCTTTTTTTTTTCAAACTGTAATTTGCTAGTGTAGTAGGGAAAGGGTGTGCAATTCAGTGGTATGGAAGATATGAGCAGTGGGCCAAATATTTATCATGGACAGGTTTATAGGGCTCACAGTTCTGGCTGATGTCTTCCTTGGGTTTCCAGGCAGGGGGACAAATCTCAGGCAAATAGTGATGGAGGAAGAGGAAATTTTAGACTTATGTGTGAGATGGCTATAGAGCCTGGACTCACATCTCCATCTACTTCCAGCTGGCACCAGACATTCCTGAATCAGACTAAAGGAGTTTCTATATATATTGTGAGTAGGAATCCTTGTTGCACCAGTTTTTGCAGCAGTGGCAAACACAAAACATGGAAAGAGGAGATTCTCTCTTGTTTTTCTTTGTCATCTTACTTAGAATTTATCTGGATTCTCAGGTTTTTGCCCAAACCCTCTCATACGTGTTCTGACAATTACCTGACCTAGAAGCCATTTTAGCTACTCTCCCAGTCTTTTTCTGTTCTACCCCAGGCACATTATAGGGATGTGTCCTTGTGTCAACATAAAGCCCTACCTCCCGGTCATAAAAATCAGAGTTCAAGCAACAGGGATTTCCTGACTTGACAATGGCATCAATCCAATAGCCACGAGTAAAGGACTTTCAGTCACTTCTAAAGCTTTTTCTTTTTCATATTTCTACTGTTCTGGGGGGGCTCCTGAAAAGTCATGTGGGTAGAAAATTGACGCTGTGGCCTGCCAATGCCTCCTCCCATAAGAAGTGTGTTTCTCCTGACCTGACCCCATTCACACTTTAACAAATCTATGCCATTATTTTGAGTCCATTGCTTCTTTCCTATTCATGCCTCCCCACACTTCTAATATATATGACAGTGAACCAAAATGCATCACATTATGTTTTACAGCATCAGCATTTCAGGAATGTCATGCATGCTTATGGACCCTCAAGAAGTAAGGTCTCTGAGTGTATAAAAAGCATGCACTATGTCATATGCAAAATACAAGTTGCAATATAGGCAGTTAATTTAGCTGCCAGGTGCAACTTGCAACTGTGATGCTAATCCACCCCTTTTTTTTGTGTCCTTTAACAAGCCAAGATGGCACTGAAGCTCTTATTACAAAACCCTCTTCCTTATTATGCAGCAAGAAGGAAGTATTCATAAAATGTAGCTGGTGACAGTTTCCTATTGCCAGCTGAGAGTTCTCTTCTGCTTCAAGCTATGTTTAACAGGATATAAATACATTTTTAGGAACCACTTAATTATAAAAGGCATTGCATTTAGGGGAAAGAAATGTGGCAGAGTCTGCATTTTAATGGCTTGGTTTGAACAATTGGCAGATATGCTAGGAAATCCTTCTCTCTTTAAAAGCCTACTGAATTCCCACAGCTTTAATGTCTATTCATTAGAGTTGCTGATTTAAATTTAGTGGGAAATGGTTACTTATTAGTCCTTAGTTTTAACCTCCAAATCCTCTTTTTATTAAATCCTTTATGCTAAGAATTGGAAACTCCCACAAGCATTTGACAACATCAGGTAGAAGATTTAGACTTGGAGGCTCAGAGAACTTTAAATATAATCAAAATGTAGTTCGAAACAATCTTTGTTTTGGGTAAAACAACAAGTGCTTGGATTTTATTTATGTCTAAACTGTGTGTGCAACTCTAAGCATCATGCATAAAATATCACTCCCCTCCCCCCCAACTATTTTCTATGCAGACATTTTATTCATTACCAAACAAATTGATTTTAAGTGTCAGTGTAATTCTAAACTTTGGCATATATGTGTTTGTGGAATTAATGAGTTCACTAAAATGGATAGAAAAACTGTTTGCTTTTAAATCAAGGCAACTTGCTGCGGGGTGGCGCCTGTTAATAAGCTGTATGCCCTTGTGCACCTCTGTAGGATATTCTGTACAAACTGGGAGCAGAATCATGCTGTGCCGAATTTAAAAATTCAATAATTACTGGAAGTATTAGAACATTAAGCTTTTTTTTACTGTCTAAATTAGGTACCATGCTTACTTTGTAGGCTGATGTCAATGTTTTCTGCTGAAAATTCCGTGATCTAGTGTGAATTCGTTGCCCGGAGTATGCCCGAAGCCATGGAACATTTTTTTCCTGTGCTTTTTCAGCAATGTGGGAAGCGCTTCCCCCAATTTTTGTTTAAAAGCCCTGGTGGTGCAGTAGCTAAATTGTACTATAGCCAAAACATTTTATGTTTGATTCTGATGGTGCTCATGGTGGTATTCAGACAAATGAATACCCAGCGTGTTGAGGACAAAATGCTAATTAACCACACAGAGAGTCCCCTAAGTACTATGGGGTGGTATAGAAGTGCAATTGCTATTCCTTTTTCAACTTTATATATTGCTCACATACATACACAAGAAAACACTAACCAAAACACAACCACTTAAGACCTGTGCTTTTGTTTTCATGAAAAGCAATTGTGAGATGTATTTTCATTGTTTAAATGTGTGTCCTATGTAAGTAACTTGGGACTCTATATATGAGAGGTGAGATTATTTCCTGTCATCACTATAGCTGCTATATGATGTATGTTAGGCTGAGAGGATGTGGCTAGTTTGTGGTCACATAGTACAAGCACCAGACCAAGAATCTCTGTGGCCCCAGATCTCGTAGTCCACATCAATTCTAACACTACAATACACTGGCACAATGTAAGACATTTGAATAGAGACATGAGAAAACATCATAGTACCTAAATTTGAAGTTGTATAATTAAGGTTTTACTGAAGTTTCAGCATAGGGTTTCACTATCCTGGGAACAACTCATTCTGGATTAGCAATATTCATATGGTCATGCCAAGCCATATAATTTATTCGCAGTGGCTTATTATTGCTTGAAAACTGTTGCACTGAAGAGACAAAACAGAATGGGGAACCAAGTGATGCTCAGGATTTAAGCCCTGCCAAGCTTTCTAGCTCATAAACATTAGCCCAAATATATTTAGTTCTGATAACTCCCATGCCAGGAGCCAGTCTTGCTACAAGTGAAGTAAAATTTCTTTCAATAGAGAGCAAACCAGAGCCTGCTCAAAATTTTTGGATTAAGAGGCAGGATTTTCAGAATTAAGACTGAAAACTGGATATATGTCAGTTATATTAAAAACCGATAAGCCAATGTACTATTGATTAGTCTTCATGGATATGCCATGAAGAAAGGACAAATCAGTTTAAAGTGTATAGGTAAGCATACAACCAACCACAAACCTTAGAGTTAAAAACCTTTCTCCTTCTCAAATACAGTAAAACCTCGCATAAAGAGCACCTTGCTTAGAGACTAACTCTCTTAAGAGCAGAATTTTCTCTGAATGGTCGCCTCTCTTAACTAAAACCAACCAAAAACTCACTTAGCAACTAAATCGGGGTTTGCAATCCTCCCCACTAGAAGTCACAATTGGTCACTTACAATGGTGTTTCGCTTAAAGAGGAAACTCACTTAAAGAGCAATCCCATGGAATGCATAATGCTCTTTAAGCGAGATACCGCTGTATATAGATGGGAAAAATTGATGCATGCATACTTTGATACAAGATTTATAAGCCTGATTTTTCAGTATTTAGCTTTCTTTGAATGTTTGTCCCTCAAAGAGCAGTAACAGAAGTACTTGAGTTGGGAAACACTTTTGTGCTCAATATACATTTATCTTTTTTATTTTTCAGGTCAGAACTGTGGAGGTTTAGTACAGGGTCCAAATGGTACAATAGAAAGTCCAGGATTTCCTCATGGCTATCCTAACTATGCCAACTGCACATGGATCATTATTACTGGAGAACGGAACAGGATACAATTATCATTTCATACTTTCGCCCTGGAAGAAGATTTTGATATTTTGTCTGTTTATGATGGACAACCACAACAGGGAAACCTAAAAGTGAGGTAAAGTATTGGTTATATTTTGTTCATAAGACTTCCATTTTGTTTGTTGTATTTATTTCTATTTTTCATTCTTTAAAGACAATCATTCAGTGCCAGTGGAGGCAAAAGTGTTATTGAGTTAATATTTGGCTTATCATGCTTAAACCACAGAGTTTATTTTATTGTTAAACCAATTTTAGCAAACTCTGTAATGACTAAAAGGGAAAGTAGAAAAGAAAGTATTCTTAACTCAATAATATTTTTGTAGTAGCACACCGAACTGTTTAATTCAAGAATATTTTTTTGGAAGAGAAGTGGAAGGTTCCATGTGACTGTTGTCATGTGATTACATTTTCCTTTGGACTGGGTCATGGCTATTATATTGTATATTGATGCATGAAGTTGCAATAAATTTAAGGTGTATTGCTTCTGGGCTTCGTACGTGCTGTGAATCCAGTATCTTTTTTCCACCCACTTGTGTCTCAGGTATGAGAGCATTAATGGTAATAGGTGACTTATGAATGAGGAGGTTGTGTTACAAATGTATTCACTCAGACGATGCTACTGATGAAATAACTATCCAAAGGAACTGTCTCCATGGATGACAGAAGTAGTGCAATCTACGATGGTGTCTTTTCCACCTGGTGACCGTATCATGTTTATTATTCATGGAAACATTTGGGAAATGAAATAGAAATCAAATCAAATATATCAAGATAAAAACTCTGTTTGCAGCTGTGAGAAAGAAGTAGCTACAGCTTAGTAATACATGGCAAAGCCATTTTAAGTGAAGGAAAGACAGAAGATAGAGGCCTATAATGAAAATGGAGCTGATGACAATGGATTTCCTGTTGACAAGGAAAAAGGGAAGAGCATTGAGAAGCAATGAAGTTGTGGTTGGGCATGTCATTGGGAAAAGAAGTCATGGTAAAGCCTTTGAAAAGTATCAGATTGTTAAAACAGGTAAGACTGACTGATGTATGCAGTTTTTTCATGGGTAAATACAACCAGGACAAAGATATCATTTGGCCTCTTATTTGGGACTGTACAGACACAGCTGTATCGTGCCAATTATTGTAGCTAGCTACCTAATAAAATAGACTGCCATGGCTTAGTGATTAAGACGCTGAACTTCATGACTGGAAGGTCAACAGGTCAGCAGGTCAAGACCCAAGTGCTGCATGATGGAGTAAGCTTCCATCTCTGTCTCAGCTCCTGCCAACCTAGCAGTTCAAATGCAAGAAATTGCAAGTAGATAAATAGATATCACTTTGGTGGGAAGGTACATAGCACATAGCCGTCAAGCACGGCTCCTGAAAATACAGGAACTGCTCCGGCCTGGGTGCGCATGCACCACAACAACTCATCTGCACATGCACAGAACATCTCTGTGCATGCACAGAGCCCATTTGCGATGGGCATGCATGTGCAGTAACCCTTTCCCCGCTGTTCACATATGAGATGATGGCGGGAAAGGGGAGGAATGATTGGAGAAATACGGGAAATGCCGGCCAATCCGGGATACTTGACAGGTATGGAATAGCATTCTGTGCACTCTGTTGTCTAGTTATACTTGCCACATGTCCACTGAGATGTCTGCAGATGCAGACAGCACTGGCTCTTAGGATATAAACAGAGATGAGCAATGAACCCTAGAGTCAGATACAACTGTTGTTGTTTTTTAGTAAGGGTGACTTTTACCTTTATCTTACCCAGTGGTGGGATTCCATTTTTTTACTATCTACTCTGTGCGTGTGTTATGGTGGGCATAGCCAGGGGAAAAGCCCGATGTTGCACCCAAACCAGGGCTACTTTATTTCAAAACTTGGATGGGTGAGACCAGCCAGAATTTCTGCTACCGGTTCTGGCGAACTGGGACGAACCTGCTGAATCCCATCACTGATCTTACCCAAAAAAACAGCATCTGTGGAGAAATAGGAAAACCTCTATGTGAAAATGGCAATGGGAGCTGTGTTATGCTAGACAAACATGGAGAAAGGTTTGTTTATCTGAAAAGATGAAATTACATGATTGTTATGTATGTTAACTGTGTTTTCTGACAGGAGCGGAATGTATCTTTTCTCATGTATCTATTCTTATGCAAATAAGTGGATCGAAAATGTGGACACTCTGTTAGCCAATGGGCTTGTTGTATTATTGTTACTGTTACTGTTTATAATGTATATAAGTCTAAGTTTTGCCCCATCCAAACTGTGTTTTAACCCCACTAATAAAGAGCTGAATTTCACTACTTCACTCATCTGTGTCTTCATTCCCTGAACACCAAACTGGCGATGAAGGTGGGATGGTGTCCCCACATGGCAGCAACATCGGGCCATTTGACCCAGCACATCCAGAGAAATGGGCAACATATGAACACCGATTCCGCCACGCAATGGCCTCGCAGAAGATCACTGGTGAAGACCAGGAGTGCTCCTGTTTCCTCGCTCAGTGCAGTTCTGAGACGCTTGAGCTGGCAACCCACCTTGTTCTCCCAAGGGACGTGGATGTGGTGCCGCTCGCAGAAATCATGTCCACACTGAGGAAACACCTGCAGCCAGAGGTCTCGATCTTCCCGGCCAGGGTGGCCTTCCAAAGAAGGGAGCAGTGACCTGGGGAGTCCATTGCAGACTACGCTGCCGCTCTGCGCACTGCTGCCGGCCCGTGCAAGTGGGACAATATCGAAGAAGCACTCCGGGACCATTTGCTGGCTGGCATGAGGGACGAAGATGCTCAATGTCGCCTCATGATCAGGAAGATGCTAACTTTCAAGGCTGTCCTAGAAGAGGCGGTAGCATCTGAGGCCGCACGGTCTGGCATCAAGCTTTTCTGGCATTGCCACTCCACCAATAGTGCCACCGACTTAGCTGTGCAAGCTCAGCAAAATTCATCTTCATCCTCCTCAGCATTGCCTGGTTCCACCTCTTCATCGGAGTCGAGTGACGCAGAGGGAGAAGTCCGAGCAGCCCGATGAAAGCACCGAGAGCACCGTGACTATCGGGAGAAGAAATTCATTTGCAAGTGATGGCTGTGGAGCCCGGCATGACCACAGGAAGTGCCCCTTCCGCACTGCAGAATGCCACAACTACGGGCAACGAGGGCACATTGCTAAAGTATGCCAACAGCGAAAGCAAAGAACTCCAGCACCTGAGTCCAAGAAGAGTCATCACCACAAAACGTCCATCGCCAAAGTGTCACCAGAACCTGAGTCGTGCCAAGTGGGCATCGTCAGCAAGCGTTTCTTCACAGACCTGAGCCTGCAGGACGTCCCCTTCAAGATGGAGGTGGATTCAGGTACTACCTTTTCCATAATCCCACAGCAGGAGTTTTTGAGAATTCCCCCTGCCTCTCGGCCCAAGCTCAAATCTTTTGAAACATCCCTCCAGGATGTGCAAGGTTGCCAGATTCCGGTCCTGGAGGTGGGAAATTTCTTGGTCAAATTCAAAAACATTTGTATCTCATTGACATTGGTTGTAGTTAAGCAGGACACTAACCCAATGGTTTAGGCCCCTGGGAATCTGGCTTTCTGGCATTCACGCAATAGGCGCAGACCCAATCCTGGACGTTTGTGCTGCACATCATGAGGTGTTCAAAATGGGTTTAGGGTTATACAAAGGACCCCCTGTGGACTTTGAGCTTGACCCAACCATCCGGCCCATCCAGATGAAGCCACGCCGGGTACCCTTTGCTTTAAATGAGAAGATAGAAGCCGAGCTGGACAAACTGGTGGGGCAGGGCATCCTAGTGCCAGTGGACTCCACAGAGTGGGTGACACCAACAGTGACTGCTTTGAAAAGTAATGGGGAGGTCAGGATATGCGCTGACTACAAGTGTACCATCAATAAAGCTATTCGCCCGAACGCATATCCTGTGCCCGTGGTAAGCCACCTTCTTGCCTCCTTGCATGGAGGAAATTGCTTCGCAAAACTTGACTTTGCCCATGCTTACCAACAATTGACTGTGTCTCCTGCAGCCATAGCCCAGACCATAGTAACGCATGGGGGGCATTTAAGGTAACTAGACTACAATTTGGGGTGAATGCGGCCCCCGGAATATTTCAATCTCTTGTAGAACGTATTTTAAAAGTTTTGCCCGGTGTCCTGCCATATTTTGACGATGTCCTGATCACCGCTAAGGACACCATCGAACTAGCAGCCAGGCTTGATCAAGTCTTCTAATGTTTCGAGAGGGCCAGTCTACATCTCAGAAGAGACAAATGTGTGTTTTTGGCACAGAAAGTGGAGGTCCTGGGGTACCGAATTACACCCCAAGGGATCATGCCCTCTGACTCCAAGGTGGCGGCCATGCGAAATGCACCCAGGCCAAAATGTAAAGCCAAATTGCAATCATTTCTAGGATTGTTAAACTTCTATCACACTTTCCTCCAAGCATTTTCTGCAAGCATTAGGAACTGTCAGTGGAACGACGTTGCCTTCTATGGGGCCAGCAGATTGTCATTCTTGTCACTCTCAGGAAAAAGGTTTTACATCTACTTCACACAAGTCACCTGGGAATTGTTCGTTCCAAAGCACTTGCCCGTAGCTACTTTTGGTGGCCTCAACTGGACCAAGACATAGAACAAATAGTCAGCACTTGTGCCAGTTGTCAATCCTCTCACCCAGAGCAATACCACCTTCCCTCTCAGGAATGGGATTCTGCTCGGGGCCCGAGGTCCAGGTTGCACATAGATTTTGCAGGTCCATTTAGGGGTGCCCTATTTTTGTTGGTTGAGGATTCATCCTCTAAGTGGCTGGAAGTGATTAGGGTGCCTAATACCACTTCAGCCTCCATGATAATGCACCTAAGAAGGCTGTTTGCAGCATTTGGACTTCCAGATGTGCTGGTGTCCGACAACGCATCCACGTTCACATCTGCAGAATTCCAATCCTTCATGGAAAGGAATGCAATTAGGCATATCACTGCCACCCCATTCCACCCAGCCACCAATGGCCAGGTAGAGCAGCAGGTGCGCACAATTAAAGATGTGCTTCGGCGTATGGGTGAAGGGGATTTGGAGATCCAGTTATGCCAGTTTCTTTTCACATATAGGCTCACCCCCCTTGCCTCAGGACTGTCCCCTGCTGAATTGCTCCAGAGAAGGAAACTGTCATCCTTGCTGGACAGATTGGATCCCTCTAGGGTGGAGGACAAAGGCACAAATATAGCAATCCATCACCAGAAGGGTTTCTCTTCAGGAGACCCTGTACATTGCCGCAATTATGCAGCTGGTGGCCCTATGTGGGTGCCTGGGTTTGTGATTGATCAAACTGATCCTGTTTCTTACAGAATCGAAACAGCCACTGGTCTGATCTGGAGGAGGCACGCGGATCAATTGAGACCCAGAGTACTGGACCCACAAGACAAATACAGACACTCAACGCTAGGGTTGGCCCCCACCCGTTAAACCCAGGGGGGAGAGGTAATAGTCATCAGCCAGCCAACATTGACCCAGAAGTGATTTCTAGGAACCGATTTCAAGGGGAATTTGTAGAATGCTCCCCTATTCTGGCCAGGTGTACCCCTACACTTTCCTAGCCTAGCACTCTGGATTCCTTTATTGATGATGACCAATTTTGTTTGGAGTCGCCCTCCACTCTTAGTACACACAGGAGGGACCCTGAGTTGTCTTATTCATCCACAGAATTAGATTTTGGTTTTGAGTGATTCCCTGCTCCTCCATCTGACAAACGGGACTTTAATTTGGGTTTACAATCCTCCCCCTCTAGTCAATCCCTCACTCCAGTCGGGTCGCCCATCCTATGAGCCCCTGAGCTGGCTTAGCCAAGCGTCTGACCCAGAAAAGAAACTAGACCGCCATCCTGGTTAAAGGATTTTGTTTTTACCTAGGGGGGAAGAATGTTATGTATGTTAACTGTGTTTTCTGACAGGAGCGGAATGTATCTTTTCTCATGTATCTATTCTTATACAAATAAGTGGATCAAAAATGTGCACACTCTGTTAGCCAATGGCTTGTTGTATTATTGTTACTGTTACTGTTTATAGGAGCGGAATGTATCTTTTCTGATGTATCTATTCTTATGCAAATAAGTGGATCGAAAATGTGCACACTCTGTTAGCCAATGGGCTTGTTGTACTATTGTTGCTGTTACTGTTTATAGTGTATATAAGTCTGAGTTTTGTCCCATCCAAACTGTGTTCTAACCCCACTAATAAAGAGCTAAATTGCACTACTTCACTCGCCTGCTTCTTCATTCCCTAAACACCAAAAAGATAATAAATCATGCTTGAGTCTTTGCATAGAAAAAAATGCAAAATTAATAATAATTACAAATTAGTTGTCATGCCACAAGACAGTGCATACTGCTCGGAAGTATGTTAATAAACATTCAATCTGACAGTTCCCAATGCAAAAAAACTTTAACAATAACAGGTGTGATCACCAGTTGTGTTCTTCCTCTAACAAAAGCAGATTCCTCTGAGAGCAGAAAGGTGGAGGGGAGAAATTAAAATAGATTTCCAAATGGAAGGCAAGGAACTGCAGTGGAAAGAGTCAATTCTGAAAGCACCTTGTCCACCTGTCTGAAGAGCATTCCATTATATAAGGAGGGGAGGATACAATCTAATATCTTTTAAATATAAGCTTAGGGATGCATTATAGGTACATTGAAAAGCGAGATACTTGGAGGTGCAGAACAATGAAGTAAGTAATATGCAAAGGTGCATATTGTACAAAGTAAAGAGAGAAATAAATGTGGGTTGCACTACTACTACGCCTAACTTCTAAGTCCAACTACTAACTTGCCTGTGGCCTTTTAACCATACATAATGCTTGTTAATGCTATTTTAATAGACTTCTAGCCATATGATAAACAAAGGGTACCATACCTCCAGAATATATAGCTGGTGGGTTTATTTGACCTCATATGGTGCAATTCAAGGTGCTGGTTTTGACCTTTAAAGCCCTATATGGTAGTGGGCCAGGTTACCTCAGAGACCGCATCGCTCTAAGGACGTCTGTCCGTCCAACCAGAGTGGACCGGAGGGGCTCTCTAATTGTGCCATCAGCCAGTGGGGCTTGCCTCTCTGGCACAAGAAGGAGGGCCTTCTCTGTGTCCGCACCGGCCCTTTGGAACCTCCTGCCAGTAGAACTGTGCCTCCAGATGGAGTTGCTGCCCTTTAGGAAAGAACTAACAACCTGACTGATGGGCCAAGTTTGGGGTGCAGGTAGAGGGGTGGCTTCCGTTGGGTGGTTGATATAGATGAGTATGCCTTCCCCCATGGTTCCATCGGTATCTGCACCCCTTATTAGGGGGTAGGTTTTTAATTCTGTATGTTTTTATCTGTTTTTATCTGTATTATCTATGATTGTGAACTGCCCAGAGTCGGCCTTGGTCGAGTGGGCGGTATAGAAATTTAACAAAATAAATAAATAAAATAAATAAATATGTTTCTAATTGTATTTTTTTCTTAATGATATACTAGTTGTAAAAGAAATTTGCTCTGTAAGAAGAATCCTCTTTCTGTCTGTCTATTACCTTTTCATAGTCAGGTAACATGTTGTGTCTGATCAATGCCATGCAAAAGGTCAATATCATTTTGGGAGTTATGCATCTAGTCTGTTTTCCTGTTTTAGCAATCAAATCTTATATTGTTAATAGCATTGTTATTATGTGCCATCAAGTCACATATGACTGGTGGTAACCCTAGTAGAGTATTTGAGATACTTAAAGAATTATTTTTCCTTTGTCTAGTCCCCTGCCATGAATTGCCATGGCTGGTTGGGCATTTGAAACCAAGTGTACTGAATCCTAGTTCATCACTCTGTCCACTACACCACACTTGTTCTCAGTAAGGTTGAGGGTTCTAATTTTTCAACATGCATATGATGGTAGAGAAAAATCATCCTTCCAGGTGATTTTCTTACAAACACGCATCCTTTTAGCTATCGCAGCTGGGCTGAAAGAAGAGATCAATGACAACAGAGTATGTTGATGATCGTATAGAGAAAGAAGATATACCTGTACATTCATTACCCTTTATCTGTATTCAACTTGTGTTATTAAAGTAGCCATTGACTCAGCACCACCTCCACTTTAATTGTGGATAGGGCTGATACCTGAGGTAATATTGCTGTCCTATTGTTTGGTTATCCCTTAGATTCCGATATATCAGTGGCGGTGGTAGCTGCTACTCGTATCCAAGTATACATTTTTTTTCCCTGGAAATCATTTTCACAATAGAATAATGACAAACAGGAAAAATGCCATTGGCGTGAATTTATTTAAGATGGATCCCAGCTTGCCATGAAGTGACACACACACACTGTGATCACCGAACCATCTCCTGTGGCTCGTATGTAATAAGACATGCAGGATTTAACTCTGAGACTCTATTGGACTGCCGCAGCCTTAAGGATATTAACAAGGTGTGCCTTCACAGCCAAACCAATGAACCAAACCAATCATGAACCTTTATATATATATAAAGAGAGAGAGAGAGAGAGTAGAACCCCATATAGCGATTTTAATCCATTCCACGGAGCTGATTACTATGCGGTTTTCATCATTGTATGATTGTTCCTATAGGAAAATCCGTACAACCATTTTCCCTATGGGGGAAAATATATATATATATATATATATATATATATATATATATATATATATATATATATATATATATATATATATATATATATATATATATATATATATATATATATATATATATATATATATATATATATATATATATATATATATATAATGATCTGTGACTCAGTGATATCTACTATGACATTAATTCTAATGAGGAAAATACTGATAATGAGACCCATCACTGAAATAGAATTTTCTAATTAAAATAAAACAGAAAAAGCTATAAGGATATTTTTTAGATACACAATTAACAATACTAATGGTAGTGTTGAAATATGAGTATACTATTGAGGTCAAGAATGGTAATAATAATTATGCAGTTCTATGTAACACATTTCTTATTGCATAATTTTGGTTAAACACATGCAGTATATTAACAGCATATAACCCAAAGCAATGCAGTTCTAAGGAAAGCCTCTGGTTTCTATTCTGAAGCTAAGATCTTCCAGTTATGTGCTGTTTGTTTCTTTTCTAAAGAATAATAGCTGCAACATGTCATATGATTTCTGTGCAATATATATACTGCTGCCAAAAATAACATTGCAAATGTATAAGCCTGTGGAAAAGTAATCAGACAAAACATGGGAATTGACTAGTAGAAAAGGTCAAGATATCAATAAACCTAATCTGCCATAAAAGCCAACAAACAGCTGTTTCAGTGGCAGATATCTCATAAAACAGATGTTTACAATGGTTTTACAATTCACTTGGCATTTAAGATCCTTGGCAATGTTTACCATCCTACTCAAGAAACCTGCAAATTTTACAGCTCAGATTCACTCCTTCCTTGTGAAGTTTTTCAAATTTTTTGCTAAAAATAATAAAGTAGATTTCATAAACTTGTTTGGAGCACCCCTGTGCTAAAAGTGTGATTGTTTGAAGAGAAAATATGATTAACTAGCATGCAGAAATCATAAATGACCCTCTCTTCTCTTGTCTCATAATGCTAAGTTGTAAGTCATAGCGCTCTATAATGGAATATGACTGCCCCTATTTTAGGATTTTTTGGGATGGAAACTCATTCACTGGGTCACACCCAGCAGAGATGGGTGATTTTAAAAAATACAACAATTTACCTTATTTTTGCCTCCAAATACAAAGAAATGTGTAGATTTTTGTAAAAATTCATAAACAAAATTCAAGATTCTCCTACATCTGAAGTCACCAAGCTTATTAAATGCACAACTGTTCCTCATATGCAAAGAATCATATTGCTTTATCCAAGTTCAGTAGGTGTACCACCATGTTACCTGCCTCCTAGCTTTTAAAGATAAGTCAATAAGGAGAAAAGTGGTCGCAGCCCTAGGTCAACATAGTTAAATACCTAGGGATTGGAACCCAGAGTTTAAGAATTAAACACTCAAAGCCCCGATAATAGTGTTAACTTTCACTGCATACCTGTATTTTAGAATACTGGTGGACTGACTTCTGATATATAATAGCTCTACTGTATTGTTCCTTCAGTACAAAAAAGCGGATTGTTAATACTAATGAATAGAATGACTCGGATCACATTCTCAGCTTACAAATTAGTTTTTCAGACCAATCATGAACCAAACTTACAGCAACATCATGCAAAAGTCAGGTGATGATTTTCTCAGATTTTCCCCATTTGAGTAGATTCTTCAGGTTCATGTGAGGATGTACTTTCTTCAATTTAGGTGTGTAAAATATTTTTGCTGTTGCTCTTTTTAAATTATTGCAAGTTGGAATCTCTTGCTTATTGCTGCAAATGTACCAGTGATCAACCAGTTGACCTTGACCCACCCTCTCTGACCCTTGAATTAAAATGTGAAAATCTCATGGCTCATTTAATTATCAAGCATGCAATACCTTCTAGATTTTTCCCCTGCTGGTTGCCATGTAACCATACTAGAACACAATGTTGCATATGCAATTCACTAGCTGTTATCAGTTGTCGGTTGGTATTCTTTGGAGACCTGTGTTTATGCTTAAGGTATATGTAGTTGAACACATAAAGTATAAATAGATTTGTCATGATGTGATCCACACACTAAAGATCTTGACTATTCAACAACCTCTAAGCAAAGGCATTGTGCAATCTGTAGCCTTCCTTTTAGTGTGGCAAAGTCACCCTCTTCTTCTTGAGGGAGGAGAAGAAGCAATGAACCAGTTAGCTATACATCTGGACAACTACAGCAGATAGAGAGCTGCCCTATGGTAACACGCCACTGGATGACTTCCGGTGGCGTGGCTTTGCCTCCCTCCCCCGGGTGAGGCAGAAGTTAGGCATGCCCGGGGGTGTGCCAAGCTGGGAGAGGGGAGGAGCTTTCCCAATTATGTGCTTGTCCTCCCCGATTTTAATGGGCTGTCCTTTTGGAGAGTTCCCTGGTCTTTGGATGCCCAATTCTAGTTCCACTCTGACGCTTCAGGTGCCTTGGGGTATGGGATTTATTTTACCGGCTGCTGGAGTTGTGGCTCATGGCCGGCACACTGGGAACGTTTGAGTATACTCTGGGACCTTACGTTCATGGAATTTTTCCCAATCTTAGGGGCACTATTGCTTTGGGCAGAGGTTTGGGCCAATTCATCGGTGCTGGTGTGGTGTGACAACCTGGCTGTGGTTTACATTGTGAACACCATGAACTCCAGATCCCTCCGGGTAATGCGACTGGTGCAGGCATTTGTCTTATGTTGCCTGCAGTTTAACATCTTGTTCTGGGCATGGCATGTGCCAGGCCTGGATAATTCTATCGCTGATACCCTGTCCCACCAACATATGGCTCGGTTCAGGCAGCTGGCGCCGGGGGCGAGGGACCTGCCCGACATCCTATCAGACAACATTTGGGGCCTTGGTGGGTAGAGGTCAACAGGGCCATTAGGTTGTCGCTTGCTTCCAGGACATGGAGTCTTTATGCCACAGCCACTAGCGAGTTTCTGCATTTCTGTTTCGAAGCAGGCTTGTAGGAGGAATGGCCCATCCCAGTTACACATGCACTGCAATTTATTCTCATGCTGCAGGCTAGGGGGTTGGCGCCCAGGACGATCAGGGGCCTCTTATCAGCTCTAACGTTTCAGGCCTGTGTGTCAGGGTTCCAGACACATTGAATGGTTTTAGGATCAGGAAGGTGCTGGAAGGGTGGTCACAGGAGTGCGGCCACCTTCCAGACACCAGGGTGCCCATTTCACCGGGCATGCTTTTACGCCTCTCGCAGATGTGGGCACACATCTGTAATTCATCCTATGAGGTGGGCCTGTTCTGGGCAGCCTCTTTGACTGCCTTTTTCAGTGCCCTATGGATAAGTGAGTTGGTCTGGCAGGGCTCTGCAGGTAACAGATGTTACAGAGCAAGGGGGCATGGTTTTACTTCACATTAGGTCATCTAAGACCGACCAGGGGGCCTCAGGGGGGCGAGCTTACCTTGGGCCCATGCTCCTGCCGGGATTTGTGCCCAGTTAATGCCTTGTCTGCCTACATGTGTGAGCATGGGGGGGGGTGGGGGTCAGGGGCCTCTGTTCTAGCATGTGGATGGCACACCGCTGACCAAGTATCAGTTCTGGACTGTTACCAGTTCTGCCCTGGAGAGGGTGGGCCTGACAGGTGTTTTCTTTGGTACACACTCTTTCCATATTGGGGCGGCCTCCACAGCCGCTGCCCTTGGCTATTTGCCTGTGGACATTCAGAGAATGGGGTGCTGGGGCTCGAGTAAGTACAAGTTGTATATTCGCTCCCTCTAGTAGAAGCTGCTGCCCTCACAATTTTCTCTTTTGTTGCAGGGTACACCTGGGGAGACCGGTAGGCTCACGTCCTGTTGGTGGGCCATAGTTACCTCTACCGGGTGGCCCGCCATGCTGCAGGCCTTCCTGGGGGTACCGACCTGGGGCTGGGCTCAGCAGCCGAGTTGGAGTGGAGGGGCATGACTTGGGGCGAGTTCCTTTCCTGTTTGTCTCCAGTTTTTACAGGTTTACCCCCAGATGCTATGTTGATTCATCTGGGTGGGAATGATTTGGGCAGGCTCAAAGGGGTGGCTGTCAGTTTGGCCATCCAGCGAGACCTGCCGGAAGTTAAGGACCGTTGGCTGGAGGTGCGCATTGTTTGGTCCAATGTCATTCTGCACAGGCGGTGGCATGCCAACTGTGACCCCCGCCTCATTGACAAGGCCAGGAAAGATTTGAACAAGGCAGTGGCCGGGTTCTTGGGCACAGGAGTTGGCACGGTGGTGGAGCACCCGGAAATCTGGGTGGAACGTGATGACTTATACTGTGCAGATGGCGTTCACCTTTCCCCATTGTGCCTGGACATGTTCTTGACCAGCCTGCGGAGGGGCATCCAGGCCGAATTGGTCGGTCTGGTGGGGGCAAGCATTGTATTTGGATAACCCCTTGCTGTGGTGGGTAGCACGTAGTTAAATGAGAGGTGAAGGCCTAATATTATTCGGAGTGACCTTGGGCGTGTCTGTTGGCCGGAAGCTGGAAAACCTTTGGCTTCCACTTCCGGGTGAAGGGCATGCTCATGGGTTGAGGGAAGTGCTGTCAGACTACAGCCTTGAGGCTTGAGAACAGCACTTACCATTATACCTGAATGGTGAACCGGGATGGGGACTGTTAAAGAACAGGACGATCCTGGTAAGCCGGTATTTACCTGGATGTGAGTTGAGCAGGTAAAGTGATCACCTTGGCTCCATCACTTGGAATCGCGCTACTCAGCCCCTGCTGCAGGCAAACAGTTAGCTTGAAGTTTACTTTAATAAAGTGGCCCTGAGTTTAAATCCAGCACTGTGTCTGTCTCGTTATTCCAGGGGTTGGGGGGCAAGGTCATATTGCTCTAGTGCAGTGATGGTTAATCTTTTAGAGACCAAGTGCCCAAACTCAACAGGCTGCCATCTGTGCCACAGAGGGTCAGGGTGAACTCTGTGCTGGAAGGAGGGAGGAAATGCTCCCATTGAGCTGTTGGGCAGGGGGGCAGGACAAACTATGTGCTGGGGCGACAGTGCATGTGCCAACAGAGAGGGGTCTGAATGGCCCCTCTGGCATGTGTGCCATAGGTTTATCACTGCTGCTCTAGGAACTCCTAGAGAGCATCCTTATAGCAAATTAGGTGGAGGCCAGCTGGCCAGCTGCAGACTGTGTGCAGATCATTTTGTTCATTGTTTCTTACTAACCCTCTGTATAAAATATAAGGAAGAGAAAGGAACAAGGAAAGAGTTCTTTTATTTATTTGTGTACTGAGCTACCCCAGTGAGCAAGGTCACCATACAGCGGCACTACACAGAGAGTCTATTCAAGGAGAGTCCAAATAGCAAAGTCCAAAGAGCAAGCTGAGGTCTGGTTACTAGTAGTTCAACCAAGCGTCTAGTCCAAAGGATGTTCAGGGGCATTGTTAGGGTTATCAGAGAAGTCAGGGTGATGGCAGAGAAGTCAGGGTCACAGCAAGCAATCTCAAGAGGTATTCAAAGTCAAACAGGGCATGGTCTTTGCACAGAAGAATTGTACCAACACTTGAATGCTGAAACAAACTTGCTTAAGAGTCTCCCAGTGAATGGGTATCAGCTGGGAGCTGTCTCTGGTAATGAGCTCTAGCTTACTTGCATCTCCTGGCTGGCGGGCAGGTGTGGGGGTGCCGATGGAGGGGTGACCCCCACCTTCTGGCTGGTTTAGCAGTTGAGAATTCTCTCTCTTTTTATGTGTGCAGGTGGGGTTTTAATGGGGGTTTATGTGTTTTTAATGGGGTTTTATGCGTTTTAGTGGTTTTGTCTATGTCTGTCTTTGTAAGCCGCCCAGAGTTGTTGTCGAGTTGGGTGGCGATAGAAGTACGAAAAATAACTAAATAAATAAATAAATAAATAAATAAATAATGAATGAATTTTAATTCATATCCCGCACTTTCTCTGCCGAAGCTGACTCAAGGCGGCAATTACAACATGTCCACAACATACAGTATAATAATACAATAATAAAAGAGCACAAAAATATATTCAGTAAATAATCAATACTCAATAATAAACATAAAATTAATCACAATATAAATATTATATTAAAGCTACAATAGCAATAACAGTAACCCAGTACAAACAGGAATTCGGAGTCCAGGTCACGCTCCCTGAAAAGTCCAGAACTCAACGCTGCAAACGGAACCAACGGTCAATGTCCATGAGACCAAAGTGTCCCCAAGAGGCACAATGGCATCCCTTCTAAGGTCCTCTGAGTTAGCAGGGCTAGCGAGGGCCCTGGGAAGAGGCAGCGCAGCAGCGGTGGTAGGGCTCCAGTGGCGTCTCCTTTTGAGCCCTCTGGGCTGGCAGGGCTTGGAGGGTGGGGAGACACACCTGCCTCTCATTCCCAGGCTGAGTAGCGAGGACCCTGGGAAGAGGCAATGCGGCGGCGGTGGCAGGGCTCCGGCATCGTCTCCTTTTGAGCCCTCTTGGCAGGCACGGCTCAGAGGGCGGGTAGACACACCTGCCTCACATTCCCAGGCCAAGTAACGAGGGCCCCAGGAAGAGGCAACGCAGCAGTGGCAGCGGTGGGGCTCCAGCGGCATCTTCTTTTAAGCCCTCCGGCGGGCACAGCTCAGAGGGTGGGGAGACGCACCTGCCTCCCATTCCCAGGCCAAGTAGTGAGGGCCCTGGGAAGAGGCAATGCGGGCAAATCTCAGCTGCAGCTCTTTTCTGCACCTTTCCCTGGCTAAGGGCTGATCACTGTCAGAGTCAGACTTCTGGTCTGACAGGTCATCTGCCTGGAGAAACAGAGTTGGGTCAGAAACAGACGGAGATTCCTGGTTCAGGACATTCTTAGGTTCGAGTGCAGGCAGAGCTGGGCTGGACATTTTTATTTATTTTTATTTTATATTCATATTTATATAGCCCTCCTTTCCTGAAGGGCAGCAACTCCATCTGCAACCGTAGCTCTACTGGACATAGAAAGTACCTCATGGTCCAGGTCATCTTCAGACTCTAACGAGGACTGGATCACAACAATTTGGTTTTTTTATTATTCATTGCATTTATATGCCACCCTTCTGGGTGGTCTACCCACTCTGGGCAGTGGGTTAAGGGATACAACATTTAAAAGGTGCAACAGTAAAAATCAAAAGTTTATTTCACTCTGAAACAAATTAGAAGTTCAAAGAGTCTTCTCAAGGAACTTGAGATGGTGGAGTTCAGAAAAAGTTTGTGGCAAGAGAATAATTATTAATGTTTTAGTGATGAAATGACTTTGAAGGCTGCAAGATTTACCTCATTTGCTGTTATTTATGAGTACCCTCTAACAGGAAACTCTTGAAAGGGTTGCCATAAATCATAATTGACTTGATGGAACATTACAGGCACCTTAAAAACAAGACTGAGTATTTGTCCCTCTGTGATTGAGTTCTCACTGTTCATTTTAGTATTTTATTTTTTAAAACTGCACAACATAAACCTAATTGCAAATATGCCATGTCTTTTTCACAAGTATGCAGTACATTATGTTTAGTTGGCAACTTTTTTGTTTGTTTGCCTAAGCTTGTCTGTGCACATTTTTCTGGTGATACACAATCATATACTTTGAAGGTCATTTCCCAGGCTTCTCTAGTTCTGCCCAGGGAATTAAGAACTCAAAGAAACTACTTTACACCTTAAAAGCAAAAGCCCCTATTTTAATTCATTACGCAAATAAGTATTGATACTTAGTATTTATATAATGAACACTTGGAAAGTAAAAGTAGGTTCTTTGTTGCAATTTTTTAAAATGAGGCTTTCTATCATCCTTTGTCGGTACCTGCCAGAAAATCCCCAAAGTGTAGGATATGCATTCCATGTTGACAGCCTCTGAGTCACCTTCCCATTAACACAAAACTGAATCAACTAGCTAACTCAGATTATATTTGTTACTGTTCATCTTTGATCTCAACCGGTGCAGAAAGTCATAAAAATAACTATTTTAAAATCCTCTTGGATGTTCATTTCTGTTTCATTTGTCACAGGAACTGTGAGCAACATCACTGCCTTAGTATACTGTATAACACTTAGCTGTCAAAGCAGGTGGCGCTACCTTGGGTCTTGCTGTAAAAGGAAAAAAAATTAAGAAGAAAACTTAACACCCAGGCAAACTTTTGCAGCCTATATAACAGTGTAATGCACAGCTGCTATTTTTGTATATCCTGGTGTAAACTCATGCTGAGCCATGTACTTCCTTCTCACTATAACAAATAATAATAGATACACATTTGCAATAGTGGAGGACAATATACTGCTGCTATTGCAGGGAGAAGTTGAGAAAGCTGTTTTAAACCATGTTTTATTATTGTCAAAATATGTTATATGCAGAGGGAATCTCATGCTATTCTCTCAGTCCTCTGGATAGAGAATGCACTTCTGCCCATTTCAACCCTCCTTTTGGTGCAAAATAATTGTGGTTGAATGGTTTTCCTGTACACATGCTATTCAGACACTTCTGGCCTCTCCTGGTCCCTAACTAGCAGTCAAGAGAGCTTACTTCATTATACATCTTTTTAAAAAAAACATAAAGTATTAAATTGCTCTCCAAGTTCCATGTAACTTTCTGGAATGCCCATAGGAGGATATCACCTTATAAAGTCCTCTCATTTGTATTCTAGGAAATGTGCTGTTAATGACTGTTAAGAGCTCTTCCTTCCAAGTCAATTGGAAGCAAGCTGGCACTGATTCTTGCAGCTGCAGAATCAAAGTTTTCCAAAAGCTACAGATGCCACAAGAAAGGGGTGCCTGGCTCGAGCACTGAGTGGAACCACTATTTGTGTCTGTGTTGCTATTCCTATGTGTGGAACAGGTTGATCATGCCATCTGATCCACAGGTTTAAGGAGGAATGAAATTGTAGCCTAAATATAATATATATTGGAACTGATGAAATAGTTCTGAGCAAGAGGCAGAGAGACAGAATGAAAATGTAGTTATTTAAGAAAAATCAGTAGCCTCATTTCAAATACTGGGAAAGAGTTAGGAGGACAACACAATCAATTTATGACTTCAGTGTGAGAGCAAGAGCGAGAGAGAGTGAGAGAGCGTATGAATGTGGAAGAAGGCATATTTTGATATCTAGGACAGAACAAGGCATGGAAGAAATCAGAAATGTTCTCTAGAGTGCAAACAGCAATCAAGAAAGAGAAAATCAAAGATAATCTAATGTAGCACATTCAGGGAAGATAAAATATACTTTTCATAGATCTTATGAATTGTTTGTTAAACTCTGTGCCATAGAGATATTGAAGAGTAAAAGAGAAAAGTATGGTGGCCAGGTTACTATGATAATAAGAGATCCTAGAGAAACAGAGAAACAAAGTGTGTCACTGTTGACACAAGGGCATTTCTTTGCACTTGAATTCAGGCCCTACACCTGCCCTGCTATATAGCAACAGAAGTAGCTGTCAATATTTTTATATACCATTATCCTCTATACCTTTCCCATTCCTGCAAATATGTAAACTCAAGCAGCTGGAGCTAAGTTATCTTTGTCCTATGCATCATTTTGATCTTAAAAATTTGTAAATAATGTGACACAAGCTATCACTACAATTTTTCCCCTTTAAATTGTTTGTGCTTAGCCATTTGTCTGCATTGATAGCTTACTTTAAATGTGTGCTACATTTTACACTTGAAATTCATGCTTTTTTTTCTTAGATCTCCCTGGAAATAATTCTGAAACATGGCCCATGATGGTTGTAGTCCAGCCTACTTTTATTACAGTATTTGCTGTTGATTTCATGAGTGCTTTCATTCATGAGGTTATTCAACCTATTGGACAAAAGTTGGCACAGTTGTTAATCTAACATCTGTCCATTGTGAATTTTAATGAGAAAACCTGTTTCTGTTTGGTTTCAGAATAATATATAGGCAAAGCAGAAAATGGTCTAGATTAGATCCGTTTGTTGAATCCGAGAAGCATAATTCTATATTGGGCAGAGTCTTTAAGGGGTGCTTTTACAGTCCTGTTTAGGCATGACATAAGTCCTGTCTGCCCAAAATTTGAGTTGTGAAAAAATTGGTAGTTCAAGACTTTTCTCCTACATTTCACTGACAATCATAGAGGAAGGGGAGAAGACTCAGAGAAACCAGAGAGCATCTGCAAGGACATAATCCACTTGTTACTTTTGGTAAGCAAAAACTGCAGATGCAATCTGCATTAATGGTTCATCTGTTGCAAATCTGGTTACTAGCTATGTATATATTTACAATAGAATAGTAACATCACAGCAGCAGATATCAACAACTTTTAGAGATTACTATAATAATTATATGAAATAGATATAGCTATTGAAAAAAATTGTAAATTTATTACCAATTAATCAAATTCTATAAAAACATAATCATTGATTTAAAGCCCCTATAACACTGTCAGAGATTTAAAACAACTATTAAAAACCTTAAAATAGGGAAATCACTATGATATGATAGTTTTATAAAATACTGTATGTGAAGCAGATGTTTCTGTAAACCTTTTGAAATTGTATAACTCAATAGTAAATGGTGAAAAAGAACCAGAAACCTGGAAAGTATCAAGAATAGTAACTATCTCAAAACCATGGGGAGTGGGAAGGACACTCCCCTCTGCATACAGACCAATAACATTACAGAATGAGGACAGGTAGGCATATGCCAGATGCTGTTCATAGGGGGGAGATATTATATTTTACATAATAGGAATATAAAAAGAAAAAAAGGCAATATTTTCATTGGACTCTCTAAAGCCTTTGACTGCACGGAATGGTGATGTGTGTTTAATTGATTGGGGAAGATTACCAGACCATTTATTAAAGTGTTAAAAAATATATATGAGAAAACATAGACTAAATTAATGATTAAAAAAATAGAATCTAACAATTTTTGATTACACAGAGGAACAAGAGAAAGAGTCTTTGTTGCCATTAATATTTACTTCTGCTATAGAACCACTTGTGGCATAAATAAGAGAAAATGATAACTACTGGCATAGAATATGGAAATAGATAGCATAAAATTAATTTATATGCAGATTATATACTTTTATTTTTGGGAGAAGCCAGTAAAAAGTATTGAAACAATGAAACAAATATTGGAAAATTTTAACTACTATACAGAATTTAAAATTAATTATCAAAAATCTAAGTTACGTATAAATATGCCTATAAAAGAACAAATGAAAATAATGTTTCTCTAGCTTTAAATAGTCAGGGAAATGTTAGCATAAATCAACTAGAAGAGTGATGGCAAACTTTTTAGTGACAGAGTGCCCAAATTGCAACCCCAAACCCACTTATTTATCACAAAGTGCCAACACAGCAACAGAGGAGGAAGGAAACACTCCCATTGGGCTGCTGAGCAGAGAGGCAGGGCGAACTCTGTGCTGGGGGAAAGTGGTCCCATTGGGCTGCTGGGCAGAGTGGTGGGGTGAACTCTGTGTTGGCAGAGGGGGAAAACACTCCCATTGGGCTGCTGGCCAGAGGGGTGGAGCAAACTCTGTGCTGGGGTGACTGCACAGGTGCCCACAGAGAAGGCTCCAAGTGCCACCTCTGGCACCTGTATAATAGGTTCACCAGCACTGAACTAGAATACTGTATAGGAATTATAATAATGTATTTAAATATATAAGAGAAAATTAAGAAGTGGGGTAAATTAAATTTATCATTAAAGAAAAAATAGCAATAATAAAAAGCCTACATCCTATCAAATTTTTTATTTTTGTTTCAAAATATACCCTTTCAATCAGAAATGTGAAGGAAAAAAATACAGCCAAAAAATGAAAAAAGTTTAAGGCAGGGAAGGTAAGAATGTAAAGATTTATAAACATGATAAACTAGAGGTTAGGTATAAAAGGAGGATTGGGCACATACCTGTCAACTGTGGCTCCGGCGAATCCGGGACCTGCGCAGACCGGGTCTGCACAGGTCATGTTGTACGCATGCGTGTGGAGGGCTACCCCACTTGCGTAGCCTTCTATGCAGGCAGTGTAGCCTTCTGCGCATGCGTGGAAGGGAGCTATGGAAGTGTAGAGCCCTTCCACGCATGCATGCAACACGACCTGCACAGATGGGCTGCACAGTGCCTCCTTTCCCCCGGTGCCAAATTACGGGGTTTTGGCAGCATGGGTCGGGAAATGGCGCAAATCGGCACCGAATTACGGGGTAATCCCGGCAAAATCGGGATGGTTGACAGGTATGATTGGGCATACAAAATACTATAAGGTGTAATTACATTACACGTATACATATTAAAATTGTCAAAAAGTGAGACTTTTACCACTGAATCAATGTGAATATGGTACTATTTATTTATTTATTTATTACACTTACATCCTGCCCCTCTAGGGGAAAAAATCATTCCTACTGAGGGTGGCATAAGCACATGCAAATTCTTATGTTTATGATACATCCCTCTTATGCTCTTTTTTAGAACACCCCAAATTTAAATTCCAAGATGCATATACACAATTTAAACAATGGAAGGAAGTAGGAATTTGTAGAATCAGAGACTTATTCATAGAAGGAGAACCAATTTCAGTTAGACAATTATGGAGGAAAACTACTCAAATAGTAACTAATTGGTTTCAACTAATTCAGATAAGAAAATTTGCATTTCAAATATATAATAGTTCAGGCTGTAACAGAAGTAGAATAGTATTGTATAGAATAGGATAATAAAAAGGGGAAATATTAATTGCATTAATTTCTATATGATGGGTAAAATAATTTCTTCTTACTTCTTTCTCATGCTCTGTGGTGTGTGTGTCTGTCACTACAGCATATCAGACAATGAAGCTCCTCATTGCTTCTGCAGCAATTAAGTTTTACAAGTCTGGGGTACAAACCTCACACCCAACCTTAATCTCATCTGGGCTTGGGACTGGCAATGGCGAAGTTATGGATAAAAATACTTGAACAAAAATATGAATGTCTCAAACACACAAATCAGTATGAGCTAAATCTATTACTATGAAAGTGATCCATAGGTGACATTTATGTCCTACAATATTACATAGAATTAACAGACAGATACCAGATCTCTGTTAGAGAGACTGTGGGTATAAAGGAACATTAGAGCATATGTGAAGACAGTCTAGTATGAGGCAATTAATTGGTTAGATAATATAATAAAAAAAATTCAAATGAGACCTTGCTACTGTTTTCATTGTTTACTGAAATGAAAATGTACATTGTTGGCTTTCTGGTTTGTTTGTTTTAAGCTAAAAAAAGATATGAGTAACAAGACATAGAAGAAGTGCTGCTCATTAGCAAAGCTTAATGGGTGACCTTGTGCAAGTAGTATTTTCTAGCCAATAAGCAGGAAAAGGTGACCCATGTGAAGTGGATCCATGTACCCTGCTAGTGTAGTGTACATAATGAATGGTGGCAAAATGTCATTGCTGCATGTAGACCTCTACATGTAAAGTGACCTCCAGTGGTTTACAGAGATGGGATTTTTAAGGGGAAATGAACTCTCAGTCCCAGGATTTGGTCTTGGGGGATCCCTACTGAACTATGTGACTATTAGTTTGTCTTTTCTGGAGGTTCCATCCCTAGAGTTTACTTATTAACTACTTTACTTGCTGTAGATATATTTTTTTGTACTAAGAAGAAGAGACAGAAGTGAGACAAAAATGGATAATTTACTTTCTCTGTGCTCCCTGCCTCTGGCCAGCTCCCTAGGACTAGCAATGATAAATCAGCCACTCCTCAGCTGCTAGCATCCTAGAATGAACTAGTAACAAATTCCAGTTGTCCACTGCTACTGCGATTGTGAGTTTGTGAGTTTGATCTTGATGGTGATCAAGGTTGACTCAGCCTTCCATCCTTCCAAAGTACGTAAAATGAGTTCCTGGCATGTTGGAGGCAAAATGCTAATTACCTCAACAAGTGCTTTAAGCCTTAAGTGTAATTGATATTGCTAAGTAGGTGCTGCTACTTCAGTTTCCTTCCACCTGCTTGGAACAAACAGTGTGACCAACTTACCACCTTCTAAAAATGCAAAGAATGCAGGAGAGAGGTGATACCTTTATTGGGATCACTACAAAAATGGTTGCACGAGCTTTTGAAATCAAGGTCTCTTCATCAGGAATGAAAGCTTATGGCACAGTGTTATTGTGCCAGGAGCTTTTTGTAGAAATGCATGTTGGACAGATAGCAAAAGATTTCATGGTGTTTTCATGCCCGCCCCCACAGGAAGCTGGGTGCTTGCGGTATGAAAACACCATGAAATCTTTTGCTGTTTGTCCAACATGCATGTCTACAAAGAGTGCCCTGGCACAATAATACCGTGCCATGAACTTTCATTAATAATTTTATGCTTGCTTGATGAAGAGACCTTGATCTCGAAAGCTCATGCAACCTTTTTTTATAGTGATCCCAATAAAGGTATCACCTCCCTCCTGCATTCTTTGCATTTTTAGAAGTGGTAAGTTGGTCTTACTGTTTGTTCCAGACAGATGGAAGGAAACTGAAGTAGCAGCACCTACCTTCAGACAGGCTTAACATGTCCTTGGCTTTAAGGGCTTCACATTTGCTACTATTGTTGACTGAATGTTCAATGCTGAGAGACATTCCTCATGTGTCAAGAAGCAAGACCCCATAATTGATTCTACATAAATATTATTTGTGTCAGGCTTAAATAACGACTGTTCTGTTTGGAAGAAATTGTGTCTTATGAAGAATTCTTCTGAGAAGCAGACTGATGTTTTTTGTTTGTTTTTTAAACATCCTATCAAAAATATATTGACACCATAATTTATGGATTAATTTTTTTTCCTAATTATAAATTATTGAAGTAAGTAATAAAGGCAGAACTATGCATCATACTGACAAGACTCATGTATTTCCCAAATTTATACTTTTTGGTTTACAAGACTGCAGGAGGGGGGACATAGTTGTGAGGGTAGAAAATGAAAGCACATGATGTTTAAAGTTGTACTACAGCCATTAACTGGAATGAGAAAATCTGTCAGTTTTCTGTCTTCCTGACATTTACATTTTTGAAATTTCAAGTCTGTTACACCCTAAATACTATATTATTTATCTTCATTATTTAAACTGTGCATGATGATATCTGCAAATTATTTTACATTTTTAAAAAGAAAGTAAAACACTTTCTTTTACACTTCCCTCACTCCAGTTTAAAGGTACAACAGTTCCCAGCCAAAAGAGGACCATGTAGTACCTACTGCTATGTAACTACTAAAGATAAGAAGACTCTCAAACAAAAAGAGGAGGCAAACTTAATTTCATATTTCCATGTTTAAATAGATTGAAAATGAAACTTTATCTCCTGAGCAATTATTTATTTATTTGCAAATCTTGGTAACTTATTTAAAATGAACTCAAATGAATTTCTCACTGAACTCTGCTCATTCATTCATCTATCCCTAGAAATGTTTATCCTTTAGATCCTGGGATTCAGATGGGCAAAACTGTTTAAAAACAATGGTGGAGACACGGGCAGAAATGCCAATAATTGATTATTTATTTTTGCATATATCCTTCATAATGCATGCACATTAAAAAAATTAGGTTTGGGAAACTCATGATTTCTTCTAAGTGTATAGTACTGTGTTTGCTGTTTCTATCTATCTCTTAGCCCTTCCATTCTACTTGTAAAACTGTCTTTGACTTATACCAGAGATTTTATGCAGAAACTATATTTTAACATTTCCATGTTCTGCACTTTGTTTAATGCAGATCAATATAGCCATTCTGAAAGTTACATTTTGCATTGCTCCTCAAAACAGCCACTGAAATTATGATCTCTGCATGGAATCTGCTTAGACGTAGTTGTAAGCAATAGCGGCTCCAGGAAGCAATCCTAATTGTATCTGTGCAAAGTTTACATAGCAGCACCATAATCTACCATAGGATGTTGAGTTGGCATGAAGACACTCCATGTGGTTAGGCTTCTATATAGGACAAGAAGCCTCTGAATGTTACAACCAGAGCATGGAGATGGATACTTAAAAGTAAAATTAATTTAAGAAAATTTTCACATTATAGCCCTTAATGACTGACAACAATTATAATTATTCATAAAACAATTAAATTGTTATGATGGGCTGAAGTCAGTATCTGTTAGCCTGGGTTAGATTGTGACATGATGTGTGGATAGATGACCAGATTTCTTTTACAAAAAGCAATTCTTGCTTTACCTTTTAAAAACATGCATGTGTACATACACTTGTTAGCAAAATGTGCCTTTATCCCATCACATTTGAATGTTTGTGCAGTAGGAGTAGGGTACTTTAAAAACTTTGACAAGGCTATCCAGAAGTTTCCTATAAATGACATATCTACTTTTACATATTCAAATACATGTTGGTTTTTGACAAGTCTTCTCCATAAAATGGGTATAGATAAATGGGCTGTTTTCTAAGAGCTCCTTTATGGTTGAGTACATTGGAATAGTGGACTGAAATTATTCAGGTGGCAGACAGGGACATTCTGCTGCATACAGCAATTTCACCTTTCATGTAAAAGATAGTGACTTGCAGAATATGTGAGGCTTGGCCTTTAACAAAGATCCTGACAGCTTTACTCCATTTGAGGGCAAACTATTCCCTTAACTGGCCTCTCTCTTAACTGTGAATGGGAACAGGTGAGGCAATAACAATCTCTGAGGCAAAGACTGGGGTATATATAAATATTTTGCCATTGCCGAAGGCTAGGTGGATCCACACCTGCATTGCTGGCTATGAAGAAAGGGCAAGCCAGATCCCATGAGGCTAGACAGGTTTGTTTTTATTTTGAAATGTTGCGCCTTGAATCTGTTCCATTTGACCATGAAGCTGTATGTTTGTGTATGTTAAAGTGTAACTATGCTTGGTTTTCTCACAATATACTCTTGAGTTACTCATAAATGACTGGAGCATCTTTATTTTTGGCCCTGCCTGCTCAGTAACATGGGAAGAGAGTGGGAGGAGGGTAAAGGAAATCCTGTTTTGAGTGTGTGTGTTTTTTGGCTTAGACAGGGACCCCAAGTGAGTTGTGTCCCCCCCAAAAGGGCAAAGGAGCCAGAGGGGGTAGGGGTCCAACTCTACACATGTGCCCCTGTATGATTTATGGCTATTTTTAAATCCAAGATGGACAACAAGCCTGAATTATGCCAGTTTTTTATATTCCCCAGGTGAAATAGGAACAATTAGCACAGGTTTGCAAAGGTTGCAACACCTAAAACAGAAAGTGTCCCAACAGTCATGTTCTGGCAAACCCAGATGCAGCTCAGTAAACATATTTTTTCGCTCTTTCCCTCCTCATCAATCTTTTTATTAATACAAGAGTAAAAATAATTACACAACAGCAAGAAAAACCACAAAAAACTATAAGAAGATATAAACATACTGTGTGTTCCCTTCACCCAGCAGGACAATATACATTCTTCTTTTGCCTTGTCTATTTTATGATCTCTTAAATTTATAATTTATTCTTCTTTCCAAAATGATATTTGCTCTTGGCCTGGTTTTTTCCCCCTTTATCAGTGCATATTCTAGAAACTCTCCCCATATTTGCTTAAAATTTGATTTCTTTAGAATTCCTTTTTTGATTCTTAATTCTAATGTTAATTTATTGTTTATTTCTATGTTCCACATTTCTCTGTACCATTCTTCTATCAGATTTCCATTTCTTAGCTATAACTAATCATATCACTGTTACCATGATACAGATCATGTTTTTCTTCTCTCTCTTTTTAACTTCTGAATTCCATCAGCAGGGCTACTCTAGGCAGCATGTAAATGTATTGACAGGATTTGTTCAATTTCTATGCATACTTTTCCCCAAATTTATTTTACAAAAGTATAATCCCACCATAAGTGTAGATATATTCCCAATTCTTCTTCTTCTTTTTTTTGCACCTGCTACATTTCATGTTTTGCCCAATATTTTGTCCATTTTTCCAATTGTAAGCTTTTATACCAAGGTAACTTTATTTCGTGTAGTATTCTTTCCCTCTCTTCCTTTATAGAGCACTTTGCCATACATTCCTTTACTCTTAATACCTCCTTTCCATTTAGATCCTCGTACAGCATTTTTCTTAACATATTGAAATTTACCAGAACTCATGAGTGCCCTTGTATTAAACTTTGACGGCACTCAAATAGAAATCTTTCAAAATTTAAGCCAAGAGATGGAAAAGCATGAAACCTTAACTGAAGGTCCTTCAGGAGAACAATACTAAAATACCACCGGGGATTCCCACATCATGTGAGAATACATCAATAAACATCTTAAGGATGCTGTTGTTGTGGTGGTTTGTTTGCTTGCCTGCCTGCCTGCCTGTTTAGAATTGCAAAACAGGTTTGTGAACAGTTATCCAGCAAGATATCCAGCTGTTGTCTGAGGTGCAATAAGGGCTACATCAGGTGCCATCAATTTTGGTGATGCAGGCAGGAAAATATTGCTTCTGTCAATAGTCACTCTTCCGGAAATTATGTGACGGTCAGCAGGCAGTGGCATTTGCACCACCATAAAGAACAAACACGAAAAGGTGGGAGTCATGACTGATCCCAGTGCACGGATTCTGAGCTAGACACATGATGATGATGATGCGTCTAGGCCAGACATGAAAATATCAAAATGAAGACACTTTTTAGTGAGCTGATTCTGCAGTTCCTGTCACCTTACCTATTGTGAGAAAGATTAGCTGGCAAAACAAGGTTGTCATTACCAAGGTATGCCCGATTGTGTTTCAAAAATAGTACAATCTTCATTGGTCTACTTTTTCTATCCATAGGCATGATGCATTCCTGCCTGAGAAGAGATCTTGAATCTCAAAAGCTCGCTCAATGATTTATTGTTTGAGTGATGTAATAAAGGTATCACCTTTTCCCTGCATTATTCCCTATCTAGTGTCTATATTTTTTAGACACTTTAACAGAGAAACTTGCCACAAAGCATTTCTTTTTGAACCCCCGCACTCTTTTATCCCATTCCCAGTATATATTGAAGCTGGGAATGGGATAAAAGAGAGGGAAACAGCTGTCAGAGCTGCTTCCAATTGAAACATCCAGTACTTTTTGTTGGCTGGCAAGCTGATGTTCAGTGCAAATTAATGATTTTCTTGTTTGATAGATGATCACTGCAGGAATATAGCAATTTTCTAAGGAACTAGAAAAATACACCCAACTGTCCCTAGCAATCTAGTAAACTGAAGGGGTGTGTGGAATTACACTTCACCTAGTAATTCCCAGGTCATGTTTACTTTGCTGTAATATTAGGGAATATCTGCAAAGTAAACAATGTTTTTGCTGTGGCTGTATAATCACAGCAAATTAAATATCCCAATTGTCTGAAGAAGTATCTATCTGGAGAAGGAAATAAAGTTGCTAGGATGCAGAGATCATCCAACCAGAGGGGATCCTTGGTTGTACCTTCAGCTAAAGAGGCTCGCCTCTCTGGCACGCAGAGGAGGGCCTTCTCCATGTTCACACCAACGCTCTGGAACCTCCTTCCAACAAAATTGAGGTTGCAAACAGAATTGCTGCCTTTCATGAAAGGATTGAAAACCTGGCTGGCAGGGCAGGTGTGGGGTCCTAATGGGAATATGGCCCCAGCCTGTTGGTTTATTTCCAACTAGAGCCCAACTGTCCCTCCTTTTGTGTAGTGTACTGCGGTATTCCTCCATTCCCTATTCTCTTTTTAGTCTTTTTAAGTGGGTGGGAGTGGGAGGGTGGGTTGTTGGGTGGTCGAGTTAGGGTTTTAATCTGTTTTGTTATATTTAACTGTATTTAATTTGTTTTTACCGTTGTGCGCCACCCTGAGTCGGGTTTCCCCGAGTGGGTGGCATAAAAATCTAAGAATAAAATAACTAACTAACTAACTAAATAAATAAGAACTTAAGAATAGCCTTGCTGGAGCAGGCCACAGCCCATCCAGTCCAGCATTCTGTCTCACACAGTGGCTCACCATTTGCTTCAGGGTATTATTCCCAAGCAGATGCCTTCACCTGCTTAGGATTCCCTGGAAATGGCATTGAGAGATATCCGGCCTATCTCTCCAACCCGGAGGTTGTTCTTAGGTATCCATAATTATAGCCATTGATACCCTTGTCATCCATGAACTTGTCTAATACTTTCTTGAAGCTGTCAAGACTGACAGCTGTCACCACTTCTTCTGGCAGGGAGTTCCATAGACCAGTGATCCTCTGGATGAAAAAGTACTTTCTCTTATTTGTTTGAGAACTAGCACCCAAAAGTTTCATGGAGTGTTCCCTAGTTCTAGTGTTGTGCGATAGGAAAAAGTTTTTCCTTATCTACTTTGTACACACCATGCATGATTTTATAAACTTCAATCAGGTCTTAGACGCCGTTGTTCAAGAGTGAAGAGGCCCAACCGTTGCAACCTCAGATGGTAAGAAAGGTGCTCCAATCCCGTAATCATTTTGGTTGCCCTCCTCTGGGCTTTTTTCAGCTCCATAATATCCTTCTGGAGGTATGGCAACCAGAACTGTATGCAGTATTCCAGATGGGGCCTCACCATAGATTTATAAAGAGGCAAAATGACACTTGCTGACTTATTTTCTATACCCTTCCTAATGATCCCTAACATTGAGTTTGCTTTTTTCAATGCTGAGGCACACTGGTTTGACACCTTCATTGAACTGTCCACCAGGACACCAAGTTCTCTTTCCTGGTATGTCGCAGAGAGTTCAGACCCCATCAGTTTATAAATGTAATTGGGGTTTTTTGCCCCAACGTGCATCACTCTGCACTTACTAGTGTTGAAGCTAGTAATGCAGGCCAATATAGAGGTTGTGATGGACATGGGGCAATACAGCGGGTACCGTGGGGCAGGCCATACTCAGGGAATGAGGGACTGATGGTATATGCCCCTCATTCCAGCCACCCAGTTACATCTCTAGGCCCTGAGTAGTCGATCCAGAGTGGCCCTGCCCTTAGACTGGTGCTGATGAATGCCAGGTGGGCTTGTAATAAGGCTCCCCTGATACAGGATGCCATTCCGGGGGGGGGAGGGACCTGGCATGCATCTCCGAGAACTGGCTGAGACCAGAGGATGGGGTTCCTCTGCCAGAAATGTGTCCGTCCAGATTCGATATTTGGCACCAGCCTAGGGAAGATGGTAAGGGCGGTGGCATGGCCATCTTAGCCAGGGAGTCACTGGGAGTTATCAGGGCCACCGCTCCACAAATTCTGGGTTGTGAGGCTCTGCTCCTGCAGTTGGGTCGTAAGGGTTGTTTGGGAGTCTTACTCCTGTACCTTCCTCCTTGCAGGGTAAGGGACTCCGTACCTGAGTTCCTCGAGGCCATCTCGGTGTTGGCATTGGAGTTCCCTAGGCTGATGGTTCTGGGGGACTTCAACTTGCTGTCACTGGAGACTGGCTCCAAGGTTACACAGGAGTTCATGGCTTCCATGGCAGCCATGGGCCTGACTCAGGTAATTTGGGGCCCGACCAGGAGCAGTGGTCATACACCAGATTTAATTTTCTTGTCAGAGCGGTGGCAGAGTGATCTGGGTTTACAGAATTTAGATATAACACCTGTGCCATGGTCAGATCACTATTTGGTGACTCTGGACTTCCTGGGGGCGATGCTTCACTGCAGGGTAGAGGGGCCTATTACACTGGCCCGCCCCTGGCGATTAATGGATCCTGTTGGATTCCAGAGGGAACTGGGGGATCTTCCTCTGGATCAACAACACAATTCATCTGAGGCGCTTGTTGACCTCTGGTGTAGGGTGACAGTGGCAGCCTTGGATGAAATCACACCACTGCGGCCTCTCGGAGCCTGCGGGGCACGACCATATCCGTGGTTCACAGAAGAACTGTGTGAGCTTTATTGGGCAAAGAGGCGCCTAGAGCACTGCTGGGTGAAGACTCAGAGCGATTCTGATTGGATACTAGCTAGAGCCGCTATTAGGGCCTACCTAGTGGCAATGGGGGTGGTGAGGTGGCAATTCTTCACCACCCTTATTGCCTCTGCTGATAATCTCCCAGCCCCCCTTTCTGGGTGACCAGGTCCCTCCTTGGCGGGGGGGGGCAGAGCCCAGTTGGCAGGGGTCGGCTGAGGACTTTGCTGACCATCTGGTGAAGAAAATTGATCGGATTCACTCAGGGTTTAATCCTGGCATGGATGGGGAGGGCCCGGAGGAAACTGGAGCACAGTCTTGCCATGCCATCTGGGATTGGTTTGATCCAGTTGGCCCTGATGAAGTAGACAGACTCCTTGCAACTGTTTGTGCCACTACTTGTCCATTGGACCTCTGTCCCTCTTGGCTGGTGAAGGCCTCCAAGACGATGACAGGTGGCTGGGTCAAGGTGATAATTAACACATCACTGTGGGAGGAGGTGTTTCTTGCACCATTAAAACACGCCTTTGTGCGTCCCTTCCTGAAAAAACCGTCCCTAGACCCAGCAGTCCTATCCAATTACAGGCCCATCTCCAACCTCCCCTTTATGGGGAAGGTACTGGAGAAGGCATCAACTGCAGTGGGTACTGGATGAAGCAGATTATCTAGACCCCTTCCAGTCTGGTTTCAGGCCTGGATATGGTACTGAGACGGCATTGGTCGCGCTGATGGATGATCTCTGGCGGGAGCGAGACGGAGATTATCTGTCCGTTCTTGCTCTCCTTGAACTCTCTGCGGCTTTCGATACCGTCAACCATTGTATCCTTCTGGAACGGCTCCGAGGATTGGGGATCAAGGGCACTGTGTGGTCCTGGTTTTCCTCATTTCTGAAGGGCTGGACCCAGTCGGTGTGATTGGAGAGTGGGAGGTCGAGCCCTAGCCCCCTCAAATATGGGATGCCTCAGGGTTTGGTTCTCTCCCCTCTCCTATTTAACATCTACATGAAGCCGCTGGGTGAGATCATCCATTCCCACGGGGTGCGGTACCGTCAGTATGCAGATGACACTCAGTTGTACATCTCGGCCCATGGTGATCCCAGCCATGCTATCGAAGTCCTGTCTGGGTGTCTGAAAGCTGTGGGGGTCTGGATGGGGGCCAATGGGCTACAACTGAATCCCAGCAAGACTGAGTGGCTATGGATTGGGGCCCCCGTTCTGCCCAGGAAATTACCATCTTTGGTTTTGGATGGATCTGTCTTGCCCGGTGCACAACTTGGGGGTCCTCCTGGACTCGCGGCTGCTGCTAGAAGAACAGGTGGTGTCGTGGCCAGGAGGGCTTTCACACAGCTTCGATTAATTCATCAGTTGCGCCTGTTCGTGGACAGGGACTCCCTGTTCATGGTCACTCATGCTCTGGTCACCTCCAGACTAGATTACTGCAATGCACTCTACATGGGGCTGCCCTTGATGACCCTTTGGAGGCAACAGATGGTCCAGAATGAGGCGGCCCAGGTGGTGATGGGGTGTGGACGTTATTCCCATGCCTCACCACTGCTTCGGGAGCTGCACTGGTTACCAGTTTGCCTCCAGGTGCAATTCAAGGTGCTGGTTTTGACCTTTAAAGCCCTACATTGTAGTGGATCAGGATACCTAAGAGACCGCATCACCCTTAGGACGTCTGTCCGTCCAACCAGGGCAGACCGGAGGGCATACCTGTCAACTTTCCCGGATTGGCCAGGATTTCCCGATTTTTGGTGCCGATTTGTGCCATTTCCCGCCCGCAGGTGCCAAAACCCCGGAATTGGCAGCGGGGGAAAGAGGTACTGCACATCCCTTCTGCAAAAGTCGCATTCTACACTTGCGTAGAACCCTTTTACGCTTGCGTAGAACCCTTTTACGCTTGCGTAGAACCCTTTTACGCTTGCATAGAACCCTTTTACGCTTGCGTAGAAGGCTACGCAAGCGTAAGTGTTCTACACAAGCATAAAAGCCTTCTACGCATGCGTAGAATGCGACTTGCGCAGAACCATTGTGCGCAGGTCCCAGATTGTCCGGAGCCGTGGTTGACAGGTATGCCGGAGGGGCTCTCTTATTGTACCATCCGCTAGAGGGGCTTGTCTCTCTATTACAAGGAGGAGGGCCTTCTCCGTGTCCGCACCGGCTCTCTGGAACCTCTTACCAACAGAGTTGCATCTCCAGATGGAATTGCTGCCTTTCAGAAAAGAACTTAAAACCTGGCTGGCAGGCCAAGTATGGGGTGCAGGTGGAAGGGTGACTTTCATTGGGTGGCTGGTATAGTGAAATTCTGGCCCTCTCAGTCCCTGTACCCTTTTTACTGGGAGGGTAGTTTTAAGCAGTTTTTAATCATGTTTTTATTATGACTGTGAACCGCACTGAGTTGGCCTTGGCCAAGTGGGCAGTATAGAAATCTAAATAAATAAATAAAATAAGCTCATTTGCCACTGTTTTGCCCACTCCCCCAGTGTCAAGAGACCCCTCCATTTCACTCTCCTCCCCACAACCTCAAGCCACATTTACAATTTGATCGAACATTTACATTTACATTTGATTGAACATTTACAAAATAAATAAATAAATGCTTTACACCAGCCCAAGAGAGCCAGTATAGTCAGGCCCTTACAAGAAAAAGAAGAATGTAAAAAACTGGAATGAAAATCCTACCTAGCATTAATGGCAGACATCTTTCACTTGGTCCTACCCTTATATGAAATTGTCGTTGGCTGCAACTTGTGTCCGAGTATACATTTTTTTACGGAGAATGTTTTCAGGGAAAATTCCATTCTTGTGAATTTGTTTAAGGTGGATGAAGTAACCCACACTCTGTGATCATGGAGCCTTCCCCTGTATCACGTATGCAATGGACTATCACAGCCTTAAGGATAATAACAAGGTGCACCTTCACAGCCAGTCCATCTGACATGGCCTCTTCCGTCTCCTTGACCATTGGGAATCGAATTGTAAAGTGGTTCCTCCTCTGCTCATATTCCTAGCAGAGAGTTATCAATATTTTCATATGTGTATGTTTGATTTGTATCAGCAGAATGACTTAAAAAGAGAAGAAACCAAAATACTTTTGCAGACTTGGTGTTCAATTGTTAGTTATTAAAATCCACTGGATATTTGTGCCAGCTGAAGACTGCCACAAGAAGAAAAAATGTTTCATAATTATGTTTTTAAATTGAAGTCTACACTATCAGATGCATGAAGCATAGCTTGAGTTAGCTAATTTTTGTATACACTTTTGGCTGGTGAGGTAAAATGCAAAACGTAGAGACGTTGTTCCATGTTTGAAAAAAGCATCAATAAACAATAGTTGTGGCAATGTGGACATTATGAGACTTTTAAATGAATGATTCTTTTTTCTTTTTGTAATGTGTTATGATATGATATTGTGATTTATCTGTTGTTACCCCACTATATTTTATTCTGTTGTAAATGTATTTTGGGCCAGATGAATTGATGTTGGGGCCAGGTCTGGCCTGCAGGCTGTAGGTTGTGAATGCCTGGTTTAGTAAATGAGATAGTGGGCTATCAACACAGACCGCTTTGCTTTGCTTTGTTTTTATTCATCAACATAGACTACTTTGGTGAGGCTTGAGACCTTTCTGTATTTTAAATAATTTTTTGCAGGCTTTAGTAAATTTGTAACATTTAAAATCCATATATATCCATATGCTTGTTCCTTCTATGTGGTTAGTTTCATGAAAGGAAAATATGTAGTTTTGCTCAGAGATAGTTTTTGCCAAGATTGTGGAAAACATAAAGAGGAAAGTCTCATTTCTCATGCTGGAGAGGAGATCTCTTGTGGGAGCTGAAGCATTCAAAACAAGCTCTTTTAATGTGTACAGGCAGCCTGTCTTGACTGAAATTGAAACATGACTGAGATTTTGTCACATTTTTAGTGGGCTGCAGAGTAATTAGTGGGCTGCAGATAGAATAGACATTTTGAAATTCCCCATTCAACCACAGTTCCCTTATTCAGTCACACACTCTCTTAACTCTGAACTGATATGGATCAAAGCTATGGAAAGAGTTAGTGTCCCCAGTTCCTCTCAGTTTACATCCCACTACTGTGGCAAAGAATTTCATAAGATTTACCACTTTTGATGAAAGTAGCCTATCTGGGGACTCCCTGCAATACATACAGAACAGGAAAAATGTTGGAGAAATATCATTTGAAGGTGAACAGAACAACAAAAAGATATTTGAATATCTCTTGGTTGCTTGCCAGAATACTGGAGGACGGAATGAGCTCCCGTCTTTGTCCCTGCTCCTGCCAACCTAGCAGTTCGAAAACAAGAAATTGCAAGTAGATAAATAGGGATCAGTTTGGTGGGCAGGTAACAGCGTTCCATGCGCTGGGGTGTCTAGTCATGCCTGCCACATGACCACGGAAACATCTGCAGAAGCAGACAGTGCTGGCTCTTCGGCTTGCACCCTAGAGTCAGATACGACTGGCTTTCGAGCAAGCGAAACCTTTGCCTTTATTTAACTTGAAGAAACATAAGCTTTTTTCTTTCACAAGTTAATTTAGTTTCATGTTTGTGAAGCTTTTGTTTTTAATTACTTGTACATGATTCTAACCTAACAGTTCCCCCCTTTTTCGTTACTTGTGAACTTGTATCATCATCATTTTTAAAATGGATTTGCACATTTGTAAGACTTACAGCGGATTTTAGAAAAAATAAAGTGCATGCAAAACAACATGCACCTTTTAAAATGTGACTAAATAAACTCACATTGTTTGGAAATATGTGGGCATAATCCATAGGCAAAATGCATCTTCTTCTTTGGGACACCAATCAAACTCTCGACTGCCAAAATGAAGCCACTTTCTTTTTTTGTCATTACCCAAACCCAACATTCATCAGTAAATGTCTCTGGCAGCAATTGGCAGACCAGTAAATGGGCTGGACTTTGTGTCTCTCCACATTCACACCGTGTGTTGTCCGCCAGCAGTCCCCACTTGAGCATGTTGGTCTTGCACTTAGGGACTCCTACCCTCAGCCTATCCAGGGTCCTCCAAGTGATGTACGGGAGATTGAGATCTTCACCTATATCCTCGTTTGATGATGTTTCTTCTCCAGTGGGCTCCTTCCTCCATCTTCTAATTTGGTTTTGCTCTTGAGTACCCTCAAGAATGTTTGTTCTTGCCATAAAGCTCTTCCTGGATCTGAGCCAGTGGACTTAAGGCTCCTATCTGTCCAGAGGGTGTCAAGGGTCATTCTCTTTCTTAGTTCTCTCAGCGTACACTGCTGCTACTTTCATGATTTTAGGTGGAGCAATACCAACAAGAGGGTATATTTTCTCAACTGGTGTAGATTTGAGGCATCCTGTCCCTATACACATGGCTTCATTAACAGCAATTCCAACTTATTTTTCATGTGTGGATGCGCTCCATACAGGAGCAGCATACTTTGCTGCAGAGACGCTCAGGGCCAAAGCTAATTTGCACAGTGTTGAGTTCTGCATTTTTAGTTTTTAAGTTTCCTGATGATGATGTTCCATATACTAACTTTGGCTTTGTTATTAGGCAGTGCTGCTTAAAAGAGAATGTCCGGTCTAGTATCACACCAAGGTATTTTGGTGCCGAACAGTGCTGTACTTGGTTCCCTTGCCAAATAACATTCAACTTAACCCTTGCTTCTCGGTTTTGAAAGTGGAAAGCACATACTTGAGTCTTGCTTGGATTAGGCTTCAAATGGTTGATATTGTATTACTGTCCTAATTCTTCGAGTGCTCCAGCAAGTTTTCCAGCTACCTTATCAAAGCTTGATCCTTGAACAGCCATTGCTGTGTTGTCTGCATAGATTAACAGTTTTATATTGTCAGGAATTGGTTGACCATTTTGTATATAATATTATAAGTTTTGGAGACAATACAGTTCCTTGGGGCAGTCCATTCTTCTGTAACCACCATCTGCTGTTCTTTCCATTCATCATCACATAGAATCTCAGGTTCTGGAGGAAACTGCCAATGACCCTAGTAAACTTGTTATCTTTGGAAAGATTATTTCATGGAGCAGAATCCTGGGATTGACAGTATCATATGCTGCAGTTAGGTCAATGAAAGCCACTCCTGTACAGTAATTTGCTTTCTTTCAAAACCATCCTCAATGTATTGCATAAGGTTAAGTATTTGACCCAGCCTGAAGACAGCTTGCTCCTTTGTGATCTTTCCATCGATAAATTCAGAAATATGATTGTGAATCATCCATTGCGGTGCCTTATAAAGGTGACAAATGAGTGATACTGATTGGTAACTTTTTGGGTCATCTGGTTCTTTGCCAGGTTTCAATAAATCAACAACTCTAACCTGTCTCCACAATTTAGGAACCTTAAGTTCATCGGAAAAGAGGCTCTTTTCAACATTGTAACTTTTCCCTGGACTAAGAGATGGCAATAAAATGGGATAGGTGCAGTGGTGGGATACAATTTTTTTTACTACCTTCTATGTGGGCCTGGTATGGTGGGCGTGGCCAGGGTTAAATCTCTGTATTGCACCTGAATTAGGACTGTACTTTATTTCAAAACTTGGATGGGTGGGGCAGCCGGAGGAGGAGGAAGACTGCGGCCTGCCATCGCCCTGTGTGACCACCCCTCTGAGCTGGAGGTGAGGAGGGGGAAGGAGGAGGAGGAAGACCACGGCCTGCCATCACCCTGCATGCCCACCCCCTGCACCAGAGGTGAGGAGGGGGGGGAAGAAGGGGAAGACTGCAGCCCACCATCACCCTGCGTGACCACCCCTTTGCACCGGAGGTGAGGAGGGGAGAAGCAGGAGGAAGACTGTGGCCTGCCATCACCCTGCGTGACCACCCCTCTGTACCGGAGGTGAGGAGGGGGAGAAGGAGGAAGACCATGGCCCAACATCGCCCAGCACGAACACCCCTCTGCACCAGAGGTGAGGAGGAGGTAGGAGGAGGAGGAAGACCACACGGATGATTAGGGGTGAAGGGAAGCCACTGGAGAAAAGGAGCTGCTGCATGCACAGGATAAGTAATTATTGTAGCTGACTTAATATAGCAACTGACATAGCAACTTTACAAGAAACTGACTTACATAGTGAATTGATATAGTGAAATTACAGTAGACTTTAAACTGATTTAGTATAGTAACTGACATAGAGACTGTGTTTTAAATTGTGATAATATGCATGATAATACATTGTTTAAACTGTTTTAAACTTTGTTTTTTTGTTTTAAACTGTGATGACATGTATGAGGAGAGAAAAATGGCGTAGAACCCGGCAAACCATGCAACAAAGCTTGCTAAGAGAACCCTATTGACCAAACAAAAGGCAAAACAAAGGAGCAGTCTAGATGATACAGGATGTTTAGCACAATAGAGTGGAGGAAGGGGAGGGACAGGAAAGGGGGAGGAGAAATACAGTGTTGCAAGGAACAATACTGCATAGGGACATGGAATGTGAGATCTGTGAATCAAGAAAAACTGGAAGTGGTTAAAAATGAGATGGAAATTATAAGCATTGACATCTTGGGAATCAGTGAGCTAAAATGGACAGGGATGGGTGAATTCAGCACTGGAAATCATCATATCTACTACTGTGGACAAGAAAACCTTAGAAAAAATGGAGTAGTCATAATTGTCAACAAAAGAGTGAGAAAAGCAGTAATGGGATACAATCTCAAAAATGACAGAATGATGTCAGTCAGAATACGAGGCAAACCTTTCAATGTCACTGTGATTCAAATATACACACCAACCACTGGTGCAGATGAAGCCACAGTGGACCAGTTCTATGAAGACCTACAACACTTCATAGAATAGACACCAAGAAATGATGTCCAAGTTATTTTAGGAGATTGGAATGCTAAAGTAGGAAATCAAAAAGTGGATGGAACAACAGGCAAGTTTGGTATTGGTACACAGAACGAAGCAGGACAAAGATTGATAGAGTTCTGCCAAGAGAACACACTGGTCATAACAAACACTCTCTTCCAGCAACACAAGAGGTGACTTTACACATGGACATCACCAGATGGCCAACACCGAAACCAGATTGACTACATACTCTGCAGCCAAAGATGGAGAACCTCCATACTGTCAGCAAAAACAAGACCTAGAGCAGACTGTGGCTCAGATCACAACCTACTGATTGCAAAATTCAGGTTTAAACTAAAGAAAATAGGGAAAACAAGTAGACCAGACAGATATCACCTAGACAACATCCCTAAAGAATACACGATGAAGGTGATGAACAGATTTAATGGCTTAGACTCGATAGACAGAGTGCCAGAAGAATTATGGACAGAGATGTGGAACATCATGCCGGAAGCAGCAAAGAAAACCATACCAAAAGAAAAGAAACATAAGAAAGCAAAGTGGTTGTCTGATGAGGCTCTTAAAATAGCAGAGGAAAGAATGAATGCAAAAGTCAAAGGAGAAAGAAAAAAATAAAATCACTTTAACACAGAATTTCAAAGAAAAGCAAGGAGAGATAAGGAAAACTACTTAAAAGAATAGTGCAAAGAAATGGAGGAAAACAACAAAAGAAGCAGGAGAGATCTTTTCAAAAAATCTGGGAAATCAAGGGAACATTTAAAGCAAAAATGACCATGATAAGGCACAAAGATGGAAAGGAGTTAGCTGATGCAGAAAAGATTAAGAAAAAATGGCAAGAATACACAGAGGAACTCTACAAAAAGGACCTCAACACCCCTGATAATCACAATGATGAGGAAAGTGAACTTGAGCCAGACATCCTGGAGAGTGAAGTCAGAAAGGCCCTAAAGAGCACTGCAAACAACAAAGCTAGTGGAAATGATGGTATCCCAGTTGAATTTTTCAAAGCTCTAAAAGATGATGGAGTCAAATTACTGCATTCAATATGCCAGCAGATTTGGAAAAAAAAAACAGTGGCCACAGGATTGGAAAAGATCAGTATATGTTCCAATCCCAAAAAAGGGCAGTGCCAAATAATGTTCAAATTATTGAGCAATTGTGATTATTCCACATGCCAGCAAGGTGATGCTCAAGATAATACAGGATAGACTTCAGCAGCATGTGGAGAGAGAATTACCAGAGGTGCAGGCTGGTTTCAGAAGAGGCAGGGGGACTAGAGACCACATTACCAACATACGTTGGATCATGGAGAAAACAAAGGAATACCAGCAACAAGTATACTTTCGTTTTATTGACTACATCAAGGTATTTGACTGTGTGGACCACAACAAGATGTGGCAAGTAACTAAAGAGATGGGAATACCAGAACACCTCATATGCCTCCTGAGAAATCCGTACATGAATCAAGAAGCAACAGTTAGGACAGAACACGGAATGACAGAGTGATTTGGAATAGGAAAAGGAGTAAGACAAGGCTGCATTTATCACCCTGCTTATTCAATTTATACACAGAGCACATAATGTGCAATGCAGGGATGGAGGAATCACAATATGGGATTAAAATTGCTGGGAGAGAAGTACAATATAACACTATTCATACAAATTAATCACAGTTATTCAAATAGGCTATACATTTTATTTTGAGGTTATTCAATAGCTTCTCACTACTTATTAAGTGTGGATCAAATCTCCATTGGTTTTTTTGTTATTCCTGTCTTGTTTGATCAATAATTCTAATTTAACCATGGCGTGATCTGATTCCCTAATTATTCCAATTTCAGTATCTTTCAAACATCCTACCAAACTGTTCGATATCATCACGTAATCAATTCTCGAATATGTTTTATTTGGTTGCGGGGGAAAAGTATATGCTCGCTCGGTTCCTTTTAAAGCTCTCCATGAATCCTTAATCCCTAAACTCTCCATCCAGTCTTCAAATCAAGTATTCTTTATTACCTTCCTTGCCATGGCTTTTGCAGACATATCCAAAACAGATGCCGTCATATTAAAATCACCTCCGATTATCATATTCTGAGAGTTCTCTTTTTGTAAAATTAACCTAATTTTCTCAAGATAATCTTCTTGTGCTTGATTTGGGACATAAATGTTGACCAAAGTTATTGTTTCATCACCTATCTTTCTCTCTATTAACAAGAATCTTTCTTCTTCATCCTTTTCCATTTTTCTATAGAAAAAATTAATTTTTTGGCGATAAGAATCGCCACACCTTTTGCTTTGGAGCATCCAAAAGATTTTTCATATATATCCGTCCACCCTAAAAAGAGTTTATTAGCACCATCCTTTTTCTGGTGTGTCTCTTGTAGCAATAGGATGTCGGGCTTCTTTTTTTAAAAAAATGCATTTTCAATTCTCTTTCTCTTTCTCACCTTTCCCAGTCCTTTCACATTCCATGAAACAATCTTTAATACCTTTGACATCAGTAAAATTAAACAAACTTCTTATAAAGTCTGGCAATTGTACAACTATACACTTATGTGAATTGACAGTTATAACCCCCACCACCCACCTATTCTAACTGTATCTTACCTCTCTGCTGCCTCTCAGACAGCCACCTTCAAGTGATGAAGTTTGAGAGGATTCGCACTTCCTAATTGACTATCTCTCACCCCTTAATGAGTGAGATTGAGATAGACCAAACCTGCTCCTAATTTCACAATATAAATAATAGGAATTACTTGCTGTTTCAACTTTGTTTACCCAAGTAAATATTCATTATATGTACCCTTTAAGCTTTGGGCGTGTGAGTCGGCCAAGAGGAGTTTGCCTGGTAGATTGGCCGGGGCAGAAGGAGATGGAGAGGAGAGACCTGCAACACATAGGGCTACCAGAGAAATCCTTTGTGTTGCGGGTCTCTCCTCCCTGCCTCCTTCTCTAGCAGCCCAATCTACCAGGCGAACTGCACTTGGCCAATTCACATGCCTTTCCCCCCTCATCTGCTGTTCTCTGGTGGCCCTAAAAAGCTGACTCCCTGCTGCCGCCATTCCTGCGGCCGCCGCCCCTGCAGAGTTTGTCCGGTAGGTTGGCTTTGGGAGAAGGAGGCAGGGAGGAGAGACCTGCAACACAAAGTGTCTCTACGGTGGCCCTGAAAAGCCACCTCCCTGCCACCATCGTTCCTGCTGCTTCTGACACCCCAGCTGAGTTCACCCGGTAGGTCGGCTGGGGGAGAAGGAGGCGGGGAGGAGAGACCCGCAACACATAGGGCCACTGGAGAGAACCTTTGTGTTGCTGGTCTCTCCTCCCTGCCTCCTTCTCCCCCGGGTGACCTACTGGGCAAACTCCGCTGGGCCAACGGTGGCAGGAACGGTGATGGGGATGTTGGGAGCCGGCTTTTTAGGTTAGGGCCGCCGGAGAGCAGCTGATGAGGGAGAAAGGCACACGAGTCGGCTGTTTTTTCTCCCTCGCACATGCCGGCTGTCCCGCTTCCTCTGTTCTCATGTCCTCATGCCTGATTGGCTGAGGTGTGCCGCGGCGCAGAGGACTCTGGGCATGGTAGTTTTTTGTTTTTGCATTCGTGGGGCATTGGCCCCACTCTCAGTTCCCGGACCCGTGCAGTGATGGTGTCTGGCACATAAGGTAGGTGTGCATGGCACATTACGGAATAGGCTGGGTGAGTGCGAACACGCATTCCGCACACACATGGCCCATCCCTCTTCTTATAGGTATAGATTGTATTCTGAGGGCTATGTCTCCCCATATGAACCTCGCCGGCTTTCCAGCTCTTTCTTATTTGAGGATAAGCATGAGAGAATCTGTATAGTATCAATGCAGTTGTATTTGGCAATAGCAACAAATCTTTCATGCAACAAGAATGGTTGCTTTCATCTTTTACCTACATGTGTCCCCATTTGAACTGAACCTGTTAGCATCCTTTGAAAGGATTGCTTTATGTAAGGTTTTACCACCATGGTTATTCATAGCAGGTCAATGTGTTACTTAAGAGACATTTTTATTTGTTTTCTTTTGTTCTTACATAATAGACTAATAAGTCAGTTCCTTGAACAGAATTATTTATAGAATTTCCAACCTCCAGTATCCCACAGGAAATAGGGCAGGCTATTTTGAAAACACTGAACATATTATAAAAATAGAAATTCACACTGAAATGTAGATAATAAAGTTAGTATTATTATTTTTAAAAAATTCACTCAGTTCAAAAACCCCAAACTCTAATGAAATTCAAAAGAGGGTGGCAATGTTTTTTAGAAAATACTCTGGCAAAGGCTAGCTTCTGACATTATTTAATGTAGCCTTTTAAGACCTGGTGGCCTGAGATAAGTTGGATGACAATTAGCATCACCCCAGAGAACATGACCATCAGGGAATGAATAGATTTCCCCTCTCAAATTATATTTAAGCTTCCCAGGCATGATATACTTGTGCAGGTGTGACTGAATGTCAAATAGCCTGGGCTGGGCTTTAGACATTGCAGGAAGAATACTCTTATGCAGGCTGCCATTGCCAGAACCTGCCCCTTCCAGATATCTTTGTGAGTCTCAGGAAGTCTTGTCATTCTCACAGCCCACTTTTCTTCCCACTCATTGAATTAACAGTGTGGGGGCTCAATGGACATATAGAGCTTGTTCTGTCTCCTGCTGCAGTAGAGCTTTCTCTTCTATAATTCCACCTAGTGGGTTTACAACAGATTATGTGGGTAGAAATCCATTAAGCGTGAAAATTAAGTCCCTAGTTTTCATCTTTTTCCCCCCTGAGATGCTCCCAATCTTTAATGAACATATGGCAGGCAGACACAACACGATCCTTCTCACATTGCAAGAAGAGGTGCTTATTAAATTTGGCTACTAAAAATGGGGGTAAATTTTGTTTCAGCTCATGCTGGAATTGTAAAAAAAAAAATCATAAATTCCTTTAGATTTGGATGGGGAAAGAGATTTTTAATAACCTAACTGTGGGAGAAATTGTATTTGACCAGTGTAGATTATGAAATAGTTTCCAAATTTCTGTAATCACATATTTAGGACAGGAACCCTGGGTTTTAAAAAAGGTTCAGATGCAAGGTAATGCAAAATGTCTAATACTGTTAGACATTTTCATCCCCATCCAAAGCCATCAAGTTGTTTTGGAAATACATCTAGAGAAAATGGTGAAATATGATACCTGGCTTCCAGTCAAGGCTTTGTTAGATATAATGAATTGTGGCTTGGTAAAGAAGCCTCATTATAAAATTATCTGTCTTCAGGAGGGAATTTTGGCAACTATATTCATTTTCCTTATAAAGAAGATCAAGTAATATTGCACTAACTCTCCAGATTTCCATAAAGTGTGGACCAAATTCTCCTAAAGTATATTTATTTCCATAGAATCTTCTTATACTTAATGAGTAATTTAAATGTTAATATAATATTGAATTTGTATTGTTTGTCTCTGTATGATGAAGAAAAAATGGTCTGATTCAGCTAGGTAGGTGATAATTAATTTTCCTAAACATGAGATGAATGGCACATAAATTATGTTTATGCAACCAGTCACAGTTTACATTATGTTTTCTTGTATTCTCTATTATTTTTGAGACCTATAAAGTAATTTTACATTTTTTTTCCATATGGTGCTTTGTTTTGCATAGCTCTTAGAGCTAAAATAAGCATGCACTGAAATAATGTGTCATGGCCATCTTTCTTTGTATTAATTGCAACTATTATGCAAACTGTAATAATTATTGGATAAGAGACTTCATATTGTGTTACTCAAATGACATACAAGACACAATTATAGGACTGTGTACACACTTACGTGGGAGTAAAATTTACTGAATGTGAATATGGTTAGAGTTATGAGTAAACATACATAATAACAGAAAACAGGTTAAATATACAAAGTAGATTGAAAGAATTAAAAAATATTTTGTAGCAGTTATTAAGAAAGGAGTCATAATAGGAAGATAGAAAATGAAAATGCAAATGATGGCTGTGGGCTATCAACATTAAATAATAATAATAATTTCATGTCAGGAATTATTCTGTTTTGAAAGGATTTTTGTGGGAGAAACTTCACTCAGGGAATGCCCTTTCATGTCCCTAAGAGCTGGGATTTAGGCGGGTGCTCAATCCATCATGCAGTACCCAGGTTTCGAACTGCCAACTTGCTGGCCTTCCAGCTAACAAGGTGAGCTTCTTAACCACTGAGCCACCACAGCCTCATCAACATCAAATGAACAAAGTATTTGTACAGGCCTTTCATTTACTTCTTCTTTTTGAATTCCATGGATATTGAAGAAGGCCCCCCAGAATGTTATGTGTTGATGAATAACTCCCATCATTCTATGACCTGCCTATGTTTGATAAAAAAATTAGAATTATACAAAAACTGAGAAGTCCCAGGTTCCTCAGCCCCACTATAATGAAGAGCTATCTATTCCTCCAAAAAACATTCCTCCCAACTGTCCCCTCCCTAGAGATGCTTTGTTTGGTTTTGTCCTTTTCACTTCTGCTCCTTATGAACTGTTGAAAATGGCTTGGCTGAAAATAGCAGCTGAACTCTGTTCAGGACTTCCATTTGTTCAAGTTACTGCTGAACTCATGACATTGCATGAGAATATTTGCTTTAGAATTGAGGAGTAAGAAGGTGAAAAGAAGAGGCCAATAGATTATCTTCTTGTTTTCACTGCTGCTGGCAGCTTCATAGCAATGGCAGCACAATGATCTGTTTTTGATGGACATCATCTTCACCTTAAATCCAAGTGGGAGTGGAAAAGAAGTGAAGACCTGACGTAGTTCTTGGAGGAATTCTCATGGAGAAATTGGGACTATCAGGTGATCCAGGAAGGAATAAGCTGCCATTTCCAGTAACTTTCCCAGCTGTTTCATACAATACACAGAATATAGAGAGAGAGAGCTTGAAAAGGTTGCTTTTTGTTTTATGAGAGCTTCCCAAACACTTCTGCCACTGCATCTCAAAATAAGCCTTTCTTCTTCTTTCAATCTACTCAGTCATCATACTCACATCTGAGTACTCTAGGCTGCTTGAAAACTCTTGGTCATCTTTAGATGGCATCTTTTAAATTAATGTCTATATAATTTTTAACTATTTGTTTCAGCAATTTCTGCCTTGGCTGGATTTGCTGCAGAGAGTTGGGAAAACAGCAAGAGGAGACTGGGAGAGAGGGAGACAGATGTGGGTACTTCATAAAGAGGAGAATCTCGGGGCGGGGGGGGGAATGTACTCCTCATTTCACTGACAGGAGGATGAGATAGAAAAAATGGATCAATAAATAAATAATCATTAGCCAGTTTACATTAAGACAGACAAGGGCAAAACAGTACAAAACAGAACACTGAACAATAAAGAAATAATCCACTATATCCCAGTGATAAAAGGCAGTAAAAAAGTAGTAATAAGTTAATAATGCATATTCAGATATCAAATAGCAATCCATTTACATAATAAAGATGGCATGCCATCAGGCCAGTTTTGATTTATGATGACCTTTCCTAGGGTTTTCTAAGTAGAAAATATACAGAAGTGGTTTAACATTCCCTCATTCTGAGGACATACTGGGACTGTACATGTTGCTCAAGGCCACACAGGCCGGCTCTTTTTACTAGGAGGCACAATAGGAAATCAAACTAAACCAAACCAGACCAGACCAAACCAAACCAAACCACTGAGCTATCCTGTCAGCATCAAATAATAATTGTGCTATCAAGTCAATTTAGACTTATGATGGCCCTTTACAGGGGTTTTTAGGTAGACAATACACAAAATTGGTTTGTCATTCTCTTCTTCTGGAGGTGTCCTCTATTGTGCAGCTTGACCATAACTATAAAAGATGGCTCTTCTCCCAGAAAGCAATAGTGGAGAAGTGAACTTTCAATCTCTGCCTCCTCAGCCAGATATCTGAACCACTGACTTATCCAGCCAGCTCCTGTTTACATTTTCTATACATAATCTCCCATCTTTGCAGGCGCACCCCCCCAATAAAGGACTCAGACACTGGTAAAAGTGGATAACGGCATTGGGCCACATTTATTGATTCATGCCCTAGTCCGAATTATAAATTTCTATTGGTATTCAACCAATTATAATTCTTAAGGCAAGCAGGCCGAAGTAACACTGGTAAGGTTCCACCCAAAATTGCCAACGGCAATTGGTTACAATGTATCCATTTGTATCAATTTGTTTGTTGACAACAAACAAATTGTTGACCATAGTCAATAATCTAACTAGTGACCCCACCCTCTGACGCGTATCCGTAAAATAACGGGGTGATGCCTGCTGCCCAGCTCATGCCATCACCCCATTGCCTGGTTCATCGTTGACCGGACAACGTTAACCAACTTGTGCCTGTCTAGTGTTGTCCAGTCAATTGTGAACCTGCCGGATACCTGTGGATCATAAATGTTTACCTTACCAGTGCTACCCGCCACACGGGGAGGCTTCAATAAAGGCTCACCCCCCCCCCCCCAGACCATCAGCTCGGTCAACAGGCCTGCTCGCCAATCTCCTAACAAGAGGTCCGTACCTCCCGGCGACAGATGGACCCCATCCCCTGTGTAAAGCTCATAATTTTGGAGACTGATGGTGGGGTGTCGTATGACATGCCCCCAACCCTTGTCCATAAGGAACCGGGCAATAGCCCTGTTCACCAAGCGCTGAGCCCGATCAAGGGCTTGGAGGTTCAACCCTCCCCTGTAAGCGTGGCGCGGTATCATGTCCGGCCAAAGCAGGGTTGTGGCGGGCCACACATAATGCAGGTAGCCCAGGTCACCGCAAATCGCATGCTTCAGCGATAGCCCCATGACCTGGCCCAAATCATTACCCCCGAGGTGTATAATTAGGACATCAGGCGGGTCAGCATCCCTGATGGATAAAAGGAATGGCAACAGTTCCCGCCATAACATTCTGCACTTACCGTACCACCTGAGACTTGCGGATGCACCTAGTCGCAGTCGGGGTCCCCACTCTGTCGCCGCAGCAAAACTGTGCTGCCCTGTGCACATAGCTGTGGCCCACCAGCCATACTGTCACCGGTGTAAGACGACACCCAGGGTCTGTCAAGGAAAAAAGGAAACAGGGCAGTGACTTAACTGGTACTCACTGTGGAAGAGGGCGAACATACAACTGAAAACATCGTGATCCCCACCTTCCCATGTTGCGTATCTCAGCCCCAGAGTACCCAAAAGCCGCCCCTATCCTAAATGAATGGGTGCCGTAACGAGCCCCGGGGAGGCCAACACTGGCTAGTGCCTTACCGGTCACCTTCCAAAATTGAAATTTAGTAAGGGGAGACCCATCTTGGTGACAGAAAAACGGGCCAGGGTGCGTACCACGTAGTGCAAGGAACTCCTGTAGGGCACCAACCGGACAGATGTCTGCCATGGAACATCGTAGCAGTCTGACACCACTGCCTACACCGTGCTGATCAACCTTAGAGGAGCGTATCCTCAGCTGAGCCCAATCATTGGAAACATAGACATCTTCGAGTTCCAGTGCCCTACGACTCGCATCCGCCGTAGACAGTAGCACCAGCTCACTGATGCGGAGCGCTCCAAAAAAGGCCACCGTAGTGGCCGCGTGAAACATGGGTGCCTCATACCTGTCGAAACACAGGTCATGCCAACCCCGTGCAAGTTGGGTAAGTACCCCTGGGGAAATAGGGTGGCGGTCGTCCGGGCTGCGCCCACGTTCCCGCGCCCACACTTCCAAAACATGTCGTATGCGAAAATCACTTGTGCTGTCAGCAAAACCACCCACCTTGGCCATGAATGCCAGCGCTGACAGCCTGGATGCTATGGTGCGGGGGGCTAAGCCCTGGGCATGTAAATAAACCATAAATTGGAGGATATGAGCCACTGGGATGGGCCAACTTTCCAGCAGCCGGGATTGGGCACAAAAGGCCCTGAACGAACTGAATGCATGGTTATACGCCTTACGCGTGCGAGGGGCGAGCGACATGCCAATCGCCCGGTTCACCTCTCCTTGCCAAGTGTCCATATCTCGTCCGGGAGCGGGGCCAAGGCACGGAACCGGGGGATCTGCAGGCGGGACGAAGCGTCAGCAATATCGTTATTAATACCTGGAACATGTCTAGCCCGAAAAAGCACATTGAGGCGTAGGCTGCGCAACACGAACTGGCAAACCAGTTCCATAACCCTTGGAGATTTAGACGTCTGTGCGTTGACAATGTGAACCACCGCCGCATTGTCACACCAGAAATGTACAACCGAATTGGCCCACTCCTCACCTCATAGCATCAAAGCTCCCAGAATGGGGAAAAATTCCAGGTACGTGAGATCTCGCAAGCGATCCGTGCCCCACCAGTCTAGCGGCCATCTGCCGTAGGCCCACTTCCCTGCGAAGTAAATCCCATAACCCAGGGACCCCGATGCATCCGACTGAACCTGAAAACGAGGGGAAACTAAAAGGTCGGACCTCCAAAAGGACACCCCATTGAATCCCCTCAGGAACTGGAGCCAAATGAGCATATCCTCCCTCATGCCCTTGTTCAGTCGGACCCTGTGGTGGGGCCTGGCCAAGCCAGTCATGGCATCGCACAATCGTCGAGCAAATGCTCTGCCAGGTGCGACGACCCTGCAAGCGAAAATAAGGTGACCATGTAACACCTGTAGCTCCCGAAGGGACACCTTGCGTTTTGCCAGCAAGTCCAAAATGAGTGCAACGATCCGTGAAACCTTATCAGCAGGTAACCTGGATGCTTGCACAACCGTGTCAATCTCAACCCCCAGGAATGTGAGCTTGGTTGAAGGGCCCTCGGTCTTTTCGGGCGCTAAAGGGACACCGAGTTCCTTCATTAGCGTCTGAATAAGAATAAGAAATCATCAATGTAGTGGGCTACAGACCGGGACCCTGACCTGCGAACAAAGGCCCATTGGAGGAAGGTGTTGAAGCGCTCAAATGCCGAGCATGAAATGGAGCAGCCAAAAGACATGGCTTTGTCGAAATAAAATTCACCCCGGAACTTGAAACCCAGCAACTCAAAGTCGCCCGGGTGCACTGGCAGGAGACGGAACGCGGACTTAATGTCGCACTTAGCGAGTAGTGCACCCGGGCCACATGAGCGCAACATGCGCAGGGCCTGGTCAAAAGATGTATACCGGACCGAACAAAGGTCGTCAGGGATAGCATCGTTGACCGAACGGCCAGCCGGGTAAGACAAGTGGTGTATCAAACGGAACTCCCCCAGCGACTTCTTGGGCACCAACCCCAAAGGGGAAACCTTGAGGTTGGGGAATGGCGGAAGAGGGAAAGGGCCGGCAACCCTGCCAGCAGCAACCTCCTTAGCAATGCTCATGGCAGCCACCTCCTCCCTTCCCCTGAGTGATAACAGGTTGGGTGCATCTTGAGGGGACCTGACCCCCGTGAAAGGAATGTGAAACCCCTGCTGAAAACCCTCAAGCAGGTAAGCTGCGTCTGCCCTCCTCGGGTACATCGTGAGCCAACGCTCCAACATGTCCACATTAATTGGGGAGGGGGCCTTTTGCCTGACCAGCTCCCTCTGCGGCAGTTCTGCCCGCTCCCTGTCCACCTCTACCTCTGCCCCGCAGTCCGCCCGCCTTAGGACACGCGGAGGCGGCATGGGGGCCAGCACAAGAGGGACACTTGTGCCGGTATCGGCACTGCTTCCTGTTACACGCACCATTGGCCGAGAAGCTCCAACACAGCAGGCGGGCTGGAACCCCCTGCCCCGCCACCTGGCGGGGTGCCTGGGCTGGAGCAGCTCGCTGGACCGCATGTCCACAATGGTACCTCTCCCCTGGCGCCGGGTGCATGGGGGTCATATACAGAAGCCACAGCTTCTGGCAGGGCTCATCCCACCTCATCTCTGGGTGTAGGGGCACTCTCATACCACGACGGGCCAGGGAAATCAACCATCGCCCGGTATATGTTGTCCAAATACTGGACCATCGGAATTGCCAGGTCAGGCCGGGCCCGGAGATACACCGCCATGTATATAAGGTATGCGGGTAACCAGTTGGCCCATGTACGTGGCGGCTTATGTCGACGAGCCTGCTCCTTGTCCTTCTCGTCCTGCCCCTCCCTCTCTTCCTTGGTGGGTTCTCTATTTAAGAGGGAGAAAATGTCCACGTACTCCCCCGCCATATCTTTTCCTTGGTGGCCTGGGCCAGGTGGTCCCCGAGGGGCAACGAATAACCTGCCGTCGGCAAGGCCGACACCGGAACATTGACAGTACTGGGCACCCTGAAAGGAGCCTGGACCAGCCCCGCCACCCCCAGTAAGTTCCTCGCGGGACAGGGTACACCGCCCCAAGAGGGGCCCTGGAGTGCGGGAGCCGTTCCAAGATGGGCCGGCAGCGACTGACCCGCCGCCCCAGCCAGGCGAGGCCACGGCCACTGCAAGCCTCCCCCCAGTGTGGGTTGTGTCGTGGGTGCACTAGATTGGACCGTATACTCACAAGTTGCACCCCCGTGGGCCGCCCCCACCGGGGGTTCCGGCCCACTGTGGGCATCGGAGCTCGCGACCGCAACCGAGCTCGAAGATGGGACCTGACCACTACCTGCTGGCAGGATCTGCTGCGTGGGGAGCTGCGAGGCCGCGGCTGAGGCCGACCTATTCGCCTCAGGCAGCTCAACCCTGTCGGCCGCCTGCCGAGGACTGGCAAGCGCTGAGTTGACCTGTAAACCAAATGGTGCCCCGGATGGATTAACTACCCCTAAGGATGCCTCCAGAGCTGCGACGCGGGCTAGTAGGGCATCAACATTTACATAGCCCCCAATACTAATGGGTGGCAAAGGGCCGGCCGGCCCACCGGTCGCCGGCGCCGGGCCAGGTCTTTGGACTCCAGGGCCCGAATATGGCCATGCCCCAACCACCGGCCCCTGCGGGGCGGGGAGCATGCCCTGCCAGGGAAGGGAACCCAGCCAACCCCCTTGATTGCAGCCCACCGCTGGAAGCTGGATGCCAAGGCCCGAAGGCCCAGCCTGGCTATGCGCCAGGCCCGGGCCGGTGGCCTCTAATTGTGGGCCGGGGGCCGAATCCCCCGCAGGGCCGGCCTGAGGCTGCCCAGCCTCAGGCCAGGGAGCAATCGCCCCCATCCCGCCGGTCCCGGTGGGCACCCCCGGAAAGGGGGCCTGCTGAGGGGGCGCAGTCGCGGTCCTCCGACCCGGCTGGCGCCTCCGCGAAGAGCGAATCGCGTTCGCCGTTGCCTTCTTTTTGGAAGGCATGGCTGCAGTCGTTGGGAAGCTGAAGAAAGAAGCTAAGAAGGAACCGCTGCCCAGAAAAGGCTTCCCAGCTGAAGGGAAGGGCGACGGAGCAAAAGGGGAAAAACTTCTCCTCTCTGTCGCTTCGCAAAATGGCAGCGCGGCTGCCTCGTGGCCACCCCTTTTAAAGGGTGCTGGCCACGCCCCCTAACTACCCGGATGTCCAAGTCCGGTGGGGGGGGGCGCGCAAAGAGCGCGGCGGCCATTTTGGCGCCGCACTTTCATTCTCTTTGGATATTTCTGAGTAGGATGTGGAGTTTTATATTGCAAAGCTTCATGGGTACATACTGATCTTCACACCTAAACATCTAATAGCTATTCTCATTCTTTTTCTACCTCAATCTCCTGAATTGAAGTTGTATGTTGTTATGGTCATTCTGACTTTGAATGAGGCTTACATCTCCAAGCAGCATGTTCTGCATCCAAATAGGTTCCAAAGTCATCTAGCCAAGACATTTTTCTTCTTGTATCCCCCCTATAATCAGCTGTACAATCTGTCCTTTGCATTTCTCGTCAACTCCTAGTCTAACCTTTTGCATTTTTTGTGTCTTATGATTTTGTAGTAAACCCCCCCCCCCCTCATTTGCCTTAATAGTTCATAATTCTTCACCATCCCAAGCCAAAAAATTTTCGCATCCAGTGATAAATTGGCATTTCAAATAATTCTGACCTAACTATATTATAGTTCTATGGAGCTCAGACAAATCCAGGGCCATTTCAAACCACAAGGCCCTCTCATTGTTTGGAAGGAAATGTAAAAACATACTGTATTGTAAAGAAAACCACATAATTTTTCTTCCTTTCTAGATGGTGCAATTTTATTTAGCTTTACCTTTTAGTTTTAGGCTGAAGTGAGTCCCCCTGTTTAAAGTGAGGCCATGACCTAATGGCCCTGCTTGTAAGGCTTGCTAGTCCATCTGTAGTGTGATGTAAATTTGCATGGCTAGGATCCTATTCTTCATTAAGCCAAACTTCAAAGAACTGCTGTGTTTTACATTGGTACTAGAAAGGTGGATTTGGTTTTCTCAACATTCATTTTTATGTGATTCATAAATATCTTACAAATTTGTATATTTCAAAACTTCTTCTCTCAAAAGAATATCATACAAACTTGTATATTTTTTAAAAAATTCAGTGTTCATTCATGTCAGCCTTCCTCCAACAGTTTCTTCGGTAGCCCATAATGAAGAAACTGTTGGAGGCAGTCTGATGCGAATGAAACAACCATGCAATGAATAGTCAAGATTACTAAAACATTTGAATTATGATGATATTTATGCGATAAAAAATATTATAATAGAATTCGATTATTAACTTCCTTATGAAGGATTCGAAAAGACTGATTACCAGATAATCTTTGAAGAAGTTTTTGGAACATATATTTTTTTAAAAATATACAAGTTTGTAAGATATTCTTTTGAGAAAAATATAGAATTTATTTTAAAACGAAAAAGACTTGGACTTTATGAATGACACATGATACTAATAGGGAGTTTGAAACTCATTGGATTCTTTATTTAAGAAAGACACTGTTACTAATTGATATAAAGCTTTGTCATATTACACATAGATATAATTTTTGCCATCATGAACGGATCATTTTGATATATTCTTTTTGGTTTGTCAACCATTCAGCCAATATTCTTCCGTTTCTAAGGGTATCTCTATGACAATTTTACTGCCACTTGAATCAGATTATCTAAAGATACCTTCAGAGTACCAGCCAAAAAGCAGTGGCAAACAGATGCATCCTAGTAATATTCCTTTTCAAATATCAATGTAGTCTGTATTCAAATGGTTAACTTTGACCACAGGATTTTGTTGCCAGTAGAAGTTGCAAATTACATGACTGTCTTTTGAACTGAGCTCTTTCGTTACCAGTGACAACAAATTGCCACACTAGTGGTTGTGAAAAGCTTTCCCATAGTCAGTAAAGCATCCATGATCCATGTCACAGCATTCTCAAGTACATGTATGCAAACCAGTGCTCCTCTGCTCCTAAAACGTCTACTGAATATAAATTGTGGGAATTAAATAGTTAAAAACATTTTAAAAATCCTTCCAAAATGTTCCAAGATATTGTTACAAAGTTTTAATTAGCTCTGTGATGGTGGGAAATCCCTATAAACTCTTTAAAATGTTTTCAGATTGTATCCAATTGTTTGAACTAGGTCAGTAACCTAGTTTTACTTATACAATGCAGTGAAGAGAGGACTGTAAATTCTTCAGAACAGAAGAAACCCACATTTTCTGTAGGTTTTTATAAGTAAGAATGTCTCCTTTTTCTTATATGATCCGACTACTTGGAAGCAATTTTGACAAACTTTTTTCTTTGGAATGAGCAAAAAGGTCTGCAACACAGGGAAATTTGTTTCAGAGTTACTACCCATCCTATCCTGCTGCAAATTAAAGAGGGTACAATGTGGCGGAAATATGTTGTCGGTGGAATTCCTACTCCAAGATACACAACCCCACTTTCATAGAAAGGAAAGCAGCAAGAGCAATCAACTTTAATGTTAAACTATCATTGCTCAGTGTTCTAAATCACATGAAAAGAATCAAAAATATTATACCCTATGTAAGAGAATTGAAGCACTTACAATAATTAAAAAGATGCCTACAAGAAAGTTCATTAGGCAATTTTTTTATCACAACAGCAAGAGCAGAAAGTTAGTGGAGCACAGTGTTTAATTAATCTGTTATATAGAAGTTTAAAGTAAGGATATTAATACACTGATGATTGTAAAAATCATATTAACATTCAAACTCCTGCAGAGATTCCATTAACCTTGCCTTGGAGCAGTATGAGCATATGTCAAGTTGTTCCAGCCTCTTTAGTACAAAAGTGCACAATATTTCTTAATCCATAATCTAGTAACAGCAGAGTTTGTAACTCAAAACAAGCTGCCTGTGATGCCTCTTGGAGGTTACAGACATACTGTATAAAAGATGTGCATTTATAATATTTCACAATATTATCAGAACAGTACTTTATGTATGTGTCTTGATCAGATGAGACCACACACACACACACACACACACACACACACACACACACACACACACACACACACACACACACACACACACACACAGTGCTTTCGGGAATAGACTTAGGCTTCTGGGAACTAAAGCCCCAAAACCAAAATTTGGGAAATGCTGCGTAAACAATGTTCCAGAAACATACAGGTGCCCACATGAACTGAAGAAAAAATAGGTTGAGACCTCTGCCAAAACAGCTTGGAGAGGGTTGATCCCACCAAAACTTTCAACACATATTTGGATATAGATTCGATTGAGAGGTACATTCCCTATCATCTGAATCCAGTCATGATCCTCACTGCTATGTGGTTACTTATATCTACACATAATACAAATAAAAACACCTGTTGCTCATGTATTTGTAAGTGGACTTTGATCCATGAAAGCTCATGCTGATAAAATCTTCAGCCTTTGGGTGCCAGAACATTTTGTGTTGTTGGTTTGTTTGTTTTTTGCCTCTCCTCTTTTTCATTTTTCTTTCATTTTGTCACAGAAATGAAAATTGTTACCTATTTCCAAAAACTCCTCGGAGCCAGGAACATGTAGTGTAAATATTTTCCATTTCCAATAGTGAGTTTTATATATATAAACTTATAGATTTAGTGTAAAACATAAACAGTTTCATAAACAGCTCATATTCGACATAGAGAGTTGATATAGGGAATTATATGAAAGTACCTTTCCCATGAAAAGCATCAAAATGCTTCCTCTAAATTTGTTCTTCTTTTTAAAATAAAGCAATAGAAAATAATAGAAGCAGTAGAATCCTGCTCCCCTGAGTGGGAGCAAATATCTCATTGGCACTCATAATGCTGTGCTGTGTACTACTGTGATCATACCAACATTTCAGGAGTGTAGCTGGCTCAGGGCAAATTAGTTCATGCACTAGAAAATAGCAAGGATTTCCGGGTAAGATTGTGAAATAATCTTGCTTGAAACCCTGCAGAAGTCCCTGCCAGTCAGGATGGATGAGGCAGGTCTAGATCAGGGGTGCCCAAACTATGGCCCACAGGCTGGATCCAGCACCCAACGCCAATTCATCTGGCCCACAAAGCCCTCATTGCTCCCAGAAGTGGAAGTAAAATGCCCCCTGAACCACGTGACGGGCCTGTTGTCCAAAAAGTTTGGGCACCCCTGGTCTAGATGATCCAATGGTCTGAACTGGCATAAGACAGCTTCATATACATTTATTATGTGCTCCTTTCAAACTCAGTGGTCATTGTTTGCTACATGGTCCAGCAATTGAAAAGAATCCCTTTCTACATCTATATTTGCAAGATTTCTGTGTGGCTGAGAGAAATGAAACAGATTTTCTCTCATAAAATGTATTTTTAATGAGTCAGACATCACATGCTAGAATGTGTGTTTTGAACTACTTTCAAGATCCATTTCTAAAGCAATAGCATCCTGAGAGCATGCACCATTGAAAATTACACATTGAGTGCTAAATGCTGAGAGTTATCATTGTGTGACCTACAGATAATTATTTCTCTCATGCTTCATGTAGGTCACTAATTTACACCATCAGGCTGGCAATCATCAAAGCTTACAAACTGACTGAGATGCTTTATTAGCCATGGGTTTTTTAAGTCATAAAATATTAATTTGTACATAAGTGGGGGTTTCATGCAGATATTTTATTTTATTTGCACGATGTGGGGATAAAATATAATGTGGCTGGGTCAATGTGAAATCATCCTGAGAACAGGGAGGAATGAAATTAGTTTTTTGATTATTATTTCTGCTGAGTTACAGTTTTCCTTAAACCCAGTTCTCATAGAAGCACTATGAAGTCCAAAAAGTCTAAAACCCCACGGCGCTTATGCTGTCTCAACCAAAGGCTGGTTGACCTTTTGGTAGTGTGTCTTGTCAATGTATATATTCAGGGATTTTAAAAATAAGGTTTATAGTTTATTTGGGTATTTGTCAATAGGGTCAGTAGTGAGGAGATGGTAAAACTGAGAATTGAACAGCTGTCTCTCAGCATCCTGTATGTAGCTCAAGAATCCTATTTGTTTATGCAGTTGCAAAAGAGCACACTTTCCTAAATGGGCCCAGTCCTGCACTGACTGTGAAATCAGGTGCATGATTTGTTGCACACCCAATTTATTTATTTTATTTATTTATTTATTTTAATCACATTTCTACCACCACCCCCTTGCCAAGGCGACTCCGGGTGGCTTACACATAAAACAAATAAAAACTTTTTTAAAAAACCTTTAAAACATTAAAAATTAAATTTGTTTTAAAATTATTATTTTTTTAAAAAAATTAAAAATGCACTCCAATGCAGCATCACCAGATTTTTCAAAAGCTGATAGCCAGAGCGAAAGGAGCCCACAGGAGGGGGGGGGGGGGACCACATGGCAGAAACAATTTTCCATGCACAGTTTTTCTTCAACTGGAGTTTGGCCTTTTTAAAAAACATCTGAAATACAATAATAAATGTGTAGATTTTTCTTACTGTTAAAGTCACATTTTACAAAATCTTTGGACTATTTATTTCCTCTGGCATGATTTGTGCGAAGAAGCAGATTGCAGCTGCCAAGCAAGTCTTTTCAAATAATTTATTAGTGAGTATATTAATAACTGCTCATATTTATGTAATGCCATATTAGTATTCCAAACTCTGTCATCATCACCTTTCTAATACTTTGAGAGCTCTGAAACGCACTATTATTTAAAAGGAGGTTGAAATTGCATGATTTTAAAATTATGTATATTGTAAAGCTCTTTGAATAATGTCTAAACCTGTGAATAAAGAAAAACAAAGATGTAAAAAGTCACAAGGATGATAAAGTTCACATAGTCAGTGGTATAGCTGAAATCCTTTTACTAGTTTAGTACTGGAGTCATTGCACTGCATTTTCAAGATGTAGGGACTTTCTGACCTTAATCTTAAAAAGTCAATGGGAAGCATGATCACATTGACTGGAATAGATGATCAATAAGCATAAATTGTATAAATTGATGCCATGAGATCTCATTCTTGTATCTGACGAAGTGGACTTGATCAATGAAAGCTAACTTCAAAACACAGCAGATAGATTTCAAGATGCCAAAATGTTTTTTTTTGTTTTTGCTTTTTATTTTGTTTTATTTTATATCTCTGATATAATAAGCATACACTCTCTTCCCACTAAAACCAATAGAACTTGTAAGTGGAGGACAGAGGTGCCTGGAGAACAATGGTCCATAGGGTCGCAAAGGGTCGGAACCGACTGTGCGACTGAACAACAACAACAACAACAAAGTAAATCTAGCTAAAGTATTTTTTTTTTAAAAAAAATAGAGTTAATTATATGCTTGAATCTCACAATGAAACCCATTATGACAATTGGACTGCATTCCTTTGCCTACTTATTTGGAAAAACCTCACCAAATATGTATAGTACAGTTGTTGTTGTTGTTCAGTCCTACAGTCGATTCTGACCCTTTGTGACCCCATGGACCATTTTCCTCCAGGAACCTCTATCCTCCACCATTCTCCTCAGCCCACCAAGCTCTGTGCCCATTGTGTCCACAATACCATCTATCCATCTCATCTTTGGATGCCCCCTTCTTCTCTTGCCCTCCACCTTTCCCAGCATCAAGGCCTTCTCAAGTGAGTCCTCCCTTCTCATTTGATGTCCAAAGTACTTTAGCTTCATCTTCACTATTTGTCCCTCCAATGAACAGTCAGGATTGATTTCTTCCAGTATTGACCTATTTGTTCTCTTTGCTGTCCAAGGGACTCTCAGGACTCTCCTCCAACACTACATCTCAAAGGCATCTATTCTTTTGTGCTCAGCCTTCCTAATGGTCAAGCTCTCACACCCATACATTACCACTGGGAATACCATTGCTTTGACTATGCGAATTTTTGTTTTCAAGGTGATGTCTCTGCTTTTCACTATATTCCCCAGGTTTCTCATAGCTTGTCTCCCCATAATGAACTCTTTTTATTTCATGGCTACAGTTGCCATCTGCAGTGATCTTAGATCCCAGGAAAGTAAAATCTGTCACTGTTGCCAGGTATAGTACAGTGGAACCCCACATAACAAATGCTTCATATAACAAAAAGTTTGTACAACGAAGCGTTCGTGCAGCAACCATGATGCCCCGCATAACAATTTTTTTCGTTATGTGGGGTTTTCGCTAGGCAGGGTATACCCCGGTTAACTTAAACCCCATATAACAAACATTTTCTTTTCGTTATTTGGGGTATCACCCATTTGATCCGCATAGCAAAAAAACAAACAAAACACTGCATAGTGAAGAGCTCCGTGGAACGGAGCTTTTTCGTTATGTGGGGTTCTATTGTATTTGACTTTCAGTATACCCTAAAAACCATAAATGTACATTTAGCCCGGACTGTAAGGAACTTTGAATAGTAACACTCATCATAGGAACTAGAGCTATATGATACCTTAGTTTAAAATAGGGTGTGTATATATGTAACCTTCTGTTTTGTAATAAAGACACAAAACACTAATTAATGATAAGCTAGTTAGACTATGGATGTGTGTGTCTTCTAATTTCATTCAGGGCCATTTGGATGTTTTAGAATGGATTCTTGTTCAGGCCATATTAATTTTGTTCCTATACAATGTGATGTTGCCCCTTTTGTGATGCCTTTTTAAAGGATCAGTATTTTTTACCACTAAAGCCAGGATTTCTTCTAAATAAAAAAGTGAGTGTGAACAACTGTTCTCCTTCAAAATAAGCAAGATTGACTTTTAATCTTATTTGATCTGTTTTAAATCTCGGAGTACAAAAGGTTACATGTTTTTTGCAGGGAGGGGAACAGTTTTTACCTTTTTTTTTTTTAAAAAAAAGTCATAACTTAAAAACCCTTTGCCCAAACTTTACCAAATTTGGTAATAGGAAAAAAAATACTGTTAAAAAGGTGCTAAGTGTTGGGCAGATATGAAGTTGGGTTTCAAAGTTACATGTTTTTGTTTGGGAAGCCCTCATTTTTAAAATTGGTTTGTAGAATGTTGGTTGGCTCTGCTGTACAATAACATAGCTGCATTCCCATTCAGGTATAATAAAACAGTATACACAGAGCGCTTTGCAGGCGCACCCCCCAATAAAGGACTCAGACACTGATGAAAGTGGATAACGGCATTGGGCCACATTTATTGATTCATGCCCTAGTCCGAATTATAAATTTCTATTGGTATTCAACCAATTATAATTCTTAAGGCAAGCAGGCCGAAGTAACACTGGTAAGGTACCACCCAAAATTGCAAACGGCAATTGGTTACAATGTATCCATTTGTATCAATTTGTTTGTTGACAACAAACAAATTGTTGGCCGTAGTCAATACCTAACTATTGACCCCACCCTCTGACGCGTATCCGTAAAATAACGGGGTGATGCATGCTGTATAGCTCTTGCCATCACCCCATCGCCTGGTTCGTCGTTGACCGGACAACGTTTAATCAACTTGTGCCTGTCTAGTGTTGTCCAGTCAATTGCGAACCTGCCGGATACCTGTGGGTCATAAATGTTTACCTTACCAGTGCTACCCGCCCATGTGACCAAAGTCAACAGCAGTAGAAAGAAAACCCCTATATCAAACCATAGCAACAGTGTGGGATGGGCAAAAAAAGCCAGGACCCGAGAGCCAATTGTAGGACCCAGCCAAAAATTCCCACCCGGCCCCGAAGCGACCAAAATATCACACTGTTAACTAGGGAGGGGGTGGAGGGGAAAAACTTCTCCTCTCCGTCGCTTCGGAAAATGGCAGCTCGGCTGCCTCGTGGCCACACCTTTTATAAGGGTGCTGGCCACGCCCCCTAACTACCCGGATGCTCTTCGTCCGGTGGGGGGGGCCCGCAAAGAGCGCGACTGCCATTTTGGCGCCGCGCTTGCATTGCAGGCACACCCCCCCAATAAAGGACCCAGACACTGATGAAAGTGGATAACGGCATTGGGCCACATTTATTGATTCATGCCCTAGTCCGAATTATAAATTTCTATTGGTATTCAACCAATTATAATTCTTAAGGCAAGCAGGCCGAAGTAACACTGGTAAGGTACCACCCAAAGTTGCAAACGGCAATTGGTTACAATGTATCCATTTGTGTCAATTTGTTTGTTGACAACAAACAAATTGTTGACCGTAGTCAATACCTAACTATTGACCCCACCCTCTGACGCGTATCCGTAAAATAACGGGGTGATGCATGCTGTATAGCTCTTGCCATCACCCCATCGCCTGATTCGTCGTTGACCGGACAACGTTTAATCAACTTGTGCCTGTCTAGTGTTGTCCAGTCAATTGCGAACCTGCCGGATACCTGTGGGTCATAAATGTCTACCTTACCAGTGCTACCCGCCACACGGAGAGGCTCAATAAAGGCTTGACGCCCCCCCCCAGACCGTCAGCTCGGTCAACAGGCCTGCTCGCCAATCTCCTGACCAGAGGTCCATACCACTGAGTAGGCCCACTCCTTGCACCATAGGCGCAGTGCTCCCCAAAACAGGTGAAAAGCACTATCACTGTGATCACGGGGGCAATCCAGGCACCCACCAGTAGAGTAAACCCCATAAGTGAGAGCCCGGCGGCATCCGACCGCGCCAGATATCTTACGGCGGACCACTAGGTCCGATCCCACCAAGTGACCCCCGAATAAGAAGGGGCATACTATATGTTTGGCAACCAATGCCAAGGCAGAAATGCGAGGTTAGAAGATGGGGCCTCGGTCTATTCAGGCGCCAAGGGGACACCCAGGTCCCACCTGAGTGTCTGAATTGTGATGAGGAGACGCGTACACGTGTCCAAGCCCCGTTTAACCCCGGACCCAAAAGTTGTCGAGGTAATGGGCTGGAGACCGAGACCCCAACCTGTGAGCAAATGCCCACTGAATGAAAGTCCCACATCGGTCGGGTGCTGAACCTGAATTAACGCATTCAGAAAGGGATTGGCCTTATCTAATTAAAATCCCCCTCAAAACCTAAAAACCTGATAGGTCTAAATAACGGGGTGCACTGGCAAAAAGCTGGAAGCCGAGTGCATATCACACTGTGCCAAAACAGGACCAGAATTGCGTGAGCACGCCACCCATAGTAGCCGAGGCAACTACGAGTACCTGACTGAACAAGGTCATCCGGAAGGTCATCCCTGAATGGAGCACCCACAGGGTAAGCTGAATGGAGGATTATATTACATTCACCCTTTTTCTAGCTCAGTATGAGCTTCATGGGGGATACCTTCGACTAAGGAAAGGTGGTTCCAAGAAGGGCCCCCGCTACTCACATAGCCCCCAACTTCCATAACTCTGGACCGTGGAGCCCCCTCCCCGTTACCCTGGAAGGGAACCAGATTAGTAGCATCCTGGGGCCCCCAGTACGCCGAATGGATACAAAAAAAAACCCATTGAAAACCCCCCAGCAGGCTTCCCGCCCCCTCGCTTCTTGGGAGACAGAGTGACATCCCCCCAGGCTGACTATAATAGGGGCGGGGGGCCCTAACAACAAGAATATGTGGTTCAGAGGGAGCTCTGATCGCCCCTGCGCACAAGTCGGTCACGACCGTGATGCTCAGTACACACATTGTCAGCTGAGCAGGCCGAACACAGTAGGCGGGCCGCAACCCCCCGCCCGACCAGTTTGCTTGGGGCCAGTGTCTGAAAAGCCCGCAGCTCAGCATGACCACAATGGTGCCCATCACCAGGCACCGTTCCGTGGAACTGATGTACACGAGCACCCTTGGTGACAGAACCCGTCCCTCCTCTCTCGGGATATCTATAGCCACCCTCGTCCACATCCCCCACGATGAGCCAACTGTAATGGGCCCATCCGATCAACCAGGATAGTGGGCCCCAAGGTGCTCGGTGGCTAACGACAGTGGGACATCTCTGTGCCTCAACCGTCCCATCCGTCTCTCTCTTGCCAGTGGGCTCGCGGTTCAATAGGGAGAAAATCCACATGTCCCCCTATGGCCCTTGCCCCTGATGGCCTGCAGCCAATAATCAACTGGGGCCAGTAGTAGCCGATCCTCAGCCAGGCCCTCTACGGGACGTCGTGTTGAACGGGGCCTACGCAGCAGGATCCAGACAGCCCCCACGATGCCCCACACCGTTCCGGGGGAGGACGCCTCAGTGCATGGTGGCTTACTACGGGGGACCACACACTGTCTCTATCGTCCAGCCCGTACCCCCCATCCCCATTCGGGTCTCAGTTCATAGGGGTAATATATATCCACGTACTCCCCCCCCACCAAATCTTTTCCCTCCCGATCTGGAGCAGATGATCACTGGGGGGGCATGAATAACCAGTTGACGGCAGTGCCCATGCTGAAGCATGATGTACAGCGGGCATGCACAGCGGGACCTGGACAGCCCCTGTGATGCCACGTGCCGCCCCGGGAGCGTAAACCCCCACCCCCAAACGTCGTGCCAGAATGCAACCAAGGGGCACTGGTATAGGATGGCGAGTGATGCCCCCCAGCCTCAAATAGGCAAGGCCAAGAGCACTGCCCCCACCGGGAATGGACTGTGATGTGTGTGCATTCAACTTGAACGTAATACTCACAAGTTGCACCCCCGTGAGCCGCCCCCACCGGGGGTTCCGGCCCACGGTGGGCGTCGGAGCTCGCGACCGAAATCGAGCTCTGAGGCGACCTCCAATACACTCCCGTCGCAGATCCAGACAAACGGGAAGCCGCGAGACAGCGGCGGGCACAGGCCAGCATGTCATGAGAAGCACAGCCCAGCCGGCCGCCTTGTGGAGAGTGGCCGCGATCAAAGTAGCCGGCAGACACAAAGGGGCTCCGACGTTTGGAAAGGGGCCTGCCACGAAAAAAACCCTAGTAGGTAGGCCAGGTGGGCCGGACGGCCCGCTCGGTATAGCGTCAGAGGCCCCCAGTTTGAGAACCTGGGCTAGAATAGGGCCCTGTCCGAAACCCAGCCCCTAATGGGCAAAACGCGCTGTGAGGCAGCGCCAGGCCCCCCTCCCAATTGTTATGGCCCGTAGCCGGCAGGTGTGTGCCGAATCCTCTGAATGGCCAATCCCTAGGGGTGCCTCTAGCACCACCACGTGGGCCAGTAATGCTTGCCAACCCCCTGCATAAGTGGGGCCAGGTGGGCCGGACGGCCCACCTGGCATGGTCCAGGGTCCCTACTTGAGAGCCAGGCCCTAAAACGGCCATGCCCAAACTCCGGCCCATGCAGGGCCGGGGAAGTCCTGCTGTGCAACTGCGCCCGGCCCACCCCCCCGCTCCACACCCGTGGCCAGGGATTGAGGGCCGAGGGCCGAAGCCCCTGCAGGGCCGGTCTGAGGGCAGAGGGCCGCGGGCCACAGCCTGAGCTGCCCTACCCCACCAATCCCGGTGGGAGCCTCCGGTTGGAGGTCCTATCGAGGGGGTGCAGTCGCGGTCCTCCGACCCGACCACTGCCCGCCTAAGCCTTCTTTCAAGAAGGCATAAATGAGAGGCCAAAGACCTACCTCTAAGGCTGCAGCCTAGGTATCAAACTGCTGACCTAATTAATCCCCTCGCAAAGATGCAAAGGAAAAGTGGGGAATCGAACTCCCAACCTTTGTCCCCAAAGACAAAGACTTAAAGCACTGAGCTATCCAGCAGCTTGCAGAAAGGGAGCCTCAACAGAGGCTAACAAAGGAGGAAGTGACGGAGCAAATTCCTCTGCCCCGTCGCTTCTAAAGCAAATCTTGCAGCGACTCCTTCTAAGGTCTTGCCTCTAGGAAGGAGAGAGAGCGACGGAGCAATTGGAAAAACTTCTCCTCTCCGTCGCTTCGGAAAATGGCAGCTCGGCTGCCTCGTGGCCACCCCTTTTATAAGGGTGCTGGCCACGCCCCCTAACTACCCGGATGCTCTTCGTCTGGTGGGGGGGCCCGCAAAGAGCGCGGCTGCCATTTTGGCGCCGCTTGCATTGTTTCAGTCCCATTTGTACTTCACAAATATTTGCATATAATATATGCAAGGAAATTCTGAGTTATTCTGAGGTAATGATCCATGTCAAAATATGGCAACCCCATTAAAAGTTGCTAAATAGTTTAAGCACAAAGCCTGATAAAACTCAGTGTGTTAGAACTGGGCAACCCCTCCCCCCACACACACACAAAAGACATGTGTTTCACACTAGTTTTATTCAGGACTGTGGTAGCTTAGTGATTAAGACACTGAACTTGACAACTGGAAGGTCGGCAGGTCAGACATTCAAGACCTGACTGCTGCATGACAGAGTGAGCTCCCATTTCTTTCCCAGCTCCTTCAAACCTAGCAGTTTGAAAGCAATAAATTGCAAGTAGATAAATATATACCGCTTTGGTGGGAAGGTAACAGAGCTCCGTGCACTAGTCGTGTCTAGTCATGTCCACAGAAACATCTGCAGATGTAGACATCACTGGTTCTTTGGCAGTAAATGGAAATGAGCACTGAACCCTAAAGTCGGATGTGACTGGCTTTTGAGCAAGGGCAACCTTTACCTTTACCTAATGATTCCAAGCTATAACTTCAGAATCCTTACCAAAATATTGCCTTGTTCTTATTTGACCCATATGCCCTATCTACAGTATGAGTTGCAAATGATGGAAAATATGGCTCTGCTCACAGAAATGTTTCCCGTTCACCCTGATGCCTCAAGTCCTGCAAACCTGCTTATGAGGTTGGTTGGGGATATTTTGTGGGCAGAAATTGTGGAAGTGGAGAAGTCTTATTTCCTGGTCTTAGCAACCCATTCCATTAATCCTCATTTATGCAAAAAAAGAGACAGGAAAATCAAAATCTTCCACAAACTTAGTTATCCTAGGATCAAGGGGTCTGGTGGAATTCTACTTACAACGCAGCCTGTGAAAAGGAATCAGTAGAAGGTGAAAGTCTCATTTTTCTTCAGCATATGAAATAACCGTTTGAATGAAAGAGGCAGAGGAAAAAAGGATCACCTATAGTTTTGTAAGTCTACCTTTCATGAATAAGGTCTTGGCTCGTAGAAGGTTCTTCTGTTCATATTCAAAGTCCCCAGTGGAGAATGTTTCTGCATAGCTGGCTAGTACACCTTTACAAGGGGTTATCTGCAGGGTGACATAATTGATGGATGAAAGAGAAGATTTGCACTGCTTTTATATTGCATATAACAAATGCAAGGAAAGCTTTAAAAACATACTTTTGTTGAACCAAGTCTTAGAGCAGAAATAGCTTGTTGTGATTGCACTTCCTAAGTAGGAGCCCTGGTGGTGCAGTGGTTAAACTGCTGTACTGCAACCAACAAGTTCGATCCTGACCAGGGCTCAAGGTTGACTCCGCTTTCCATCTTCCAAGGTCGGTAAAATGAGTTCCCAGCATGTTAGGGGCAAAATGCTAATTAACTTGTGAACCGCCCAGAGAGTGCACTAAGCACTATGGGATGGTATATAAGTGGGGTTGCTTTGTTTTGCTAAATAGCACGTTTGTGAGAGAAAATAGCAGTAAGCTTTGGAATATTGCATGGGCATTTATCTCTCCATTCGTATGTGAAGGTGCTTTGTGTGTTTCTTGTAATGAGAAAAGCAAAAGCACATGTATAGCAGTATATCTCACTGCTAACATCAAAGCAAAGAGTAAACAAAATGTTGTTGATGTATCAGTCTACATGGCAACACATGAGATTGGAACATAGCAGGTATTGGCCTTTTACAAAAGAAAGTAGAGGATGAACTCCTACACTAAGCAGTGATTTGCTATGCCAATCCCAAATTGAGAAAAGAAGATTGAGAGCATAATGAAAGAAACTATAATCAATACAGTGATAAAAAATATTGTGCCAAGGTCAAGTCATCCATTTTTTTAAAGGTTGCATTGTCTATCAGAGAAATTATATTTTAAAGGTTTGAAGTAAAATTGCAGGTTATAAACTATCCTTCATATCTCATTTATTCAAGATTCCCAGTGTTTCTATTCAAGGCATTCCACAGGATTTTTTTCAGGGGAGAGCAAAACTGAATGATTATATGTTAGGAGAATTTACAAATATCACCTGCTCCTTAATAACACAGTGGCTGACATTCCAGGAGTAACTCACAATTAGAATTAGCCCACTGATTAAATGGCACTTATGGAAGAACTGACCTGCTAGATCCTCACTGATTTAATGGGCCTACTATACTTGTGAATTACAACTGGATTTTAGCCAGTAAAATACTAAATAAACGAGGATTCAACAGGGACAACTACTCCTTTGAGAACTACAGTAACACCCTGACTTACAAATGTCTCAAGTTACATAAAATTCGACTTACATAATGATTTTGTGCTAAAACCATGTCTCAATTTGCACGATTTCCTATGGGTTTGCTTCAAGTTAATTAAGATTATTTTTCCTATGGGTTTGCTTCGGGTTACATAAAAATTTAATTTAAGCAAAAGCCTACTTAAGTAGGGGTTTTACTGTAGTGTGGTTTGGTGGGTATTGTGTCAGACTAGGACCGAGAGTGCCCACTGCCTGTCAGAAGAACTAAATAGTCAATACAACTGTGATGCTTTCATTCCCACATTTGTATCTTGAATTTCCATGTGTGTGTAATGTGTCTTGCCCAAATGTATGTAGAGTGGATTAAACAAATGTCATGGACATATAGTAACAGGGAATTTGAGTTTAATATTGAATTCAAAATTATTTATTCTAAGGATCATGCATGGAATTTATTCTCTGCTTATTAGTGACATGCAAAGTCCATATGTTCTTCTATACCAGTGGTGGCGAACCTATAGCATGTGTGCCAGAGGTGGCACTCAGAGCCATCTCTTTGGGCACCTGTGCAGTTACCCCAGCACAGAGTTCGCCCTGCCCCTCTGCCTAGCAGCCCAATGGCAGCGTTTCCTTCCTCCCCTGTTGCTGTGTTGGCACTTCGCGATAAATAAGTGGGTTTTGGGTTGCAGTTTGGGCATGTGGTCTCTAAAAGGTTCACCATCAGTGATCTATACGAACAAATCAAAATTTCTGCAGTAAGAAAAAGGTCGAAATTCTGCAGTATACTGAAATGAAATAAACACATCTGTTGTGGTTCAGCTGCCTTACTATACCACACTGTCTGCTATTTCCAAGACAATAGGAAAAGGTCTTTGCAGGCGCACCCCCCCAATAACGGACACAGACAACATTGAAAGTGGATAACAGCATAGGGCCACATTTATTGATTCAATGCCCTAGTCCGAATTATAAATTTGTATTGGTAAAACGACCAATCATAATTCCTAAGGCAAGCAGGCCGAAGTAACACTGGTAAGGTACCACCCCAAAATTGCCAACGGCAATTGGTTACAATGTATCAATTTGTATCAATTTGTTTGTTGACAACAAACAAATTGTTGACCGTAGTCAATAACTAACTTATGACCCCACCCTCTGACGCGTATCCGTAAAATCACAGGGGTGATGCATGCTGGTTAGCAATCATCATCACCCCATCGCCTGGTTCGTCGTTGACCGGACAACGTTTAACTAATTTATTCCTGTCTAGTGTTGTCCAGTCAATTGCGAACCTGCCGGATACTTGTGGGTCATACTGTTTACCTTACCAGTGCTACCCGCCAATGTGACCAAAGTCAACAGTAGGAACACAGAAAGACCCCTATATCAAACCATAGCAACAGTGTGGGATGGGCAAAAAAGCCAGGACCCGGAGACAATATGGGTCCCAACCAAAAATTCCCACCCGGCCCCGAAGCGACCATAATATCACACTGTTAACTAGGGAGGGGGTGGAGGGGAAAAAACTTCTCCGCTCCGTCGCTGAGGTAAAATGGCAGCTCGGCTGCCTCGTGGACACCCCTTTTATAAGGGAGCTGGCCACGCCCCTAACTACCCGGATTCTCTGTCCTGTGGGGGGGGCCCCGCAAAGGGCGCGGCGGCCATTTTGGCGCCGCGCTTGCATTGCAGGCGCACCCCCCCAATAACGGACACAGACAACATTGAAAGTGGATAACAGCATAGGGCCACATTTATTGATTCAATGCCCTAGTCCGAATTATAAATTTGTATTGGTAAAACGACCAATCATAATTCCTAAGGCAAGCAGGCCGAAGTAACACTGGTAAGGTACCACCCCAAAATTGCCAACGGCAATTGGTTACAATGTATCAATTTGTATCAATTTGTTTGTTGACAACAAACAAATTGTTGACCGTAGTCAATAACTAACTTATGACCCCACCCTCTGACGCGTATCCGTGAAATCACAGGGGTGATGCATGCTGGTTAGCAATCATCATCACCCCATCGCCTGGTTCGTCGTTGACCGGACAACGTTTAACTAATTTATTCCTGTCTAGTGTTGTCCAGTCAATTGCGAACCTGCCGGATACTTGTGGGTCATACTGTTTACCTTACCAGTGCTACCCGCCACACGGAGGGGCTTCAAAGAAGACCTGACGCCCCCCCCAGACCGTCAGCTCGGTCAACAGGCCTGCTCGCCAATCACCCAACAGGAGGTCCATACCTCCTCGCGACAGATGGGCCCCATCCCCTGCGTACAAGTCATAATTTTGTAGACTAATATCGGGGTGATGACTAACCCGTCCCCAAGCCCTGGTGGCAAGAAACCGCGCCACTGCCTTATTGACCGCACGCCTAGCGCGGTCAAGAGCCAGGAGGTTAACGCCCCCTCTGTAAGAATGGCGCGGAACAATGTCCGACCAAACCAGGGTTGTGGCAGGCCAGACATAATGCAAGTAGGCGAGTTCCTCGCAAATCGCATGCTTGAGCGATAAGCCGGTGACCTGGCCCAAATCATTGCCCCCCAGGTGGATGATTAGAATGTCAGGCGGGTCAGCACCCAGGCCAGAAAAAAGGAAAGGCCGCAGCTCCCGCCATAACATCCCAGGCTTACCATGCCATGCGAGACTGGCGTGGTCACCCAGTCCCAGTCGGGGTCCCCACTCTGTCGCCGCAGCGTAACGCGCTGCCCTGTGCACATAAGCTGTGGCCCACCAGCCATACTGTCACCGATGTAATACGACACCCAGGGTCTGTAAGAAAATTGAGAAAAAAGGCGGTAAGGTGACTGGATTGGTACTCATGGCGGGAGTGGGCGCACATAAAACTGAAAACATTGCGAGCCCCACCTCCCCATGCTGCGTATGTCAGCCCCAGAGTACCCAAAAGCAGCTGCTGTAGAGGCTGCACCAATACGGAACGAATGTGTGCCATAACGGGCACCTGGTAGGCCCACCCTGGTGAGGGCTCTGGCCGTCACCTTCCAAAACTGAAATTTAGTAAGGGGAGACCCATCTTGGTGACAGAAAAACGGGCCGTGGTGCATGCCACGCAGTGCCAGGTACTCCTGTAGGGCACCAACCGGACAGATGTCTGCCAAAGAACAACGTAGCAGTCTTACACCACTGCCTACGCCATGCTGATCTGTTTTAGAGGAGCGTATCCTCAACTGGGCCCAGTCTTTGGCAACATAGACATCTTCGAGTTCCAGTGCCCTACCACTTGCATCCGCCTTAGACAGCATCACGAGTTCGCTGACGCGGAGCGCTCCAAAAAATGCCACCGTTGTGGCTGCATGAAAAAGGGCTGCCTCATAATGATCAAAACAGAGGCCTGGCCAGCCCCGGGCCAACTGGGTAAGAACCCCTGGGGAAATAGAGTGCCGGTCGTCCGGGCAACGCCCGCGCTCGCGCACCCACCCCTCCAAAACATGTCTCACACGGAAGTCAGAGGTGGTATCCACATGACCCCCCACTTTGGCCATAAAAGCCAACGCCGAGAGCTTGGATGCTATGGTGCGAGGTGCGAGGCCCTGTGCATGCAGGTGAACCATGAACCGCAGAACATGGTCCACCGGGATAGGCCAGGTCTCTGGCAAGAGAAATTGATTAGCAAATGCCCTGTACGAATTGAATGCTTGTTGATACGCCTTACGCGTGCGTGGCGCTAGTGACAGGCCAATCGCCCGGTTCACCTCTCCTTGCCAATAGTCCACATCTCGTCCGGGAGTGGCGAGGGAAATTCCTCCGCATCCGGGGCCAAGGCGCGGAACCGGGAGATCTGCAGGCGGGACAAAGCGTCAGCAATATCATTATTAATCCCTGGGACATGCCTGGCCCTAAACAAGACGTTGAGGCGCAGGCAGCGCAGCACAAAATGGCGCACTAGATCCATGACCCTGGGCGATTTGGAAGTCTGTGCATTGACAATGTGTACAACAGCCGCATTGTCACACCAGAAATGCACCACCGAATTAGCCCACTGTTCGCCCCATAGCATCAAAGCCCCCAGAATGGGAAAAAATTCCAGGTATGTGAGATCCCGCAGGCGACCTGTGCCTGCCCATGCCGGTGGCCACCCACCATAGGCCCACTTCCCATTGAAGTACATCCTATAACCCAGGGATCCTGAGGTATCAGACTGGATCTGGAAATTGGGGGATGCCAGGAGGTCAGACCTCCAAAATGAGACCCCATTAAACTCCCTCAGGAATTGCAACCAGACGAACATGTCTGCCCTGATACCCCGGGTAAGCCTGACTCTGTGGTGGGGCCTGGATAACCCTGCCATGGCGTCGCATAAGCGCCGGGCAAAAGCCCTGCCCGGTGCGACCACCCTGCAAGCAAAATTAAGGTGCCCATGTAGCACCTGCAGTTCCCTCAGGGATGCCTTACGCTTGGCCAGCAATTCCGAGATAAGGGCCACTATCCTGGACACCTTATCACCCGGCAACCTAGAAGCCTGCACTACTGTGTCAATCTCAACCCCCAGGAATACTAGCTTGGTCGATGGGCCCTCGGTCTTTTCGGGCGCTAAAGGGACACCAAGTTCCTCCATTAGCGTCTGAAATGTGTTGAGGAGACGTGCGCACGTGTCCCAGCCCCGTTTACCCCCGAATAAAAAGTCATCCAGGTAATGGGCTACAGACCGGGACCCTGACCTGCGGACGAAAGCCCACTCTAGGAAGGTACTAAAACGCTCGAAAGCCGAGCATGATATGGAGCAGCCAAAAGGCATGGCCTTATCAAAATAATATTCCCCCTTAAATTTAAAACCCAGCAACTCAAAGTCGCCCGGGTGCACTGGCAAGAGGCGAAAAGCTGACTTAATGTCACACTTGGCCAGCAGGGCACCCGGGCCACACGAGCGCACCATGCGCAGCGCATGGTCAAACGATGTATACCTGACTGAACAAAGGTCATCAGGGATAGCATCATTGACCGATCGGCCGGCTGGGTAGGACAAATGATGAATAAGGCGAAACTCACCTAGGGACTTTTTGGGGACCAAACCCAGTGGCGAGACCTTAAGATTGGGAAACGGGGGTGCGGGGAAAGGTCCAGCGACCCTGCCCGCGTCTAACTCCTTTTTAATGCTGGCCGCAGCAACCTCCTCCCTACCTCTGAGGGATAAAAGGTTGGGAGCATCCTGAGGGGACCTATCACCCATAAAAGGGATACGAAATCCCTGCTTAAAACCTTGAAGGAGATACTCCCCGTCCTCCCCCTTCGGGTACGATGCGAGCCAGCGCTCCAGCATGTCCACCTTAATTGGGGAGGGGGCCTTTTGGAGAACTAGCTCCATCCGTGGCAGCCTTGCCAGCCCACTGTCCACCCCTCCCTCTGCCTCGCGCCCCCCCAGGCCTGGGACAAGCAGAGGCTGCGTGGGGGCCAGAACATGTGGGACACTCATGCTTATACCTGCAGTTCTTTCGATTGCAGGAACCATTTGACGAGAAAGTCCAGCACAGCAGGCGGGCTGGAACCCCCTGCCCCGCCGCCTGGCGGGTAGCCTGCGCTGGAGCCGCTCGCTGGACCGCATGTCCGCAATGGTATCTATCCCCCGGGGCAGGGCGTGTGGGTGTCATATACAAAAGCCAGAGCCTCTGGCACGGCTCATCCCATCTCATCTCGGGGTGGAGGGGAATCCTCATACGGAATTCCTCATCATATGCTAGCCATGAGGGGCCCGGGAAATCAACCATCGCCCTGTATATGTTGTCCAAATATTGGACCATGGGAATAGCTAAATCCGGCCGCGCCCTCAAATATACCGCCATGTATATTAAATACGCGGGGAGCCAGTTGGCCCAGGTACGCGGCGGCTTACGGCGGCGTGCCTGCTCCTTGTCCTTCTCATCCTGACCCTCCCTTTCCTCCTTGGTGGGCTCTCTGTTCAGGAGTGAGAAGATATCCACGTACTCCCCTCGCCATATCTTTTCCCTGGTAGCCTGTGCCAGGTGATCACCCAATGGCAAGGAATACCCTGCCGTCGGCAAAGCCGAAAAGGGGACAGCCGGCCTGGCAAAAGGGGCCTGAGCTAACCCAGCCACCCCCAGAACATTCCCTGCAGTGTAAGGACCAATGCCCACCCCAGTGCCCAAGGTGGCAGTCGTCGTCGCCGGGTGGGTCGCCGACAGCGTGGCCCCCGCGCCACCCGCGCGAGGCCAAGGCCATTGAAAGGCCCCCCTTGATTGGGAATGTGTGTGGATGTACTCACTTGCACCGTATACTCACATGCTGCACCCCCGCGGGCCGCCCCCACCGGGGGTTCCGGCCCACTGGGGGCGTCGGAGCTCACGACCGACGTAGAGCTCATCACCGGGGCTTGACCCGCACTTGATTGCTGGCTGGGGAGCTGCGAGGCAGTGGCCGAAACCGGGCCACGCGCCTGCAGCAGCTCGACCCTCCCCGCCGCCTGTTGTCCTCCTGCCGACAGCACCTCAAGAGGAACCCCGAAGGGGGCGCCCGCCTGACTGGCCCGAGCCAACGAGGCTTCCAGGGCCGCAATGCGGGCCAGCAAGGTGTCCACGTTGACCATGGGCAAAGGGCCGGCCGGCCCGCCTGGTCCAGGCATGGGTACAGGTCCCTGTACCCCGGGACCCACATATGGCCATTGGCCAGCACCGAAGCCCGGCAGGGTTGGTGGAGAAACATGCCAAGGCAGGGGGCCGCACCACCCCCCAAGGCTAGAGGGCCCGGGGAGAGGCTGCGGCCCAAGAGGAGTAGGCCCGACAGAGTGGGCAGGAGCAGGAGCGGTGTCCACCGCTCGTGGGCCGCGGGCCGGAACCCCTTCCGCGCCCGTACTCTGATCGCCCACTCCGGGCCAAGGGGCAATAGACCCCATTCCGCTGGCCCCGGCCGGGGCTAGCAAAGGTGGCTGCTGAGGAGGCGGCACCGCGGTCCTCCGACCTGGGTTGCGCCTCCTAAGAGCGCGAGCTGAACTCGAAGCCGCCTTCTTCTTCGAAGGCATCTCCTCCGAAGCAGAAAAGGGAAGCCGGCAAGGCAGAATCGCTACCAAAAGGCTTCCCGGTAAGCTAACGAGCGACGGAGACACAGGGGAAAAAACTTCTCCGCTCCGTCGCTGAGGTAAAATGGCAGCTCGGCTGCCTCGTGGCCACCCCTTTTATAAGGGAGCTGGCCACGCCCCTAACTACCCGGATTCTCTGTCCTGTGGGGGGGGGGCCCGCAAAGGGCGCGGCGGCCATTTTGGCGCCGCGCTTGCATTATCAATGTGGCAACACCACGTGTTGGAAATTCCATGGATTCATTCCTAGATAGATTTCCTATTATGTATTCTTTTAAAAGGTCCAATAAATAAAATTATGACTCTAGAGCTGATGAATGAAAGATTCAAGTAAAATAAATTTGAAAATCAACTTGTTCAAAAATCCTCTTCAAAGTTAGTATTTTCAAAAAAGATTTGATCTTACACATTTCTACACAATATGTTAATACTGGATTTGTAAAACAAAACATCACCTCATATGAACTGAAGCTTTTTCTATTATCATGTCAGATCAAATTGGGGTGGGTTGGGGCACATCAATAACTTACTACCATATAAGTGTATCCTTCATTCTGATTCACTAAAGTCTTTTTCTCCTTCGTCTTGGCATTTTTCTTTTGCCTTGGGTAAAGCTTACAGGTTTCCACAAACAATAGCCTTAACCAAGCCGTTGCATAGTTACCACTTCTGTTGAACTGTTAGAACCTTATGTGCTTCTATTTATGCACACATTTTCCTACCTCTCCCACTGTTTATTAATATGACTAATTAAAATCGCATGATGGCAGCATCAGCCTGAAAAAATGTACAGCATTATTTTATATTTTATGAACTAATTGTTGTGGGGGCAGGGAATTTTAGTTGAATATCATCACTGCTGCTACTTGTTAAAATGGATTTCTGCCATTAGCTTGCAGTATTAGGAGCCAGCTTTTCGGAAGGGGGTTGAGGAGGGGATGAGAACTAACCTGACAAATTGGTACTAGATTGCAAAAAGCACTTCAACAAATCCAAGCCTGGGTAATTAAGACAGAATCAGTCCCATTAATAGATTCTTCTTAGTAATGAAAGACATCTTCAGTGTTATTGAAAGTACGGAGGAATTGACAGCTGTGATTACATGTAGCCATAGGATTCAAACAAATAAAGCCCCACAACTGCAGTACAAGGTGTCTCATAAAGAGTGCAGTTGTTAAAAACAAATTGCCCTGCCAGCAAGAGTAATTGAATTTAGGGCTCCTTCCCCACTTTCCTAATGTGGAATAGCTAATGAGAAAATGAGCCTGTCAGAGACAAGGTGATAAGCCTCACCTCTTTTGAAAGCTGCAGTCTGTGAGATTTGGGTGGGTGTGTTTTAGAAACCCTTTTCTGCAGCTTGAATGCTCTTTTGTCACATTTGTATGTCTGTGTAAAGGACTTTCCTGATGACACTGCACCATAGAACAGCAAGAAGTGAATTTGGCTCTGCACTTGCAGACATCCTTTCACATACAAAAATCATCTCCAAAATCTTACTAAATCTTTGTTTCATTTCAAATTTGTACTGGCCATAAAAAGCAGCTAGGAGAGCTGATATGAGACTTGGATATCACAAGAGTGTAAGTTTTATGCTGTTCTGTATTGTTTATTACTTGTAGTATCCATATGATACTTTTAAAATTACTTAACAAAATCCAATTTGCCTACCTAATGATGCTCATTATCTTCCGAGAAATTGGTCTCTAAAAGTAGAAACTGATGGAAAGAGGCAACTCTGACAATTTCTTCCTCCTTTGCTCTCTAGGCTTCCCTATAATTAGGAAGGGAGCTCCTAAACTAGCGATGGCCAACCTTGGCACTCCGGCTGTTTTTGGACTTCAATTCCCAGAAACCTTGATCAGCAGGAGTGCTGACTTGGGCTTCTGGGAATTGAAGTACAAGAACAGCTGAAGTGCCAAGGTTGGCCATCACTGTCCTAAACAATGTGAAATGGAGCCTAAGCAACTGATGAAGAAGCCCACAGTGACCTTTTCTTGTCTTTTGGGGATTGTTTATACTTCCCCTCTTTAGCGATCTAGCTTTTATTGGTGTCAGAAAATTGAAGAACACCCTCCAATAGAACAATAGCACTGTTTTTACTTGTGATGTGCCCATCAAATGCGATAATTGCAAAGACATCTCCAGGTAGGAAACAAAATAATGTTGCAATGCTGTATGCCATGTAGAATTTTTTTGGGAATAGTAGATATGTTAGTCTGTGTTTCAGGCATATCAGAGAATAAATAAAACAAAACTGCTGTAGCACTTTAAAGACTCTTATATTTCAATGTGAGCTTTCATGGATAATGTCCTCCTCATCAGACATTGTTGCCCAACAACTTTCCTCTTGTTATGTAGTTTTTCATAATACAAATAAGGGGATGTAGCCCTGGCATATCTATATTACTCTGTATATCCTGCATCTGGTGAAAACTGTACTCTCAATATACGACATATTTGTATAGATCTGGTATGCCAATGTTATGAGTTTGGGAAAGTTCTGTTCCTCTGTCACTTACTGTGCTAAATTTGCCTGTCAGAACAATAGCTTTAGAAAATTGGAATGTCAGATCTGTCAGTTTCACTTTCTCATACCCTCGGATTTTGGGAATTATGGTAAATTCTTGCAAATTGCTTGGAGCTAACAAAGAGCAATATTTCTAGGCAACAAATCCTGGAGTTGGCGAGCCATCCACAGTGGCAGAGAAATTGTGAAAGCTGAAGTTAAAAACATCAAACTCTGTTATTGCTAGCTAAGGGTGTTTTCAAGCAGCAATATGAGTAATAAAAAAGGGTATTGCATAGGTATTTTGTAAGAAGTGTGTGTGTGCTTCCCTCCCCCCAATCAAGTCAATTTTTACTCACAACAACCCTTTTGAGGATTTTATCATTTCCTCCTTTGGGGAGTGTGCAGTTTGCACAAGGCCAAATAAGCTGCAGAGAATATAAGATTTCTACAAATCTTTACCTATAAGGAAGGACGTTAACCATTGGAATGTCACAAAGGCTCCTGCTCCCGTCCCTACTATCCCCTACTGAGCCGCCTGCACTCACCTTTCCCCGGCCCAACCATCGCCACAAGGGTCCGGCAGTTGCCAGTGGGGCTGCCGCCACACAAGGTCAAACAAAAATCTGTTTCCCAGCCTCCTTTGCACTGCACCACCCCTCAGACAATGAGGCTGAAGGGCACGAGCTTGGAGGAGGCTGGGCAGCCGGCGCGGCAGTTTAAAAATAAAAACCGCGCTAACAAGAAAAAGCTTACACGGACCCAGCTGGCAAAAGGTAAGTGTGGTTGATGGGGGTTAGGGGGGAGGCATGGCCCTGGTAACCAGCCCCGCCACCTTGCCCCCCCCCCCACCTCCCTGACCCCCACAGACAGCAGTCGACTTTTGCCAGCTCCGGCTGGGTCTTTGAAAGTATTTCCCTCATGGCACAGCCTTCTGCGTTGGGAGGCACACTGGCCTTTCCTTTCAACCCTGTGGGTGTGGAGGCCTCCACGCCCGCAGAGACAAAGGACAGGCCGGTGCTTCTCCCAATGCCACGCCGGGAGTGAAAGACTTTCAAAAACCCAGCCAGAGTTGGCAAAAGTTAAGTGTGGTCAGTTGGGGTTAGGTGGTGGTGGTGGTGGGGGTGGCACGGCACCAGTAACCATGCCACCCCCACCCCTACCCCCCACCTTGCCCCCCACTCTGTAACCCCCACCAACTGCACTTACCTTTTGCCAGCAGGGTCTTGCCCCACCACACACGGCCTTCTGCATTGGAAGGCACACCAGCCTCTTCTTTTGTCCCAGTGGCTGTCAAGGACTCGATGCCCGCAGTTACGCAGAACAGGCCGCTGCACCTCCCAATGCAGAAGGCCGCACCTTTTGGGGAAAGACCCAGCCGGGCCAGTCGGCAAAAGGTAAGTGTGTTCAGTGGGGGTTAGGGAGTGGAGGGGAGGCATGGCCCTGGTAACCATGCCCCCTCCTCCTGCCCCACCACCTCGCCCTCCCAATCCCTGCCCCCTTACCTTTTGCTGGCTGTTCCGTTAGCCCGGGGAGGAGACCATGGCCGAATCCTTCAGCCATGCATCCTCCCTGGGCAGCGGAAAATGCAAGGGCACCAAAGGTGCCCACAGCACACTCCCTGTTCTCCTGGGAATGCAGGACTGAAGGACCCGGCCACTGCCTCTTCCATGGGCAGCGGGGAACACAAGGGCACTTAAGGTGCCCACAGCGAACTTCCTGTTCACCCAGGGAGGAGACAGTGATCGGGTCCTTCAGCCCTGCATCCACCCTGGGCACCAGCCAAACAGCCCTACCCTAGCAGAAACACCCAAAGTAAAACAAAAAACACCCAAATAAATAAACCAAACCAAACAAGTAAACAACTAAACAATCAAACACAAACACAACAAAAATACTAACATATTCAAAATAAGAAATAACCGAAAAATAATAAACAAAAAACCACATAAAAATAAAAAAATCCAAAAAACCAAGCCAAAACACTAAATGAAATCAACAAACACTCTACTTAACCACCACCCCCAGCCCAATATCCCTAAATCAAAACAAAATAAAAACAGAATTAAAAAATCAAGAGTACTTACCAAACATGTCCTACCTCCATGCCTCCGGAACAGAACTGAACAAAGAAAGACAATCACACTACATTTAATCACAGCCCCACCTAGAGACCGGAAGAGTAAAAAACAGTCAAAAATATTTGCAAAATCAAAATAATAAATAAATAAAATAAAATGAATTAAAAAAAATTCAAAAACCACAAATTCAAATCACCACCTCCCAAACCACACCTAACCAAAAAACACACACAATAAAACTGCCCAGCAAGGCCGGTCAAAATATGCTAATTAAAGATATAGATCTGTAGGATCCTGTATATATCTTAACAATAAATGGCTGTTAGGGCTGCTTTCTCTTTTTCCTTTTTCTGGGTTTGGCTATTTTAGGGGTGGAGGCATTTCAAATGTTTTAGAAGGAGTAACATAAAGTGATTCCCAGTCATTTTAAGGAAGGAGATTATTGCAGCGGTGATGCAATTAATTATTATTACCTTAGATGCAATTAATTATTATTTTGGGGGGAGGAAAATCTCAGTGGTAATATTGTTTTGGAAGGAGCAAATTCCTGATTCATTTTTAAATATCTGCAGGTAAGGCTAGGAGAGAATCCTATGCAAATTACTGGATTGGTATCACAAGTCACCATTGACAGTGTTGAAATAGAAGAAAGAAGGGCCTGACACAATATATCACAACTTCCTAACTCCCTTTATCTTTTAAAAATGCTAGTTCTACCAGTGGCTTCATTCCAATGCTTCATCTCAAGAATGGTAAAGAAGTTGTCCAAGGATACTGAACCACATTGGTGAATAAGGTTCAACTCATCGTGTAGACTAGGGGTTTAATTTAAATTTAATTTAATTGTAAAATTTATATAGGGTTCCCAACATTTTATGTCATGGGCCTGACCATGCCTCCGGACAGCTGAGCGGATCTGACCACACTCCCTGGAAGTGGAAGCATTTATGGCAGCCATAAATGCACCCACTTTCACATTTATGACAGGCATGGGCACATTTATACATGTGCAGGTGCATTTACAGATAACGTAAACACATTTGCTTTTACTTCCGGGGGCAGTGGTGGCGGACCACATGAAATGGTGAGCAAATTGCTTTCCATGGCTGGCTGGCCCAACCAATCAGGAAGCAGCTCCAAACCATCCCAAGCAATGAGCAAAGTCCCCATATTCCATCAAATATTGTCCAGTGCTCTCATAAAATTAGGTCTCTAAGCCTTCTTCCAGGGCATAATAGAGATGAAGCTCAGAATCCTCTCTTGGACTTCTAAGAGTCAGTCTGCATATTACTTAAAATTCATCCCTGAATTCTAGGCTTGGAATTTATCACATCTTTAGAATACACAAATCAAAAACAATATCAGGAACCAAACAAGGACTATTGAAGGAAGGGAGGAAGTTTAATCCTTTCCAACATGTAATCTTCCCCAGCAGATGTTTGCCACTATACGTGAATAGCAGCTTGGAGGTAAAATGTGGCTTAAGAAGCTATTTTTAAGAAGAAAAATAACATGGAAAGGGAAAGCTTAAGCCCTTCATGGAGGATATGATCTGGACTGGAGGCCTTTTCCTTTTTTAAAAAAAATAAAGGAATGGAGATTTTGAAGAAAAAGAATTCAGATATTTGGATCAATTAATCTGCAGTTTTAAACCTTCGTCCAGTTGATATTTAGCTGCAACAGAGCCCTACTGGTTTTTCAAGTATCAGAGGTTGCTTTGTAGTTTTATTTGCCCTCATTGTTAAATGGATTGTACTGCTAACTGGCTCCTGCTATAGTTCAGTCTATAGATATCTAAATGCAGTAAAACCCTGACTTACATATGCCTTGAGTTACATAAAATTTGACTTACATAATGATTTGTGCTAATACCATGTCCCGACTTACACAATTTCCTATGGGTTTGCTTCAAGTTACATAAAGATTCTTTTCCCTATGTGTTTGCTTCGAGTTATGTAAAAATTTCATTTTTCCTATGGGTTTGCTTTGAGTTACATAAAAAAACAATTTAAGCAAAAGCCTACAGAACGGCCTTTTTTTCGTAAGTAGGGGTTTTACTGTACTCTTTTAGAGGCCAAAATCCTAGTATTCTGTATGCAATATAATGCAATCAGCAGGAATCTCAGTAGAATTGCCACAGGCTAGGGCATTAGCAAAGGTTTTTTGCTGTTGTGTGCAAACTCATGGAGAAGCAAATACATACACTGTGATGTACAGCAATTTGATTTACAGCAATGAGATTAAGTGTATTATTCATGGTGTAACTAACAGGAATTTCACCATATTTTTCATAGTCATGGCTACTTAAATTTATTTTTACTGGTTTCATCCTGTTCTCTTTTTCTGTTGTCAGATTGCTTACTGCCCCCACCCCCCCGGTCTATGACCTTCTTGCACATCATTGAAATGTCCAGCACCTTCTGCCTTTCTGAGCTCCCCAAATTCCACGCAGGGTGGTCAAATACAAAAGAGGAAGGGTGTGCTGCAACTTTACCAGTAGTACAGGTATTTCAACATGGGTTGGTAGGATAAACTACAGCTGCTGGAATTCCCTCTTTTACTCAATTCCAGTATCTATACCTGCTCCCTTTTGTATCTGGCTACTCTAGCTCCAATCACCAAAATAATAAAGGCCTGACTTAACCATAATCAGTTAAGTTCACCTGCTGGATCTTTCTTGCCCTCTGGTCAATAATACATTTGCCGTTGCTAGAAAGGTACCTGAATCTGCCCTCCCAGGAGATGAGAAGAGATGTTTTTCCTTTTTCTAAATGCTGAACTTGCTGACTGGAAGGTTGGGGTTTGGTTCCCGGAAACTGCATGACAGAGTGAGTTCCCATCTCTGTCCCAGCTTCTGCCAGCCTAGCAGTTTGAAAGGAAAAAATTGCAAGTAGATAAATAGGGGCCACTTCAGTGGGAAGATAAACAGCATTCCATGCACTCCAGTGTTGAGGCATGTCTGCCACATGTCCACAGAAATGTCTGCAGACGCAGATAGCGCTAGCTCTTTGCAGGCGCACCCCCCAATAAAGGACTCAGACACTGGTAAAAGTGGATAACGGCATTGGGCCACATTTATTGATTCATGCCCTAGTCCGAATTATAAATTTCTATTGGTATTCAACCAATTATAATTCTTAAGGCAAGCAGGCCGAAGTAACACTGGTAAGGTTCCACCCAAAATTGCCAACGGCAATTGGTTACAATGTATCCATTTGTATCAATTGTTTGTTGACAACAAACAAATTGTTGACCGTAGTCAATAATCTAACTAGTGACCCCACCCTCTGACGCGTATCCGTAAAATAACGGGGTGATGCCTGCTGCCCAGCTCATGCCATCACCCCATTGCCTGGTTCATCATTGACCGGACAACGTTAACCAACTTGTGCCTGTCTAGTGTTGTCCAGTCAATTGAGAACCTGCCGGATACCTGTGGGTCATAAATGTTTACCTTACCAGTGCTACCCGCCCATGTGACCAAAGTCAATAACAGAACCAGAAAAACCCCTATGTCAAACCATAGCAACAGTGTGGGATGGGCAAAAAAACCAGGACCTGAAAGCCAATTGTAGGTCCCAGCCAAAAATTCCCACCCAGCCCCGAAGCGACCAAAATATCACACTGTTAACTAGGGAGGGGGTGGAGGGGAAAAACTTCTCCTCTCCGTCGCTTCGCAAAATGGCAGCGCGGCTGCCTCGTGGCCACCCCTTTTAAAGGGTGCTGGCCACGCCCCCTAACTACCCGGATGTCCAAGTCCGGTGGGGGGGCCCGCAAAGAGCACGGCGGCCATTTTGGCGCCGCGCTTGCATTGCAGGCGCACCCCCCAATAAAGGACTCAGACACTGGTAAAAGTGGATAACGGCATTGGGCCACATTTATTGATTCATGCCCTAGTCCGAATTATAAATTTCTATTAGTATTCAACCAATTATAATTCTTAAGGCAAGCAGGCCGAAGTAACACTGGTAAGGTTCCACCCAAAATTGCCAACGGCAATTGGTTACAATGTATCCATTTGTATCAATTTGTTTGTTGACAACAAACAAATTGTTGACCGTAGTCTATAATCTAACTAGTGACTCCACCCTCTGACGCATATCCGTAAAATAACGGGGTGATGCCTGCTGCCCAGCTCATGCCATCACCCCATTGCCTGGTTCATCGTTGACCGGACAATGTTAACCAACTTGTGCCTGTCTAGTGTTGTCCAGTCAATTGTGAACCTGCCGGATACCTGTGGGTCATAAATGTTTACTTTACCAGTGCTACCCGCCACACGGGGAGGCTTCAATAAAGGCTCACCGCCCCCCCCCCCAGACCATCAGCTTGGTCAACAGGCCTGCTCGCCAATCTCCTAACAAGAGGTCCATACCTCCCTGCGACAGATGGGCCCCATCCCCTGAGTAAAGAGCATAATTTTGTAGACTGATAGTGGGGTGTCGTATGACGTGCCCCCAACCCTTGTCCAGAAAGAACCGGGCAATAGCCCTGTTCACCGAGCACCAAGCCCGATCAAGAGCCTGGAGGGTCAACCCTCCCCTGTAAGCGTGCCGTGGTATCATGTCCGACCAAAGCAGGGCTGTGGCAGGCCACACATAATGCAAGTAGGCCAGGTCACCGCAAATCGCATGCTTCAGCGATAGGCCCGTGACCTGCCCCAAATCATTACCCCCAAGGTGTATAATCAGGACATCAGGCGGGTCAGCATTCCTGATGGAGAAAAGGAATGGCAACAGTTCCCGCCATAACATTCCGCGCTTACCGTACCACCTGGGACTTGCGGATGCACCCAGTCCCAGCAGGGGTCCCCACTCTGTCGCCGCAGCAAACTGCGCTGCCCTGTGCACATAGCTGTGGCCCACTAGCCATACTGTCACCGGTGTAAACGACACCCAGGGTCTGTCAAGGAAAAAAGGAAACAGGGCAGTGACTTAACTAGTACGCACTGTTGAAGAGGGCGAACATACGACCAAAAACATTGTGATCCCCACCTTCCCATGGTGCATATCTCAGCCCCAGAGTACCCAAACGCCGCTGCGGTGGAAGCCGCCCCTATCCTGAATGAATGGGTGCGGGAGCGAGCCCCAGGGGGGCCAAAACTGGCTAGTGCCTTACCGGTCACCTTCCAAAATTGAAAGTTAGTAAGGAAGACCCATCTTGGTGACAGAAAAACGGGCCATGGTGCGTACCACGTAGTGCAAGGGACTCCTGTAGGGCACCAACCGGACAGATGTCATCCATGGAACATCGTAGCAGTCTTACACCACTGCCTACACCGTGCTGATCAACCTTAGAGGAGCGTATCCTCAGCTGAGCCCAATCATTGGAAACATAGACATCTTCGAGTTCCAATGTCCTACGACTCGCATCCGCCTTAGACAGTAGCACCAGCTCACTGATGCGGAGCGCTCCAAAAAAAAGGCCACCGTAGTGGCCGCGTGAAACAGGGTTGCCCCATACCTGTCGAAACACAGGTCATGCCAACCCCGTGCAAGTTGGGTAAGTACCCCTGGGGAAATAGGGTGGCGGTCGTCCGGGCTGCGCCCACGTTCCCGCGCCCAACCTTCCAAAACATGTCGTATGCGAAAATCACTTGTGCTGTCAGCAAAACCACCCACCTTGGCCATGAATGAGAGTGCTGACAGCCTGGATGCTATGGTGCGGGGGGCTAAGCCCTGGGCATGTAAATAAACCATAAATTGGAGGATATAAGCCACTGGGATGGGCCAACTTTCCAGCAGCCGGGATTGGGCACGAAAGGCCCTGAACGAACTGAATGCATGGTTATACGCCTTACGCGTGCGAGGGGCGAGCGACATGCCGATCGCCCGGTTCACCTCTCCTTGCCAAGTGCCGCATTGTCACACCAGAAATGGACAACCGAATTGGCCCACTCCTCACCCCATAGCATCAAAGCTCCCAGAATGGGGAAAAATTCAAGGTACGTGAGATCTCGCAAGCGATCCGTACCCCACCAGTCTGGCGGCCATCTGCCGTAGGCCCACTTCCCTGCGAAGTAAATCCCATAACCCAGGGACCCCGATGCATCCGACTGACCCTGAAAACGAGGGGAAACTAAAAGGTCGGACCTCCAAAAGGACACCCCATTGAATTCCCTCAGGAACTGGAGCCAAATGAGCATATCCTCCCTCATGCCCTTGTTCAGTCGGACCCTGTTGTGGGGCCTGGCCAAGCCAGTCATGGCATCGCACAATCGTTGAGCAAATGCTCTGCCTGGTGCAACGACCCTGCAAGCGAAATTAAGGTGGCCATGTAACACCTGTAGCTCCCGAAGGGACACCTTGCGTTTTGCCAGCAAGTCCAAAATGAGTGCAACGATCCGTGAAACCTTATCAGCAGGTAACCTGGATGCTTGCACAACCGTGTCAATCTCAACCCCCAGGAATGTGAGCTTGGTTGAAGGGCCCTCGGTCTTTTCGGGCGCTAAAGGGACACCGAGTTCCTCCATTAGCATCTGAAATGTGTTCAGGAGACGTGTGCACGTGTCCCAGCCCCATTCACCCCCGAATAAGAAATCATCAAGGTAATGGGCTACAGACCGGGACCCTGACCTGCGAACAAAGGCCCATTGGAGGAAGGTGCTGAAGCGCTCAAATGCCGAGCATGAAATGGAGCAGCCAAAAGGCATGGCTTTGTCGAAATAAAATTCACCCCGGAACTTGAAACCCAGCAACTCAAAGTCGCCCGGGTGCACTGGCAGGAGACGGAACGCGGACTTAATGTCGCACTTAGCGAGTAGTGCACCCGGGCCACATGAGCGCAACATGTGCAGGGCCTGGTCAAAAGATGTATACCGGACCGAACAAAGGTCGTCAGGGATAGCATCGTTGACCGAACGGCCAGCCGGGTAAGACAAGTGGTGTATCAAACGGAACTCCCCCGGCGACTTCTTGGGCACCAACCCCTAAGGGGAAACCTTGAGGTTGGGGAATGGCGGAAGAGGGAAAGGGCCGGCAACCCTGCCAGCAGCAACCTCCTTAGCAATGCTCATGGCAGCCACCTCCTCCCTTCCCCTGAGTGATAACAGGTTGGGTGCATCTTGAGGGGACCTGATCCTCGTGAAAGGAATGTGAAACCCCTGCTGAAAACCCTCAAGCAGGTAAGCTGCGTCTGCCCTCCTCGGGTACATTGTGAGCCAACGCTCCAACATGTCCACATTAATTGGGGAGGGGGCCTTTTGCCTGACCAGCTCCCTCTGCGGCAGTTCTGCCCGCTCCCTGTCCACCTCTACCTCTGCCCCGCAGTCCGCCCGCCTTAGGACACGCGGAGGCGGCATGGGGGCCAGCACAAGAGGGACACTCATGCCTGTATCGGCACTGCTTCCTGTTACACGCACCATTGGCCGAGAAGCTCCAACACAGCAGGCGGGCTGGAACCCCCTGCCCCGCCACCTGGCGTGGTGCCTGGGCTGGAGGAGCTCGCTGGACCGCATGTCCACAATGGTACCTCTCTCCTGGCACCGGGTGCGTGGGGGTCATATACAGAAGCCACAGCTTCTGGCAGGGCTCATCTCACCTCATCTCTGGGTGTAGGGGCACTCTCATACGGAATTCCTCGTCGTAAGCCAACCACGACGGGCCAGGGAAATCAACCATCGCCCGGTATATGTTATCCAAATACTGGACCATCGGAATTGCCAGGTCAGGCCGGGCCCTGAGATACACCGCCATGTATATAAGGTACGCGGGTAACCAGTTGGCCCATGTACGTGGCGGCTTACGTCGACGAGCCTGCTCCTTGTCCTTCTCGTCCTGCCCCTCCCTCTCTTCCTTGGTGGGTTCTCTATTCAAGAGGGAGAAAATGTCCACGTACTCCCCCCGCCATATCTTTTCCTTGGTGGCCTGGGCCAGGTGGTCCCCGAGGGGCAACGAATAACCTGCCGTCGGCAAGGCCGACACCGGAACATTGACAGTACTGGGCACCCTGAAAGGAGCCTGGACCAGCCCCGCCACCCCCAGTAAGTTCCCCACGGGACAGGGTACCCCGCCCCAAGAGGGGCCCTGGAGTGCGGGAGCCGTTCCAAGATGGGCCGGCAGCGACTGACCCGCCGCCCCAGCCAGGCGAGGCCATGGCCACTGCAAGCCTCCCCCCAGTGTGGGTTGTGTCGTGGGTGCACTAGATTGGACCGTATACTCACAAGTTGCACCCCCGTGGGCCGCCCCCACCGGAGGTTCCGGCCCACTGCGGGCGTCGGAGCTCACGACCGCAACCGAGCTCGAAGATGGGACCTGACCACTACCTGCTGGCGGGATCTGCTGCGTGGGGAGCTGCGAGGCCGCGGCCGCGGCCGACCTATTCGCCTCAGGCAGCTCAACCCTGTCGCCCGCCTGCCGAGGACCGGCAAGCGCTGAGTTGACCTGTAAACCAAACGGTGCCCCGGATGGAATAACTACCCCTAAAGATGCCTCCAGAGCCGCGACGCGGGCCAGTAGGGCATCAACATTTACATAGCCCCCAATACTAATGGGTGGCAAAGGGCCGGCCGGCCCACCGGTCGCCAGCGCCGGGCCAGGTCTCTGGACCCCAGGGCCCGAATATGGCCATGCCCCAACCACCGGCCCCTGCGGGGCGGGGAGCATGCCCTGCCAGGGAAGGGAACCCAGCCAACCCCCTTGATTGCAGCCCACCGCTGGAAGCTGGATGCCAAGGCCCGAAGGCCCAGCCTGGCTATGCGCCAGGCCCGGGCCGGTGGCCTCTAATTGCGGGCCGGGGGCCAAATCCCCCGCAGGGCCGGCCTGAGGCTGCCCAGCCTCAGGCCAGGGAGCAATCGCCCCCATCCCGCCGGTCCCAGTGGGCACCCCCGGAAAGGGGGGCCTGCTGAGGGGGTGCAGTCGCGGTCCTCCAACCCGGCTGGCGCCTCCGCGAAGAGCGAACCGCGTTCGCCATTGCCTTCTTTTTGGTAGGCATGGCTGCAGTCGTTGGGAAGCCGAAGAAAGAAGCTACGAAGGAACCGCTGCCCAGAAAAGGCTTCCCAGCTGAAGGGAAGGGCGACGGAGCAAAAGGGGAAAAACTTCTCCTCTCCGTCGCTTCGCAAAATGGCAGCGCGGCTGCCTCGTGGCCACCCCTTTTAAAGGGTGCTGGCCATGCCCCCCTAACTACCCGGATGTACAAGTCCGGTGGGGGGCCCCGCAAAGAGCGCGGCGGCCATTTTGGCGCCGCGCTTGCATTGGCTATAAACAGAAATGAGCACTGAAGCCTAGAGTCGGATACGACTGGCTTTTGAGCAAGGGCGACCTTTACTTAAAGTATTTCAACAGTCAGCTGTACTATTTATGCTTAGTAAGAGCTTTCCTGTCCTGCACTATTTCCACGAGAGACAGATGATTATCTTCCATCTAAGCTCAAGCTACATAAATCTTGTGATTATTATTCAGCTTCTACTGCTGGAAGAAGACGGGATTGCCCAGATTTCCTTGCTCCTGGTCTACTGCAATCTTGTTTTGCTTTAATACAGAAAAAAAGGCTTTTGCTCCTTGGATCCTTCTTTTCCTTTCATTTCTTTCTTTGCCTTAGCTAACCTTCCTTTATTAACCTTAATTAGTAATCAGCAGTCTGGAAACATTGTCTTCCTGCTAGACACTAGATGTAATTTCAAGCAAATGTTAACATCTCCCATCTTAATGTAAAGTCATAAAAGCAGAGAAAATTCCAATGGTGATAATAAGAAAGAACAGCCTTTTTTCATAAAGTAGTGGGGAAGAGGAGTCTTTCTGAGAGATTAGGTCATCTCTCCAGAACTCCATTTGTTTACTTACTTTATATGCTGTCTTTCTGAACACAAACCCACACAGGGTATTAAACAAAGACAAAACTATGTAAATAAGTACACTGCACTAAAATACCACAGAATAAACAATTCTTCTTCCTCCGTGTCTAGGCCAGATGTGAAACTGCAGTTCCTTTCACCTGACCCAGTGTGAAAAAATGGGCTGACAACACAAGATTGCTGTTAGCAAGGTACACCCGATTGTGTTTCCAAAATACCACAATCTCTGAGAAGGCACTTTTTGTGTACCCCAGAATAAACAATACAAAATATAAATGGCAACAATCAATACAATGCCCACATAAAATATATTAAGAAGCAGGTTAAAGGTAAAATATACGATGCGTTGGTAAAAATCATAGGCTTAGGGTGAATTTTCAGCTCTTCCTTTTTGTGGGGAGAGCTTCTGGCAATGCCAAAACATGATGAAAAATTCCAAAAATGGAGTGTAAATGCTCCAAACGTCCTCTGGCTACCATGGAAAGTGTTAGAAGACACACACAAACACACCCAAATTTTTTTTTTCATATTTCAAAAAAAATCATATCTTGAAGCAAATTTTCCCCAAGATTTCCTTTCGTATCATGAGTTTTTCTTAAATAGAGGCATTGGTATCTCAAGGGTTTACTAACAAAAGATGAAATGACATTTAAATGTAATGGTTCCAATTTCAGGACTTTTCCTAGTTTTTTTTTTTTAAAAAAAATGCATCAATTTAATTTGGTTTTGGTTTTGGTAGTCTGGGACTGTGGTGGCTCATGTGGTTGAGACACTGAACTCGATGACTGGAAGGTCAAAGTTCGATTCCTGAGTACTGCACAACAGAGTGAGCTCCTGTCTCTGTCTCAGCTCCTTCAACCTAACAGTTTGAAAGCAAGAAATTACAAGTAGATAAATAGGGACCACTTTGGTGGGAAGGTAAACAGTGTTCTGTGCACTTTGATGTTGAGCCATTCCTGCCACATGTCCACAGAAATGTCTGCAGACACAGATAGCGCTGCCTCTTTGGCTATAAACAGAGATGAGCACTGAACCCTAGAGTCAGATACGACTGGCTTTCGAGCAAAGACAACCTTTACCTTTACCTTTACCTTTACCTTTACCTTTGGTAGTCCATTTATTGTAATGATACATAAAGTAAAAAAGAAATATTGCCTGTATGCTGGTTCCAATGTAAAACAATCACATGTACGTATATAGAACTAAAGGATATCAGACACCCCATTTCCAAAGGCATCTTAGTTGGAACTAAAGTGGTTTTGCCCTCTGTTATAATAGAGGTGGCAATGTTACATTCTGAGGTCTATCATTCATTTTTTCATCTGAGCAATCCCAGTACATTGCTCCTTGGTGTCTCGCCTACTTTGTCCCAGCATAGGTGGTTTCTAATCCTCACCTCCACCACATCAGAATATTTCTATGACATAATACTTCCCCCACCCCTCAAGATAGGTGCTTAGAACCGATTGGAAGTAAGTTTTGTACCTTTAACAAGGACCATCATTTTGTAGAGGTTATGAATTATTTTAGTGTCTGCACTTAAAGAAAACCATCAGGCTTGAGGATCTTTTAGCAGAACAGGTGGATATAAATTTCAAAACAGTATAGTGCCCATGGATTTATTGGGATGGTGCGTGTGTGTGTAATGCCCTTGAATTTCCTCCCAAATAAATAAATATCAAAAAAGTATAAAAGTCATTTTTGTCCTACTAAGTTTTTACTACTATCTTATTAATGTTTCTTTCTGTTTTTTATATTTATTAGAAATGTGATGGATATAACCGTTTTGAGGGAAACCCCATTGCCTTGCAAGCAATCTTCTTGCCACTTTCACCATTACACTGTTCTTTTGCAACACTGACGGCTGCTACTTTATGCCTGTGGGAGTGAGAAATGGAAATGGCAAATTTATGACAACATGATGCATTGGCTCTACCCACATGAATATTATTAGTGTCATACTCTATCTTATCTTGTGGCAAGTTTTTTTTTAGCAAGAAACCTAATTCAGACTTTTATCTTTTTTTTTTGCTTATCTGCTATTTGATATTTAAATCCAAATGAAACATGCAGTGTTTGAGAAAATATTGCATTTATCAATTTTTAGGAACAAATAGAAAGGCATTCTAAATTTATGAATATTGTAAACATTTTACCATTATTGGTTACTACCATCTCTCCTATTGCAATACCGCTGAGAATTAGATTTTCTGCATAAGAGCAAAAGAAAAAGGTTGATTTTGACCTATACAGTTCAGTGAGAAAGATCTTGAAAGGTCCTACATATTCCTTTTCGGTCCAGTCTTTTGCCTGGAGGGGAGTAGACATCCTTGCATGTTCTGATAACCCACCAAATGTTGATTTTTTAAGTATTTGTTGTAGATTAGTTTTTGCTGTAAAGGTTGCCCTTGTTTAAAAGCAAGTCGTATCTGACCCTAGGGTTCGGTGCTCATCTCTGTTTACAGCCAAAGTGCACAGAATGCTGTTACCTTCCCATCAAAGTGGTACCTATTTATCTATTTGCAATTTCTTGCTTTTGAACTGCTAGAACAAATGCAAGGCAACAATCAGGAAAGCAAAGCAAGACTTTGAGGAGCGTATAGCTAAAAATACTCAGAGAAATAACAAAGACTTCTTTAAGTACATTAGAAGTAAGAACCCAACTAGGAATGCCATTGGACCATTAGATGTCAATGGAAGGCAAGGGGTTATTAAAGAGGAAACAGAGATTGCAGAGAGACTCAATGAATTCTTTGCTTCAGTATTCACTGAAGAAGACAGAGACCATATGCCCAAAACAGAGCCTATCTTTGTAGGGAGGGAAACCAAAGAATTAAGCCAGATAGAAATAACCAGGGAGAAGGTCCTTGCATGTCTTATTAAACTAAATGCTAAGAAATCACCAGGACCAGATGGCATCCATCCACAAGTTCTCAGGGAACTTAAAGATGAAATTGCTGATATCCTAGCCAAAATATATAATCTTTCCCTCAAATCAGGCTTTGTGCCTGATGACTGGAACTTAGCGAATATAACACCAATTTTCAAAAAAAGATTCAGGGGTGAGCCAGGAAATTACCGACCTGTCCATTTGACATGTGTCCCAGGTAAAGTGATGGAAACCATCCTAAAAGATAGAATTAATAGGCACATAGAAGAGAAGGTGCTGCTAAAGGAGAGCCAACATGGCTTTTGCGAGGACAAATCATGCCTCACTAATCTGTTGGAATTTTTTGAGAGTGTCATCAAGCATGTGGATAAAGGGGATCCAGTTGACATTGTTTATCTGGACTTTCAGAAGGCTTTTGACAAGGTCCCACACCAAAGGCTCTTGAATAAACTTACCAGTCATGGAATAAAGGAACAGGTCTTGTCCTGGATCAGACTCTGAGAGCAGGATGAACTTAATCAGATGGAGAGCGGATATGGCCCAGATCTTACCAACACTGATTAACACTGATGGTTTTAAAGAGGCAGTGGACAATTTTGTGAATAACGGTCTACACGAACAGGGTATTGATCTTTTTGACTCCCTGTTGGAAAGAATCCAATCTCCATTAAAGGTATTTAACACTAGTCACAGAAGAGCATCCAGCAGGTTAAGTAAATCTTGGTATGACAAGGAATGTGTATTGGCCAAAAAAGCTTTGAGGTCTAAACATAGGGACTTCTGTTTAAATCCTATATACAGTTTAGGAGACGAAGTGGCCCTTATCAAATCTCAATATAAACAGTTAATAAAATGGAAAATATGTGAGGAAACTAAAAGGGCCTGGGATAAACTTAGGTTGACCATTGAGCAAAAAAAACCCACTCCCAATTCTGGAATTTAGTCTCCTGTCATTCAAGAACTAATAGCACCACGGCTGCTATTTTACCAGAAATCTGGGAAAATCATTTTCAAGAACTCTATCGGGCCCTTGACATTTTGGACTCCACACCAGGCTATTCGGCCTGTAGTGACAATCTTCCCATTTGGCCCCCAGTTTCAAATGCTGAAATAAAATCTTTAATAAGCAAACTGAAATCAGGGAAAGCTGCTGGCTTTGATATTATACCCCCTGATTTAGTCAAATCTAACTCTGACTGGTGGACTCTAGTATTGACAAAATTATTCACCATAATAGATAAAACTGGGCCGTTCCCCAAAAGTAGGGGGATATCAATTATATGCCCAATATATAAAAAGGGGTCTCGCAATAGTCCGACAAACTACAGACCAATCAGCCTGTTAAGTGTACTCAGCAAGTTATATGCTACCCATCTTTTAGGGAAACTCCAGGACTGGTGGGATGACGGCAAGATAATTGCCGATGAACAGGCAGGCTTTAGAGAAGGTAGATCTGCGATGGACCACTGTGCTATTTTAGAGCACCTTATTCATAAATGCTCATCCAACTCCACTGTTTCCCTCTACGCCACTTTCATTGACTTGAAGTCAGCTTTCGACACAGTATCAAGGATACTGCTGTGGGAAAAGTTGGAGAAAGGCTCCATCGACCCTCGGCTATTGTTTCTAATTCAAGTGCTGCACCACAATACAACAATTAGGGTAAAATGCAGCATGCAGGGACACTTGTCTAGATCTATTAAAACAAATAGGGGTGTTAGGCAGGGTTGTGTTTTAGCTCCTGTATTATTTGATATATATATATAAATGACATTGTAGAGTGTCTTAACTGCAGGGACTTCCATGCACCAAAGCTGGGTACAAAGCATATCCCAATACTTCTTTACGCTGATGATGCGGTTGTACTTTCCAGGTCTCAAATTGGGATGCGTAGGGCTCTTCGCACCTTTGCCAATTACTGTCACCAAAACCAACTGGAGATTAATTACTTAAAAACTAAAACTATGGTGTTTGCCACAAAACCTAAAATACACCAGTGGTATCTAAACCAACAAGTAATCAAACAGACCCACTATTATAATTACCTGGGGGTAATCTTTCAATCTAACGGTAGCAAAAATTCACACATAATGCACCTAGCCTCTAAGACAAGGAGTAGTGCCGGCGCCATCCAAAACCTTTTCTGGAAGAAAGGCGGTTATAATGTTATAATGTCCCACCCATCTCCCTTCTGGAAGGACTAAAAGGGCTGTGCTGGGTATATTTTTATATTGTTATTTGACATTTTGAATTTTTTTTATTTTTATATTGTGTACTCTTTGATGTGATTAATTGATGTTTAGGATTTTATTGTATTGTACCTTATTTGATGTATTGTTAGAAACTGTATTATAGTGCACATGTAGTGCATATTGTAATATATATATATATATATATATATATATATATATATATATATATATATATATATATATATATATATATATATATATATATATATATATATATATATATATATATATATATATATATATATATATATATATATATATATATTTCTGTAATTTTTGCGGACAGAGATTTGTAATTGGACTTTTGGTGATTGATTTTTTGCTGTATTTATTGTATGTTATATTACTATATTTTGTATTATTGTCCGCTATGTAAACCGCACTGAGTCAGGTTCGCCTGAGCGGTATATAAGCGTGAAAATTAAATTAAATTAAATTAAATTAAATTATAGCTGTTCTAAGGCTGTATTCAGCCAAACCCCTTACTCAAATGTCTTATGGGGCCCCATTTAGCACCGCATCAAGTGTCCATCACTTAGAAATTGTCCAATCTAAGTTCCTGAGGTCCATTATGCAGACTCCATCTTGCATTTCTAACGCTGCCCTAAGGTTAGAAATGGGCATGCTAACCGTGAAGGCCAGATTATTAACATGTGCCGCTATGCATTGGGTGAAACTTCTGCTTTCTCCAGTGGGTCTACTTACTTTAATTATGTCAGATAATGTAACTTCCCCTTGGATTTCTCATATAGAAGCAGTTTTGACATAATATGGACCTTCTCAAACTCACCTTGTTTCCCTGGGACCAAATCGAGCCAGGGAGGAAATTAAACAAAGGGTAACTGATATATACTGCCAAATAGATCTAACCAAAGTTACCTCTTCCTTGTTTGAGTGGCCGCATTTTAACGTGCTTAAACCGTTGTCCTATCTTTTCTCTTTAAATAACCCGAGACCACAGACACTCTTTTAGTCTCATTTGACACAATATGCTTCTCTCGGCATTTAGGGAGGGGCTTTTTAAGAAAATCCCAGTTTGTGAACGTATATGTGCTTGTCATACCAACAAGATAGAAAATTCTTTTAGAGTGTCCCTTTTATGAAGATCTCAGAAAAGAGCTCTTTTTAGCAGTTCCGTACTTGGCCTCCAGTGATAATAGAAACTTGTGTGTATTACTATCTGACGGTTCCAAGGCAACAATGGCTGCTGTCGCCAGGTTTGCATGGAAATTATCCTGCATTCGCAAAAGTATGGTGATTCATGTCTTTTGACCCCAATAGTGCTCAGTAAATAGTGAGCCTCCAGTGTTAAAATTCACAAACGTGAACTTGGGAGAGTCAGACTAAAGTAAAATACTATGGTGTGTATTATAGGATCCTCAAACAAATTTTTATTTTTTAATATTTTACTGTATATGCTTGGTGTGTCGGAAATCCTTTTATTTTATATGTGATGCCAGAATGGTTGTGTTATCTGGTGCACTCTGTCTGGCCTTTGGCTGTAATAATAAAGATTTGATTTGATTTGAACTGGCTAAGGGACAGGAAACAGAGGGTAGCACTAAATAGACACTTCTCCAAGTGGAGGGAAGTAAAGAGTGGGGTCCCCCAAGGTTCAGTACTGGGACCCCTGCTTTTCAACCTCTTCATAAATGGTCTAGAAGTAGGAGTAAATAGCAAGGTAGCCAAATTTGCTGACAACACTAAATTATACAGGGTAGTGAAAACTGTGAGAGATTGTGAGGAGCTCCAGAGGGATCTCTTGACACTGGGGGAGTGAGCAAAACAGTGGCAAATGAGTTTCAACATTAGTAAGTGCAGAGTGATGCATGTTGGGGCAAAAAAACCCAATTACATTTATAAACTGATGAGTTCTGAACTCTCTGCGACAAACCAGGAAAGGGACCTTGGTGTCAATGAAGGTGTCAACGAAGTGTGCCTCAGCAGTGAAAAAAGCAAACTCAATGCTAGGGATCATTAGGAAGGGTATAGAAAATAAATCAGCAAATGTCATTTTGCCTCTTTATAAATCTATGGTGAGGCCCCATCTGGAATATTGTGTAAAGATCTGGTCGCCATACCTCCAGAAGGATATTATGGAGTTGGAAAAAGTGCAGAGGAGGGCAACCAGAATGATTAGGGGACTGGAACACCTTCCTTACAATCTGAGGCTGCAATGGTTGGGCCTCTTCATTCTTGAATGACGGCGTCTAAGAGGTGACCTGATTGAAGTTTATAAAATCATGCATGGTGTGGACAAAGTAGATAAGGAAAAACTGTTTTCCATATCGCACAACACTAGAACTAGGGGGCACTCCATGAAACTTTTGGGTGGTAGTTTTCAAACAAATAAGAGAAAGTACTTTTTCACCCAGAGGATCACTGGTCTATAGAACTCCCTGCCAGAAGAAGTGATGACAGCTGTCAGTCTTGACAGCTTCAAGAAAGTATTAGACAAGTTCATGGATGACAAGGGTATCAATGGCTATAATTATGGATACCTAAGAACAACCTCCGGGTTGGAGAGATAGGCAGGATATCTCTCAATGCCATTTCCAGGGAATCCTAAGCAGGTGAAGGCATCTGCTTGGGAATAATACCCTGAAGCAAATGGTGAGCCACTGTGTGAGACAGAATGCTGCACTGGATGGGCTGTGGCCTGTTCCAGCAAGGCTATTCTTATGTTCTTATAAATTGGCAAGAATTAGGACAGAGATGGGAGGTCACTCTGTCATGCAGCACTCGGGTCTCACACTGCTGACATGCCGAACTTCCAGTTGTCAATTTCAGTGTCTTAACCACTAAGCCATTGCAATCCCAAGTTTTTGTTGTAGTTGTTACTAAAAAATAATAATCCAATATTTTTGTCACAACGTACGGGTAATAGCAAGGTCAGAGTTGCTGTAAAATTCTATTTATTCATACAAAAATTACATTCCAGCCTCCCATGGTTTACATACCAAGGTGGCTAGCAGCAGGTAAATCCCACAGTAAATGAAATAAAGTGCAATAAAATTACAGAAGAGTATCATGAAAACATCAGTGGCAGAGACCTTGAAATAGATATCCTCATGAAACAGTGCAGGTGTAAATGCACTTAGTAGGTATTTTATTGTTGATTTCTTAATTTGTTGTTGTTGTTATATGCTGCCAAGTTGCCTCTGACTTAGGGCAATCTTATGAATGAGAGAGCTCCAAAATATCCTGATCTCAAAAACCCTACTCGGCTCATGTAGAATCAAGATTGTTGTTTCCTTAGGGAGTTAGTCCATCTCGTGTTTGGTTTTCCTCTGCCTTCCTTCAGTCTTTCCCAACAATATTGGTTGATCCATGATGTACCCAACATAGATAACCTCAGTTGCATCATTCTTATCTCCAAAGATAGTTCAAGTTTGATTTTATTTGGAGCCTAATAGTAACTTCTTGTCCACAATAGAGGTTATACATAAAGACAATCAAATGTTGAACCATACCTATTTGCAGGCACACCCCCCCAATAATGGACTCAGACACAAATGAAAGTGGATAACGGCATTGGGCCACATTTATTGATTCATGCCCTAGTCCGAATTATAAATTTCTATTGGTAAAACGACCAATCATAATTCTTAAGGCAAGCAGGCCGAAGTAACACTGGTAAGGTACCACCCAAAATTGCCAACGGCAATTGTTACAATGTATCTATTTGTATCAATTTGTGTGTTGACAACAAACAAATTGTTGACCGTAGTCAATATCTAACTAATGACCCCACCCTCTGACGTGTATCCGTAAAATCAGGGGGTGATACCAGCTGTCTAGTTGTAACCATCACCCCCTCGCCTGGTTCGTCGTTGACCGGACAACGTTTAAACAACTTATGCCTATCTAGTGTTGTCCAGTCAATTGCGAACCTGCCGGATACCTGTGGGTCATAAATGTTTACCTTACCAGTGCTACCCGCCCATGTGACCAAAGTCAACAGCAGCACAGAACAAACCCCTATATCAAACCGTAGCAACAGTGTGGGATGGGCAAAAAAGCCAGGACTCAAGGGCCAATTGCGAGTCCCAGCCAAAAATTCCCACCCGGCCCCGAAGCGACCAAGAAATCACACTGTTAACTAGGGAGGGGGTGGAGGGGAAAAAACTTCTCCGCTCCGTCGCTTCGCCAAAATGGCAGCACGGCTGCCTCGTGGCCAGCCCTTTTATTAGGGTGCTGGGCACGCCCCTAACTACCCGGATGGCTTCGTCCGGTGGGGGGGGGGCCCGCAAAGAGCGCGGCGGCCATTTTGGCGCCACGCTTCCATTGCAGGCGCACCCCCCCAATAATGGACTCAGACACAAATGAAAGTGGATAACGGCATTGGGCCACATTTATTGATTCATGCCCTAGTCCGAATTATAAATTTCTATTGGTAAAACGACCAATCATAATTCTTAAGGCAAGCAGGCCGAAGTAACACTGGTAAGGTACCACCCAAAATTGCCAACGGCAATTGTTACAATGTATCTATTTGTATCAATTTGTTTGTTGACAACAAACAAATTGTTGACCGTAGTCAATATCTAACTAATGACCCCACCCTCTGACGTGTATCCGTAAAATCAGGGGGTGATGCCAGCTGTCTAGTTGTAACCATCACCCCCTCGCCTGGTTCGTCGTTGACTGGACAACGTTTAAACAACTTATGCCTATCTAGTGTTGTCCAGTCAATTGCGAACCTGCCGGATACCTGTGGGTCATAAATGTTTACCTTACCAGTGCTACCCACCACACGGGGAGGCTTCCCAAAAGGCTCACCGCCCCCCCCCCCAGACCATCAGCTCGGTCAACAGGCCTGCTCGCCAGTCTACTAACAAGAGGTCCATACCTCCCTGCGACAGATGGGCCCCCTCCCCTGAATAAAGCTCATAATTTTGCAGACTGATGGTGGGGAGGCGAATGACGCGTCCCCAACCCTTGTCAAAAAGGAACTGGGCAATAGCCCCGGAGTGACGAGCTCGGTCAAGAGCCTGGAGGCCAAACGCTCCCCTGTAAGCGTACTGCGGTATCATGTCCGACCAAATGAGGGGTGTGGCAGGCCACACATAATGTGAGTAGGCCAGGTGACTGCAAATCGCAAGCTTCCGCGATAGGCCAGAGACCTGTCAGAAACCATTGCCCCCAAGGTGAATAACCAGGACATCAGGCGAGTCAGCATCCCTGATGTAGAAAAGGAATGGCAACAGTTCCCGCCATAACATGCCGCGCTTACCACACCACCTGAGATGTGCGGGTGCACCCAGTCCCAGTCGGGGTCCCACTCTGTCGCCGCAGCGTAACGCGCTGCCCTGTGCAGCGTAACGCGCTGCCCTGTGCAGCGTAACGCGCTGCCCTGTGCAGCGTAACGCGCTGCCCTGTGCACGTGGCAACGGCCCACCAGCCATACTGTCACTGGTGTAAAACGACACCCAGGGTCTGTCAAGGAAAAAAGGGGGGGTGAGAAACATTGCAGTGACTAAACTGGTACTCACGGTTGAAGAGGGTGAACACAAAAACTGAAAACAATGTGATCCCCACCTTCCCATGCGGCGCATTTCAGCCCCCAGAGTACCCAAAAGCAGCTGCAGTAGAAACCGCCCCTATCCTGAAGGAATGGACGCCGAAACAAGCCCCAGGGAGGCCCCCACTGGCTAGGGCTTTCCCATTCACCTTCCAAAGTGAAATTTAGTGAGGGGAGACCCACCCTGGTGACAGAAAAACGGGCCATGGTGTGTGCCACACAGTGCAAGAAACTCCTGTAGGGCACCAACCGGACAGATGTCTTCCAAGGAACATCGTAGCAGTATTACTCAACTGCCTACGCCGTGCTGATCTGTTTTAGAGGAGCGTATCCTCAACTGAGCCCAATCATTGCAAACATAGACATCTTCGAGTTCCAGTGCCCTACGACTTGCATCCGCCTTAGACAGCATCACAAGCTCGCTGATGCGGAGCGCTCCAAAAAAAGGCCACCGTTGTAGCCACATGAAACAGGGCTGCCTCATACCTATCGAAACATAGGTCATGCCAGCCCCGTGCCAGTTGGGTAAGAACCCCAGGGGAAATTGGGTGGCGGTCGTCCAGGCTACGCCCACGTTCCCGCACCCACCCCTCCAAAACGTGTCTCACACGGAAATCAGCGGTACTATCCGCATGACCTCCCACCTTGGCCATAAAAGCCAGCGCCGACAGCCTGGATGCCATGGTGTGGGGTGCAAGGCCCTGGGCATGCAGGTAAACCATGAAATGGAGGATGTGGGCCACCGGGATCGGCCAGGTATCTGGCAGCTGAAATTGTGTACAAAATGTCTGACAAGAAACTAATGCATGGTGATACGCCTTACGCGTGCGTGGCGCCAGCGACATGCCGAACGCCCGGTTCACCTCTCCTTGCTAAAGGCCCATATCTCTTCCGGGAGTGGCGAGGGAAATTCCTCCGCATCCGGGGCCAAGGCGCGGAACCGGGAGATCTGCAGGCGGGACAAAGCGTCAGCAATATCGTTATTGACCCCCGGGACATGCCTGGCCCTGAACAGTACATTGAGGCGCAGGCTGCGCAATACAAACTGGCGCACGAGGTCCATGACCTTGGGAGATTTAGAAGTCTGTGAGTTGACAATGCGGACAACGGCCGCATTGCCACACCAGAAATGCACCACCGAGTTGGCCCACTCCTCACCCCATAGCATCAAAGCCCCCAGTATGGGAAAATTTTCCAAATATGTGAGACCTCTCAGGCGACCCGTGCCTGACCAGGCTGGTGGCCACCCACCATAGGCCCACTTCCCATTGAAGTACATCCCATAACCCAGGGATCCAGAGGCATCAGACTTTATCTGAAAGCGAGGTGAAGCCAGGAGGTCAGACCTCCAAAATGAGACCCCATTGAACTCCCTCAGGAACTGGAGCCATATGTGCATATCTGCCCTGATGCCCCGTGTCAGTCTCACCCTGTGATGGGGCCTGGATAAGCCTGTCATGGCGTCGCACAAGCGCCGAGCAAATGCCCTGCCAGGTGCGACCGCCCTGCAAGCGAAATTGAGGTGACCATGTAGCACCTGCAGTTCCTTCAGTGATGCCTTGCGCTTAGCAAGCAAGTCAGAAATAAGGGCCACTATCCTGGACACCTTTTCCCCTGGCAACCTATACGTCTGCGCTACTGTGTCAATCTCCACCCCCAGGAACACTAGCTTAGTAGACGGGCCTTCGGTCTTTTTGGGCGCCAAAGGGACACCAAGTTCCCCCATTAGCGTCTGAAATGTGTTGAGGAGACGTGTGCACGTGTCCCAGCCCCGTTCATCCCCGGACAAAAAGTCATCCAGGTAATGGGCTACAGACCGAGACCCTGACCTGCGTACAAATGCCCACTGTAGGAATGTACTGAAACGCTCGAAGGCCGAGCAGGATATGGAACAGCCGAAAGGCATGGCTTTGTCAAAATAATATTCCCCCGGAATTTGAAACCCAGCAACTCGAAGTCACCCGGGTGCACCGGCAGGAGACGGAAAGCCGACTTGATGTCGCATTTAGCTGACAGTGCACCCGGGCCACATGAGCGCACAATGCGCAATGCCTGATCAAAGGATGCACACCCGACAGAGCAAAGGTTATCAGGAATAGCATCACTGACCGACCGGCCGGCTGGGTAGGACAAGTGATGAATCAGGCGGAAATCGCCCGGGGACTTCTTGGGCACTAGTCCCAGTGGGGATACTTTAAGGTTGCGAAACGGGGGTGCAGGAAAAGGGCCAGCGACCCTGCCCGCATCAATCTCCTTATTAATGCTGGCGGCAGCCACCTCCTCCCTTCCCCTGGGTGACAAAAGGTTGGGTGCGTCTTGAGGGGACCTATCCCCAGTGAAAGGAATACGAAACCCCAGTTGAAAACCATGAAGCAGGGAATCTGCGTCTGCCCTCTTCGGGTACAATGCGAGCCAATGCTCCAGCATGTCCACATTAACTGGGGAGGGGGCCTTACGGTGGACTTGCTCCCTCAGCGGCAGTCCTACCTGCCCCCTGCCCACCCCTACCCCCACCCCGAAGTCCTCCCGGCCTGGGACAGGCAGAGGCAGCATGGGGGCCAGAACAAGAGGGGCACTCATGCCTGTACTTGCAATTTTTCCTGTTGCAGGAACCATTGGACGAGAAGGTCCAGCACAGCAGGCAGGCTGGAACCCCCTGCCCCGCCACCTGGCGGGGTACCTGTACTGGGGCCGCTCGTTGGACCGCATGTCCACAATAGTATTTCTCCCCAGGCGCTGGGCGCGTGGGGGTCATATACAGAAGCCACAGCTTCTGACAGGGCTCGTCCCACCTCATCTCTGGGTGCAGTGGAAACTTCATACGGAATTCCTCGTCGTAAGCCAGCCACGACGGACCCGGAAAGTCAACCATTGCCCGGTAAATGTTGTCCAAATACAGTACCATCGGGATGGCCAGATCCGGCCTGGCCCTGAGGTAAACAGCCATGTAAATTAGGTATGCTGGAAACCAATTTGCCCACGTACGTGGCGGCTTACGACGACGTGCCTGCTCCTTATCCTTCTCGTCCTGCCCTTCCCTCTCCTCCTTGGTAGGCTCCCTGTTAAGAAGGGAGAAGATGTCCACATACTCACCCCTCCAAATCTTTCCCTTAGTGGACTGGGCCAGATGGTCCCCTAGGGGCAAGGAATACCCTGCTGTCGGCAATGCCGACACCGGCACAGAGGGAACTGCGGGCAAAGCAAAGGGGGCCTGAACAACCCGGACACCCCCAACACATTCCCTACCGCATAGGGGGCGCCACCCCAACCCGGGCCCCGGGTCAGGGATGAAGTCGCCGGGTGGGCCGGAGGCGGCTGCACTGCTGCACCACCCGTGCGAAGCCATGGCCACTGAAATGCCCCCCCAGGGAAGTCAGTTGTGTGGGTGCACTAGCTTGAACTGCATACTCACCCGATGCACCCCCACGGGCCGCCCCCACCGGGGGTTCCGGCCCGCTGGGGGCGTCGGAGCTCACGACCGAAGCTGAGCTCGTCGTCGGGGCCAGATCAGCACAAGTCTGCTGCACCTGTTGAGTGGGGAGCTGCGAGGCAGTGGCCGCCACCGGCCCGCGCGCCTCAAGCAGCTCGACCCGACCCGCCACCTGCCGCTGCCCGGCAGCCAAAGGATCAACCTGGAAACCGAAAAGGCGCCCCCGCTTGGTTGGCCCCTGCCAGGGATGCATCGAGGGCCGCTACGCGGGCCAGAAGGGCCTCCACGTTAATATAGCCCCCAGCCCCGACAGGGGGCAAAAGGGCCAGCCGGCCCACAAGTAACGGGTACCTGTCCAGGTCCCTGGGCCCCGGGGGCCAGATACGGCCAAGAGCCCCTGCTCGGCCCTTGAGGGGCCGTGGGCATGCCTTGCCACGGCAGGAAAAGCCGCACGGACCATGCCCGGGGCAGTGGTCATTGTTTGTGGGCCAAGGGCCGAGGCCCCAGCTGAGTCAGCCTGCGCGCGCCGCATATCGGGCCAAGGGGCCACCGATCCCATCCCACCGGTCCCGGTGGGCTCTGCCAAAGGTGGCTGCTGCGCGGGCGCAGTCGCGGTCCTCCAACCCGGCTGACGCCTCCGCGCAGATCGAGCCACGTTCGCAGCTGCCTTCTCCTTAGAGGGCATAGCTAGCCTAGCTGGAAGCCAAAGGAAGGAAAAGCTGCACCGAAAAGGCTTCCCCTGAAGAACACGAGCGACGGAGGTAAGAGGAAAAAAACTTCTCCGCTCCGTCGCTTCGCCAAAATGGCAGCACGGCTGCCTCGTGGCCAGCCCTTTTATTAGGATGCTGGCCACGCCCCTAACTACCCGGATGGCTTCGTCCGGTGGGGGGGGGGCCCGCAAAGAGCGCGGCGGCCATTTTGGCGCCACGCTTCCATTCTTTCAGAACAATCCACACTGTCAAAGGTGCTGTAGTCTATAATATATAAACTGACCTCCTCCTTCTGAAATTCTTTCTGCACTCCAGTATACATCTAATGTTTTTTAGTGGGAAATTAGATTGATAATGCTGTAGTCCATGCTTATTCCGTCAAACAAATTTATTTGTTTAGAACAGCCTAGATGCTGTTTCACTGCTGCTGCTTCTTTCATATCTAGGCCAGACATTTAACTGCCAAAATGAAGCTGACTTTTGGTGAATTCATTCAGTAGTTCCTTTCTCTTGACCTAGTGTGAGAAAGGTTAGCCAGCACAGCAAGGTCCCCCTGATTGTAGTTCAAAAATACCATAATCTTCGTGGAGGCTCTTTTTGTGTACCCCTGCTTTCCTTGTCTGAGTTTACATCAAAACTTACTGCATAATATGAACACTGCTATGAATAGTTGTTTCTCATAAAAGTAGTATAACAAAATCTTAGGAATGTTTTTATAACATCTAGGCTTTGGAGTGTTTACATTTATAAAACAGTGTCTTATTGAGTGCTAACACAAGACTTGTAGGCCCTACTTTCAGTAAAATACAATCGTGCTAAGAATAGATATTCATAAAAGAAAGTAGCTTAAAATTCAATGTGGGAAATTTTCTTCAGCACTATTAAATTTTGTATAAGAACAATAAAACTTCTAATGTATTTTTCAGCACATTAGAGTTGTGAGAGTAAACATCCCTGTACTTTTTAGAAATATATAAATTTCCCTTTAAAAATACACAGAAATAAATAATGCATTCTCATTTTAATTTAGAACCACCATGATACATATTGGCAGGAAAAATTCAAACAAGCAGCCTTACTACAGGTTGTGGTGTTCATATGCATTACAGCAGTATTATTTAATACATTAGGGGAGTTGTTTCCATATGGTTGCATGTGTTTCTGTTAAGGAGAAGTTGACAGTTATGGAAATTGGATGCATTGTCAAACCCAGGTGAGTACTGATCTACCATGAGCAAGTTAGAAGAATGATGAGTTATGTTGTAACTTTGCAGAAGCTATGTCCTTTTTTAAATATTACTGCAGTCTGCTAGACACATTTAACATTTTCATCTTTAATAAAGCTCTGTAACATTTTATCTGAAATCCAAATTTGGATAAATGGTAACCACGGGAGATGTTTCCTTCAAGTAAGCTGTGCTGAGAGAATAACTCGTGATTGCTCAATGCCAGAACACTCTTCATTCCACAGTGCATTAAGCCAGTGAGCTTTATTGACTCTTAAAATACTTAGGGAAGTTAATGTCATTTTCTAGACTGCCTTTGGATAAGTGTTGTATGTTTAACAGTCTTTTCTAAGTGGTCACAAATGGAATTTTTGAATGATTTGTTTGAAAAACTTTCGTAGTATTGAGGGCAAATTAGTCAGCTGTCTCTCCTCTTCCTTCTGCTTTTGAAGGTGGAGATAATATTTGCCTGCTTCCAATCTTCAGAGATCTCACTTGTTGTCCAAGAGTTCTCAGAAATATCACATAAACTTTGAGATTACAATTGCTAATTTTTCAGTACCCTTGAATGCAGTTCACTTGACATTGGATAGTTGAATTCATGTACAGTAGCTGTTTTATTGTGGGGTGGCAAGTCATCTTTGGTCAATGAATTAGTGACCTTCAAATGCTCCTGTCATTAGCAGTCCTATTCAGGTCTTGCAAATTCACAGCCATGGTTTCTTTTATTGAGTAAATCTACCTTAAATTCAGTCTTCCTCATTGTTTGTTGTCTTCTACGTTTCCCAGAATTATTGTATTTTCCAGAGAGTATTGTCTTTTCATGACACCGAAGAAGCTAGATGTTTCAATGCCATTGCTATAGCTTTCTTGGGCAGCAGCATCTTAAAGCCTCTACTATTGTACTTGAACTTGATTAAGCTTTGTTTCCCTTTTAGCAGACATTGGAGCCATACCTGTCAAGTGCGGCTCCGGCGAATACAGGACCTGCACATTAGTCTTCTGCACAGAATCCTTCTACACATGCATAGAAGGGTTCTATGCATGTGTAGAAGGGTTCTGCGCAGAAGGGGATGCACAGTAACTACTTTCCCCCACCGTTAAATTAGGGGATGGTGGCGGATGGTGATGGGAAATTAGAGTTTGCGGCGCTGAATTACAGGTAATCCCAGCCAATCCGGGATACTTGACAGGTATAATTGGAGGCAAAGTAAGTTATTAAGCAGTTCTGTCTCATCTATTTGTATTGCTCCTTTGCTTCTACATAGCAGACCTGCCTGCTTTTTTGGTCTTCCTGCTTTGAGCTTAGCTGACACACACACTCCACACACATACACATACACTTTGGTATTTCTAAACTCCCTTGGCAGCCTGAGTTCATTTTGAGCTTTAGTCCCACTTTTTGTCTCCCCCTACAAATATTGGCTATTTTTCTGTAATATTCTTTGGTGATTTGCTCTTGATGTTTCCTGTGCATTTATGTTTTGATTTTCAGCTCATCTGAACTCTTTATAAAATGGCTGTGTTTTCTTTAGAGGACTCCACTTTTTTTCACATACGGTAGGAATTGTTTGAAGCTTGCTGTCCATGTTTCACTTTTGATAAACTCCCATCCATCATGAACCCCTTTCAATCTCAGTATTTCCGACTACAGGATGTCACAGTAATAGTTTAATTTCAGTCAATATGTGAAATGCAAGAATTGTCAGTTTTGTCTCTATTGGCTGTTCTTCAACTTTCTGGTAGAGATTTAACAGACAGCTGGGGGAAAAAATTCTGTTCCTTAAAATAAAATTAAAATGTTCATGCCAATTAGAAGAAATATTTAAGTGTGTGTGTGTGTGTGTGTGTGTGTGTGTGTTGGTTCTAATAAGACAAATGAAATTTCTCAATGGAGTTTCAGATATCTTTAGATAGATAGATAAAATTTTATTATAGCCAGAGGCCAGTACACTCATCACAGAACAAACAGGTACAACCAACAAGTAAAACCAAATTATACAGCCACAAACACTTGTTCTGTCATTAACCGAGTCATTTCCAGGGCTAATAATTCTTGCCATTGCCAGTCTACTCTTTCCAAATATGTTAGGACAGTAAATCTGAATGTGAGAATGTATTATAATTAACTAAGCAGAACTATCAAGTATTAAAAGGGAGAAGTTAATGAGAATTGTTATACCATAAACCCTATAATTGGAAAGACGCACATGGGCTCAATGCCATCCTAAGAGCTTTTTATCCCATTGATATAAGGCTTTACCTTGTTTTTACGTATATTGGTTGCTCGCCATGCAAATCTAGCCACGGTGGCTGTCAGTTCTTTCATTCCATCTGCCAAAAGAATTCTGAGTACGCTATTATTACTGTGATCCAGGTTAGGGAAAGTGTTAAAAAGCTCTCTTCTAAGCTTATCATAAAAAGGGCATTCCAATAATACATGCTTAGAGGTTTCTACCTTATTGGTTTGACATGGACATACACACTTATTGACTGGTATTTTCTGAAAGAGTCCCTCCCTAAAGGCATAAGGGAGTATATTGTAGCAGATAAGGGTAAATGATCTTCTATGATGCGGGTTGCTCAATAGGGACAGATAAGGAGAGGGCCTAATTTCATTGTAGGGTGTCCTATCAAACAGCGGTGCAGATAATTTACTTGAGACGATTTGTCGATGTATATTGAGGATCCTTTGCTTAATTGCTTCTCTGGCACGGGCAAGTCCTATAGAAAGAACATAAGGTTTTGAGAAACCATATGATCTCAATGTCCTTTCTATAGAATTGAACCATGTAGGCCTAAGTTCAAGTAGACCAGATGGTGAAAATAGCAGTTTTAGCCAGTACATAGCAGCACTGATTAATAACCTGGCCAGCACTGTGATATCCTTATCTCCTTATCTCTCAACAGTAAAGTAGAAATAATAGCTCTTTTGGCTTAATTAGATTATTGTGAATATAGGGCCAGGTACTGCATCTCCTCATTTTAGAAGACAGATTTTATAATAGCTTCATAACTTCCCAAACTACGTTAATCTATACAGTATTGCCTCCATTTTTTAAAGGAGATGGAACAATTAAATAAATATGATTTTCTTTGAGTCAAGGAATGAACAAATCTGTCCTTTTTCTAGTTCATGTCAGATATTAACACCCAAATTTGTTCTGTTTTATTTTTGTATAGTTTTCTTCAAATATTTAAGGAAATCTGTACAAACCCCATTATTTATGTATGCATTTTAGAGTATACCTTTGAACATAATTCTGAAACATAATGGACTGAATCTAATTGTGTATCCCAATTGGAGTAGAATTTACATAAATGTGCAGCAATTGATTTAATGGATCTACTCTAGTGGATACTAACAATAGAATCAGGCTATTTTCTTTTATAATAAACATTTCTATTCTAAATATAGCCTTCCCTCAGAACTTGGGAATTAGATATTTTAAAAATATAATTGCACTATTTTAAAAATATAATTGCACTATGCAAGTACAAAATCTGAGCAATGGCATAATTGTGAACAACTGAGAATCAGTGCAAGTCATATTGACCTCAAATTCCTAAAGCAACCCTAAAACTATGCTTTTAAAAATAGTGTGCTCATAATGACAGTGTCCAGATCAGCAAAGACTCACCTAAAGTGATTTGAAGACAGCTTGTAGCTACAACTCACATTATATATAATACACACTAGTGTGAAATCTAATAAATGCAAAAGATTGTAAAACATCTGAAATCATTTTACATAGTTATCCATTTTTTTAAAAAAAGTTTTTGTTTTGTTTGTTTATTTTGAAACATGAGAGTAATATTGCCTACAATATTCCTTAGTTGTATCTGGTAAAATAATTTAGGACATGGTGACATTGTGCCTTTTTTGATTTGAATGAGAATGCCATTGTTGTTACATGCCACCATTGTCAGGGGGCTTCCGGGGGTCCTAAGAGGCTTTGGAGGTGACAGAGTACTGTATATGATGTAGTTCACCACAACCCCCTCCTTTCAGTAGCTGCCAGCCTCTCTCAAGAACCCAGACACCCTGTTCTTACCCAATCACAGGGAGTGTGGTTTTTCCAAGGTAGTGTGGATGTAGCAGTAGCAGTGTGTAGTAGAAGCAGAGAGCTAGGTGCCAATGCTATGCCCAAGGAGAAGCCAACAAGGTAAAGTCCCAAAACAGAACTTTATTTTCTATTCCATAAGATGAAGAAGCAAAGCTGTAAAGAATAAGCAATTCATATACCTGTAGAGAATAAAATCCCCAAAGTCCATAGGGCTCTTTTAGATCCAGAAATTTCCATGAAAAAGTTCAAAGAGCCTGTGTCGAGAAGCCTGTGGAGCAAAAGAACCCTCCAAAGTCCATCAGTCCATGAAATGGCCAAACATCAGCAAAGTCCAATATCCTTAGGATAGCAACATCTTAGGTTAATCAAGTAAATTCTAAGTCTCTCAGTCATCCATCCATCAGATGTGTTGGGCAGTATACATATCTCCAAGATAGAATCCAGTTCAGTTCAATTCCAGCCCTGTTGGGCTCATCCTGCCATGGGTGTGGTTCCCCTTAGGAGTTGAGTTCAACCAATAAGACAGCCTTTTCAGGAGTCCATTAGAGAACCAATTTGTGGTCTCAAAACCTCTGGTTTATATAGGCAAAAATGAGTGGCTACCCACCCCTAGGAATGCATTAGGTAATGTGGTTACATAATGGGATTACATCATGATTTCATCATGGGAAAGTCCCACTCCACAGGTGTTTCCTCCTCCCTTTGGAATTCAATAACCTCATGCAGCATTCCAGACTCTGCAGGTGTTTCCCTCTCCACTTAAGAATTCATGACATCATGGGAAGGTACCTGACCATCGATGGAATGTGTTTACCTTAGGGAGTCAACCCATCTTGTGTTTGGTCTTCCTCTTTTCCTGGTGCCTTCTGCCTTTCTCAGCATTCTTGTCTTCTCTAGAGAATTCTGCTTTCTCATGATGTGTCCAAAGTAAGAGAGCCTCAGCTTCATCATATTTGCCACCATAGAGAAAGTTCAGGCTTGATTTGCTCTAGGACTCACTTGTTTGTATTTCTGGCAATCCAAGTTACCTATACAGCTCTCCTCCAGCACCATATTTCAAATGAATATTTTCCCCTGTTAGCTTTTATAAATTGTCAGCTTTTATAAACTGACTTACTTTTTTTTGCAATATCTTTCTTTGTTCTTGTTCCCTACTGCAATATTTATGTAAGTTCTGTGGTTGCCCTGCAGATTTCACCAAGGTCATGCCAAGTTTTCTTTCCCTGTGACATGTTCCAAGTTAGATCTCAGTAGAATATACTGTCCTTATTCCCAGACTAATTCTGACAAGCTCATTCTTCAGAAGATCTGAGGCAGAAATACTTCAGTTGAAAACTTCAAATTGGGTGATGATTTAATACAGACGAGGGAAAGGTGAATCTATATATATAAAAGAATGGTGCATTCTTGTATGTGCTGGAAAAAAATTCACACCCCTGTACCAACTGCCCTGAAACTCTGCACACACCTACCTTAAGTGTGCAAGAGGTTCCTTGCAAGTTTTCGGCAGTCTAAATCAGTGTGTGTCCCCCCCAAAAAGGGTCAAAATGGGGCCCATTGGCAGCAGACAGAGCAAAGAAACAGCCACCCTGGTGCTTCCTGGGCATCGCAGTTCTTTGTGCAGGCGGCCCCCATTGAGAACAATGGGAAGTGGGGCTATAGCTCCCAGCGGCCTTTGTGCACGAGGGCTGTTCAGCCCTACATGGTCAGTCACGAGGAGGCGGTTGGCCAGTGGGGTCAAAGGAGAGCCCCCTCCCATGATGCCCCATGGGCAATGGAACATCAGTACTGCACATGCGTGCCATGGAACCCAGGGCCAGGTTGTGGTGCAGCCCTCAACAGCAGTGGCGCAAGTGTGCACGCTCATGGGGGAGGGGGGCCTGGTTGCTGAGGGATGCTGGAATCAGGACACAGGAAACAGGTCAGAGGCCTCCTCCTCATCTTTTCCACGGCTCTGTGGTCACTGGCCCTGGCAGGTAAAACATGAGGCACCACAGCGAGGATGGCAAGGCTGCCAGGCCTGTGTTCGGCAGCCCACAGGTGCATAGGCAAACTTGCGAGCGCCGGGGGCTGGGACGCAGGCTAAGCGGGGCTCGTGGAGCGGACAGACCATTCTTTCCCTGCCGATAGGGTGGGGGGGGCAGAAAAGGAAGAGCTTTCTGCCAGCAGCAAATACCGCGAGATGGAGACTTGGCCCCAAAAGGCAACTGGAGGAGGAAGGGGATGACAGAAGATAAATAGAGTGTGTGTGTGTGTGTGGGGGGGGGATCGGAGGAGAGAGGAAGAAAATGAAAAAGAGGAGAATGGAGGGAAGAGGACAATGTGAATGGATGGAAGAAGCGAGGTAGAAGGGGGAGGGGAAGAAGAGGAGAATGAAGAGGAGGAGAGAGGAAGAGAAGGAAAAGAAGGGGGATGGAGTAAGAGGAATAAGAGAAAGGAAAAAGAAGAGAAGTAGAGGATGAGAAGAATGGAATGAAAAGGAGAGTGGTGAAAGAGGAGGAAGAAGAGAGGAGAGAAGCAGAGGAGGAGGAGGAGGAAGAGAAAAGGTGAATGGAGGAAGAAAGGAAAACATGTAGGAAGGAGGAAAGTAGAAAATCTGAATGGATGGAAGAAGGGAAGTAAAGGGGGGAGGGGGAGAAGAGAAGAATGCCCATGTACCGGATGCGCTGGCAGCGCAGCATGCCCCGTGCTGTGCTCAAGACCCCTCGGCAGGATCGCAGCTGGCCAAAGTGGTGGGGGAGCTGGGCCATGCCAGGCCAGATAGGTGCGGGGTGGAAGACGTCTCCAGTATGTGAAGGGTGAACGAAGATACTCCTGGGCGAGGGCAGTGGCAACAATCCATTGTCCCTCACGTCTGGCTGCCCTCCAGACACTGGGCCCTCCTCCGCCTGTCTGCAACATGTTGGGGGAGACGGGAGGTGCTGAACAGCCACAGCTACCAGCTGCAACCACCTCTACCTGTCCACAAACAAGTGACCAGAGCGAAGCCAGGTACCTAGCTCGTATTGTATAAAGAAGGCTCAGTTCAGACTTGTGCTCAATGTAGACCCAATGGAATCAATTGAAAATTTTAGCTGATTATAAATACCATCTTTAAGTCACATTAGCTCCATCTTTCTTTCTTTCCTTCTTACTTACTTAGTTAGTCTGCCCTAACTCGATCCGAGCATACATTTTTCTCCTGCTTCTGGGCCCTGGGAGGCCTGGTCTTGGAGGCCAGCTGGTTCTGGGCTGCCTTTGCCCTCTGAGGCAAGTAGGAAAAAAGCTGCTGGCATGAATTTGTTTAAGATAGATCCCAGCTTGCCAAGAAGTGACCCACACACTGTGATCTTGTAGCCATCTCCTGTGGTATACATGAAATGTGGCATGGAGGATTTAACACTGGGACTGCAATGGACTACTGCAGCCTTAAGGATATGGACAAGGTGCGCCTTCACAGCCAGTCCATCTGGCATGGCCTCTTCCACCTCCATGACTGTTGGGAATCAGAGTTCCTCCTCCACTCATTTTGTCATTGGACCCCATATGATGGTTTCCAGTGACATTTCCTCCATTGAGGGGACCATCACACACACACACACACACACACACACACACACACACACACACACACACACACACACACACACACACACACACACACACACACACACACACACACACACACACACACACACACACACACACACACCATTGGGCTCATCCAGCCGTAGCCATTGGCCCCTTTAGGGAGTCAGGTTATTTACCTCTGCCCAACACTCAGCATTGAGTTGCTGGCTATACAGTCTATTCCATTACCATAGTGGGATGTCCAGCCAGACTTACTTACTTCCCTCCTGGGATATTTTCCCACTCTAAGCGGTGTACAACAGTTAAAAACAATAGACATACAATTAACACCTAATAACAAAGATTAATCAATAACAACTGACAACATCCAAGGATGGCAAATCAAAGGGTAAAGCAATTTCTAATTGGTGATGGGGAGAATATCCTTAAATGCTTCTTTAAAAATTACAGTTTTCAACTGTTTCTTAAAAATGTTCAGAGATAGGGACTGGCACAGTTCTACTGGTAGAGCATTCCAAAGTGTTGGTGCTGTAGCCAAGAAGGCTCTACTCCTTGTTGCATCCTTTCTCAACATCCTCAGTGTTGGCACCAAGAGCTGCACCAATTGTGATGAGTGGATGATGTGAACTGTTGTTCTATGGAAGAGACAATCCAACAGATACATTTTTGTATCAGGCACAAGGGCAGTCCCACATAGAAAGCATTACAATAGTGAACACATGAGATTGACAATGGATGGACGAGGGTTGTGTCCAAGTAGGGACACAACTGTGCAATTTGATGAAGTTGGTTAAAAACGGATTTCTAATCACATTTGTGTTATTCTGGCATAGCTTCATATTTCTAAACAGAGAATTTAATCTCAAGCTATATTTTATTTAGACATATTCAATAAGACAATAATTTGTCATGTTGTGTTGATGCTCTTGAATTGTTTTAATCCATTCTGAAATTTAAAGATGAGATTGATTAAAACACAAAATATCAATGCATAATTGACTTCTCAAGAGAATAAGGCTCATCTGCCTTTTTATGTACTAAACAATCTTTTCTTATAAAAAAATATGAGGTAGTGGGACAGCATAAAACACTGCAGAGTATGAGACACATGTTCTGATGGCTTTTGGCTGATGTCTTCTTTTTTATGAAAGGTTTAGTCCAATGTTGCCTTCAGTTTATGCTTAGAAAGCGGCCTTATTCTCACAAAAAGTGCATGAAATCAAGGTGTTAGAGTTTTATTTTTGAAAGGAACTTATGTTATCCATTAATAGGGATGTGTAATGTACTAGCAAAATATCTCATTCTCAGTTACTTTTCTTTATTTTTGCACTGAGGCTCCACATCCAGATATTTACACTTCTTAGCTATCCAGCCAGCTTTATAAAATACTTAATCACTGTATTTAAATTTTGCCTCAAAGAGAAAAAAAGCAATTCTCCACCATTAGTTCCAGTGAGACAGATAACAACGAAATCTCTCATCAACCATAGCTATGTTTTGGAAGTACAGTTTTAAAAACAGGAGCAGCTCAAACAGAAACTTATAACTTTCAAACTTAGGTTTTGGGGCTGTAGCCAGAGGTGAGTCAGGGTGGGCTTGGCTCACCCTGAATTAGCCGTTTGCCTACCCTGGCAAGGCATGGTTTCCCATAGGAATGTATTGAAAAGAGGCTTTGTTGCCCACTCTGAAAAAATATTTGCCCACCCACATCTAGAATCCTGGCTATGGCCCTGTTAGGTTTGAATCATTACCATATCTGATGAGTTATAGCAAATTATCTGCTCTTCCTGTAGACCAAATTTGGGAAGGTATAAATAAAGGGGTTTTGATTTACATTTTTTAAAAAGTAAAACTGTTCTCTTCAGAAATAGGCAACTACAAACAATTTAAAATAGATCATATATAGTAAGCACAAGAGGATATCCTATAGGCCATCTTGACTGCTGACATTGGTGTTGTTGACATTCAGGCTACGCTTTGCTGTGTAATGTTTGGCACCTTTTTTTCTGTTTGCAATGCTGGTGCAATATTGTACACCCATGCACCTGCAAAGTAGGTACAGAAAAATTGTAATCCCAAAAAATCCAAAAATTCTATCCCTACTCACCATAGGGATGAATGTGAAGGTTCTGCTTCAAATAAAAGCACAGAAGCAGAGTTGACAGGAAATACAGTTCTGCCTTCCAGACTACATGCTTCAATGCATGTCCATTCATTTAAGGGGGACAGTGGAACCTGCTTGAATTTGCGGCCACAATTACAAGAGATGGGTAAGCTACCCCACTATTCTAGGTGGTAGAAATGAGGAATAGTAAGGTAAAGATCACCCTTGATTGAAAGCTAGTCATATCTGACTCTAGGGTTTGGTGATTATCTCCATTTACAGCCAAAGAACCATTGTTGTCTGTTTCTGCAGACATTTCCATGGACACGTAGCAGGCATGACTAGACATGGAACACTGTTTATTTTCACACTGAAGTGGTACCTATTTATCTACTTGTAATTTCTTGCTTTCAAACTGCTAGGTTAGCAGGAGCTGGGAAAGACAGGAGCTCACGCCATCGTGTAGTACTCAGGTCTTGAACTGCTGACCTGCCAAACTTAGTTCATTATAATTGTGATGATCATGGTGTACAGCGTACATGAGATTATGTGATGATTATGGCATACATGAGATTGGGGGGTTGGGGTTTTCATAAACTGCAAGCCATAAGCATCAATATTATAACAAAGTAAGGCTTGAACTATCTCGCATTGCGTGTAATGAGTCCATCTCATATATTTGTTTCACCTTTTAAGTTTCATTACTGAACTGAATGAACATTTGCACGGTATTCTAATTTTCCGAGTTTCACCTGTAAATGGGAGACCCAATTTCTTTATTTGTGAATTAATTTTGGAAAGAATGAGAGCAAAGATTTACTTCAGTTTTTTCATCATGCTAAACATGCTAACTTTTCATTGTTGGATGTGGAGCCAGGGCCTGGAATTTCAATTCCCCACTGTAACACCCAGGAGAAGTGTCGCCTTATGTAGTTATGGGCAAGCTGCACAGTCCCAAAACACCCCCAAAAGAAGGGAACGGTAACCACACCTGAGTATTCACTACCTAAAAAAATCCCTGAAAGGGTTGCTATAAGTCAAAAATAACCTGATGGCACATGGTTAATATTAATTTCCCTAACCTCTAAAGCAAAAGGTATGTAGCTAGATTTTGTGATGATGCAAGCATGAAGGAAAAGTCAAGCGCTCTGTTTTTTCCCCATTTTCTGTTTAAAATCCTCTAACTCACAACAGTGTTTCATTAGAAAGAGTATACAGAAGACATAGTTTGGTGCTCAATTCCCTAGAAGTGAAGATGATTCAGCTGGAGCTTTCCCTTCGCTTGAGCTTCCTACAGCTTCAAAGGATGTTGCTAGTTCATCTGGAACAGAATGTCAAAGGCAGCCAAGTAATGATCTCAACTCAACTGCATAGAGGCACAAGGTAGAAAGGCATGTTTACACCATATGTGAGAATTTCTAAGTTTCTGTGTGAAAGCCAGGTTACAAAGAGATAGTGTCCTTAGCACTAAGGTTGTTGTAATTCTGTTCTATACATGAGGAAAGATGTTATTTTTTTCAAAATACACATTATTTTCTCAATGGAATAATATCTATGAAGGTTGCATTTTTATTAAAATAACCAATGTGTAGACACAGTTCCGCTTAAGAAGAAATGTATGACAGTTTGTAATGTAATGGTTCCTAAACTATACTTCCTGTATATTCTTCCTTTGGAGTCATTACCAGAGATTTTTCTTGCAAATGCCTGCAAGTTGTTACATCAGTCACTCCTGCATTGTTATAAGAAGGTAGGCAATAAACATAGTAAAAAGCAAGTATGAGAAATAGATTCATTTTTCTTCTGTCTATCTGTCTTTTTTTATAAAAAATTACTAGTTAAACCACGGGAAGAAAAAGTTGCTGAAGAAAAACAAAGACCACACATTCTTTACCTTTAATAATGAAAGAACTCATAGTTAAATCAGATTTATTTTAGTAATTCAATGATTTATGTATGTGTAATTGAAACTTGACTAATTTGATGTATTTACTGCATTTTGACATCATGAATGGTTTATCATGACAGAAACTGATCTTAGCCTCCCCATGTGTTCTCATGGCCCATAATATCCATCGCCACCTCACCACTCTGTATCGGGTCCAAAACACATGTGAGAAAGTGAGAAGCCAGGAATTCTAGATGGGACACACTAGGCTTTGATACCCAGTCCTCCTCTCAGGCTCCAGGGCTATGAAATACTCCCACAAATTTTCCTCCTTACTCTGCCCTGAGAACAACTCCCCCGGCCTGAGTTGTTCCTTTCATCTCCCCTCCTCCTGGGCGATCTCCAAGGACATGCAATGTGAGTTTTGCAACAGTATTGTGATAACAACAACATTGAAATGATCAAGCAGGTTCACAAAACAATATTTCCAATTGTCTTTTCAGGGAAAAGAAATCCAGCCTGGATTCCTTCCTTTTATTGTGATAAGAAGTAAAGCAAATTCCATGAATCCTATTGAAGTATCCACAGGCAAAACATAGCAGTTGCTAAACTACTAAACTGGTTAAATGTCTTAAAATAAAAATATCCCAGTCCTGAGTCCTTATCTCTACCTACCTAAGTTTACAAAACTTAACTCAAAACAAGAAACACATAAATTGTAAGAGTAGACCTAAACTATCCTAGAAATCCTAAATTCAGAGATTGTTGGAATTTCCGCTATGTGTCATCTTGGTGAGAAATGCCCTGACTCCGAAAATCCAGTTCCATTCTTTCTCCTCCAAGAGAAGGCCTCGCTGCAGCCCCATGTCAAAGTTCCATCTCCGATTTTCCTGGCGATGGTTCCAACTTCAAAGTGCTCCGCTGCATCCAATGAAACCCCTCTCTAACTCAGCAAAACTGGGTCTTTTTATTCTAAAATTTCCCTCTTTCTCCCCATCGAGGGAATTTAGAGGTGTCCTTGAGATTAGATCTGAGAGACAAAATGTTGTGTTATCTCTCTTTAAGATCTTTCAAGGTTGAAACTACTTGGCAAAGTTCCCAAGGTCGACTTTCACCTCCCCCTCTCATGTGTGTGAATGACCTTACAAGTTTATAAGGCTATGAACTTGAAGTTTGAAGTGTGAACAGGTGTGTTGAGTTCTGGGAAATTGTTCCTCTCATGACTCTCTAAACCTCTAGGGGTGCTAATCCTGGTGACGTAATGCTCTCCAGGAAATCCCTATACAAACAGCACAAAAAATATAATCCCATTTCTCCTACTAAGTGACAACGGAGAATAATCTAAATTAAAGCAATGTTTTCCACATTCATGACAATATCAACCCAGAATATCATTCCAAGCAGCACAGTGTGTGTTTGGTGATGCCAAAGCCTCCTCCCCTCCCTTGCATGAATTCATGCAGTGAACCACATCCAGACTGTGTCAGAATTATTCAAGACTACTTGATCTTTAGCTCTTCTCACATCTTGCAGTGACTTTTCCAAGAGAGCCAAGTTCAAAGCACATTTATACCAGCTGTTGAAACTTTGATCTTTTGCATCCTTCATGCTGCTTCCAACAAGAATGTGATCAAATCTTTATCAATCATTTTTATTGTCACCCATAAAGAGATTCAGCAATGCTAAGAACAGATCAAGATAAATTGTTGTTGTTAGTAGCATGTTTGGTGTGATTGTGACTGAGATCCCAGCTATTTCCAAGCAGCCTATTTCCATGCAAATGAGAGAAGGAGCCAAGATTTCCTTTTTCCTCCCAGCACAAACTTGAATATATTTTTTGTGATATGCACTAATTTAATTGAGGTTGCATGTCAGCAATAAGTACTTCTTATAGCCCAGAGAGGGATAAAGGCAGCTGCAGCCCGGGACCAGGAGGACACTCCCGCCGCTCACCTTCAGGGCCCGGCATCGCCCTGAGGAGGAGGACTGGAGCAACTGCAGCCACTCGGGTGGTGGAGAACACTCCCACCTGCCTAACTCCGGGCTCCACCTGCCTGGAGAAGGATAAAGGCAGCCACATCTTGAGACTAAGAGGATGCTCCCACCACTCACCTTTGGGCCCCGCCATTGCTGTGGCCTCTTGGGTGGTGGAGGATGCTCCCGCTGCAGCATCAGGCATCTGGACCCTCCACCACCTGCATTCGGACCCCACCCAGGGGCACAAAGGCTGCTACGGTGGTGCATGGCAGGATTTCACCACCGCTGCTGCTGCCCTTGGACTTGCCTGTGGCCAGAGTAGAGAGGCTGTTGTGTTGTATTATGGAATTGTTTTATATTATGTTGTTTACTCTTTGGAACTTTTTCTATTATTATATTATAATGTGTTGTCTTTTGTTGACTGAATTTTTGTATATTGCATTATTATTGTGCTTTTCTTTTGTATGCTGTTGATTTGTGGTGTGATTTTTGTGAACCGCCCTGAGTCGGCATATGCCGAATAAATCGAATAAATCAAATCAATCAAATAGCACTCACTAATTTTTCCTAGTGACAGTTTCTGCAAATTTAGACTTCCACAAAAAAGAAGCAACATCTTTATCTGTGTGTATGTGTCTGTCTCTCTGTCTCTCTCTCTATATATAATTTTGCTGGGCTTCAGAATTTCTCATACAGGTGTCTTTTCAGGTCAAGACAACCTGTATCAATGAGAAGGTAATTCATTCATTCTTTAAAGTTTATTATGGTCATATGACCCACACAAATATAGCGATAAATACAGAGAATTAAAAAAATGAGTACAATATAAGCAGATAATTCTTTACATCCCTAGTTCTAGCAGAATTGATTTTAATCCTGATGCATTTGGGTTTTTAAAAAGAGATCATTGTTGTGGGCATTTCTCATTTCTATAAGAATTCCATTATACTGTAAGGTGTCAAAATGTCCCTTGTACAAAGGAGTGTCTGCATGTCCAGATTTAAATGTATTCTCCCCCCATATCCCAGCACCAGGATGGTATTTTTTTCACCATGTATTCCATTGTCCAAACAATTGGAGAAATTATAGTGTGCCCTGATACCTCTGTTTTCAGCTGTTGCGTATTGAATGGTAGGGATAGTGATGAGAGATGGGACGAGAAAAGACAAGAATCCCAGCCACTGCAGAACAGCCCTGGTTGATTATTTGGAAGTAACTTGTATGTGTCTTTCTCCATGTACCTTGCTGTAAATATTGTATCTTGTTGTATATATTTTACAAGAAGTTAGTGCCTCTCTTCAATCTGCTAACCTTTTTTCTCCAAGTAACTAAACTACATTTGAAAGGAATTTTAAATAATAAAACACTTATATTTATTTATTCTTTAAACTTCTATGCCGCCCACTCAGACAAGCCTGACTTAGGGTGGCTAACATCATAATTAAAAAAACAATTGAAAACAATCAAAGGTATGTACAAGTATAAAACAGAATAACCAGATCAAGAGCTACCCACATTGAAAACTACCCGCATTAAAAGGGAAGCTTTATTTTATGATATATAAAACTACATTCAGAGGCCTGGGAGTGTTTAAACACCCTAACTTTTTGAAGCTCTTATCTCACTGAACTCAGTGGGGGTTACATCTAGTTGAATAAACATGTTGAGGATTATGCTGCATATTTGCTTTACTCTACCAAAAGGCCACATGCATACTTAATGTACAGCTGTCCATCCCTGTTTGTTTTAAAGAACTTCACTCTTTATGATGTGTTAGATTTGACCTTATAGCATATTAGCTATGATTATGCCTTCATTTTATTCTGTTTCACCACTCAATTCATGAGGCTGTCACATTGTGGGGTTGCTTCGAGATACAAAGAAATTCAGAAAATCTGAACGCACCTTGGCATTGCCTCAGAGCAAGTTCTCTTGATGCCATTCACTGTGACAATCAGCCTCAGTGTATCATGTCAGAGCCTGGCATGTTGATATTCCAGAGAAGTCTTGACACAGGATAACATGTCAATGACTGCCACCTTGTATCCCTTAATGCAACCGAATCACCTAGTCAGCCCAGCTGAAGAGAGCTTTCTTTTTTCTTCGAAATGGAGATAAGATTATTTGTACTACAAAACAGACTGTCACAAATGTGGATAGAAGAAAATTGACCTCTTCTTATTCCATGCACTTAGTAATAGAGCAGAAGTTCTTAACCTTTTTAAGCCGGGGGCCAGGTCACACTCCCTCAGATAGCTTTGGGGCTGGATGGCCATTTTGCCCTTCCTCCACCAAATGGCTCTTCGTGGTGGAGATGGTGGTGGGTCATACCCGGCCCATGGACCGCAGGTTAAGAATCCATTTAATAGAGGGTGGAAGCTTGTTCCTTTTCATTTTCAATGAAAGGGCACTGAGTACAGGGGCCATTTTACCCATTGTTTCCCTCTACACTGCTAAAAAGCCTTCTTCCAAAAGGATCAGAAACCTACCCTGAGCAACATGGACTGCAGCATGGGAAAAGAAAGCTACTTTCTGTCATCCTGACATCTGTGAATGGATTTCCACACTCATGAACATGTATTCTGATTCTGCTGCAAGAAGAGACTTCCATTTTCAGATTGCCTCATGGAATTGCTCCTTCTTGGAACATCATACCATACAAATACCATGTAAGCAAAAAACAGAGAGAGAAAGATGTATACTAGTGCATTGTTAAAAGCAAGTGCCTGAAAGACCAACAAATGGAAGAACACTGTAGTTCACAGAAACTTTGTTCATCTTCTTGTATTTCCTGGACTGATATTGGGTTAGTTGGCCCCCTGTGTGTCCATCAAATTGCTTATGATCTTGAATTTCATGTGTGCAGACATACATATACGTTAACACAGGTATCATATTGACACAGATTTTTCTATAATCAAAGCATAGCATTGCTGACATAGCACATGTTGTAAAAAGGCAAGCCAAATAGATTCTTTCAGTTGCCAGTTATGTTTGTTGCTATGCGCATGCATGCGCACACATGCTCGTGTGCACGTGCACACACACGTTTAATGATATTTAAAACAGAAAATATATTCAAAGAAAATTCCCCCCTTGGGATGTTTGAATAAAAAAAATAAGCTTTACTTATTTGATTCAAATTTCAAAATGAATTGATTTGTGGATTTCACCCCGCTAGGGACCTATAATTCTTATGGCAATGCAAATGTTCATACTATATTGTTGATGTTATATTATTAAGGTGAGTATATTCTGGAGCTTTACATGCCTTAGGACTCATTTTTCTTGAGGGTGTGTGCAGATAAACGTTCCCTTTGGCACCATGCTATATTTCTGTGAGATGTTTGAAACACTTCTGTACTGTAGTGTTATCCATATCACCTGAAGAGGAGTGGATTAAAACAGAAATGGTGGTAACATGACTGCATCAAATTAGTTTTGCAAGGGAAAAAACTACACATGCCCAAAGAATTGAGAGTATTTGAACCACAATAATGACATAAGTTGTACTTCAAATCAACAAGTGCTGAACATTGATACATTTAATAAGGAACAACTAGTATTCTCTGGCTTAAAATGCATTTGAGCTTTACTCTACTTCATATCTGCTTTGCCCAATCCTAAGTATTTGTTGATTGGCTTACGGATGCTGCCAGTGAGAGGTTCAAAAACAAACTTTCAATTTTTGAACCACAATTGGGCATACCCCAGTCAATGACCACATTGTGTCGGCTAATCTTTCTCACACTAGGTCAGGCAAAATGAATAATGTCTGGCCGAGACACAGAAGAAGGAGGAGGCTCAGATGTCCAGTGTCTGGACTTGTTTTATGGGATCAGCTTCAACTTGTGACTTTGTGACATCTGATGGCACTTGAATCTTGCAAAGACTACCACCTTTCCATTCAACCTTTGCCCATCCTGGATAGTAAAATTCACCAATGAGGTGTCTTGGGAATGTCAGATCATCTTTGCAGAAGGGCAATATACCTTTAAGAAAAAAGGCAAAAGGAGATTTTAACATAACTAGATCAGCTGTGGACACAGCAAATCCTATAAAACATAAAAGTAAAAATGAGGGAGTTATGGACAAGTGGATTAAGCAAATGAAATTATGTGACTCTTGGAGGGAGATGAGGTACAGAAAAAGGATATACTTATTATTCACATATGCACAATACTTACTCTAGAATTGATTATATATTAATATCAGAAGACTTGATTGATAAGATAGAAAATGTCGAGATTGGCCTAATAAGAGAATCTGATCATGCAAATATGAAATTGGAATTAAATATAGATAGTAATGCACAAAGGAAATCCATATGGAGATATGAGGCAAAACTGTTTAAGGAACAAAGCAATAAGGACTGGATAATAAAAAAATGGCATCAGTATTGGGAGTATAATGATAAAGGTGATGTGACTGAGGACATTCTATGGCATGCAATGAAAGCAGTAATGAGAGGCAAATGTATTAAATTATTGAGTAGAATATTTAGACAATTGAAAGATAAACAAAAAAAGATTGAGGAAAAAGTAAAAACATTGCAAGAAGAACATGCAAAAAACAGAGGAAAATGACTTTTAAAAAGTTGCAAAGGCTTAGAACGGAACTAGCTGGGAAAGATATTAAGAGAGTAAAAACAAATTTGATTTATTTAAAAAGAGAATTCTTTGAATATAACAATAAGAATTCAAAAATGCTGGCAAGAGCAGCGAAAGAAAAAAAGGAAGAAATTGAAAAAATTAGAAATAATAAAAGTTTTATAGGGAGTTGTATACGAAGAAAGAAATTCACAAAGAAAAATTGGAAGAATATATAAAGAAATGGATTACAGGATCATAAAAATAGTTTGGAAGAAGAGATAGATGAAAAAGAAATCATTACTGTAATAAATAAGTTAAAGATAAGTAAATCCCCAGGAGAAGATGGTTTCCCAGTTGAGTTCTATAAGGAGTTCACAGATATAGTAGTTCCAAAATTAAGGGGAGTATTTAACTACGTGTTGAATGGAGGTAAGGTACCAGCTTCATAGTACAAAACTAATATAATCATAATACTTAAACCTAATAAAAATGCAGAAAAAATAGAATCTTATAGACCTATATCATTAATCAACCAGGATGCTATTTACTGCTGTTCTAACAAATCGGTTAAACAAATTTATGAATAATTATATTAATAACGATCAAGTAAGTTTTATGAAAAAATGATATATGGTGGATTTGACAAAAAAGGTAGTGAACTTAATGTATATTGCAGAACAGAGTAAAGAAAGAGTAGCAGTGCTAACATTGGATAACTATAAGGCCTTTGATTCCTTACAATGGGCAACTATTAATGAAATAATTCAAAATTATGGATTTGGGTCAAAATTTATGAAAACAATTCAACAACTTTATCAACCAAGTAAAGCAGAAGTAACGGTTAATAATGAATATACAGATGATATAAGATTAGAAGCCAGCACTAGGCAAGGTGATCCCCTATCAGCAACTCTATTTATAATGGCAATGGAGATGTTGGCAAACGTAATAAGAAATGACAAGGAAATAGAAGGTATATGTAGTTATAAGGTTAACATGTATGCTGATGACACCTTGATAATAATAAACCCACAATTTTTTACCAAAAATAAAATCACATTTACAGTAATACCTTATACAAAGTCTGCTTCGTACAACATCAAATTCATACAACATCGCCTAATTTCTTGAAAAAAGTTACCTCATACAAAGTCGCTTGACTTTGTATGAGGCATTGGGTTTTTCCCAGGTTGCATTGTGCCTGGGCAGTATAAAAGGCAGGACACATGCATGCATTGCTCTTGTGGGTTTTGCCCACAAGTTTTGAGTGTGATTTTGGATTTTTTTGAATTTTTTCATCAGAATTTTTAGAAGCATTCCTGGGATTTTTGCAGCATTCTTCAGGTTTTTGGACAATCAGGGTTGCTTGACATGTTTTTGTAATGTTTTTAGCCTTTTGACAATGATTTCTTAAAGTTCTGTCAGTTTCCTATCTGTTTCCTTGACTTTGCCCTGAAGACTGTGCTGTTACAGTGCAATGTATCTCTATGGAAACAACATTGTACGAGTCATCGCGGCAAGTATTTGGATATTGTATGAGGCATCGCAGCTAGGATTTTGCATGCCTCATACAAAGTCCAAATCCATATAAAGTCCAAACTTGTGGAACCAAGTTTGGACATTGTATGAAGTATCACTGTAAATGATTTTCAAGAAATGACAGGATTACCGTATTTATTCGTGTATAACGCGCAAAATTTTATACCAAAAAAATATATCAAAGTTTGGGTGCGCGTTATACACGAGGACTGGGTGCGCGTTATAAACGAGCCTCTTTTACTCACCCGCACGCACCCGCCGGGACGAGAAGGGAACCCTCCGGGGGAGGCGCTACCGCCAGCCACCCGAGCTCCCGGGCCGCGCGACTCAAGAGCCGGCGCCGGGTAGGCACGGAGCACGCCACGGCCCTCCTCCCAGGCGGCGGCAGGCGCCCAGGTCCCGCTGCCGCCGCCGCTCACCCGCACGCACCCGCAGGGACGAGACGGGAACCTTCCGGGGGAGGCGCTACCGCCAGCCACCCACGCTCCCGGGCCGCGCGACTCAAGAGCCGGCGCCGGGTAGGCACGGAGCACGCCACGGCCCTCCTCCCCGGGCGGCGGCAGGCGCCCAGGTCCCGCTGCCGCCACTCACCCGCACGCACCCGCCGGAACGGTAAGGGGGAGGCACTAACGCTAAATTTTATACCGAGGTTTCATGGAAAATTAGGGGTGCGCGTTATACACGAGTGCGCGTTATACTCGAATAAATACGGTAAGTGTAAATTGGGAGAAATCTGAGGCCATTTTTTTAATATAAAGGAGGAGGAATTAGAACAAATAAAAATAATTATAAGATACAGATTAAGGATAGTATGAGGTATTTAGGAATAAATATTTCGAATAAATTTGATAGATTAAAAAAGTTAAATTATGCTAAATTATATAAAGAATTTAAAGAAAAGATACAACAATATAAAAAATTTGAAACTATCATGGTTCGGAAGAATTGCACTAGTTAAGATGAAATTACTGCCGAAAATTAATTTTTTATTTGATAGTTTATTGATTCGACTGAAAGAGGATGAGATTAGATCTTTTCAAAGCTTGATTAATGATTTTTGTAATGGAGGTAAAAAGGCAAGGATTTCAAAAAAACTTTGGTATCTAACTCAAAAGGAGGGTGGGTTGGGTATACCGAACATTAAAAATTACTATGTTGCATATCATTTAAGGAATGTTATTAAGATATTAGCGCACGGGGAATATAATTGGGAAAAAGTGGAATTACAGGAAATAGAAAAGATTGGAAATGCAATTTTTTTAGATGATAATAAATTAAAAACTACTTTAAAAAATAAAATTTTAAGAACAACATTTGAAGTATGGTCTAAAGTTAAAAAAAATGGCACCGGAAAGATCTCCAATTATTGAACTAAAAGATTTGAAAAATTTCCCATTAAAAATAAATACTGAAATGGAGGAATTCATCAATCACAATGATGTGCTTCTACTGAAGAAATGGTTAAAGATTTGTAAGGATAATAAGAATGGGGGAGGTAGAAATGACTGGTTAAGTAAACTATATAAAATGATGAATCAGGGAGGGAATCAACAGGAAATATTAAAATCGCTCTGGGAGCAGGATTTAAATTTAAAAATAAGTGAGTCAGATTGGAAGAGTAAATGGAAAAAAAGAGGGTTATGAAGGGTTTATCGGTTAGGATTAAAGAACATAATTGTAAATTACTATGGAGATGGTATCTAACACCTGTAAGGCTTCATCAAATTTGCAATCAGAAGTCAAAAATGTGTTGGAGGTGTAAGGATACCATTGGAACTTATATTCATATGTGGTGGGAGTGCAGAGTGTTAAATCAATTTTGGATTGTAATTATGAAGGAAATAAAAGATAATTGCTGAAGAAATTAAAATAGAGGCTAATGTGGTATTGCTAATGGAGACGAATGATCTAAACATTGATAGATATAAGAAAGATTTGATAATCATTATGACAACAGTTGCAAGATTATGTATAGCGCGTACTTGGAAGAGCGGAGATTTGTTGAATATTAAATAATGGTATAACGAAATGTGGTCAATTGTGTTAAATGATAAGCTCACAGGGGAATTAAACCAAAAAAAAGGGAATTATAAAGGAAAATGTTTTTTATGAGGTATGGAACCTATTTTTGACTTACACACTAAAAAGAAAGAAAGGTAACACACCAGCAGCAGATCAAATGAATTTCTGGAAGTAATGGGTATTTAAAAGAAAACATAATCTCTGAGGCTTTGTATATATCACTGAGGTTTATATTATCTTGTTACTAATATGAGTGTGCTGTACAGCTATTTGGGTGAAATTTAAGGTGTAAAAAGTCTTATAAAGCAAATTTTGAAAAAGGTAGTATAAGAAAAAGACAGTTTAAAATGATTTATAATATAAATTATACAAATATAAAAGTAAAGAATAACACTGAAAATGAAAAACATTGTAACAACATTGAGGACCCTAGCATATTGTTTTTTTCTCTCTCTCTCTCTTTCTCTCTTTTTTTCTTTCTTTTTAAATTTGTACTTGTATTGAAATGTTTTTGTATTTGTATAGTTTTAGTGTCTGTAATAAAACAATTATTAAAAAAAATTAAAAAATACCTCTAAGAAAAACAATTATTTGACCATTTCTCAGGGGGGCTGCATTATTTTTTTTAATGCTGCTACAGAAGATGTGTACAACTTAAGACCTGTAGTATAGGAGACTTTACACAACTGCTTAAAATAGCCTTTAAATACCTAACAATTTACATGTCTGTCTTCTCTTCCAATCCCTGATCATAGAGGTAGTCTTGATTATCGGATTCAGAATGCAATAAATGTGCACACATTTCAAAATTATGAGTGTTAGAAAAAGCTTGTATATTCCACATGCTCATTGAATGTAAGTAGTCAAAATAAAGTATTTTCTATTCTGTCAAAATCTTACCTCATTTTTTAATGTTCAAAACATTGGGCCAATGTTTTAGTAAGATAAAATACACACTGTTTACAGTCATAAAGGGTATTTACTTACTGTTCACTTATTCAGTTCAATTCAATTCAATTCAATTTTTAATTTGTACCCTGCCCTTCTCAGCGCAGGCCGACTCAGGGTGGCTTCACAACATATTGTAAAGTTACAAAATATAGTTTACAGAATGCCACATAACAATATGACAGAAATACAATTTTCGCAATGACATATCAAAAAATACAGCATAAAAAGTACAAATACATAGCATAAAAAATACAGCATAAAAAGTACAAATACATAGCAATACATAACAGGTTGCTCCACCCCAAATCGAATCGAAGTCCATGGGCGACGGCAACGAAAAGTCCTCCTCTCGTGGCCTACCTGGCCGTGAGGAGGGTCTGGCCTTCAGCAATGAGGTGGTGGCGGCAGTTCTTGAAGGCACCTGGGCCCCCACACCACTATTACCCCTCTCCTCTTGAGGCTGGCCTGGCCAGTCTCACCTCCACCCTCCCCCTCAGCTGAGGCAATGGCGGTTTCCGGCCTGGTCCGGTTGGCCCGGGCATCCCTTTAACCCCTCCCGGCAAGGGGAGGAATTGCAGTGTTCCCCCTCAGCTAGTCGGCGGTGGCGGTGGACTTCTGCCGGCCCGGGCATCCCTTTAACCCCTCCTGGCAAGGGGAAGAAGGGTGGGGCTCCCCCTCAGCTGGTCGGTGGCAGCGGCAAACTTCTGCTGGCCCAGGCATCCTTTTAACCCCTCTCGGCAAGGGGAGGAAGGGTGGGGCTCCCCCTCAGCTGTTTGGCAGCAGGGATGAACTCCCATCAAACATAGTTATACTTCCTTCTGATTAAATGTATTGGATATTTTTGTTACTGTTCACATTAAAAAACAGAGAGGAAACATTGTCCTTTAAAAAGTGTTCTCAGTGTTTATTTTCAGCCATCATCAGTAAGATTTTGCATCTTCCTTACAAACAAAGAAACCCAGGTCATTTTCCCCTATCCCCTTTTCACTTATTGTCCAGTGCTAGAAAGACACCGTTTAACACAAACATTATAACGATTTTTCCACAGCTTGGTATTTCTACTTTTTCCAAGAGAATGCTGGACAGTTTTCCTATGCAGTTTGGCATTTCTTCTGAAGACAATGACAACAAAAGATCAGAAATTGCACAAGATTTCTCATGATAATTCTATGTGGGGAATGAATCTCAAATGGAGAAATCTCATGGGAATGAGAGTCATGGGATTTTTCCTCATTTTTTGCCCCCAAAATGAGAGGGTGCAAGCTTGGTCTCTTCATTCTATTTAATTTGATTATTGTACAAGATTCAAGCAGATGTTTATGAAGAGACTGCAGACTGTTATACACTGATAGCTGTGATGTAACATAAGAGGTGATGTGTAACAAAACATGGGCTTGTGTATATCTATAAAGAGGATTTACCTTGTTCACCCTGGTTCATTGTTTTCAGGTTCCAAGTTCAAATTATATGTGTTGTGCAATGTTGGACTTTCCTTTTAGTTTTGTGTAGATCAGCCTTTTGGCTTCAATTTAGCTGTCTCATGAGCAGCAGGGATGTTTGTACTTGTCCTTTGCTCCTCTCCACTATTTGTTGGGTCCAGTCTGATCTGGGAGGCTCATCTTTCAGCAATAAAGGTTTCCCTTGCTTGAAAGCCAGTCATTTCCGAATCTAGGGTTCAGTGCTCATCTGGTTAGTATGTAAGAGGAGGAGTAGAAATCTTGACTTATCATGTTTTGCTAGTTGTTGTTAAACTGAAATTGTATGATTAATACACAATACAGAATTTTGTCTCAATATAAACCAGAATCTTTACACCAAAACAATACATAACATGGAAGGGAGACATATTTGGCTCCAGTATTTGAGTTAGAAATATCTGTCCAAATCTGCCAAGTATTGTGACCATAACTGTTTCAAGCACAGTGTAACAGAGCCTCAATATGCCATACATGAGTGGTGCTTGCACCAAAAGGGCAGAGCACTGTATAAATGTGAATGAATGAATGAATACCATTTTTTAAAATAAAATTTCTAGCTTACAATATTTTTCTGGAAAAGTACTCATAATTATCAGAACCATGCCCATACCACCAGACAGCCATTACTCATGTGTTTTCAATATTACTTTGCAGAATCTTACAGAGATTATGGGAAATTCTTATGAAGCTGATCTAGAAATCTGCAATATGACAAGAACATAAATTGATCACAAGGACTAAACATTCTAATTCAAACTTGCTGAACAAAAGAGATTGCTCTATTCTAATGGGTCAAAAATAACTTGGTACAGCACATTTCTAGAATGAGTTCATTTAGGCTGCAGATAGGAAACATCTGAGATATCTTAATAGGGTTCAAGGCAATGCAATTTTGTTATTGCATTGTGATTTTAAGATTGTTAGATTTCAGATTTTTTATGATGTTTTATCTATATGTATGGGTTGTCGGAGTGTGTTATGCTGGGGTGTTTCTTGAGTTGTAAGACATGCAGAGTCCCTTGGTGAGGGGGCAGCTAAGCAAGTCAAAATAAATAAATAATATTAAAACAAATGACAAAAAAAGTACTTGCACTGCCATTTTCATTTTTTTGCTACCATAAGGACTAAATGTGTTTACCAACAAACATCACCTCTTGTCACTAGCAGTTTTTTTAATCATGCATATCCTTCTGCACATAAGTCAAATATCATCTGACTCTAGACTAAAGAAGATATATTTTGATTAAATTCTCTGGTATATTTCACAGGGATTTCAACTGTAAAGGCTATTCGGTATAAATTAATGCTAGTTTATCTTCTATATTACATTTATTCTCTGTTGTGATCTGTCATAACATTACCTTGTGTAAAATAGCATTCAAACCCCAAGTGTAGTCTATAGTTAAATAAAACTAATATTGTTATTCCCTTGTTATGAAACCTCTCATTTAATTTCCTTATGTTGTTTCTTGATGCATTCTCAAAGCATCCACATAATTGATTTCGAATATACAAGAGTTTTCATCATGTGTTTTGATGTGTGTCTACTAAGGAAACTTACAGTAGTGTAATAAGTATCTTTAAATGCAAGTAATTAGCAGTACTCTGCCATAGTTCCCAATGCCTACTTGATGGCATTGGCAATGGGAATCACTTTTCTTTGAAAACAATTTCTTGTAATGCTGAGGATGTGACTCCTGACTTGGCTCATTCTTGCCTGGTAAATGTTTTTTTTTTTAAATCCTTGATGTAAAATGGCAGGAAAATACCAATTGTCAGTAGTTTGTGCAGTCAGTTGATCAGATTGGTAGGGGAGAGAAGAGAGGAGATGATTAATTTCCAAGTCCTGCTGAGGTAATAGAGGGCATATCTCTACAGGGTTCAGTAGATCAATTCTTTTGTCTAGACTTCAAATGAGTTGGCGTTCATGTGAAGGGCTGTTCTACCTGGATAAACCACATCACTTCCCCCCTCTCCCCCCGCAATTGGAAAGCAGATTTACCTGGGGCACAGAAGACCAGGTCTCAGGTTGCATAGAATAGCTGCTTGAATAAAAAGATAAAAATAAAGTATGCTATACTACTAGCAGCCATTTTCATAGTTTTAAATTTTGTGATTTTATAGAAACAAAATATTTCATGTAAAAAAGGAGATAAAACATTTGTTTCAATTTTATCAGAGCTGAACAAGCATCCAACATCCCACATTATTTATTGGACAAAAATTACTAGGATATGGTCCATACCTGTTCTTCATCTGACCTACCAGATTCTGCGCCTATCAGTAATCAGCAATGGAGGTTCCAGATGTTTTTTTAAACTGTTAAAATCCCTAGAAGCTTTTGTGTAGATATGAGCTCTGAAACTGGGCAAGTTTTATATAGAAATAGCATGGCTGCCCGGGCTTCGCCCAGGGATGGGTGGAGGCTGTTTCGGTCTTGGCTGATGGCAAACTTACCGAGGGGGCCTTGCGATGCAGCAGTGGCAGCTGTGCAGGCGGCAGTGTCGGGAGGGGTGCAGTGGCTGCCTCTGGTGGCCTTGCATCTCGGACCAGGATGGGGGATCATGGCGCAGTGGTGGTGCGGCCTCTGTACCTGTCTAGGTAGGGTCTCTCTCTTCCTGCACCTCTGCGACCCGGTCTCCTGCATCTTGGGGTGGGGGTGCTGTGTCGGTTGTCAGTCCCCAGCTGGGCCACCTCGGGCTAAGGTGGGGGTTAAGGCATCCTTCCATTGCTGAGGAGGAGGCGGTGGTGCAGGAATAGAGGTGAGGGAAATGGGTCCGGATGTCTCTTCCGGCTGCCCCCCCTGGACACTTGTTCAGTTGCATCCTTTGCCTTCCATGGCCAATGGGACCTGTGGCAATGCCTTCCATGCCCAGGCTGTGGACCTGCGTGCCGCTGATGTTGTGGGCATGCCTGAGTGCTGTGGCCCTCTCCGGCCTTTGGGTTTTTTTTGTGTCGGGAGGGGTGCAGTGGCCACCTCTGGTGGCCTTGCATCTCGGACCAGGATGGGTGGAGGCTGTTTCGGTCTTGGCCGATGGCAAACTTACCGGGGGGCCTTGTGATGCAGCAGTGGCAGCCGTGCAGGTGGCAGTGTCGGGAGGGGTGCAGTGGCTGCCTCTGGTGGCCTTGCATCTCGGACCAGGATGGGGGATCATGGCGCAGTGGCGGTGCTGCCTCTGTACCTGTCTAGGTAGGGTCTCTCTCTTCCTGCACCTCTGCGACCCGGTCTTCTGCATCTTGGGGTGGGGGTGTTGTGTCGGTCGTCAGTCCCCAGTTGGGCCACCTCGGGCTAAGGTGGGGGTTAAGGCATCCTTCCATTGCTGAGGAGGAGGCGGTGGTGCAGGAATAGAGGTGAGGGAAATGGGTCTGGATGTCTCTTCTGGCTGCCCCCCCCCCCGGAGACATGTTCAGTTGCATCCTTTGCCTTCCATGGCCACGGCCAATGGGACCTGTGGCAATGCCTTCCATGCCCAGGCTGTGGGCCTGCGTGCCGCTGATGTTGTGGGCATGCCTGAGTGCTGTGGCCCTCTCTGGCCTTTGTTTGTGTGTGTGTGTGTGTGTGTGTGTGTGTGTGTGTGTGTGTGTGTGTGTGGTGGGGCGGTTGTTGCATCTACTTCTGCCCTCGTGCCAGCTCACCCATCTTTGCCTCTGGCTGTGGGCGGCCTTTGCTGCTCTGCTTGCATGCGCATAGGTGCCTCAACGTTCCAATCGGGGGTTTTTTTTGTCGGGTGCCCTAATGTTCCAACCATTTTTTCTTTGTGCACTTGCATACTGTCCTTCCCGATTGGCTGCGTCATGTCACACTGGCTGCTGGGGATTGTAGGTTTTTTTTCTGTTTTGTGAGGTGTAGGGCCCCCCATGGCGGGCTGGACCCCGATGTTGGCCATCTCTCCCGTGCCAGGTAAGTGTATGCACAGTGTGGATGGGGACAGTTAAGGGGTGTGGGTTCATTTTAGGGACCAACATGGGGACATTTGACTTCTATAGGTATAGATAAAAGCTTCGATTTTCAATCTAGGAAATTTTGGCATAAATAAGAAACCTTGCAGACAAGAAAGATTTTAGTTAGAGCTAGAGATCTGTTTGTCAGTCTGGGAAAGGTTTACTTGGGAGTACAAGAGCTGGTTTGCCTGTTTTATATGTTACATGTCTTCTGGCTTGCAGATTGATAAGGTTTTACGTAGTACAGGATATCTGAATGAAAGATCCAGAAAGTTTTGCTTGGAAAAGTTCCAGAAAAGCTATTCTCTGATGTTAAGTTGCAGTCTACAGACTGGAAATCCATAGATCTGACTTGCAGTTTGCAGCTTGAGAATATGTCACACTTGGATTTAAGATGCTGAACTTGATGACTAGAAGCTTTTCAGGTCATCAGTTTGAGACCTGAGCACTGCACAACAGAATGAGCTTCCATCTCAGTCCCATCTCCTGCCAACCTAGCAGTTCAAAAGCAAGAAAATGCAGTTAGATAAACAGGTACTGCTTTGCTGGGAAAGGTACAAGCATTCTGTGAGCTTTGGGGGTCTAGTCATGCCTGTCACATGACCATGGAAATGTCTGCAGATGCAGACAGTGCTGGTTCTTTGGCAGTAAACACCTTAGAATCAGATATGACTGGCTGCCGAGCAAGGGAGAACTTTACCTTTAGGCATAGCTGAAATGGATTTGGCCTTTGCAATAAAGGTTGCAAAATGTCCCAAACAGTAAGATTTGGTTCAGCCCATGCTGCTTTGGTCCTTCCTCATACCTTTAGATTTTGTTGCAATCTCACTGAATTGAATGAAAGTTATCCTCATGGGTATGTAGGATGTGCATTTGAAAACAGTATATCTTATTTCATACAATCTAAAAGACAAATATTTGAGGAAGTTTATCATAACAGATTCTTGGCAATGCCCATGTGGATCTTATTGTCACAGTAGAAGCTACAGAAAGAAACAATTCATGAGAAGAATGGAAAAAATTTAATTATGCAGATTCTCTGTTAAAACTGTAGTATAATACAAGATGAGAAGGATGTGAAATAGTTGCAAATGAAGAAAACACCTGAGATCTCAGATGGGATATTTTTAGTGAATAGATAGTTAATGCAATAAGATGTACACAGGTTGGCTTCAACTGTCAAAATATGAATCTTCCTAAATATACTTGTCAGAAAAATTAACCGAAGGAAACAAAACAAAAAATATTTCTTCAAATGGCAGGAGGAGAAGGATCTTGTTACCCTGCTAGACAACTTGGTATGATATATTCTCCAGAAAAAGATCCTAATATTTAATGTTGACGTGTGTAGTCAAGTTGTGTTGGCTTTTTAACAAGCATTGTTATGTTGTTGTAAAGGCCAGAATATGCAGAAATATGTTCAAGAAACAATATCAATTGGTGTAATTGCGGATTTTTAAAAATCCAAATAATTTATGGAGTCTGATACATTTCTTGTAAGTTACTGGTTGTGTAATGTGTGAAAGAAAAGTTACTGACAGAGCAGTGTTGTTATACATATCTGTATCTACTCTGCATTCCTATGCCTATTCAGTTCTATTGAGCTCAGAGAAACTGTATTCTAGATAAGTTTTGGGTATAGTTTCAGGTCTATTGATTGTTTGGGAAGTGACAATGGGCTGCACATTTTTAAAAATTTAAACTGGTGTGCACTAACTAATATTGAGTGCTGAACAAGCATCCAACATCCCAAATTATTGTTGAGCAAAAATTAACAGGATGTGGTCCATACCTGTTCTTCATCTGACATACCAGATTCTGCCCCTGTCAGTAATCAGCAATGGAGGTTCCAGATTTGTTTTTGTTTCTTTAAACTGCTAAAATGCTAGGAATCTTTTGTGTAGATATGAGCTCTGAATAGAACCTTGGATTTTCATCCTAGGAAGGTTTTGCATAAATCAGAAGGTTTGGCCATATAAACAAGAAAGATTTCGGATGGAACTAGTGTTTGTTTTTGTTTTTTTGTCAACCTAAGAAATGTTTACTTGGGAGTACAAGATCTGGTTTGCCAACTGGAATGCTTGCAAACTGGGAATGTTTTATATGGCACATTTCTTCTGGCTTGCAGCTTGATATTGAGCTGACTAATATTGAGTTGTAAAGTGGATCACAGCTTGAATTGGAGTGAAAATCATGTTATTTTAATTTTTAAAAATGTCCTAAAGATGTAGCTTGCAGGATACAAATAGATATTGGGTGAAATTGTGTTGTTTAAGTAATGTGGCTTTTTTTTAAAAAAAAGAATCACCTTATTTTTCCTGTTGTGGGCCATGGGATGAGATGGGAAAATCTTTAATGTTAGAAAACTACTGCTGCTGTAATGACTTTAATGGTGTTGGTGATTTTTCATAATTAAAAATTTCCTCCATACATCCCATTACCTCTGACAGTTTGCACGTAGGTAAAGGAATTCCATAGGAGCCTTTGGATCTTCAGGAAGAAGTTAGAAATGCTTCATTTTGGAAAAATTGTTGTAGCAACAATATCATCTTGTAGGAATCCGATTCATGTAAAGATCTCTAATAAGCCTCATTAGCAACAGTTTATAGCCCCAGATAAACAAAAGAAGAGTTAAAAGCTAACAAAGTCCAGCTTCATTAGGCAAGGAAGAAACAGAGATAGAACACACACACACACACGACTGCAGTTTTGGCTGAACAAAAGGCTAATAATGGCGTCTCTTTATTCAAACAGAGTATATCAGAAACAAAACTTAAGGCACATACAGCCAATCAGAAATGTCCAAACCAAATAAGGAGAAATAAGGAGAATTCTTCTCACTGTTCTACGCATGCCCAAAATCCAGCGTTGTCTCTCATGTAGACAAAGAGGCCTTTGTTTACAAAATGTGAAGGCAGACAGGAAGACAGAAACCAGATGCATTCCCACATCATCTGACTTACACAACATAATTTACAGTGACAGGATTTCAGCCATAGAGTTTTGGGGTTTGGTGGTGTTTTTTAAGCAAACAAACATAGTACCAGTTCAGTGTTACTGGTTGTGCTGGCTTTTCATTTCTCTAGGACTGTATCTGGAAGTTATTTTGACACTATCTTGGGAACTTTGTACATAAATTCTGATGAGTCAAATAGGCCTAATCTAGCTGGGGCTAACTTTAGTGTAGTAAAGAGCAATTAGTGTAAACCAATTGAAATCAATGGAATCTACAGCGGTTGACTCACTAAATTCCCATTGATTCAATAGACTAAATCTTGTGTGATATACTACACTAGGCAACAGGATTTTGGTAATCAAATATTTATGTTTCTCGGAAGGCTAATAAATGACATCACACATAGTAGGCCAGCAAAGACTGTTGGCCTAATCCAGCTATAATGAAACATCACTACAGAGTTCTATTGGAATTTTTTTAAAAAACAACAACAGACATTCAGTTGTGCACTTAACTTCTACTGTTTTTCAAAGGAAACTAGGGGTAACTACCACATCCCATGGTCTTTCTACAACAGAACATGTGTTAGTTACAGTGAGAAACATGTACTTTGCTGCAACATTTTGTGCTTTCCTCATCTTTGTTTCTAATTAATTTTGCAGCCTTCTAAAATTGGCATTTGGTTACTAAGAAGGCATAGAATTTTTTTGGTGTAAATTTACAATGTAAAAGTGTGCTGAGATTGCTGCAGTAGTTCTGCCAAAATGTGTAATACATGATTGTTGCTGGCAGTGTCTTTGATGCTGAAATAAATTATTCTACTCAAAGAACAAGCCATAAGGTGTCAATGATATTTCTCTGACCTTGTCATTGAATCATTTGGCACTTGGCTTCTTCAGGTGTTCTAGGAATCAGCTGTTGCTGATTTCAATGCAGCTAGCTCAAGTGGCTAAGACACTGACTGGGAAGTGTCTTAGCCACTTAGGCCTGGACGATAAGGCAGGTACCAAGGGGCAGGCCGCACACGGGGAACACGGGACTGATGATTGGTATCTGTCCCTCATTCCAGCCCCCCAGGTACATATCTGGGTCGTGAGCAGCTGATCCAGGGTGACCATGCCCTTAGGCTGCTGCTGATGAATGCCAGGTCGGTCTGCAACAAGGGCCCCCCTGATTCAAGATTCTATTCAGGAGGGGCAGGCCAACCTGGCATGCATCACCGAAACCTGGCTGAGACCAGAGGATGGTGTACCTCTGTCAGAAATGTGTCCAGCCGGCTTCGGTATCTGGCACCAGCCAAGGGATGAGGGAAGGGGCGGTGGCATCACCATTGTAGCCAGGGAGTCCTTGGGAGTCGCCAGGGCCACGGCTCCACAAGTCCCGGGTTGTGAGGCCCTGCTCCTGCGGTTGGGGCCTAAGGGTCAGTTGGGAGTCTTACTCCTGTACCTGCCTCCTTGCAGGGTAAGAGACTCCCTGCCTGAGCTCCTCGAGGCCATCTCAGTGTTGGCGTTGGAGTTCCCTTGGCTGATGGTTCTGGGGGACTTCAATTTGCCTTCGCTGGGGACTGGTTCAGAGATTGCTCAGGATTTCATGGCTTCCATGGCAGCCATGGACCTGACTCAGGTAATTCATGGCCATACCAGGGGCAGTGGTCACACACCGGACCTAGTTTTTTTGTCGGAGCGGTGGCAGAGTGATCTGAGACTACAGAAATTAGACACTATATCTGTGCCATGGTCAGATCACTATCTGATGACTCTGGACTTCCTAGGAGTGACGTTTCACCGTAGGGAGGCAGGGCCTATTAAATTGGCCTGCCCCCGGAAACCGATGGATTCGGATGAATTCCAGAGGGAACTGGGGGATTTTCCTCTGGATTGGCTACACGATTCATCCGAGGCACTCGTTGACCTGTGATACAAGACGACTACCGCTGCCTTGGATGAAATCGCACCACTACAGCCTCTCCAAGCCTGCAGGGATAGATCCTCCCCATGGTTTACAGAAGAACTGCAGGAGCTTAAATGGGCAAAGAGCGCCGCTGGGGGAAGACCCAGAGCGATTCTGACTGGACACTGGCTAGGGCTGCTATTAAGACCTACCTGGTGGCATTGAGGGTGGTGAAGCAGCAATAATTCACCACCCTCATTGCTTCTACGGATAATCGCCCAGCTGCCCTGTTCCGGGTTACCAAGTCTCTCCTTGGCCAGGAGGGGCAGGGGCCCAGGTGGCAGGGTTCGACTGAGGTTTTTGCAGACTATCTGGTGGAGAAAATCACTCGGATTCGCTCCGGGTTCAATCCTGGCGTGGATGGGGAGAGCTCGGTCTAGCTGTGTTATCTGGGATCAATTTGATCCAGTTGTCCCTGAGGAAGTGGACAGGCTTCTTGCAGCTGTTCACACCACCTCCTGCCCTTTAGATCCCTGTCCCACCTGGTTGGTGAAAGCCTCTAAGGTGGTGATGGGAGGTTGGGTTGGGGCTATAATCAATGCATCACTACGGGAGAGGGGGTGTTTCCTGCACCTTTAAAACATGCTTTGGTGCGCCCCCTCCTGAAGAAACAATCCCTCGACCCAGCAGTTCCAGCTAACTATAGACCGGTCTCCAACCTCCCTTTTTGGGAAAGGTACCGGAGAAGGTGGTGGCGCGACAGCTGCAGGGGGTCCTGGATGAAGCGGACTATCTGGATCCCTTTCAATCAGGTTTCAGGCCTGGATATGGTACAGAGACGGCATTGGTTGCACTGGTAGATGATCTCTGGTGGGAGCGGGACAGTGGCCATCCGTCCATCCTTGCCCTTCTTGACCTCTCAGCAGCCTTCGATACTGTCGACCACAGTATCCTTCTGGAATGGCTCAAAGGATTGGGGATCCAGGGTACTGTGTTATTCTGGTTTTCCTCATTTCTGGAAGGCCAGACCCAGTTGGTGTGGTTGGAGAGTGAGAGGTCCAACCCTAGGCCCCTGCATTATGGGGTGCCTCAGAGCTCGGTGCTCTCTCCTCTCCTATTTAACATCTACATGAAGCCGCTGGGCAAGATTATACGTTCCCATGGGGTGAGGTATCATCAGTATGCTGATGATACCCAGCTGTATATCTCAGCCCGTGGGGACCCCAGTGATGCAGTCAATGTCCTATCCAGATGTCTGGAAGCTGTTGGGGTCTGGATGGGGGACAACAGGCTACAATTTAATCCCTCCAAGACTGAGTGGCTGTGGATGACCCCCCCCCCCCCCCCGCATTATCCAGGGAGCTGCCAACTTTGGTCTTGAATGGGGCTGCTTTACCCCAGACAGACCTGGTACGCGACTTAGGGGTCCTCCTGGATTCGGGAATGCTACTTGTAGATCAGGTGGCAGCCATGGCCAGGAGGGCTTTCGCACAGCTTCGCGTCATCTGACAGTTGTGTTTGCTCCTGGACCGGGACTCCCTGCTCATGGTCACACATGTTCTGGTGACCTCCTGGCTAGATTATTGCAATGCGCTCTACATGGGGCTGCCCTTGATGACCATTCAGAAGCTACAGCTGGTGCAGAATGCAGCATCCCGGGTGGTGATTGGGTGCGGGCGTTATGCTCGCACCTCACCATTGCTTTGGGAGCTTCACTGGTTACCAGTTTGTCTCCGGGTGGAATTCAAGGTGCTGGTTTTGACCTTTAAAGCCCTACATGGTAGTGGGCCAGGATACCTAAGAGACCGCATCATCCCAAGAGTGTCTGTCCATCCAACCAGAGTGGACCGGAGGGGCTCTCTAATTGTTCCATCTGCCAGAGGGGCTCGTCTCTCTGGCACATGAAGGAGGGCCTTTTCTGTGTCCATACCAGCCTTGTAGAACCTCCTGCCAGTAGAGTTGCGGGAGCAGATGGAGCTGCTGCCTTTCAGAAGAGAATTAAAAACCTGGTTGGCAGGGCAGGTGTGGGGCTCAGATGGAAGAGTGCCCCCCGCTTGCTGGCTTATAAAATGAAGCCCCCATCTTTTTAATGTGGGCAGTTTTAATGTGGTTAGTTTTAATAGGTGGGTGGGTATGTTGGGGTTTTAATTGTTTTAATATGCATATTTTAAATTTTGTTGTGAGCCGCCCTGAGTCGGGTTCGCCTGATTGGACGGCATAGAAATTTGTACCATAAATAAACAAATAAGTGGAAGGACAGCAATTCGATTCCCGATTACTGCAGGACGGAATGAGATCCCGTATTTGTCCCAGCTCCTGCCAACCTAGCAGTTCGAAAGCAAGAAATTGCAAGTAGATAAACAGGAACCACTTCAGTGGGAAGGTAACAGCTTTCCATGTGCTCTGGTGTCTAGTCATGCCTGCCACATGACCACGGAAATGTCTGCAGAAGCAGACAGCGCTGGCTCTTCAGCTTAGAAACAGAGATGAGCACTGCACCCTAGAGTCGGATACGACAGGCTTTCAAGCAAGGGAAACCTTTACCTTTAACTATATGTAGGATATAGAACAATTGTGTTGTATATCACACACATACACACACACACACACACACACACACACACACACACACACACAGAGGCTTTCATAGGTAGATAAGCACAACTTGTCAAAGAACTGTATATTTTTGCATTGTGATTCTTTAAACTTTTAGTCAAGCTAGTTGTTTTTATATTCTTACTGATTCATTACTAAGTCTGTAAAGTAGAATATTCAGAATGACATGTCACGAACTGGGCTCCTCACTGCTGAAGTCTTCACGAAGGTCAATTCCAGTCTTCTAAATGCACTTGTAAGTAGGGCTTCTGGTAACCTGCCTTTATCAAAGAGTCTTCCTTGTTAGCAGATACAACTATTACTCTTTTACTTCTGTAGGTGAATAAGTTTCTCTCCATACTACACTGCAAAATGCCACAGCTCAGTGGTAGACAATACATCCTCTGTAAATTCAAGATTCTCAGGTTCATGCCCAGGAATAAACTCTAATAGGCGATCTCATACTAGTGCTAACTTTTGAGGAGTGGAGATTTTCATTAGTTCCTCTTCTTTTTTCTTTCTCCAGTTCCCCACACAACTGTTCTTCTCCAAAAGGTCTTGCAACTATCCAGAAAAATGTTCACAGCATTCTTGAGGGGGAGGTTAAAAAAAAACATTGCCCTTCAGATGAAGTCTCTGGTGAACCTATGTTCAAAAGAACCTAGGATCTGAAGCATTTTCTTTCCTATTCCATGTGTCTGTGGCTGAGTTTGTCTGAATTCTGAACAGATTCATAGCTAGACCAACCACGTTAATATTTAATATCTGCTATATATAAAGACTTGACTTAAGTTCTGATTTTTCATAGTGTGATACATTGCCATCCTTTCATGTTCCTGTGATTGCAGCCACATGGACCTGTTTGCCACAAAAATTATTCTCAATGACAGGAGTCTGCAGGGAATTCTCATATATTTCCCCCGCTCTATATTTGATGATGGCCTCCTCATATCTCAGTGCAGTTTGCAGAGTGAAAACACTTTAAGGGAAGAATCATGAGGTCATAGAAATTTCTCCTGTAGATGAGAAGGCTCTGAAGTTATCTGGAATATGAAAAAAAGAGTTAAAATAATGTCTGAAAAGCAGTCAACTATGTGTATTTAAATCCTAGAATCTTGGATCTTTAATAAGTCAAGCAATTCACTTCAGGGAGACTGAAATGGCACAGTTTTATTTACAAAACAAAAATTGAATGGAACACATTTTAAAAATACTTGTGTTTAAACAAGAGTTAATTGTTCTCTAGAGAAAGCTCTTCCATTCTCAGCAAAGGTGACAAGCCATTAATGAATTTAATTTGTTTAAATAACCCTTTTTGTCAATTTTATTTTGATATTTTCCAAAATAATTGCAGTACTTGCTGTCATGCTCAGAAGATTGCTTATATATAAACACTGAATAATACAAACTGAAACCATGAATATTTTGAACTTACTAATAAACAGTATTAGATCAAAACAAAATTCAAGTCACTGAAGAGTATTTATAGATACATTTATAATGTTTTAGAGGTAATACAATAAGCTCTGTTATATTAATTGGTAGGATATAGAGGGACATTCTGTTACATGGTACAGCTGCACTCTTGCAATAACAAGTAAATAAATGATATTTAAACAATTAAGTCAAGATTTCTGATATATGAGCTGGCTAGATAACTCAGTTGTTGGAGTACTGGGATGCCGAGCCAGGAGTTTGATTCTCCCTATGTGCTGACCAAGTAAAGACTCAGCAAAGCATAGAGTCAAGAAGGAAGGAGTGACAAGACTGTTTCTACTACCCGTAGAAGTAGTGGGCAACCACTTCTTCTGTTTCTGCTATCTAGAAAGCTTTGGAAAGATTACTGAAACTTGGAATAACCTTTACCCCCCAACCCGTAGAATAACGAGACAGACACAGTGCTGGAATTAAACTCAGGGCCACTTTATTAGCATGAACTTCAAACTAAACTGTTTGCCTGCGGCAGGGGCTGAGTAGTGCAATTCTAAGTGATGGAACCAAGGTTCTCCACTCACGTCAAGGTGAATACCGGCTTACTGGGATTGTCCTGTTCTTCAACAGTCCCATCCCGGTTCACCATTCAGGTATAATGGTAAATGCTGTTCTCAAGCTTCAAGGCTGTAGTCCAATAGCACGCCCCTCAACCACTGAGAGTGCCCCTCACCTGGAAGCGAAAGCCAAAGGTGTTCCGGCTTCTGGCCAACTGACCCACCCAAGGTAATCCCCGAATCATTCTAGGCCTTCACCTACCATTTAACTATGTGCTACCCATCAAGTGACCAAAATTGAACCGCCAAGCCAATTACCTCGGTCCACAACAGTGTGAAGTGGCCAAAAACACCACAATTCCACAAACAATCAGGGACATGTGCAAAAATTCCCACTTGGCCCCGAAGTGACCAGCTAATCCCACACTGCTGCTTCGAGGGCGGGTGGGTGAGCTTTCACTCACCTACAAAGCTCCAGACTGGGCCAGGGTCAGGGAAGACAAGCCTCAAAATCAGGCTCCTCCCCTTCCCTGGCCCGGCACACCCCCGGGCGTGCCCAACTTCTGCCTCTCCCGAGGGTGGGAGGCAAAGCCATGCCACTGGCCAGCTGTCCAGTGGCATGTTACCTTCAACCCATAGTTATTCATTGATATATTGTTAACCAGTTCACAGTGTGGTCCCACATGTGCCTATTCAAAAGTAAATTCATTATGCAGCAAGATCTTTCAGATAAGTATATACATGACTGTAGCATTACAGGGCAGTCCTGTATGTAAGTGCCTACTCGAAAGTAATTCCTGGTAAATTCAATGGGGCTTATTTCCAGGTAGGTGGGTATAAACTTTCAGGCTTAGGCCAATGTCCTCTTTTGTCTTTATGCAAATGGTGTTACATTTTGGAAGGAAATTGCCCTAATTTATGACCATAGGCAACCATAAGTTTGTACTGTTATACCATTGTCATCTGCCGGGGGGGGGGGGCACCATCTATGAAAAGCCTTCCCCAGGCCACGTTTGTAGAAGGCCTCCTTCACTGGATCAGGAAGGAGAAGAGAGGGCCGGCAGCTGTGTCAAGGCAGGGAGGGGTGGCTGCAAAAGACCTTCCACCCAGCCCCTTTTCCAAAGGCCTCCTTCGCTAGACCAGGAAGGAGAAGAGAGGACTGGCAGCTGTGTCAGGCAGGGAGAGGTGGCTGCAAAAGACCTTCCACCCAGCCCCTTTCCCAGATGCCTCCTTCGCTAGACCAGGAAGGAGAAGAGAGGGCCGGCAGCTGTGTCAAGGCAGGGAGGGGTGGCTGCAAAAGACCTTCCACCCACCCCCTTTCCCAAAGGCCTCCTTCGTTGGACCAGGAAGGAGAAGAGAGGGCTGGCAGCTGTGTCAAGGCAGGGAGAGGTGGCTGCAAAAGACCTTCCAACCACCCGCTTTCCCAAAGGCCTCCTTCGCTGGACCAGGCAGACGGCTTCAAGAATTGCAGCCCAACTCCAGCCATGGAGAACAGACACTGCCTTTCCTACCAGCCGGTGGGAGGGAATTGGTCACAGCTGGGGAAGCCTTGGCGGATTGATGGACTGGCACGTTGCTGCCCCCTCCTTCACCTCTTGTGGGGTTAGGGAGGAGAGAGGGAGGTGGTGCCAGCAGTGAGAGCCCTTACCCCCCCTTTTGAGTAATTGGAGGGGTTGGAGGGGTGGGAAGGGAATGGGATTGGGTTTGGGGAGGAATGGCCAACACCCCCCACCTCTGATAAGGGGCTCTTGGAAATGCCCCAAGGAGGGTAGGGGGAGTGTGGGGGTGGGTTATGGGTCTGGAGGGGAGAGAGGGTGGGAGAAATGGCCTTGTCAGCTGGGTAGGAGGGGTAGCACTCCAACTGAGAAGGGTGGGGAGGTTCTCAGGGCTCAAATTGGGGTTGTGACGGGCATGGGACGATATGGTGGGTACCGAGGGGCAGGCCGCACTCGGGGAACACGGGACCGATGGTTGGTATCTGTCTCTCGTTCCAGTCCCCCAGGTACATCTCTGGGTCCTGAGCAGCTGATCCAGGGTGACCCCACCCTTAGGCTGCTGCTGATGAATGCCAGGTCGATCTGCAACAAGGACCCCCTAATTCAAGACTCTATTTGGGAGGGGCGGGCCGACCTGGCATGCATCACTGAAACCTGGCTGAGACCAGAGGATGGTGTACCTCTGTCAGAAATGTGTCCAGCCTGCTTCGGTATCTTGCACCATCCAAGGGATGAGGGAAGGGGCAGTGGCATCGCCATTGTAGCCAGGGAGTCCTTGGGAGTCGCCAGGGCCACTGCTCCACAAGTCCCGGGTTGTGAGGCCCTGCTCCTGCAGTTGGGCCCTAAGGGTCAGTTGGGAGTCTTACTCCTGTACCTGCCTCCTTGCATGGTAAGAGACTCCCTGCCTGAGCTCCTCGAGCCCATCTCAGCGTTGGCATTGGAGTTCCCTAGGCTGATGGTTCTGGGGGACTTCAATTTGTCTTTGCTGGGGACTGGTTCAGAGGTTGCTCGGGAGTTCATGGCTTCCATGGCAGCCATGGACCTGACTCAGGTAATTCATGGCCCGACCAGGGGCAGTGGCCACACACCGGACCTAGTTTTTTTGTTGGAGCCGTGGCAGAGTGATCTGTTTATGTTTATGTTTATTCAATTTTATATCCCGCCCTACTCAACACATGGCCGACTCAGGGCGGCTAACAACATATAAATGACCCGGGGACACCCCACAGGGTTTACATAAAGATACAATGTGCACACCTATAGTTTGCATATATATATATATATAGTATAATCTGAGACTACAGAAATTAGAAACTATACCTGTGCCAGGGTCAGATCACTATCTGGTGACTCTGGACTTCCTGGGGGCGGCTGTTCACTGCAGGGAGGCGTGGCCTATTAAATTGGCCTGCCCTCGGTGACTGATGGATTCTGACGAATTCCAGACAGAACTGGGGGATTTTCCTCTGGATCGGCTACACGATTCATCCAAGGCACTCGTTGACCTGTGGTACAGGATGACTACAGCTGCCTTGGATGAAATCGCACCACTACGGCCTCTCCAAGCCCGTGGGGTTTGATCTTCCCCGTGGTTCACAGAAGAACTGCGGGAGCTTAAACGGGCAAAGAGACGCCGAGAGTGCCGCTTGGTGAAGACCCGGAGTGATTCCGACTGGACACTGGCTAGGGCTGCTATTAAGAGCTACCTGGTGGCGATGGGGGTGGTGAAGCAACAATACTTCACCGCCCTCATTGCCTCCGCCGATAATCGCCCAGCCGCTCTGTTCCGGGTTACCAGGTCTCTCCTTGGCCGGGAGGGGCCGGTGGCCGGCTGGCAGGGTTCGGTTGAGGTTTTTGCAGACTATCTGGTGGAGAAAACTGCTCAGATTCGCTCGGGGTTTAATCCTGGTGTGGATGGGGAGGGTCCAGAGGAGATCAGAGCTCAGTCTGGCAGTGTTGTATGGGATCGGTTTGATCCAGTTGTCCCTGAGGAAGTGGACAGGCTTCTTGCAGCTGTTCGCACCACCTCCTGCCCTTTGGATCCCTGTCCCACTTGGTTGGTGAAAGCCTCCAAGGGGGTGACGGGAGGCTGGGTTGGGGCTATAATAAACGCTTCATTGCAGGAGGGGGTGTTTCCTGCACCTTTAAAACATGCTCTGGTGCGCCCCCTCCTGAAGAAACAATCTCTCGACCCAGCAGTTCCAGCTAATTGTAGGCCGGTCTCCAACCTCCCTTTCTTAGGGAAGGTACTGGAGAAGGTGGTGATGCAGCAGTTGCAGGGGGTCCTGGATGAAGTGGATTATCTGGACCCCTATTAATCAGATTTCAGGCCTGGATATGGTACTGAGACTGCATTGGTCGCACTGGTTGATGACCTCTTTTGGGAGCGGGATGGGGGTCATCCATCCATCCTGGCTCTTCTGGATCTCTCAGCGGCCTTCGATACGGTTGACCACGGTATCCTTCTGGAATGGCTCAAAGGTTTGGGGATGCAGGGCACTGTGCTGTCCTGGTTTTCATCATTTCTGGAGGGTCATACCCAGTCGGTGTGGTTGGAGAGTGAGAGGTCCAGCGCTAGACCCCTACAGTATGGGGTGCCTCAGGGCTCGGTGCTCTCTCCTCTCCTATTTAACATATACATGATGCCGTTGGGTGAGGTTATCCGTTCCCATGGGGTAAGGTATCATCAGTATGCTGATGATACCCAGTTATATATCTCGGCCCATGGGGACCCGAGTGATGCAGTCAATGTCCTATCCAGATGTCTGGAAGCGGTTGGGGTCTGGATGGGGGACAACGGGCTACAATTGAATCCCTCCAAGACTGAGTGGCTTTGGATAGGGGGTCCCGCGTTATCCGGGGAGCTGCCAACTTTGGTCTTGGATGGGGCTGCTTTGCCCCAGACAGACCTGGTACACAACTTAGGGGTCCTCCTGGATTCGGGGCTGCTACTAGCAGATCAGGTGGCGACTGTGGCCAGGAAGGCTTTCTCACAGCTTCGCGTCATCCATCAGTTGCATTCACTCCTGGACCGGGACTCCCTGTTCATGGTCACACATGCTCTGGTCATCTCCAGGCTAGATTATTGCAATGCGCTCTACATGGGGCTGCCCTTGTCAACCATTCGGAGGCTGCAGTTGGTCCAGAATGCGGCAGCCTGGGTGGTGATGGGGCACGGGCATTATGCTCGTGCCTCACCATTACTTCGGGAGCTGCACTGGCTACCAGTTTTCCTCCGGGTGCAGTTCAAGGTGTTTTGACCTTTAAAGCCCTTCATGGTAGTGGGCCAGGATACCTTAGAGACCGCATCAAGAGTGTCCGCCCATCCAACCAGAGCGGATTGGAGGGGCTCCCTGATTGTTCCATCTGCCAGAGGGGCTCGTCTCACGAAGGAGGGCCTTTTCTGTGTCTGCACCGGCCTTGTGGAACCTCCTGCCTGTAGAGTTGCGGGAGCAGATGGAGCTGCTACCTTTCAGAAAAGACCTAAAAACTTGGTTGGCAGGGCAGGTGTGGGGCCCAGATGGAAGAGTGGCCGCTGCCTGCTGGCTTATAAATTAAGCCCCCATTTCTTTTAATTGTCATTTTTTTAATGTGGGTTTATGTGGGTTTTAAGAGGAATGGGGTAGGTGGGTGGGTATGTTGTGTTTTAATTGGTTTTAATTGGTTGTACTGTTTTATGTGTGTTTTAACTTGTTGTGAGCCACCCAGAGTCGGGTTTACCTGATTGGGTGGCATATAAATTTGAATATAAATAAAATAAAATAAAATAAAAGTTTGAAGGCTAATGTATGTGCATATAGAATTGAAAGGAGCTACAGTATTATTTGCAACCGGGCCTGTGATAAGAGTCTCAAGGGGATTGTCCAGTTATCTCATTGTCATCCCCTAGCTGATAAATAAAGCTACCTCCCCGACAAACTGGATTGCTGTTATCTCAGCGGACTAATCTGCCTTGCTGAGCAGCTGGGGCAACCTGCAAAGCTTCATAATAGTGTTTTCTTAGCTATGAAACCTGTGAAAATATTATATACAATGGTTTAATTATACAGCAGATCTTCTAGTAAATTAACTACATGACCAAGGCTGCAAAAAAAGTAAATCTGATTGAATATAATGATGCTTACTTTCCAGTTTTTTAAATTAAAAATCCAAGGATCATAGAGACCGTGTATTATTGAGAACCCACTCTCAAAACATAGAAGGCAGATTAGATCCATCCTGCATTTGCCCCATGATAGCTGACAAGTATCCTGTTTTGGCCAGAAAATTCCCGTATTTTACCCCTCTTTCCTACCACCCATATTTCTCATACACCCCTAGGCACTCCCTTTAGCACCACTGCTGCCCCTCATGGGGAACAATACAGCAAGCCAGCCCCCACAGGCAAGTCTCAGCTGCAGTGGAAAAGATAAATACTGTAATTTTAAACTCCTTTCCCTATTTGCTCCCACATCATTTCATAATATGGTGATTTTTATGGAACTGTTTTTTTACACTTATATCAGTTAATTGTCTACTGTCTTAGCCTTGTGTACCTCAATTTCATTTTTTTAAAAAAATGTTTAAGACAGAACCACTGAAATATCCTCTTTATGTTTTATGCAAATATACTTGAAGCCGATTGGCTCATTGTCTCTTCTCTCTCCTGGGAAAGAGGTTGTTAAAGGGAAGAGAATGAGCCAATTGGCAAAATGACTGCCCCCATCATGCAGGCAGGGCAAAATGGCCATCCAGCCCTTGAAACAGACTGAGAGAGTGTGACCTGGCCCCCAGCTTGAAAAGGTTGGGAACCACTGATGTAAAACTACAATAACAGAACCTCATGTTCAGTTTGACCTTGGGTGCTTTCACAGTTGGGAAGACTGCTACCTGAGGGAGATGGAATAGCATTGGACAAGGCAACTTCCTTTATTTTTACATGTGCAGAACCCCACAAATGCAGATGGCTTTCTGCTTTTGATAGAATCTGCTGTAGACTTTAATTATAGCCAAGTTTGTAATCCAATACTTATTTGTTTTATGTCTTACCCATTTTCTTATCTTAAGTTTACTTGAAATTTCTGTGCTGCATTTTACCTGTTTCTTTCTCTCCCCCTCCTTTTGCAGTAATGCTGAATTCATTATTCAAACATGTTTGAAAGAAAACAAGATAAAATTCATTTTATAAACCATAAAAGTATATAGCCAAATTAGGTGTCTGGTCAGAATGCATGAATCATAGTTTCGTATCACTAATGTGAGCAAATTTATACCCCTCCTCTCAGAGTGGGACAATATTTCATTTTAGAGAAGCTTATTGTTCTGCTTAGCCAACTGACAGGTACTGAGCATATAGCGATATGTTAACTCATCTCTTGTTTGGTTACTATACCGTCATTTAGTACATTGCCCTGTGGTTTCTTTTTGAACACATCAGATGGTTGCTTGGGGACATGTTATTAAAGGGCGAGATTGATTGATAGCTGAGTACTTGGAAATAATTTACTCTGAAATAGATTTCCTCTCTCTTATTGTCTTCAGAATTACAAGCTCTCTCTCACTCTCTGTGTCTGCATGCACATATGTAAATTAGAGAGTAACATACAATGCAGAAAGTGAGTGTTTAAGTTGAACATTTTGCAAACTCTTTTTTTTTTTTTGGCCCGGGGGATATCTGATTATGTTCCCCTCCCTTGTTAGCCTACTTTATATGCCACAAATGCTAAAACAAGAATGACTGTAGAAGGGGAGAGTATAGATAAATATACTTGTACGTCAACTTCTCATGGAATAAATAAATAGTTGTCATCAGTGGTGGGATACAAATAATCTATCAACTGGTTCACTGCTCTAATGACCATTTTAAGTATATAAAAAAAGATATACCAAAAGATATACTTAAAGCACTGTGTTTATAAGATTGATAAACATCAGTCAGAACATACATTTTCTTCATTTTATCAATACTAAACAAAAATTCTTTGCTGAATTAATAAATGGCATAGGCTATACAGATTAAATACGATAGAATCATGTACACGACAAGCCTGTTTGTCATGGGAAAGTTGGGATAAAAACATCTTTATTACCACGTGCACGCTGGCATAAAGATTCCAACATGGAAGAACATTCTTCTGCGGCTTTTGAAATGAGCAATAAGATAACCCTTGAAATCTCCAGTATATTTCTATTGGTTCATTGAGTCCTAGCTTCCTATTGGTTTTAATGATTGGGGAACATCAGTGCATTCATAATACAGTGGAACCTTGATTAACATAATTAATGCATTCTCTGGGATGTTTCTTACAGTGAAAATTAGTTTAACCGAATGCAATTTCCCTTAGGAATGCATTGAAAACCAAAATACACTAACCAAAACACAATTTCACATAGGAATTAAAACCAATTAATCCATTCTTTAAAAAAATCGATAAACCAAACCACTATTTTCTATGGATTTCCTTTTGTTATGCAGTTTTTATGTTAACTGAGCCATTTGTTAACTGAGGTTCCACTGTATCTTGTGGGAAATTTGGGTGTAACACAAAGCTGAAATAAATGGCAGCTTGTCACCCCCTGGTTGTTTTGCACGTTTTCTCTTTATGTTATATGTTTGTTTACTGAAGTATCAAATGTGAGGGAATAAAAATGTATTTCATCAAAGGTATAATGAGTTTTATTAAACGAATAAATAAATATTACAAGCATAGTTCCATCTAATTTTTTTCACCTATGGATGGAATGAACATTACTATGAGCATTTAGAATACATTATTGCACAAATGAATGTTTTAAAAGAGTAAGGAATGTAATTTTGTGATTTCTACATTGGCTGCTATGCAGGCACCCACCTTACAGAGAACTCTGATTACAAATGCCATTTCTAAAAACCGGGTCGGCAAACTCAACAAAAAAAATTAGGTATTGGTTTTGCTGAACTGGTGTGAACCGGCTGAATCACACCACTGGTTTTGGCTCTTTTTTTAAAAGAGATGTGTGGCTTCTCAGGGGCCCCATGGTGACTTAATGTCTAAGAAACTGAGCTTGATGACTGGAAGGTTGACAGGTCAGCAGTTTGAGACCTGAGTGCTATGTGACAGATTGGGCACATGTCTGCTTTTCTATTTCCTACCAACCTAGCAGTTCAAAAGGAAGACATTGCAATTAGATAAATAGGTGCTAGTTTAGTGGGAAAGATAACAGTGTTGTATGTGCTTCAAAATCTAGTCATGCCTGCCACATGACCATGGAAACATCTGCAGATGCAGACAGTGCTGGCTCTTTAGCTGTAAACAGATATGAGCATTGTCCTGTAGAGTAGGACACAGCTGGCTTTTTGAGCAAGGGAGATGTTTACTTTTTATGGCTTCTATCTAATTTCAGGACAATATTTATATTATACCAAGAACCTTAGATTGTCATTTGTTGACAGAAAGTGCAATGACTCACCATCTCTTCTACCACTCACATTAGATATTTTAAATTGAAATCCAGCAACTTCCTCTTTTGCTCACGTACACAGTACACTTATTCTCCTGCTTTTTCTTTGAAAGACCGACACAGGCAACACCTGTATATCAGAATCATCTTTCCCTTAGCAACACTGTCATTATTTCAATTCTCCATTCTTTCAAATAATTTACTATAAGCACATATTGTATATACTTGATTTTTGTATCCTTAAAATCCCCTCTTGCATTGTAATTGTTTTGTAAAATGAAAAAGGAAAATAGTTAACTAATTTGTGGAAGAGGTGTAAGCATATGGTCCTTAACCTCCCTCTCAGTTTGCATGATCATGGTGGAACATGGCTCTTTAGAGAAAAATAAGTCAACAATTTGCATCTGAAGAAGTTCATTTTTATATTCCAGTTTTCTTGACATTATAAATATCTGCTCAAGAACCTGGCCCTCATCTGTATATCCATCAGTCTTTTCTCTACAAACATAGGGAAGAAGGGAAAGGCAGACAATAGCTTAAAAGAGAGAAGTCTTTTCTAATGCTGTAACAAATCTAAGCTAGTCAGCATCAAAGCACAACATTCAGATCATTACAGTTACCCTTTAGGGAATAGGTCTGCTTTGAACATCAAGAAATCAGGGAAGATGGCACCTCTGATAAAGAATAAAGGGATGGGAAGAGTGTACCTCTTTCACAAAAGGCCTTGAGATTGAGAAGATGGGATGTTGAAGAGGTACATAGTGAAAGCACCTGTGAACTGAACAGTTGGCACTTACACATAATATAGGCTGGCATGGAAACATTAGACAAATGCTCTTAAGTATTTCCTGCATTCGCAGAGCTATGAGAAAAGTTTCTTACCCTGCATGATCATGTGAGAAGACAAACTGAATCTTTAATGTCAGCTATATAGGCACTTTCATTTTTTCATTTCATTTTCGATTTGTATGCCGACCCACTCACAGAGCAACTTTGGGCGGCTAACAGGGAAACACAATATCACAATATCACAATAACACAGTTGCAGTTACAAAATAACAATCACAGAAACATCTCAAAGCATTTCAACATTTCAGAAGCATTTCAACAAATATCCCAACCACCCACCATCATAAAACATCAACCCATCCCAATACAAAACTTCAAAAAAAAAACCAACAACCCCATCATCAACACAACCCCACCCCCCTGTCCTCTTCCCTCCAGGCCAAGACCGGCTGAGGGGGCATCCAGTGGCGGTGGTAGTATGGATTATATTCCATAGCAAGAGTATACATGGGTAGGAAACTGGTAACTACCAAAACAGAGCCAATTTTATGTGTATCAACAGAAACAATATAGAAGAGCATTAGATCAGAAAATTACTGTGAATAATCTGGGTATGGCTAAATGATCAAGAATAAATTGTAAGCAAAATGAAGACAAACCCACAAAATCCACTAGCTGTAAATTTGTACTTCAAACAGTTAGCTTTTTCAACCTCTAGCTCTTAAGTATATATCAGTGGGTAATATGAGATTGTGGCAGAAAAGAAATGTCCTCCAAGATTAGGATAGCCTTGGGAAAACAGGAAGTTTCTAGTGTCAGGAAACAAATTTACTCAAGAGTAGGACTTCTGCCCACAAGTGGTTGGTTCCTGCTTCTGAGTTGCCACCCCTCTAGCTTAGCAACCCAGGATATTAGCTTAATGTAAATAAGGAGAGCCGGGCGAGCGGCAAAAGGGCCTGCCGCCGCCACCGCCGGGCAGCCACCCCCAGCCGGGGGGTGAGGAAAAGGAGGAGAGCCGGGCGAGCGGCAAAAGGGTATGCTGCCGCCGCCGCTGCCAGGCAGCCGTCCCCAGCCGGGGGTGAGGAAGAGGAGGAGAGCCGGGCGAGCGGCAAAAGGGCCTGCTGCCGCCGCCGCCAGGCAGCCATCCCCAGCCGGGGGTGAGGAAAAGGAGGAGAGCCGGGCGAGCGGCAAAAGGGTCTGTCGCCGCCGCCGCCAGGCAGCCATCCCCAGCCGGGGGTGAGGAAGAGGAGGAGAGCCGGGCGAGCGGCAAAAGGGCCTGTCGCCGCCGCCGCCAGGCAGCCACCCCCAGCCGGGGGGTGAGGAAAAGGAGGAGAGCTGGGCGAGTGGCAAAAGGGCCTGCCGCAGCCGCCGCCGGGCAGCCACCCCCAGGGGGGGGGGTGGGGGGATGATGATGATGAGGAGAGCCAGAGTCCAAGGCAAAGGATAAGTAGCAGATATGCAAATGTAGAAGACCTAATATAGCAACTGACATAGAGACTTTATACTGACTAAACATAGAAACTGACATAGAGACTGTGTTTTAAAGTGTGATAATATGCATGATAATATGTTGTCTTAAATGTTTTAAACTTTTAAAAACTGTGATAAAATGTATGACGAGAGAAAAATGGCGTAGACACCGGCAAACCACGCCACAAATCTTGCCAAGAGAACCCTATGGACCAAAACAAAAGGCAAAACAAAAGGGCAGGCTAGGTGATACAGGATGCTTAACACCACAGAGGGGAGGAAGGGGAGGGACAGGAAGGAGGGAGGAGGAATGCAATGTTGTAAGGAGCAATACTGCATAGGGACATGGAATGTGAGATCAATGAACCAAGGAAAACTGGAAGTGGTAAAAAGTGAGATGGAAAGAATAAGCATTGACATCTTGGGCATCAGTGAGCTCAAATGGACAGGGATGGGCGAATTCAGCTCTGGAAACCATCATATCTACTACTGTGGGCAAGAAAACCTTAGAAGAAATGGAGTAGCCATAATTGTCAATAAAAGAGTGAGAAAAGCAGTAATGGGATACAATCTCAAAAATGACAGAATGATGTCAGTCAGAATTCAAGGCAAACCTTTCAATGTCACTGTGATCCAAATATACGCACCAACCACTGGTGCAGATGAAGCCACAATGGACCAGTTCTATGAGGACCTAGAACACCTCATAGAACAGACACCAAGAAATGATGTCCAAATTATATTAGGAGACTGGAATGCCAAAGTAGGAAATCAAAAAGTGGAGGGAATAACAGGCAAATTTGGTCTTGGAACACAGAATGAAGCAGGGCAAAGATTGATAGAGTTCTGCCAAGAGAATGCACTGGTCATAGCAAACACTCTCTTCCAGCAACACAAGAGGCGACTTTACACATGGACATCACCAGATGGCCAACACCGAAACCAGATTGACTACATACTCTGCAGCCAAAGATGGAGAACCTCCATACAGTCAGCAAAAACAAGACCTGGAGCAGACTGTGGCTCAGATCACAACCTATTGATCGCAAAATTCAGGCTTAGACTAAAGAAAATAGGGAAAACACGGAGACCAGAAAGATATCACCTAGACAGCATCCCTAAAGAATACACGGTGGAGGTGATGAACAGATTTAATGGCCTAGATTCGGTAGACAGAGTACCAGAAGAATTATGGACAGAGATGAGGGACATCATGCAGGAAGCAGCAAAGAAAACCATACCAAAAGAAAAGAAGAGTAAGAAAGCAAAGTGGTTGTCTCATGAGGCTCTTAAAATAGCAGAGGAAAGAAGGAACGCAAAAGCCAAAGGAGAAAGGAAAAACTACAATCATTTGAACACAGAATTTCAAAGAAAAGCAAACAGAGATAAGGAAAACTACCTAAAAGAACAGTGCAGAGAAATGGAGGAAAACAACAAAAGAGGCAGAACCAGAGATCTTTTCAAAAAAATCGGGGAAATTAAGGGAACATTTAAAGCAAAAATGACCATGATAAGGGACAAAGAAGGAAAGGAGCTAGCTGATGCAGAAGAGATTAAGAAAAGATGGAAAGAGTACACAGAGGAACTCTACAAAAAGGACCTCAACACTCCTGACAATCACAGTGATGAAGAAGTAGAACTTGAGCCAGACATCCTGGAGAGCGAAGTCTTAAAGGCCCTAAAGAGCACTGCAAACAACAAAGCTAGTGGAGATGATGGTATCCCAGTTGAATTTTTCAAAGCGCTAAAAGATGATGGCGTCAAATTACTGCATTCAATATGCCAGCAGATTTGGAAAACAAAACAATGGCCACAGGATTGGAAAAGATCAGTATACGTCCCAATCCAAAAAAGGGCAATGCCAAAGAATGTTCAAATTATCGAATAATAGCGCTCATCCCACACGCCAGTAAGGTGATGCTCAAGATAATACAGGATAGACTTCAGCAGCATGTGGAAAGAGAATTACCAGAGGTGCAGGCAGGTTTCAGAAGAGACAGGGGGACTAGAGACCACATTGCCAACATACGCTGGATCATGGAGAAAACAAAGGAATACCAGAAACAAGTTTACTTTTGTTTTATTGACTACACTAAGGCATTTGACTGTGTGGACCACTACAAGATGTGGCAAGTAATTAAAGAGATGGGAATACCAGAGCACCTCATATGCCTCCTGAGAAATCTGTACATGAACCAAGAAGCAACAGTTAGGACAGAACATGGAATGACAGAGTGGTTTGGAATAGGAAAAGGAGTAAGACAAGGCTGCATTTTGTCACCATGCCTATTCAACCTATACACAGAGCACATAATGCGCAGTGCAGGGATGGAGGAATCACAATATGGGATAAAAATCGCTAGGAGAAACATCAATAATCTGAGATATGCAGACGATACCACCCTAATGGCAGAAAGTGAGGAAGACCTAAAGAATCTCTTGATTGGGCTGAAGGAGGAGAGTGCAAAAGCTGGCTTGAGACTCAATATCAAGAAAACCAAGATAATGGCAACAGGCCCAATCAGTTCATGGAAAATAGATGGGGAAGAAGTAGAAGCAGTGACAGATTTTACTTTCTTAGGATCAAAGATCACTGCAGATGGGGATTGTAGCCATGAAATAAAAAGGAGACTGATTCTTGGGAGACAAGCAATGAGAAACCTGGGGAACATAGTGAAAAGCAGAGACATCACATTGAAAACAAAAATTAGAATAGTCAAAGCAATGGTTTTCCCAGTAGTAATGTACGGATGTGAGAGCTGGACAATTAGGAAGGCTGAACGCAGAAGAATAGATGCCTTTGAAATGTGGTGTTGGAGGAGGGTTTTGAGAGTCCCCTGGACAGCGAGGAGAACAAATAGGTCAATCTTAGAAGAAATTAACCCTGACTGCTCATTGGAAGGTCAAATAGTAAAGATGAAGCTAAAATACTTTGGACATCAAATGAGAAGGGAGGATTCACTTGAGAAGGCATTGATGTTGGGAAAGGTGGAGGGCAAAAGAAGAAGGGGGAGGCCAAGGATGAGATGGCTAGATGGCATTGTAGACACAATGGGCACAGAGCTGGGAGGGCTGAGGGGGATGGTGGAGGACAGAGGCGCCTGGAGAACAATGGTCCATAGGATCGCAAAGGGTCGGAACCGACTGTGCGACTGAACAACAACAAATAAGGTAGAGCATAGCCAAGTAAACATTCCAGTCATCTTCAGGTATTTTAAGAGTATATTGTAATCGGAGTAAGTTCCAGAAGAAAGTTTATCAAAAGCTCAGAAAGCACATCATCATCATAGCAAAGAGAGCTTTGCCAAATGGGCAAGCCCAGAGTCCCCTACTTCTGGCTTAAGCTCCTACATGTAGTCTCAATTCACAGCTCACCATCAGAGAGAAGCATCCAATCAAGAGAGCGTCTTGGCCCTACCTTCTGGGTTTTACCTCTTCACACACTGACCACACCTTGCCATTCCTCTAAAGGAATCCAGCCAAAGACCACACAATATAACATGCCCATCATAATTAGGTTTCATTTCTTCCAACCCATGAGGCTAGCATGTTTTCACATTCCAATCCTTCTAAGGTATGTGCTATAGGTCCTCTGACACATGGAAATCTCCATCTTGGAACGAAGATGAACCAGGCCACAAATCCTGCCCTGACACATAGATGTGTCCTGTTCTTTTCTGGGGATCATGTCTCTCATATATATATATATATATATATATATATATATATATATATATATATATATATATATATATATATATATATATATATATATATATATATATATATATATATATATATATATATATATATATATATATATATATATATATATATATATATATATATATATATATATATGAGCCTTGAATATCACTTTGTTTCTCAGTACCTGCTTTTGAAAGTTTGAGAATGTCGGCATTTCAAGTTCTGCCTGAGGCACTGTAAGTTTATCTAATTATCAGATATCTGAAGAGCAGAATTGCAGTAGCTCTCTGGGGATTTGGAAAGATTTTGTCTTCTTGACACTTATTTTAGTTAACATTATTGACTTAATTGTTGAGGAACTTTTAGAATTGTATAATAATCTGCATGCCAAAAAAAAAATTTCCAAAGGCCCCAATATACATCAAGGAACCAACAATTCCTGAAGCAATATGGTTAGCGTATAAGCAATTTTAATGTGGGATATAGTTTTATATCTCCACTGAAAAGTGTGCAGTGATCAGTTGGGAACCATTGCTAATAAGGAATAATATAGGGACTAATCAGCACTTTGATTTTCTAAAATCATTGTCAGGTCTTCTTTCATGTCCTGATCAAACTTTGGACTGCCAAAATGAAGTCACTTTCTTGGCTTTGTCGTTGGCCAAAATTAAATCTTCATCAGTACATATTTGTGGTAGTAATTGGTAGGCCTAGTAAATGAGCCAGATTCTGCATCACTCCACATTCACACACCGTGTTGTTGTCTGCCAGCAGCCCCCACTTTAGCAGCATGTTGATCTTGTATTTAGGGGCTCCAAACCTCTGCCTATTCAGGGTCCACCAAGTAATGTAGGGGAGGTTGAGTTCTTCAGCTATATCCTCCTTTAACATTATCCCCTTTTCAGTGAGCTCCTACCTCCATCTTCTAATTTGGTTTTGCTCTTGCATACCCCCAATAACATTTTTTTTTCTTACTATAAAGTTCTTCCTGGATCATAGCTAGTGGACTTGAGGCACATATCCTTTCAGAGGATGTCAAGGTCATTCTCTTGTTTAGTTCTCTCGGCATCCATTGCTGCACCTCTTCTTATCTTAGATGGAGCGATACTAATAAGAGGCTATATTCCCCCCACCTACCCACCCACATCCATGAAATAAAAAGATGAGACACATTCAATATAGTCAAAAGGCCTGGGCCACAATTTTATTTACATTTATTAACCCCCAACCTGCAACCTCGTCAATAGACACCCTGAGGATTCACCCGCTAACCCCATCCACAAGCATTCTACGAATAAATCTGCCCCAGTGTCAGAGAGGTGAAATATACTGTCCCTGAGTAGGTCCAGGCAGCCAAATTGGATGCTGTTGTGATCCAGATAAAAGCCCCCATGTGTCCAAATCCAAGCCAGTTACCCCCCTCGGAACCCTATCACACTCTGGGGTCCTTCATGTACCTCCATCCCTGCCTAGCCAATGTTGTTGATCAGAGATATCACATCACAACCTCATGCCTCATTTAACTTTCCATTCCCAACTCGCTTGCCCTCCCAGTCCCAGCTGGTTGCCTAAGCCTGCCCTCTCTGCACTTGTCTTGTCAGATCATGGTAGAATGGTATCAAACAGTATTACAAAATCACACCGTTCAGAAAAATCCTTGGGAAGTCACTGTAGGATATTTCAAAAACTGAAAAACACTCGTTGCAGTTTTCAAATTATCTTTTACTTATCTTATTCAAAACATAAGTGTGCTTAATCTTCAGTAACAAGTATCATAGTCCATATATATATCATTGTAAATGCAAAAATAACTCCAAGAAAAAAAAACTTCAAAATAACTCCAAGAAAAAACTTCAAGAAAAACAGAACTTCCTTTTACTTCAGGTAATATTATAAAGTTGTAAAGACTTCCTTTTGAAGAGAATTCGATAAATCTCTTTTCATATTAAATATCATCAGGAAAGGAAGGTTGACGAAGTTCTGTAGAGACATATAAGCATATAAGCAACTTAGTTCCATTGTAACATAATCTAATAACTGGAAACATATTAATGTCAAAAACAGTAACGTTTCCCAACAGTTATAATGAACATTACATATCTCATTAAACTTACCAATTTAAATTCACTATTTTACTCGCATCTAAGCTTCACAATGTTGATTCTTTCGGGGCAGACGTTAAAGACCTAGCTCCTGTAACCTTAAATTTATGTTCTCCAAGTGCTACTAATCTACCACACCTGAGACAAGTCTTATCACCTGGGCTCAGGGAATCTTGACCCACAGCAAAAATGTACAACAGACATTTAAAGAAAACATGATAAATCCTGTTCTGCATTTAGACCAAATGGATGAAGCGTGTTGAAACAATGTATAAAGTAAGCTTCTCTTTTCAGTAGTACACGGAAATATCTGATCTTTCATACTGTTTTGTCTTGACTATTTCAAGAACCACAAACCTGAGGTCTTCAGCCTTATGCCCTTTCCACTGAAAATGCTCGACTATAGGTGCCTAGGAAACACCACGTTTAATCCTACTTTTATGTTCATTTAAGCGCACTTTAATTTTTCATTCTGTGACTCCGATATAGCCTAGTTTACACAGACAAACACATAGATAGACACAGGATGAACTGTTGCAATTACTGAAATTTTGTAGAACAAAGGTTTTTTTGAAACTTGGCAATAGAACAGTTTTAGTCTCCCAAGCAAGATTGCAAGCCAAATACCCATGACACTAATAATGTCCAAAAATAATACTCTTAATCGGTTTTTCCATAGCGAAATCTGTCCTTGCAACAATATTGTTAATACTGCGAGTCTTCCTAAATCCTATTTCTGGTGTTTTTTCTCACTCCCTGGGATGTCAAGAATATGCCAATGCTTTTGTATAATTTTTCTAATGTTGAAGGCTAAAGGGAAGAACTCTATTGACCAATGAATCTGCCCTCTGGAAGTCGGATGCGATTAGTCCAACAAATCTTTTCTCTCAAGGCTCCTCGTTCTATTTAGTGCCTGATCAATCACTTTTGTTGGATAACCTTTATTCAATAAGTTGTTCTTTATATCAGTGGCTGATTTTCTAAAATCTTCTCATGTATTATTGCGCCTAGCTCTGGCAAAAACACCAAATGGTATATTTTACTTAAGAAAGCCCGGGTGGAAGGAATTGAAATGGAGGTACATATTCCTGTCTATCTTTTTTCTGAAAAAACTCATATTCACCTTGTGTTGTTGATCTTTAAACACTCTAATACCTAGAAATGGAATATAGTTTTGTTCAACTTCATATGTAAAAGAAAGATTGGGATTCTAACTATTCACCCAATGTGCAAAATCCTCCATACGGTCCCGTCTGTTGAAGATGAAAAAAAGATCATCAATGAACCATTTACAAATCAAAATAACAGAAAAAAAGGGGTTCACCTGTGGCTGAAGTAAAAATTCCCGCTCAAACTTGATCATATAAAGTTTCGCTATTGTTCGCGCCAAATTGCACCCATAGCCACACCCTTAATTTGGAGAGAAAAATCATTACAGAACCTAAAGTAATTGTGCTCTAAACAGATTGTGGCTAAATCGAAAATGAAATGGGTGGTGGTGTGTGTGTGTGTGTGTGGTGGGGGTGTTTATGAGGGCGGGAAAGTAACGCATCCTCCACCACTAACCCAGCCTCTGCCAATGGAATATGAGTGTAAAGAGAAACCACGTCCATACTGAGAAAAACTGAATCCTTAGTAAGCTGTATTCCTTCTAATTGGGCTATAAAGTCAGCCAAATCTCTGACAAATGTCGAAGTGCTTCTGGTTTGGGCACAAATGAACAAGTCTGCATATTTGGCTAGGGGCTCAGTGATCGAAATTACACCAGAGATTATAGGTCTGCTTTTGATGGGATCATGTGGGTCAATCATCTTATGTATTTTCGGGAGGTGATAAAAAATCGGAACCCTCGGGAACTCATTGATAAGAAAACAGTAAATTCTTTCATTTATATAATTCAATGCAAAACCCTCCTGTACAACTGTCTTAATCACATTTGCAACCCTCTTGGTTGGGTCTCCCATAAATTTCAAATAAAAATTTCCATACTCAAGTTGCCTTCTAGCTTCCTTGATGTACTGTACTCTATCTTGCACTACGATTCCTCCCCCCCTTATCAGCCTGTTTTATTACAATCGAGTGGTCATTACCTAAGTTTTCAAGGACCTCTCTGCCCTTGTGGCTGACTAATAATGCCATTGCCCACATGTTGTGTCCGAGCCTTAATTAACGTATATTGCCTAGAGAAATTATGATCTAAGTATTGCTGCATTGCACCCTCTTTGGTGCAAGGTGCCCTGTTCATATATTGTTATCATTCTAGTTGGTTCCACACAGGTTTTCCCGCCCTTTATTGGTCCAGGCAAATGTATCCCTTTGACTGCCTTCCTGTAGTTATATAAGTGATACCTCACCCCTGTTTTTCCAGTGTTCAATTGTCTGTACATGGTCAGAAGCTCGGCCGACACATGTAACTCCTTTCTGTACTCAACTATAATAAACTACCTCTTGTTTAGCCCGAAGTGCTGTTGTGTGCAATTTCTCTTCAATACACAACACCACAGGAGCGCATGCCTCTTTGCGTGGCTCAGGTTTGGCTTCCCAGACCTAGCTGGTTGCCTAAGCCTGTCCTCTCAGCCCTCGTGGCTGACTAATAATACCATTGCCCACAGGAGTGCATGCCTCCTTTGTGTAGCTCAGGCTTGGCTTCCCAGACCTAGCTGTTTGCCTAAGCCTGTCCTCTTGGCACTCCTGGCTGACTAAATAATGCCATTGCCCACAGGAGCACATGCGTTCTTTGTGCAACTCAAGCTTGGCTTCTCAGACCTAGCTGGTTGCCTATGCCTGTCCTCTTGTCACTCCTGGCTGACTAAATAATGCCATTGCCCACAGGAGTGGGGCAGACTTGGCTACCCAGACCTAGCTTGTTACCTAAGCCTATTCTCTAAGCCCTTCTGGCCAACCAAATAATGCAGTCACACCTCAGGAGTGCATGAGTCCTATGTGTGTCTCAAGCTGCTGCTTGGAAAGATATACAGATATTTGAGGGGGAGGGTGCATTAGAGAGCCAACATACTGCTTAAGGTATGCTCAATACCCCCTCCCTATTCTAACTTTGTACTTTTTATTTTAACCTAAAGCCACTGCTGCAGGTATTGGGGCAATCATAAGTAAATACCTGTCAATTTCACTTCCCCATTAAAGCTAACCTACCTATGCTCAACAGGGAATTCTAGCTCTTACATCAAGCTTTTCACCCAAATCAAGTCTCTTCCCAGTGCAGAAGAAAGTGATACTAGAAGAGAGCAAGTTAACCCTGACTCAAAGCTACCTTTCCAACCATATTTTGTTGCTGCAACTCAACTGGAGATAGCAGTGTGAAGAAAACAAGGCAGTAGCTGAATGTTGTATCAGTGGCATGCTACCTATATTCCTATGTGAGATAAGCCTGTATGACTTTCAAACAGGTTGTTCTTTTAAAAGAATTACCAGAAGCATGAACTGAAATGTTCATATTGGACATGTTTCAACAAGCAATAAGGTAATCTGGACTCAAGGTCCATCATAGATATAAAAACCGTAAAGATTGTAAAATAATTTCCATTTGTACATCTCCTGATTGGTACAAATTAGAAAAATGCCCCTTCAATAGTTTAATCAATATAAGAGGCAAAAACTACTAAAGATCTCTGAATGGGCCCTGCTGGCAAATGGTTATATATAAAAGTCAAGTTTTCACTTATCCAAATAATTTCTGGACTCTTGATCTCATATTGCTATTCATTATGGCAATTCTAGAAGTCATCTGGATATACTTCGGTAAGTTGTATAGTGTCTTAATTTTTGAAGCAAGTTAAATATTAAGCTATTTACACAGTTATGTTCAAAACATTCTGATTCAAAACAGCTAGTCAGTTGATTCACAAAGCATTTAGAGACTTTGAACGGTAAGCATAAATTGGCTACAGACTCAGAATCGGTCGTGGACTCATTTACAGTGGTCGTAAACATGTTTACGACAGCCGTGGACTCATTTATGGCTGTTGTAAATGCATTTATGACAGCTGCAAATTCTTGTACTGCTGCTGTAAATTCATTTACAACAGCCATAAATGAGTTGGCGGCCATTCCAGCAGTGGCTGAAGCACCAGTCCAGCCTGCCAACTGTTTGACGGAACATGACCCGGCCCCTGACTTGTAAGGTTTGAGAACCCCTGCCTTAATCCATCCAGTATTTATTCAGGCCTTGACATGGGGCTGAAACAGCATTGGTCGCCCTGTTGGATGACCTTTTCAGAAATGCTGACTGGGGTAACATCTTGCTGTTCATATTCTTGGATTTCTCTGTGCTCTTTTATACCATTGATCACAGTATAAGAACATAAGAACAGCCTTGCTGGAACAGGCCACAGCCCATCCAGTCCAGCATTCTGTCTCACACAGTGGCTCACCATTTCCTTCAGGGTATTCCCAAGGAGATGCCTTCACCTGCTTAGGATTCCCTGGAAATGGCATTGAGAGATATCCTGCCTATCTCTCCAACCCAGAGGTTGTCCTTAAGTATCCATAATTATAGCCATTGATACCCTTGTCCTCCATGAACTTGTCTAATCTTTTCTTAAAGCTGTCAAGACTGACAGCTGTCACCACTTCTTCTGGCAGGGAGTTCCATAGACCAGTAATCCTCTGGATGAAAAAGTACTTTTTCTTATTTGTTTGAGAACTAGTACCCAAAAGTTTCATGGAGTGTCCCCTAGTTCTAGTGTTGTGCGATAGGGAAAACAGTTTTTCCTTATCTACTTTGTCCACACCGTGCATGATTTTATAAACTTCAATCAGGTCACCTCTTAGACGCCGTCGTTCAAGAGTGAAAAGGCCCAACCGTTGCAGCCTCAGATGGTAAAGAAGGTGTTCCAGTCCCCTAATCATTCTGGTTGCCCTCCTCTGCACTTTCTCCAACTCCATAATATCCTTCTGGAGGTATGGCGACCAGAACTGTACACAGTATTCTAGATGGGGCCTCACCTTAGATTTATAAAGAGGCAAAATGACACTTGCTGACTTATTTTCTATACCCTTCCTAATGATCCCTAGTATTGAGTTTGCTTTTTTCACTGCTGAGGCACACTGGGTTGACACCTTCATTGAGTTGTCCACCAGGACACCAAGGTCCCTTTCCTGGTTTGTCACAGAGATTTCAGACCCCATCAGTTTATAAATGTAATTGGGGATTTTTGCCCCAACATGCATCACTCTGCACTTACTAAGGTTGAAGCTCATTTGCCACTGTTTTGCCCACTCCCCCAGTGTGAAGAGATCCCTCTGGAGCTCCTCACAATCTCTCACAGATTTCACTACCCTGTATAATTTAGTTTCGTCAGCAAATTTGGCTACCTTGCTTTTTACTCCAACCTCTAGATCATTTATGAAGAGGTTGAAAAGCAGGGGTCCCAGTACTGAACCTTGGGGGGCCCCACTCTTTACTTCCCTCCACTTGGAGAAGTGTCCATTTAGTGTTACCCTCTGTTTCCTGTCCCTTAGCCAGTTGCGGATCCAGGACAAGACCTGTCCCTTTATTCCATGACTGGTAAGTTTAATCAAGAGCCTTTGGTGTGGGACCTTGTCAAAAGCCTTCTGAAAGTCCAGATAAACAATGTCTACTGGATCCCCCTTATCCACATGCTTGTTGACACTCTCAAAAAATTCCAACAGATTAGTGAGGCATGATTTGCCCTTGTAAAAGCCATGTTGGCTCTCCTTTAGCAGCGCCTTCTCTTCTATGTGCCTATTAATTCTATCTTTTAGGATGGTTTCCATCACTCTACCTGGGTCACATGTCAAACTGACAGGTCGGTAATTTCCTGGATCACCCCTGGATCCTTTTTTGAAAATTGGTGTTACATTCGCTACCTTCCAGTCATCAGGCACAAAGCCTGATTTGAGGGAAATATTATATATTTTGGCTAAGAGATCAGCAATTTCAACTTTAAGTTCCCTGAGAACTCGTGGATGGATGCCATCTGGTCCTGGTGATTTGTTAGTGTTTAGCTTAACAAGGCATGCAAGGACCTCCTCCATGGTTATTTCTATCTTGCTTAATTCTTCGCTTTCCCTCCCTATGAAGATAGGCTCTGTTTTGGGCATGTGGTCTCTGTCTTCTTCAGTGAATACTGAAGCAAAGAATTCATTGAGTCTCTCTGCAATCTCTGTTTCCTCTTTAATAACCCCTTGCCTTCCATTGTCATCTAATGGTCCAATGGCCTTCCTAGTTGGGTTCGTACTTCTAATGTACTTAAAGAAGTCTTTGTTATTTCTCTTGCTTTGCTTTCCTGATTGTTGCCTTGCATTTGTTCTGCCAGAATTTATGTTTCTGCCTGCTGTCCTCATTCGGACAAGCCTTCCATCTTCTAAATGAGCTTTTCTTGCTTTTGATCACTTCCCAAACAGCTTCTGTAAGCCACATCGGAGTCCTCTTGGACCTGGCAGTGCCCTTTTTCCTTTTGGGTATGCATTCCAATTGGGCTTCTGTTATTGTTTTTGTAAACAACCTCCATGACTCTTGGAGTGTTTGGATTCTCTCAATTTTCCCTTTCAGCTTCTTTTTTACTAGTTTTCTCATCTTTGGGAAATTTCCTTTTTGAAAATTTAAGGTCTCTGTGTTAGATTTTATCAGTGACTTGCAGTCTTTGATCAAGTTAAACATAATTGAGTTATGGTCACTGTTAACAAAGTGCACCTTCACAGCCAGTATGTGGCATGTCCTCTTCCGCCTCCATGACCGTTGGAAATCAGAATAGTGAAATGGTTTCTCTTCCACTTATTTTGTTACTGGGTTCAATATGATGGTTTTTAGTGGCATTTCCTGCACTGAGGGTGCCATCACCCAACAACCGCCAGTAGCCATTGGCCTCTTTAGAGAGTCAGGTTATTTACTGCCACCCAACACTCAGTGTTGAGTTGCTGTCTGTACAGTCTACTCCATTACCATAGTGGAATATCTGACCAGACTTTATATATAAGGACTCCAACACTACACTTATGTTGTGTATTGAGACACTATTGCAAGTAGCCCAGGGAGCACTCTTGCAATAGGAAAATGGCTGTTTCCCACCATCCTAATTAGAAGCCTTAAGTGGTGTGAAATCCCCTGCAAAAGGGTGAGCTAGTTATGCTAATCCAAGCCCTATCATTGGTTACAGTTTTGGATCCTGTTCTCCATTGGTTACCTTCATAAATCCCCTGTAATAATTGATTAGTTATGTTTGTCCAGTGGGTCACTACCTTCTATCTAATAGCCACTGCCAGGAAGACACTATATAAGCCCCACGGATAAACAAGGGTGGGGCTGGACTGGATCTATACTTCCTACACCATACTGGTAGCCTGGGTAGTGCTAAGCCTGGGTCCCTCCATTATGCTACAATTCTTGGTAGCTAGTTTATTGCCCATTGCCAGGTAAGAGTCCGGAGGGACTGACTCCGTTAGGATTGTAAAGCCATCTCGGGATCTGGAACACCCTGTAAGCTAATCTCTACTGACTTATAATAAAGCCTGTTGCTGTTTGTTCATCGTTGTCCTGGACTCATGCTTATAAGGGCTGGATCTAACAACTTACTTATGCGCTGGTAATCTCTAAGTGTGATTACTGTAAGGTTCCCCACATGGGGCTGCTCTTGAGGTTGGTATGGAGACTTCAGTAGGTACAAAATGCACAGCTATTTTCAGCTTGGTCCTTATTGTGTTCACTGACTTACACATTTGTTCAAAATGTGGTGTATGTTTCCATATAGTCACATTTCATTTACAAAGTACCTGGAATAAAAGTATCATATGTCAGAATAACTTTGGATAAAATGGATCACCTGAAATGTGGTCATATAGCAAATCAAAGGAAAATCAGCAATCATTTTTCAATAATACATGTCTGAACAGGAGATTTTTGTCAGAGCTGGAAGTATTTACTAACACAATATAAGATCATGATGCAGTCACCAGAACATTAAATAAATATTTTCTGAAATTCAACATATGATGTATGTATATAAAAAAATATTACACCATGATTAGATTGTAAGAATTGCAGTATTAGCCAGCTACTGTCTCATTATAAACAACAATTTCCAAGTGAAACAAACAACAGCAAGGAAAAAAAATAGATGCTGTTTTGAAAATAAGCTATCATGTTACTGATAATGAATTTTGAGGTCTCTTGGGATCACAGAAAAAAAACTTTATTGTAAAAGTCTTCATTAAAAGAGAAGACAAAGGGAAGAGTGAATGCTACTTGTGTTAATTGTATGCAAGAGGAGTATCAACATTTGGTAATGTTAGAATCAGAAATAACTGTCCACAGTTCTGCCAAATAATTTATCTTTATAGCTCTTTTCTGTGCACAGTTTCTTTCTGCAAGAGTTTTGCTGGTGGACCCATCATGATACTCAAATGATGATCCTAATTTTTCTTCTTAGGTTTGGCATGTTGCATATTATATGCTAGAAGTATTTTGCCACTATCCCCCACAAGGAGCAGACAGGCGACCATTCCTTTGGTAAAAGCTTGGGCCACTTTATTGGAGTTTAACAGATTATAATGCAACATTAATATGATCTGCAATGTGGCATCATAGTGTGAAAATGGCCAGTTATTTATGGGTACACCTAACCATCTCGTCATAACTGGTTATTCATTTTTGGAGGGTGGTCCCCCTCCACATTATATGCTTATAGCATAAAATCACATGATGCAAGGCTGTCTAGCCTGCTATCACAATTTTAGGTATGTGAGGGTCCCCTAGTCAGCCAGTAGACACCGCCAGTGACTATGTTTTTCTGGCTGATGAAAGGACCCCTGTTCTCAATAATCCTATACTGGATAATTTAGATCGCCATTTTCCACACTACCACCACAGTGACTGGTTTACAATACTAACCTCAGTCTCCCCCACATAAGTATGGAATGGTCAAAAAACACCATCACACGTGCCATTTAGTGATGGTGCAATAACTCCCATTTGTCCCTGAAGTGACCACAATTCACACTTAGGTTAAAGGGAGGCAGGGCAGGACAATTGTGAACAGTTCCTGGAACGAAAGAGAGAGGATGAGGTGGGAAGGAGCCAACCTTATATAGAGTACTTGGCTCCTCCATGCTACACCAGTGTCCACTAATGTGGCCGCCCACCTTGGGTGTGTGTGGCAAATTGTGGTGCACCCGTTATCCCTGGCACCACAGCCAGTTGTCCAAATTAATGCTGATACATGGAATCTTTACATATAGTTTCTGTCTTTTGTGCATGTAGAGTTCACAGTATTGACTTGAATGCAGATTTAGTGTAGGCAGAGTCATTAAAATCTAGGAGACTTAAACTAATCGTACCTATGTTACTTTCCACTGACTTCAGAAGGTCTATTTTAGGTAAAAACAACATGCTCTACATGTGATTAAGTCAATATCTAACCCAGTGTGCTTTCCCAATTCATCAGCTGGTTTTAATCTTATAATACTTTCTGATTTTTAACTTAAAATCTATATCTGAAGAATTAAGTTTTGGAATGCTCACATGAAACAAATCCATGTGTTCAGAAGCATTCTGATTTACCACAGGTCCATTTCACTGACTTTTTTTTGGCCATTTTTGCATTTCCCCCCTGAAATTCTCCTACCTATCCACGATTTATTAGCATCACACACACACACACACACACACACACACATACTGTGAATTGGTATGTACATCAGCTACCACTGCAAACATATTGCAAATTCGAGAGTGGTGAGGTGTATTAATTCTTTAAAATCGCTTATGCACTTATGCATACTGATTTTAAAAGTTATCATCAAATTTTGGTACACCAAGGTCATCACTAAGACATGTATTCTAGCTAGGAAGGAAAAGGGCAGAGCAAAGTACAGTCAAAATTGCCTTTCTTAATTTGGATAGGCAATCTTTTGTGAGAATTAAATGATATACACGTCTAATTGAACTAAATTGTTCTTTAAGCTTTAAAATTTCTTTTAATCAAAGAAGAAATGCTATACAATATTCCATTATAAATATTTAAATAATGCTATTTATTTTTGTTGCTACGGTAACAGCTATTATAATTAATAACAAATACTTGCATTCTCCTTTTAATCTGTTTATTCATGTTTATATTTTACAGGCTTTCTGGATTTCACCTTCCATCCTCAATAGTGAGCACAGGTTCTATACTGACTCTTTCCTTCACTACTGACTTTGCCGTGAGTGCCCAAGGATTCAAGGCGATCTATGAAGGTAGGCCATTCTCACTACTTCTAATGCTGTCAAAATTTATTGCAGTTTTTATTGGGGAGGGGATGATGACAGAATATCTATATGTGGATGTTAATATATAATACAGTTGTTAGTGTGTTTTTCCTATGAGTTGACTGGGATCTTGTAGAAATGTGCAGAGAGATTGTGTCAAAATCAGTTGTTTTGGTAAAATACACTGCCATATTAAAATTCTGCTTGTAGTGTTTGGTTTGGTTCGGTTTGGTTTAGTTTGGTTTTGAAGAATACCTTTACGTTGGCTTTTGACTTATTTTGGAGCATCTTTGTCTTATCATATCTGGGCAAACTACTGTGAGAAACCATAGTTTCATTTTGTAAAATCTTGTTACTTGGTAACATTAGCAGAAAAGAAACTGTATACCTTGAGACAGCAAATTGCCACTAACTAACAAATCTCTGCTTCAGTTCCAAGTTGCATGTCAAGCCACCCATCTGGTGCAAGATGAGGAATCTGAGATTCATTAATTATTAGTAACTTGTCACAGTGAGTTACATCATTTCCCTTCTACCATTGTAGCAATGCAACAGGATTCATACAATTTTTCTCCACATACAGTAAAACCCCAATTTACATATGCCTCTACTTATGTAAAAATTAATTTATGTAATGATTTTCCCCCTGTAAATCGTTTCCCGATTTACGCACATAAATTGATTTATGTAAGAGGTTTATTTGTATCCTGTAAGCCTAAAATGGTGCTGCTGCCATTTTAAACTCTAAAATGTGGCCCTGTGCCATTTTAGGCTTAGAAATTCCACCCCGTGCAACCCACCCCCCACCACCAGAAGTTGCAAGACATGACTTATTGTGGTGGTGGTGGAGGTAGCGGCAGGACTGGGAGAGTGTCCCCTACATATCTGCTCGGTTCTGCTCTTTGACCGAGGCTTCTCTGGGGGGCACTTCAGCTGGGAACACACATCAGATGAATAGTTTAAAAGAACCTATTCCCAAGTGTGTGTGTGAGAGAGTGTGTGTGAGTGTGAGTGTGTGTCAGGCAGGAGACTCAAGAAAATGTGGCAGCGCTGGTGGCGGTGGCAGTTCCCACTCCACCTACAGCCAGAGAAACTGCAGCAGCAGGGGAAAGGTAGGCAGATCGCTTTGTCATTCCCTTTGTGCTGCTTATTATTTTGATTAATTTTGGTCTGGTTGGGACCATTTTTTTATATTTCAATGCATCCCTATGGGGATGTATCGATTTACATTTTTTTAAAAAACAGTTTATATGGAACGGATTTTTACATAACTTGGGGTTTTACTGTACTTGAGAATTTGAGTTCAAAATCTATTATTATCATACCTGTCAAGTTTTGGGAAATTTCTGTCAAATAAAGGAAATTTCTCAGCCAAAACAGGAAACTGGACAGCTATGCTTATCCTTTGCTGGCCTCCAGTCTAACTCCAGTCTAATTGCAGTCTAACTAATATGAGATGACGGTGGGAAAGAGTGTAAATACGGGGGTTTGACAGAAATTTCCCAAACTTGACAGGTATGATTATTATTATTTAGTTGTGAGTAGAATGTATATTGTACTCAAGAAACAATTCCTATCCTTTCCAGTCCTATCTTTCTCTAAATAAGAAAACTGCACTAGTTTACATTTATTGGGAGGGGGTTATTTACGCATCTTCGGTTCATCCACATATCCTTTTCCTATACTCTTCCCCCAAGACACTTCTATGCCAGGAGCTGAAAGAAGAACTCATTCTCATTATTGATAAGTGAAGCTAATGCCACTTTGCTTTGGCATATGCATTCAATATATTGATCCCACTGAAATGAATATGTAAAGGAATAATATTACATATTGCAGAGGAACAAAATCTGTATTAGGAGAGCATTCAGATGCTTGTCTGAATGCAAAAACAAATGTAGAATGCACAATATTGTTTTGCTTTTGACAGGCTATGAATTTGGATGAGCTTTCCTATATAAGGCAGTCCCAGTTGCCTTGCCTGTGTATGCAAAAATGTGTGGGATGTTGAAAAAGCAGCTTGTTACAAGGTGACTTACAGACAAGTCCTATTCAAACATGAAGACAGAGAAAAGAGACATTTGCTGTTACATTTATTTTTATGTTTACATGGTATCTATCTATGTTTAACATATATTTATTTTCCTTTTACATCAAGAGAAAGCTTTTCTGCAGAAAGAAAAACACGATGGTATGTGTGTGTGTGTGTGTACATAGTTTCTTTGCATTAGAAGGCCTTTGCATTAGAAGGCCTTTTCAACTTGCCAATGTTCAGTCTCATCATGTGGATAACCCATTCTCTGCAGTTGCATGGTGCAAAAACCATTATCTTTACCAGGTCTCAGTAATTTATGGAGGTGATAAATGTGAGCCATCTGGGTTCATTAAACTGTTACAAATCCCCAGCTGTGAATACAGAACCAGTTTGGTTGTTAATGGAAGCAGAGCAGCAGTCGTGGGCTGTTTGAGTGTTTTGTTCTTTTTGCATATACAGTGTATATATGTATAGCTGAGTTTCTGTGAATTTTAATTTTGTTGTGTTTTGCCAGGAAATTGGGCAAACTGGAAAATAAGATGTTTTTCTTTAAATTGTAGACAGACACTCGTGGCTAAAGGAGAAGATCTGTGTTAGATGGCTTCCAAGAGGCACATTTTAAAGACTGGGGGTGGGTGGGAGAAGAACGTGCAGTAGCTAGCCCACAGAGCAGATTTCAGATAAACTCTTAAGCTTTGGGACAAAACTGCAGTAAAATTCTTCATTTTTGTATGAGTAAGTTTGGGCCAGGCTTTAAAAATAAGACAAGACCTAAGGTGTTCTTCAGTCCTTGTGGTGATAAGGCCAGTGTTTGAATAAATTATTAGTTTGGACTGTGACTGCCAAAATTGCATATGCTAGCTGGGGGAGTGGGAGTGGATAATAGATCTAGGTTAAGATATTTCCAGCCACATCACTTAGAAGAATGCAAGCGCGGCGCCAAAATGGCCGCCGCGCCCTTTGCGGCCCCCCCCCACAGGACAGAGAATCCGGGTAGTTAGGGGCGTGGCCACCGCCTTGATAAAAGGGGTGGCCACGAGGCAGCCGTGCTGCCATTTTGCCTCAGCGACGGAGCGGAGAAGTTTTTCCCCCTGCGTCTCCGTCGCTCGTTGGTGCTACCGGGAAGCCTTTTAGTTCCGTTTACTAGCTAGCTTCCCTTTCTGCTGCGGTGAGATGCCTTCCAAAAAGAAGGCTGCTGCGAATGCAGCTCGGGTGGTTCGGAGGCGTAATCCGGGTCGGAGGACCGCGGTGCCGCCTCCCCAGCAGCCACCTTTGCCATCCCCGGCCGGGGCTGGTGGCATGGGGGCTATCGCCCCTTGGCCCGATCAAAGTGCGGGCGCGGAGGGAGCTCCGGCCCGCGGCCCGCGAGCGGTGGGCACCGCTCATCCTCCTGCTCAATCGGTTGGGCCTATTCCTGTTGGGCCGCAGCCTCTCCCGGGGCCCTCTAGCCTTGGGGGGTGGCCCGGCTCCCTGCCTTGGCAGGTTAATCCACCAGCCCTCCCGGGCTTCGGCGGTAGTCAATGGCAATATACGGCCCCTGGGGTGCAGGGACCTGTCCCCATGCAAGGATCAGGTGGGCCGGCCGGCTCTTTACCCATGGTTAATGTGGACTCCTTACTGGCACGTATTGCGGCCCTCGAGGCGTCTTTGGCCCGGGCCAGTCAGGCAGGTGCCCCTTTTGGGGTACCTTTGGAGGCGCTAACGGCAGCAGGACAACAGCCGGCGGGGAGGGTTGAGCTGCTGCAGGCGGGTGGCGCGGCTACGGCCACTGCCTCGCAGCTCCCCAGCCAGCAACCTGGTGCGGCTCAAGCCCCGGTGATGAGCTCTACATCGGTCGTGAGCTCCGACGCCCCCAGTGGGCCGGAACCCCCGGTGGGGGCGGCCCGCGGGGGTGCAGCATGTGAGTATACGGTGCAAACGAGTACATCTACACATATTCCCAATATAGGGGGGGCCTTTCAGTGGCCTTGGCCTCGCTCGGGTGGTGCGGGGACTACCCCTCTGGTGCCCCACCCGGCGACAACGACTGCCACCATGCCCACGGGGGTGGGCCTAGGCTCTTACACTGCTGGTAATGTCTTGGGGGTGGCAGGGTTAGCTCCGGCTCCCTTTACCAGGCCTGTTGTCCCCTTTTCGGCTTTGCCGACGGCAGGGTATTCCTTGCCACTGGGCGATCACTTGGCACAGGCTACCAGAGAAAAGATTTGGAGGGGGGAGTATGTAGATATCTTCTCACTCCTCAACAGAGAGCCCACCAAGGAAGAAAGGGAGGGTCAGGATGAGAAGGACAAGGAGCAGGCACGCCGCCGTAAGCCGCCGCGTACCTGGGCTAACTGGCTACCCGCTTATTTGATATATATGGCGGTATATTTGAGGGCGCGGCCGGATCTAGCTATTCCCATGGTCCAATATTTGGACAACATATATAGGGCGATGGTAGATTTCCCGGGCCCCTCATGGCTAGCATATGATGAGGAATTCCGTATGAGGATTCCCCTCCATCCCGAGATGAGATGGGATGAGCCCTGCCAGAGACTGTGGCTCTTGTATATGACACCCACACGCCCTGCCCCGGGGGATAGATACCATTGTGGACATGCGGTCCAGCGAGCAGCTCCAGCGCAGGTTACCCGCCAACAGGCGGGGCAGGGGGTTCCAGCCCGCCTGCTGTGCTGGACTTTCTCGTCAAATGGTTCCTGCAATCGAAAGAACTGCAGGTATAAGCATGAGTGTCCCACGTGTTCTGGTCCCCACGCAGCCTCGGCTTGTCCCAAGCCTGGGGGGGTGCGAGGCAGAGGGAGGGGTGGACAGTGGGCTGGCAAGGCTGCCACGGAGGGAACTAGTTCTCCAAAAGGCACCCTCCCCAATTAAGGTGGACATGCTGGAGCGCTGGCTCGCATCGTACCCAAAGGGGGAGGACAGAGAGTATCTCATTCACGGTTTTAAGCAGGGATTTCGTATCCCTTTTATGGGTGTTAGATCACCTCAGGATGCTCCCAACCTGTTATCCCTCAGAGGAAGGGAGGAGGTGGCTGCGGCCAGCATTAAAAAGGAATTAGACGCGGGCAGGGTCGCTGGACCTTTTCCTGCACCCCCTTTTCCCAACCTTAAGGTTTCACCATTGGGTTTGGTTCCCAAAAAGTCCCTAGGTGAGTTTCGCCTTATTCATCATTTGTCCTACCCAGCCGGCAGATCGGTCAACGATGCTATACCTGATGACCTTTGTTCGGTCAGGTATACATCGTTCGACCATGCGCTGCGCATGGTGCGCTCGTGTGGCCCGGGTGCCTTGCTGGCTAAGTGCGACATTAAGTCAGCTTTTCGCCTCTTGCCAGTGCACCCGGGTGACTTTGAATTGCTGGGTTTTAAATTTAAAGGGGAATATTATTTTGATAAGGCCATGCCTTTTGGCTGCTCCATATCATGCTCGGCCTTCGAGCGTTTTAGTACTTTCCTAGAGTGGGCTTTTGTCCGCAGGTCAGGGTCCCGGTCTGTAGCCCATTACCTGGATGACTTTTTATTCGGGGGTGAACGGGGCTGGGACACGTGTGCACGTCTCCTCAATACATTTCAGACGCTAATGCAGGAACTTGGTGTCCCTTTAGCGCCCGAAAAGACCGAGGGCCCATCGACCAAGTTAGTATTCCTGGGGGTTGAGATTGACACAGTAGAGCAGGCTTCTAGGTTGCCGGGCGATAAGGTGTCCAGGATAGTGACCCTTATCTCGGAATTGCTGGCCAAGCGTAAGGCATCCCTGAGGGAACTCCAGGTGCTACATGGGCACCTTAATTTTGCCTGCAGGGTGGTCGCACCGGGCAGGGCTTTTGCCCGGCGCTTATGCGACGCCATGGCAGGGTTATCCAGGCCCCACCACAGAGTCAGGCTCACCCGGGGTATCAGGGCAGACATGTTCGTCTGGTTGCAATTCCTGAGGGAGTTTAACGGGGTCTCATTTTGGAGGTCGGACCTCCTGGCTTCCCCCAATTTCCAGATCCAGTCTGATGCCTCAGGATCCCTGGGTTATGGGATGTACTTCAATGGGAAGTGGGCCTATGGTGGGTGGCCACCGGCATGGGCAGGCACAGGTCGCCTGCGGGATCTCACATACCTGGAATTTTTTCCCATTCTGGGGGCTTTGATGCTATGGGGCGAACAGTGGGCTAATTCGGTAGTGCATTTTTGGTGCGACAATGCTGCTGTGGTACACATTGTCAATGCACAGACTTCTAAATCGCCCAGGGTTATGGATCTAGTGCACCATTTTGTGCTGCGCTGCCTGCGCCTCAATGTCTTGTTCAGGGCCAGGCATGTCCCAGGGGTTAATAATGATATTGCTGATGCTTTGTCCCGCCTGCAGATCTCCCGGTTCCGCGCCTTGGCCCCGGATGCGGAGGAATTTCCCTCGCCACTCCCGGACGAGATGTGGACTATTGGCAAGGAGAGGTGAACCGGGCGATTGGCCTTTCACTAGCGCCACGCACGCGTAAGGCGTATCAACAAGCACTCAGTTCATATAGGGCTTTTGCCACTCAATTTCACTTGCCAGAGACCTGGCCTATTCCGGTGGACCATGTACTGCGGTTCATGGTCCACCTCCATGCACAGGGCCTTGCACCTCGCACCATAGCATCCAAGCTCTCGGCGTTGGCTTTTATGGCCAAAGTAGGGGGTCATGTGGATACCACCTCTGACTTCCGCGTGAGACACGTTTTGGAGGGGTGGGTGCGCGAGCGCGGGCGTTGCCCGGACGACCGGCACCCTATTTCCCCAGGGGTTCTTACCCAGTTGGCCCGGGGCTGGCCAGGCCTCTGTTTTGATCATTATGAGGCAGCCCTTTTTCATGCAGCCACAACGGTGGCATTTTTTGGAGCGCTCCGCGTCAGCGAACTCGTGATGCTGTCTAAGGCGGATGCAAGTGGTAGGGCACTGGAACTCGGAGATGTCTGCGTTGCCAAAGACTGGGCCCAGTTGAGGATTCGCTCCTCAAAAACAGATCAGCACGGCGTAGGCAGTGGAGTAAGACTGCTACGGTGTTCTTTGGCAGACATCTGTCCGGTTGGTGCCCTACAGGAGTACCTGGCACTGCGTGGCTGGCACCACGGCCCGTTTTTCTGTCACCAAGATGGGTCTCCCCTTACTAAATTTCAGTTTTGGAAGGTGACAGCCATAGCCCTCACCAGGGTGGGTTTTTCAGGTGCCCGTTATGGCACACATTCGTTCCGTATTGGTGCAGCCTCTACAGCAGCTGCTTTTGGGTACTCGGGGGCTGACATACGCAGCATGGGGAGGTGGGGCTCACAGTGTTTTCAGTTTTATGTGCGCCCACTCCCGCCATGAGTACCAATTCAGTCACCTTACCTTCCTTTTTTCTCAATTTTATTGCAGACCCTGGGTGTCGTATTACACCGGTGACAGTATGGCTGGTGGGCCACAGCTATGTGCACAGGGCAGCGCGTTACGCTGCGGCGACAGAGTGGGGACCCCGACTGGGACTGGGTGACCACGCCAGTCTCGCATGGCATGGTAAGCCTGGGATGTTATGGCAGGAGCTGAGGCCTTTCCTTTTTTCTGGCCTGGGGGCTGACCCGCCTGACATTCTAATTATCCACCTGGGGGGCAATGATTTGGGCCAGGTCACCGGCTTATCGCTCAAGCATGCGATTTGCGAGGAACTCGCCTACTTGCACTATGTCTGGCCTGCCACAACCCTGGTTTGGTCGGACATTGTTCCGCGCCACTCTTACAGAGGGGGCGTTAACCTCCTTGCGCTTGACCGCGCGAGGCGCGCGGTCAACAAGGCGGTGGCGCGGTTTCTTACCACCAGGGCTTGGGGACGGGTTAGTCATCACCCCGATATTAGTCTGCAAAATTATGACCTCTATGCAGGGGATGGGGTCCATCTGTCGCGAGGAGGTATGGACCTCCTGTTGGGTGACTGGCGAGCAGGCCTGTTGACCGAGCTGACGGTCTGGGGGGGGGGCGTCAGGTCTTCTGTGAAGCCCCTCCGTGTGGCGGGTAGCACTGGTAAGGTAAACAGTATGACCCACAAGTATCCGGCAGGTTCGCAATTGACTGGACAACACTAGACAGGAATAAATTAGTTAAACGTTGTCCGGTCAACGACGAACCAGGCGATGGGGTGATGGTGATTGCTAACCAGCATGCATCACCCCTGTGATTTCACGGATACGCGTCAGAGGGTGGGGTCATGAGTTAGTTATTGACTACGGTCAACAATTTGTTTGTTGTTGACAAACAAATTGATACAAATTGATACATTGTAACCAATTGCCGTTGGCAATTTTGGGGTGGTACCTTACCAGTGTTACTTCGGCCTGCTTGCCTTAGGAATTATGATTGGTCGTTTTACCAATACAAATTTATAATTCGGACTAGGGCATTGAATCAATAAATGTGGCCCTTTGCTGTTATCCACTTTCAATGTTGTCTGTGTCCGTTATTGGGGGGGTGCGCCTGCAATGCAAGCGCGGCGCCAAAATGGCCGCCGCGCCCTTTGCGGCCCCCCCCCCACAGGACAGAGAATCCGGGTAGTTAGGGGCGTGGCCACCGCCTTGATAAAAGGGGTGGCCACGAGGCAGCCGTGCTGCCATTTTGCCTCAGCGACGGAGCGGAGAAGTTTTTCCCCTCCACCCCCTCCCTAGTTAACAGTGTGATTATGGTCGCTTCGGGGCCGGGTGGGAATTTTTGGTTGGGACCCATATTGGCTTCGGGTCCTGGCTTTTTTGCCCACCCCACACTGTGGCTATGGTTTGATATAGGGGTCTTTCTCCATTACTACTGTTGACTTTGGTCACATGGGCGGGTAGCACTGGTAAGGTAAACAGTATGACCCACAAGTATCCGGCAGGTTCGCAATTGACTGGACAACACTAGACAGGAATAAATTAGTTAAACGTTGTCCGGTCAACGACGAACCAGGCGATGGGGTGATGGTGATTGCTAACCAGCATGCATCACCCCTGTGATTTCACGGATACGCGTCAGAGGGTGGGGTCATGAGTTAGTTATTGACTACGGTCAACAATTTGTTTGTTGTTGACAAACAAATTGATACAAATTGATACATTGTAACCAATTGCCGTTGGCAATTTTGGGGTGGTACCTTACCAGTGTTACTTCGGCCTGCTTGCCTTAGGAATTATGATTGGTCGTTTTACCAATACAAATTTATAATTCGGACTAGGGCATTGAATCAATAAATGTGGCCCTTTGCTGTTATCCACTTTCAATGTTGTCTGTGTCCGTTATTGGGGGGGTGCGCCTGCAAAGGTTAAGAGAACAGTGTAACCTGACTCTGTTCTAGCTTTAGTTCCATCAGGTTGAGAACATGGTAAAAAAATAGTTATTGCAATGTTTCTCAAACCTCATTAAGCTCAGAAACCTGTGCAGAGGCATAGCGTAATAAGTGTGAGAAAGAAACTTGGGTAAAGGTGCACTCACAACACTTATGTTAGCAGGTGAATTTTTATGCTGGAGTCCATTTGTTTCAAATTGAGTAGGAAAAGTCTTTTGACAAAAGCTAATGAAAAGAGGGGACTGTGGCTCAGTGGTTAAGATGCTGAACTTGACAACTGAATGGTTGGCAGGTCAGCAGTTTTCATCTCTGTCTCAACTCCTGCCAACCTAGCAGATTGAAAGCAGGAAATTGCTAGTAGATAAATAGGTATCACTTTGGTGGGCAGGTAAAACAGTGTTCTGTGCACTTTGGTGTCTAATCATGCCTGCCATATGACCATGGAAACATCTGCAGATGATGCAGACAGTTTCCATGATCTTTGGCTTTAAACAGAGAGAGAACCACACCCTAGAGTTGGATACAACTGGCTTTCTAGCAAGGGTGACCTTTACCTTTATGAGAGAGAGAGAGAGAGAGAGAGAGAGAGAAGGAATAATAATAATAATAATAATAATAATAATAATAATAATAATAATAATAATAATAATAATAATAATAATAATAATAATAATAATAATAATAATAATGTTTTTATTTATATCCCACTTCCCTCAATCCAATGGACAACTCGAAGCGGCTTACAAGACATTTAAAGATACAATAATAAGATACAAAATTCAGAAATACAATATAACAATATAATCAAAACTATAATCTAAAGATACAAAATAACAAAACCAAAAATACATTATAGCAAAAACTAGTAAAGCAATACAAAATTTCCAAAATATCACATCAGCATAACATCACAATAGACAAAGTCCCCAGGTGATGGAGCTGTTGAAGCCACGTTGGTTGCCATAGGGTCACCACAGGGTCAGTCTCTCCTCCCCACCACCACTCTCACCAAGTGTGGTGGTCCAGTGAGTCCAACACATCCGTCCGCAATGGGACAGTCCTCAGCCGCATTCCCACATCCCAAAGGCTAGCATCCGGGGCGACAGAGTGGCTTTTCACGGCCCCGGGCGTGATGGAAGACAGCTGTGCTTCGCTCCCACCTCCCATGACTGGCAGAGCTACAGGAGGGAGCTGAAGGTGCTGGCATCCGGGGCAGTACCACGGTTTTTCATGGCCCCGGCCGTGATGGGAGACAGCTGGGCTTTGCTCCCACCTCCCGTGACCAGCAGAGCCACGGGAGGGAGCCAAAGGCTCTGGTGTCCAGGGCGGCGGGATAGCTTTTCATGGCCCTGGGCATGATGGAAGACAGCTGGGCTTCACTCCCACCTCCCGTGACTATCAGAGCCACATGAGGGACCCTAAGTAGGAAAGTTTTTCCTAGATGGGCAGGATATAAGTTTAATAAATGAAATAAAGATAATAAATAATCTACACATGCTGGGGAGAAAATGCTCCAAGATGGCTATAGGGAGATACTGATTGGCTGAGCAAAAAACCACAGATACTAATGGCTGAGTGAATGTGAATGTAGAATTGTACTGACTATTGAGACTATGCTGGTCTCAAAGAAGTTATTCTTTGGATACTGTGATTACTGTGGTTCATGAAGGCAGAGTTTTTCATAGCCCTTTTCTGAGACTCCTTCAGACTGACACACAGCTAATGGCTAGAGGTACAAAAGAAATTCAAATAATGAGATGCATTCAGTTCATCCTCTGTGATATGATTAATGAAGGCATTGGTAGTTTCCAAACTCGTCTGTTTAGTATTCATTGGAATTGAACTGTGATCATCATATCCTTTTTTAAAAATCTTATTTAAAATCAGTGTGACAGTGAAAAAAATTGAAGACATTCAGAGAAATATGTATAAAAATATATTTACTGTTTCACTGTATTTACACTAGCTTAATTGTGCTGACAACTTAGCATTTATTTGAGCCAAGCGACCCACAAATGGGCACATAGATGGTGGAGACGCCATGGATTATTTCCATTGATGTTCACATTTAGTGGATGGAGTCCTTTATGGTGATTGCATAACCTGAGTGTTATACAAGTCTGAGATTGGGTGTGTTGTGGTGATGGAGAAACTACATGTGAAGTTCTCATGAGCCATTTTCAATCTAAGCAATAGTATGGATGATGGACAGTTGTATTACATTCCAAGTTACAAAGGGGTGGAAACATGTGCCTATCCCTTTTCTTATAGCACTGAAGATGTAGTAGGGATTAATCTAATGTGTTGTGAAGCATGGGGGGTGGGAGATAAAAGGACTATGTGGATGTCTACCTTCCAATAATGGATGAAGTTTTCATTTCGTGGCTCTGTGCAGTATGATTGTTATGTAAAATGCTCAAAGTATACAAAAAGAGAAATGTTGACTTCAAATACTGTTACTCTGTGAGATGAAATGTCACTTCATCCTGCCTTGCACTGTAAAAATGGTAGTTCTTTTAAAAATACAATAAGGATTCATAACTTAATTCAGATTCCAAATGTGTCTTGTGACATAGAAGTGGGAACAATGCTTGCAGTCAGAGCAGCATCAACAAGCTATGAGCACCAGGCTGGACATATGCTAATCCTTTCGCTTCATATCTTTGTTTCTGTAAAATATTTTCTGCAGTGCCAGAGTAGCCTTTTTATAGCTTTTCCCCCCTTCCAAAGCCTTAAGCTTTTCTTAACGTTTCTTTAAGCCCCTCAGAGTTAGCTCCTTACATTCCATGTCAATATTTATGAAAGTGGTCACCTCGTTCTGTCTTGTGTTATATTCTCCTGGAGGCTCGTTTCTGCATTCCCTTGAGCAACCCCATTTGCAATTATGATCCTACATTTTGTTTTAGTGGTAGAGCCAAGGAACAATGCTTTTTTCAACTTCTCTGCCATGTACTCTCACTTTTTGTAACTACTTTTAAAACAGGAATAATAAAGACATTATTTGGTGGCTTTAAGTGATAGTTATTTTAGTGCACACATGAACATGCATACACAAACAAAATAGGCAGCCATTACTATGGTGTGTCATGGGACCTAATGTCTTTTCTTGAAGAAACATGGTTGTTGTTTATAAAGACAGTTTCTGAAACTATTTAAGACTAGATTTGTAACAACTGTTAACCATGTTGCATATTGTACCATTTCCAAAGTCTGAGTGATGGAAGATTATAGTGTCTACTTTAAAAAGTAAAAATAAAAGCCACCATCAGTGTTAAAAGCACGTTCAGGGGCACAATCTGTGAAATACTCTCTTTCATTGCTTTTATTTAAATGGTATTTTCCCCTGTCTTTGTTTTTTCCCTTTTCTAATCCTGAGAGAAGAGGAAGGTCTGCTGCAACTATGATGAACTAATATACATGTTTATTCATAAGTAAACTCAACTGGATTCCATATACTGTACATTTCAGTCCAGTGCTGCTTTTCCTGAAAAGTGACCTTGCTGGCTAAAGCTGATGAGAGCTGTAGCCTAGAGCAAGTGGAGACGTCTAGACTGGATAATAGTGTCCTTGCACTGGAAGCTTGAGTTTTCTGCTTTGCAAGTATGAACAAACACATATCTAGCTGTAGCATTCTCATAATGAATTGTTTATATTTCTTCACCAGATATTTTATCTTTATAATATATTTTCTGATATTGCTATTAATGGAAGAGAAACACCTACTGATTTCAGTGATGACATTGTTATTCATGGCAGAGACCCACTTACCGATTTCATCGATGGGGATGCTTTCTCTCCTTACATTGAGGAAGAGGCTGGTGCTAAGGCTGATGAATTAATTCATCACCTTACAGTTCAAGAGAGGTGCAAGCTGAGCCTTTTTAGGCAGGTCATGCTCTGGGTCAGGCTCTTTGGCTGTTAGCCCAATGATGACTCACCTGCCTACCCCATTTAACCAGAGTACCTATGGAGTCACCTTTAAAGGTCTGGATAGGATTTTTTTTAGCCTAGCTGCCAGATTTGTTACAGGAAGTTGGGTAGTTTTTCACCTATCCTACTCTGGCTTCTTAGTTGTCCATTAGTTGAGGCAGGTGTGGATAATAAATAGGTCACAATTAGTGGTACGTAGTGCTCAGTGGATGAGGTTAGTGGTGAATCCATTAGGGTGTCTATTGATGAAGTTTCACTAATTGCCTGTTGCAATTTGTGTGAATCAGTTGGGCATACAGGGCTCACCATAAGACACTTTTTGGGTATTCCAACATAGATTGGACATAGGAAATGGCCTCTTGGATGTCTCCCCAATTGCCAACCTGAGCAGTAGATGACAAGGATCAGCACTGCCCTATGGGGCAAGGATTCACTTGTGTGGACCAGAGAGGGGTGGATTAGTTTCCCCTGCTAAAGTACCAGGTATAGCACTACCACGTTAGGGATTTAATTTTCAATAAAATTGTGGCCAAGGCCTTTTGTCCAAATAATTGAACATGTCTTACCTCTTCATTTCATGGGTGTCAGAACTCTTGGTTATGTGAGCAGTCTGTGAAAAGGGGAATGGTCTCTTTCCTTGCTCCCATCATCACCATGCGTACAGAGCTTTTGTGCAAAAACATTTTGCACATAGAAGTAATAAAAACCGCAGTGTTGATGTTCATACTGGGAATTTTGTTGCTGGGATGAAAGTGCTGGAGAGGGCTTATTGACAGCATTCATAACGGAGCAAATAATATCTAAACCTGTCCGTGGTTTTCTCCCCTCATCAAAGAAGATTCTCTTTGTTTGGGAAAGTCTTCATGCTAATTACTTGTCTGTTTTATTTAGACTTTTTAGAGTGGCCTCTCCTTTTGAGCTTTGTCTTGGCAGATTTGTTACATAGTCTCTGTTCATATTATGTGGCAGCATGTCTTACCTTTACCTCCCAATAGCATCACACTCTGTGTCAGTGCTTGTCTGCATGTAACATTAAGATTTGCATTTTGAAAGCATGCTACAAGAAATTACTGCCCTGGAGTTCAGTTCTTTATTCAATGTCCAACCTGATTTGTATTTTTCACAACAGCGATCACCTGATCTGAACCTGTATTAAGTCTTGCGACATGAAATGCACCCTGGGTGGATAAACTTTTGTCACAGTCTGCTTTTAAAAAATCACAGACATTTTAAAAGAAACAAAAGGCAAACCTACCTCTATTCAGACTTTTCTAATGCTTTCCATTAGCAGTTTTAGTGCTTTTGTTATTTCAATTGCTACTAAAGCTTTTAAAGTAGATCTTTTCTTTTAAACACCTTGAGAATTATTTACCAGAACTAGACAAAAGATCAAAGTGAAAACAAGCTTTTCCTTACATCATATTTTCCAATATTTTGAGTATTTTGATGCAGTGAGAGCTGTCAGGACCAGAGCTGCTCCAAAATCACCTAATTGTGTTTTGGGATAGAAATTAAAAGTAAGGTCTCCGTGCTCAAAAGCCAGACATGTCCAACTCTAAGCGGCAGTGATTATCTCTGTTTACAGCCAAAGAGCTAGCGTTGTCTGCATCTACAGACATTTCTGTGGTCATGTTGTTACCTGAAAATCGCTTTCCCCTTTTTCTCTGTCACAGGAAGACCTGCGAGCACCAGAGATGTGTTTCTGAAATTAAAAAGTTCTTCCACTGGCAGAGCCCCCCAAGTACCACAGAGACTTGACTTTCAGGCAAAAATAAAAAGGTTTATTGAATATGTATTTAATCAACAGTGGCCTGCTGCTGGTCAACAACAGTTCACAACCTTTGCCTGCTACAAAAATCTAAACATGAGCTTCCCTAACTACATTTTTAGTGTGAGCTAGAGAGCTGAAGTCCCGACATCATGAAGTCCTTTTATACAATTCTACAGATACAAACCAATCCTATCATCTATCCAAAGTTACGATAAAGTATTTACAGTACAAAGAAACCTAGCAGCAGGCTATTATTTCAGAGATAAATAAGTCATTTTTGAGTTACAATATTAAGTATTTATTTACATAGTTGTATTTGGTAAAGTATTACAAATTCCAGGAAATAATAGTGGGAGGAGGTTGGGGGATTAGGTGGAGACAAGTCAATACAGTAACCAATAGCAGAGTGAAGTTGTTGAGCATGCCCCCAATGAACACGCCTGGCTTGAAGACAGGAACCAATCAGAAATGCTGCATGTCCGAGGCAGATGGAACTTACCTTGATGAATTTCTTGGCATGAACTTCACTTGAGAACTTCACTTGATGAATTTCATGGCATTACCCACCCAAATAATCCCATCCTGTCTCCAGGCAGAAACTAACCAGCATTATGTACATATGGTAATTACAGACCCCAGAAACAAAGACCCAAGAAACACACTCAAAAGAATAATCCTTAAAGCAATCAAGACTGTGGTTTTTGCTGCAGACTTTCAGGAAATTTAGAGAAGGGTGTGGCATCAGGTGTTAATTGAATGCTTCATGTAGAACATGGTAAACCTCATGGGTCTACCAAGGCAGGCTCAAGTTTAAAGGAAACATTGTGGAAGTTTCCTGCTTTGAAAATAGAAAATAGAACATGTTAGAATCATTTTACAAAATGATTTATTTTAATGATTTTTGGAACATTTTATTGCAACTGCTAATTAAACTTCAACCAGGCATCAAAGGGTTAAGTTTGTCATGCCTATGGTCAAGCATGGCTCCAAAGACAGGAAAACTGCATTTTATCTGCCAGAAAAATTAAGTCAGGAGAAGAGGCAGGGAGAAATCCGATTTCAAAAAGCCTGCACCTTCTAAGATGGAGCCAATTGCAAATACATGAACTTTTACTGTCTTACTCCCAAGGAGACATTTCCCCAATCCATTCCGCCACCACCCATTGACAGGTCAACTGATCCTGGGGCTTAACAAAGCTCTAGAAGTGAAGACATGGTTTTTAATAATTATTTTAGTTTAATTCAGCATTTAAAGTGTTAACTTTTGACCTGAAATCTCCTCTGCTGTCTTCCTCTATCGCTCTGAATTTTTGCTAATATTATTCGTTCATGGTGATGTTGAAGAATCCTTAGAAAGTACCTATTTCTCTGTTCTTTGAAGCCCTGATTGAATCAGTCAGAATGGATACATTGTTGCAAATGTCCAGCCTTTGTTGTCTTTGAAGTACCATATTTGGATTCCAATTCATGTAAGCTCATAGGTCATTTGAGGACATTGTGCTGGTCTACCAGCCATTCTCAATTAGACACGATCGTCTGAGAGAATTTCCCGGTCTACAGTCCTTTACTTATTTAAAAAAAATGTTCTCAAATTCGTGGTGGTCTACTATGCTTGTTCCTTCTATTTTATTTTATTTTTTAAAATCATTCTTGAAGTTGGGGCAGTCTACCTGCTTTTGAAATATCATCCCTTATTCTCTGAACAGCCTCGGTCTACTCAGCTTGGTTTTTAAAAAAATCCCGTTTGCTATCGAGGCCCATGGCTTCTTTTAACCGGGACTGTCTACTTCCCTCAGGCCAGCATAGGTGCTTCATCCCCAGCCTCGCTTCTCGAGCAAGGCCAGGTCTACCGCCAGTGCAATTACATATGCTCTTCGACCAAAGCTCCACTTCCAGAGTGGAATCCCGGTCTACTTCTATTCATGTGAATGGTATTTGTGGAGCTCAAAGGATTGCAATTGCAACCCTTTGAAATATGGTTAAAAATAGATCTTTGCAGTTATTTATCTCCAAAGTGTTGTGAATGAATGTGTGTTAGTGTGGTGTTTTGTGTGTATGGAAGCCTAACCTTAAAGTGGATGGCAAATGAAAAAATAAAGAGAGAAGTATTTTTATTGGAAATAAAAATTAAAAATAATAATAAAGGATAATTTCAGATCTGGGGTAACAATGTGTAAGGCATGACTAGATGCATGAGTGCATGGAACACTTTTACCTTTCCTTCCTGGAAAAATCCATTTCTTTCCCAGATACTGTGTGAAGACTGCAGCTAAACTCAGAGCATAGCCCAAGGAAGGTGGCTGATGATGTCATAAACCCTCATTTGCAAAAAAAATCCCAGGATTTCTACTGTGCAATTTGAAGCTCCTATACAAAACTGGTCTGTCCTATATACAACCCCCTTAGGGTTCAGCACTCTTCCTCCAACCTCTGCAGTTCCTTTTCCTCATCACTTTGTCACTACATACAGTGATATGAAGCTAACCCTATAGTTATTATTCATCTGGGGAAGCTGGTATAACTACCCAGGTTGTTAAGGGAAATTACTGGTAATTGGTAATCACCAAACCTCCTCCCTGACTTCATGAGACACAAAAAGAAATGGAGACGTATCCAGGGAGACTATACAGTTGTGGTCCTTTTTATGGAATTACTGCACAGTCACATGGCAGGGATACTGCTAATATTAATCCAAACAAAATATTCCCCAGTACTCCAGAAATCACATAGCATTTCTACAGCATGACACAAATATAGGATAACTTTATAACTTGATAGAATTAAGACTGTGCATTTAGGTGCAGGTGGGTATGAACATGTTTTTTTTTAAAAAATGATTGAAACAATTAGACAAGTGATTTCCATTTGAACATGTGTAAAAACAATGCCTTGTGTATGAATAATTATAGAGATGAATTGAATAAAAAACTATATTAAACTTTCAATATAAACATATTTAAAGGAAGCAAGTACCAGTTAAATGCCAAATATTTACCAGTTTTGAATAATAAGCATTTGGAAAATCCAAATGTTGGGACAAATTTAAAGTATAACTTTTGCAGGTCAATTGCCTTATATTAAGAAATTACTATAGACATTATCTATTGCATTGAGTTGTGTGACTCAGTGTGCAACTGATAATGTCTACTGTGATTTCTTAATTTATGGCAATTCACCTCCAAAATTATAGCTATATATGTGTAACCACAAAAAAGGATTTCAGTTATTATGTCATAAATGGCTGAGTCTCAAATAAGTATACCTGCCCTGTGTCCTCAGATTTTCTGGCTTATAAACCACAAATGTCAAATATCAAACTATTTTTGGAAACATTCTTATCAAATAAATAGGGAAAAGTTTCTGACATCACATATTTGGCTGAAGTATGTGGAATCCAAGCAAATGCTGCAGATAGGAGCTGATATCAATTACTTGTTACAGAACTACATAAAAATAATCATCTAAACTGGTCCAATGTAATCATCATCATCAAACTCTTTTGGACTATAAGCCACTAATGGTCATGGACATACAAATAAAGGTAAAGGTCACCCTTTTCTGAAAGCCAGTCGTATCCAATTCTAGGGTTGAGTGTTCATCTCTCCTTATAGCCAAAGAGCCACTGCTGTCTGCATCTGCAAACATTTTTGTGGATACGTGGCACACATGCCTCAACACCAGAGTGCATGGAAATGCTGTTTGCCTACCCACGAAGTGGTACCTATTTATCCACTTGCAATTTCTTTCTTTCGAACTACTTGGTTGGCAGGAGCTGGGATGGAGACGGGAGCCCACTCCATCATGCAATACTCAGGAATCGAACTCCAACCTTCCAGTTGTTGTGTTCAGTGTCTTAACCACTTGAATCACCACAGTCCCTGATACAAATAAAATAGCTGCATAAATGCCTCTCTGAATAGTTCAGCCTTAGTGGGTCTCCTAAATTCTTGGAGATAGGAGCCTAGGTGGACATGTGCTGGAAGAGCATTCCATATTATTGGGGTCACCACCAAGAAGACATCAGTATGACATAGTGAAGAAAGTGAAAATATAGGACTTGAGACCCTCAGGAATCCTTACTCATCCATGGAAATTTATTGGGAGTGTGGAATTGGGGAAAAAAGATAATTTCCTAAACATCTCACTTACCTCCAATGTCCAATTAGGGTTGCTATAAGTGAATTCGGAATTGACCGTACATAACATGACAACCATAATACAATAACTATTGTTTAAAAGAATCATGAAGCAAGTTCAGAATAACTGTTTTTTTTTCTAAACATGACACATACAGTACATCTCTGCTGTATTTGATGCTACAGGATTTCCCACAGCTATACCATTTAATGGGAAATAAAACCAGTTCAAAGAACCTGAAACAGTAAATTTTAAGGATGATTTCAAGACTCTCAAACTAAAAATGTGTTGGTAGACCATTATCCCTTACCTGATTGAAGTAATGTTCTTCTACTTGTCACACACTTTTATGATGAACTAGCTGATTACCCGGCTTTGCTCGGGTTTTTCTTTTCCTTAACATAGGCCACGGTCACTTACAGTGCTGATCTCACATGCCCATTTGCCTTCCACCTACTGTGAAAACTATAGCTGAGCTCAGAGGGTTACAGCTAAACTAGTCAGATTATATCACAATCCCAACCTACCTGGGACTATGACATCAGCTCAATTACATCACTGGGAAACACACATTGTATAAAACAATTGCATCCCAATTTGGGGGGTGTACACCCCCCATGGGGTTTGAGACTCACACAGTGTTGATCTCCCCAGCCCAAGGTACGTATGTGCCAAATTTCAGCAGGTTCGGTCCAGGGGTGTGGGAGCCTATAAACCACATACAAACAAACACTTCTGATAGATATAGATATAGATAGGAGTAAGACAAGGCTGCATTCTGTCACCCTGCTTATTCAACTTATACACAGAGCACATAATGCGCAATGCAGGGATGGAGGAATCACAATATGGGATCAAAATTGCTGGGAGAAACATCAACAATCTGAGATATGCAGACGACACCACCCTCATGGCAGAAAGTGAGGAAGACCTAAAGAATCTCTTGATCGGTGTGAAGGAAGAGAGTGCAAAAGCTGGCTTGAGACTCAATATCAAGAAAACCAAGATAATGGCAACAGGCCCGATCAGTTCCTGGAAAATAGACGGGGAAGAAGTAGAAGCAGTGACAGATTTTACCTTCTTAGGATCTAAGATCACTGCAGATGGAGATTGCAGCCATGAAATAAAGAGGCGGCTGATTCTAGGGAGACAAGCCATGAGAAACCTGGGGAACATAGTGAAAAGCAGAGACATCACCTTGAAAACAAAAATTAGAATAGTCAAAGCAATGGTATTCCCAGTGGTAATGTACGGATGTGAGAGCTGGACAATTAGGAAAGCTGAACGCAGAAGAATAGATGCCTTTGAAATGTGGTGTTGGAGGAGAGTTTTGAGGGTACCTTGGACAGCGAGGAGAACAAATAGGTCAATCTTAGAAGAAATCAACACTGACTGCTCATTGGAAGGTCAAATAGTAAAGATGAGGCTAAAGTTCTTTGGGCATCAAATGAGAAGGGAGGATTCACTTGAGAAGGCCGTGATGTTGGGAAAGGTGGAGGGCAAAAGAAGAAGGGGGAGGCCAAGGATGAGATGGATAGATGGTATTGTAGACACAATGGGCACAGAACTGGGAGGACTGAGGGGGATGGTGGAGGACAGAGGCGCCTGGAGAACGATGGTCCATAGGGTCGCAAAGGGTCGGAATCGACTGTGCGACTGAACAACAACAACAATCACCAAAGCTTGATGTCTTTCTGCCCCAAGAAAAGTGTTCACTTTAAGGGTGTCTGTTAATGTGGGTGTACCTGAGTTAACTGCTTAAGATATGCACTCCTCTATTCAGAATTTCCTGGCTGGTTTAGGTTGGGAGTTCAATTCTCCACTGTGTTTTCTGCAAGAATAGCCAGCATGTGTTGTTGTTGTTCAGTTGCACAGTCGATTCCGACCCTTTGCGACCCTATGGACCATTGTCCTCCAGGCGCCTCTGTCCTCCACTATCCCCCTCAGCCTTCCCAGTTCTGTGCCCATTGTGTCTACAATACCATCTAGCCATCTCATCTTTGGCCTCCCCCTTCCTCTTTTGCCCTCCACATTTCCCAGCATCAAGGCCTTCTCAAGTGAGTCCTCCCTTCTCAGTTGATGTCCAAAGTACTTTAGCTTCATTTTTACTATTTGACCTTCCAATGAGCAGTCCGGGTTGATTTCTTCTAAGATTGACCTATTTGTTCTCCTCGCTGTCCAGGGGACTCTCAAAACTCTCCTCCAACACCACATTTCAAAGGCATCTATTCTTCTGCGTTCAGCTTTCCTAATTGTCCAGCTCTCACATCCATACATTACCACCGGGAATACCATTGCTTTGACTATTCTAATTTTTGTTTGCAATGTGATGTCTCTGCTTTACACTATGTTCCCCAGGTTTCTCATAGCTTGTCTCCCAAGAATCAGTCGCCTTTTTATTTAATGGCTGCAGTCCCCATCTGCAGTGATCTTTGCACCTAAGAATGTAAAATCTGTTACTGCTTCTACTTCTTCTCCATCTATTTTCCGGGAACAGATTGGGCCTGTTGCCATTATCTTGGTTTTCTTGATATTGAGTCTCAAGCCAGCTTTTGCACTCTCCTCCTTCAGTCCAATCAAGAGGTTCTTTAGGTCTTCCTCACTTTCCGCCATTAGGGTGGTATCGTCTGCATATCTCAGATTGATGATGTTTCTCCCAGCAATTTTTATCCCATATTGTGATTCCTCCATCCCTGCATTGCACATTATGTGCTCTGTGTATAAGTTGAATAAGAAGGGTGACAAAATGCAGCCTTGTCTTATTCCTTTTCCTATTCCAAACCACTCTGTCATTCTGTGTTCTGTCCTAACTGTTGCTTCTTGACTCATGTACAGATTTCTCAGGAGGCATACGAGGTGTTCTGGTATTCCCATCTCTTTAATTACTTGCCACATCTTGTTATGGTCCACACAATCAAATGCCTTAGTGTAGTCAATAAAACAAAAGTAAACTTGTTTCTGGTATTCCTTTGTTTTCTCCATGATCCAACGTATGTTGCAATGTGGTCTCTAGTCCCCCTGCCTCTTCTGAAGCCAGCCTGCACCTCTGGTAATTCTCTCTCCACATACTGCTGAAGTCTATCCTGTATTATCTTGAGCATCACCTTGCTGGCGTGTGGGATGAGTGCAATTGTTCGGTAATTTGAACATTCTTTGGCATTGCCCTTTTTTGGGATTGGAACATATACTGATCTTTTCCAATCCTGTGGCCACTGTTTTGTTTTCCAGATCTGCTGGCATATTGCGTGCAGTAATTTGATGCCATCATCTTTTAGAGCTTTGAAAAATTCAACTGGGATACCATCATCTCCACTAGCTTTGTTGTTTGGAGTGCTCTTTAGGGCCTTTATGACTTCGCTCTCCAGAATGTCTGGCTCAAGTTCAATTTTTTCATCATTGTGATTATCAGTGGTGTTGAGGTCCTTTTTGTAGAGTTCCTCTGTGTACTCTTTCCATCTTTTCTTAATCTCTTCTGCATCAGCTAGCTCCTTTCTGTCTTTGTCCCTTTATAATGGTCATTTTTGCTTTGAATGTTCCCTTGATTTCCCCAATTTTTCTGAAAAGATCTCTAGTCCTGCCTCTTTTGTTGTTTTCCTCCATTTCTTTGCACTGTTCTTTTAGGTAATTTTCCTTATCTCTCCTTGCTTTTCTTTGAAATTCTGTGTTCAAATGATTGTATTTTTTCCTTTCTCCTTTGACTTTTGCGTTCCTTCTTTCCTCTGCTATTTTAAGAGCCTCATCAGACAACCACTTTGCTTTCTTACTCTTCTTTTCTTTTGGTATGGTTTTCTTTGCTGCTTCCTGCATGATGTCCCTCATCTCTGTCCATAATTCTTCTGGCACTCTATCCATTGAGTCTAAGCCATTGAATCTGTTCATCACCTCCACCGTGTATTCTTTAGGGATGCTGTCTAGGTGATATCTGTCTGGTCTCCTTGTCTTCCCTATTTTCTTTAGTCTAAGCCTGAATTTTGCTATTAGTAGGTTGTGATCTGAGCCACAGTCTGCTCCAGGTCTTGTTTTTGCTGACTGTATGGAGGTTCTCCATCTTTGGCTGCAGAGTATGTAGTCAATCTGGTTTCGGTGTTGGCCATCTGGTGATGTCCATGTGTAAAGTCGCCTCTTGTGTTGCTGGAAGAGGGTGTTTGCTATGATCAGTGCATTCTCTTGGCAGAACTCTATCAATCTTTGCCCTGCTTCATTCTGCGTTCCAAGATCAAACTTGCCTGTTATTCCCTCCACTTTTTGATTTCCTACTTTGGCATTCCAATCTCCTAAAATAATTTGGACATCATTTCTTGGTGTCTGTTCTATGAGATGTTCTAGGTCCTCATTGAACTGGTCCATTGTGGCTTCATCTGCACCAGTGGTTGGTGCGTATATTTGGATCACATTGACATTGAAAGGTTTGTCTTGAATTCTGACTGACATCATTCTGTCATTTTTGAGGTTGTATCCCATTACTGCTTTTCTCACTCTTTTATTGACAATTATGGCTACTCCATTTCTTCTAAGGTTTTCTTGTCCGCAGTAGTAGATGTGATGGTTTCCCAAGCTGAATTCGCCCATCCCTGTCCATTTTAGCTCACTGATTCCCAGAATGTCAATGCTTATTCTTTCCATCTCATTTTTACCACTTCCAGTTTACCTTGATTCATTGATCTCACATTCCATGTCCCTATGCAGTATTGTACCTTGCAACATTGCATTTTCCCTCCCCCTTTCCTGTCCCTCCCTTTCCTCCACTCTGTTGTGCTAAGCATCCTGTATCATCTAGCCTGCTCCTTTGTTTTGCCTTTTGTTTTGGTTAATAGGGTTCTCTTGGCAAGCTTTGTGGCGTGGTTTGTCGGTGTCTACACCATTTTTTCTCCCATCATACATATTTTAAAATAAAGTTTAAAACATTTTAAACAACATATTATCCTGCGTATTATCACCATTTACAACACACTGTGTCAGTTTCTATAATTAAGTCAGTGTAAAGTCACAATGTCAGTTGCTATATTAGGTCAGCTACATTATTGTCTATCAGTTACTTATCCTTTGCATGGGCCTCGCGCCCCTTGGCTTTCCTCTTCTGTTTTCTTCCCTTCTGCCTTGTGGTCTTCTTCTCCAGCGCTTGGCTGGCAGCAGGAGGTGGTGGTGGATGGCTGCTTTTCCCGCCGCCCGCCTGGTCCTCCTCACCCCCGGCTGGGGTGGTCTCGTGGCTGCCTCTGGCCCTGGGCAGCCTCTCTGCAGTGGCGGCGGTAGATGGAGGCTTTTCCCGCCAGCTGCCTGGTCCTCCTCACCCCTGGCTGGGGTGGGCTCGCAGCTGCCTCTGGCCCCGGGCATCCTCTCTGCGGCGGCGGCGGTAGATGGAGGCTTTTTCCACCGGCTGCCTGGTCCTCCTCAACCCCGGCTGGGGTGGTCTCGCGACTGCCTCTGGCCCCGGGCAGCCTCTCTGTGGCGGCGTCGTTAGATGGAGGCTTTCCCCGCCGGCTGCCTGGTCCTCCTCACCCCCAGCTGGGGTGGTCTCATGGCTGCCTCTGACACAAAGCTGCACAGTCCCCGGATGCCCCAAAAGATAAGAATGATAAATCACTTCTGTGTATTCTTTACTGAGAAAACCTTGGAATGGTTTGCTATGAGTCGGAATTGACTTGGTGGTATGCACTACAGTATATACATACAGTAAAAAAAAAAAACTACTTACACAAAAAGTCCTTTCCATAGGCTTTTGCTTAAATTGGTTTTTTATGTAACTCAAAGCAAACCCATAGGAAAAAATATTTTTTATGTAACTCGAAGCAAACCCATAGGGAAAATGATTTTTAATGTAACTCGAATCAAACCCATAGTAAATCATGTTACATAAATTTATGTAAATCGGGACATTTGTGTAAATTGGGAGATGGTTTTAGCACAAAATCATTATGTAAGTTGAATTTTATGTAACTCAGGACATTTGTAAGTTGGGGTTTTACTGTATTCAGAATTACGGTGGTGAGACACAAGTCAGCTGGTTTTAGAACAATATCAGAACTGTGTTGGATCGGGGCCGTGAAGCAGCCCTTGGGGTCCCGGAGGAGACTGGTCGAGTAACAACACGAGACAAGATGGAGCGAAGACCAGTGGTTTATTGAGGGAAAATCATCATCATATATAGGAATTCAAGGCAGCGTGTGATAGAATCGTCATCTGACAGAAAATCACATCACCCATTTACCCGGGTTAATTGGGAACTTCTCTTGGGGAAGTTAATTAACTAAGGCAAATACTGACAGGGGAAATCCATTGATCATGGCTGGCTCAAGAGTAAACATGGCCACTATTTGCGCTGGGGCTTGGGCTAATCTGCAAGTGTGGAATTACCTAATTCCTAACTTGAGTTAGCTATTCAACTTCCTCCTGCCGAACTGCCTGCCAGGTCAGGTATGAGTGAATCAATCTTATGACTATTAATCCGCACCCCAATTTCTGTACCCGCAGAGGCCAGTGACCAGGAGCCTTCCTCAACCGGTGTAACCTCTGTCAGGGACAGTTTATGCCAATTGTGCCCGCGGACTCCACAGAACTGTTAGTCAGTCTCTGCATCATTTTCTTCTCCTTGAGGAACATTTTATTGTTTCATGCCCCTTTGCAATTTGTATGTGTATTAATTTGACCAGTATTCTTGTGACAAATGGAATTATGACATTTCACGCAGCTGTAAAATGGGTGTTGAAAATAATTATATATACATACACTCATGTAACTGCTGTCTTGTACTATAAGATTAGCAATAGTAGAGCAAGGGCAAACTTTACCTTTACCTTTACTTTAATGGGGAAACTTCCTTCCTCCCTGTTTGGAAATAAGCTGTCAGTAAGGAGTGTCAGGCAGCTACTGAGTAAATATCTGGAAAAAAAATCCTCCCTCACTTCAAGAAAGACATTTGTAATAATGGTTGCATTATACCATATTGCTTCAATTGGTTTATCTATTTTTGTGATAAAATGAAATATTTAAATCATATAGCAGCCATTATGCTTGTGTTTTACATTTGGATCCATAGAGAACTTTGGAGAGAAATAAAATTATGTTTGTGTTGCATCTGAGAATTACAAACAGCCTTTTATAATCCTAAAATTTCAGTCAGTAATTTGGGTTTCCTGAGAAGTCAGACTAGATAGTGATTAAGTTTAATAAAAATTTGGCACCATCTTCTCTCCCCCCCACTCTCTATAAAATATTTTAATACTTTGGTTTAGAAGAGTCCCTTTTCTGCTGCAGAGAAAATAAATACAGCACCTGGTAATAAAGAAACAATATTTCTCTTCCCTCTTGCTACCCTCTTGCTTGATGGGGTTGTGAGAAATTGCAGAGATCACTGTGTTCATCTTCTTCCCATGCTAGCTTGATACTTTCTCAATGTGTGTGGGATTCCCATAGACTGGATAGTATGGTAATAGCAATGGTAATGAATGACCCTGTTTGCAATGCTGTCATCCCTCCACCTCCAGAAGTTTCTTGGACATTATTTTCACTAATTCTCACAAAGAAAAGTCCCCAATCTTGGCTTACTCTAGTTTTCTTCACCTGTCATCATGTACAGACATGCACAATAAAGAACAATGATAACAACAACATAGCTTTTAAACTAAGTGACTGCATTAGACTGAAACAGGTTGCGGCCAATACAGAAAAGGAAAAGAGTGGCCTTTCCTTTGCAAGGAGAATATTAGGGCAAACAAAGTAATTGTGTAGCAGTTAGGGTAGTGAATAATCTAAAAGCAAGACTACATGCAACGTTCTGCCCTTTGGCACCCAACGGCTGTTGTTACAGCTGGCCCTCTAGAATAGATGACATTTCTGGTGCACTTTCTTCCTGTTAAATATACGTTTGACATCCAAGTAATGCCCCAGATCCTTACAGGCAAGGAAGAAAAAAGGGGTGGGTGAATGGACAGCTGCTGTGTGTAGGATGTTCAACTTCTTCTTCTTTTTAAGTTGGCATGTTAGCTCTGGTGTAGGAGTGTAGCAAACGGCAGCATTCCTGAGGTAAAATGGGTGCCAAGTGCAAGTTTCAGCTTTAAACATATGACCAGGCTTTATGCTGGCAATTAGGGAAGTTCTCCCACAACACCCAGGATTTTTTTTTAATAAGTCTTCCTAAGGTAATGATCCTACCCACACAGCCTGGTTGCTGCCATACTTAACAAATTGAACTGGGTGGTGGCCATCAGTCACTTGACTATCAACATGGACTTTCTTCAAATTTGAATAGATTGATTCTGGGAACACCAATGGATCTGAGCTGAGATGTCAATATTCACAGTAATTTAAGTTAAGTTGTTTAGCTGTAATTTAAGTTAAGTTGTTACATTCAAAATGGCATAGTTTGTTGACCTATTTTAAAACTGCTTCCCTACATGTTAGTGGTGGGAGACTCGGCTGCATTGTGCTTTTGTGCCATGGCATGCTAAACAGTGTATACTGCTGAATTATTGTAAATGCCATCATCACCTTTTCTAAGACTATAGTAGAAAGCTATATATAACACTTTGATTGTACCTGAGTCTAACATTTCAAAACAGGTCTATCATTTTCAGGTGCTTTTCCTTTCTTTCTTTTTCAAATTGCAATCCTCTTTAAAATTGCTTGGGCACTGACAATGTATTAGGACAGCATATCTACTTTTAAGGCACATGAAAGAAGCTGTTTGTAGGTTAGAAGAGACTTTTATTGTCAGGCAATCTTCTTTGTTCACAAACACAGAGCTGAGAATGAACCATTACATAGCTCTTCCTGGTCTATTCTGTGTTGGCAGTCTTGAAGACTGTGATTCTGATTCAGCATGTTCATATGTACTTTGAAGCTTACCCAGTAATTTATTTATTTACAGTAGTTTTATATACCGCCCCAGTCAATAGACTCTGGGTGATGTACACAGTCCAGCAATCACCTCACTGGCCACGCAGTAACAATTAAAAAACAGTATAAAAACAGTTTAAAGCCCTTCCAACATAATAATGCTGCCCCCCCGCTGCGCCTTATTGATCTCTTAAAACAGGTATAAAAACAGCATGACATTAAAAATGATATAATCATTAAATCATTAAAAACCAATTACAAGAGGGGGGACCTCAGATGAGCCAAAAAGGAGAGCTTGTTGACAATCCTGGCCCCCAGACCTGCTTCGCTAACCACATTTTCAGTTCTCTCCCAAACGGTAGCAACTGGGCCTGGAGTCATAATTCTACCGGGAGGACGTTCCATAGTGTGGGGGCTACAACTTTTCCTCATGCTGGAGAGAGGAGCCTCCCCAATGGATGGTATATGGAGGATGCCATCTCAGTTTGCTCTCTTGGGACAGGTCAATGTCCTAGGGACAATGCAGTCCCTGAGGTATCCTTGTCCGCTATCATGAAGGGCTTTCAAGGTGATAGCCTGCACCTTGAATTGCACCTAGAGACATATAGGCAGCCAGTGCAGCTCCCGCAGCAGCAGCGAGGCACAGGTGAAACAACCACACCCCACCACCGCATGGCCCCCCACATTCTGGACCAACTGCAATCTCCAGATGGTCATAAAGGACAGCCCCATGTAGAGCACATTACAATATTCCAAACGGGAGGTGACCAGGGCATGGGTGACCGAGATTTGATTTGCATTAGAATTTCCCCACTGAAATTTGTGGGATGGGGGAGTTCCTGTTACTTGTGCAATGCCATGTGTAAAACATACCCTACAACTAGAGCAAATGAGGATGACTGAGAAAACTTGTACATACAACAAAGCAAAGCAAAGCACCGCACCCCATAGTACTTAGTGCACTGGGTGGTTCACAAGTTAATTAGCATTTTGCCCCCAACATGCTGGGTTCTCATTTTACTGACCTCGGGAGGATGGAAAGCTGGGTCCACCTTAAGTCCTGGTCAGGATTGGATTCACAACCTTTTTGGTTGCAGTACAGCAGTTTAACCACTGCACCACTAGGGCTCTTAACTCGATCTTCTGGATTTTTGGAATCCACCCAGTAAGGACAAAGGGAAATAAATCTTCTGCTGGCAAGAAGTGATGGGATTTTAAATATTTTTAAATGTACCAATCCCAAAATTTTCCATTCTGGAAATTTTTCATGACTTGCAGACACCTAAATGTGGCTCATATGGGGAGGGGGGGGGCCTAAATTGAAAGGCTCTGCTAGGTCTAGCTCTGTCCTGCTTCCTGTTCAAAAGGAAAGCTTCCAGTTTCCATTAGGAAGGAAGAGGTATCTAGGGCAGTGATGGCAAACCTTTTAGAGACTGAGTGCCCAAGGAGGTGGGGGGAGATGGGTGGCAGGCATCACGCATGCCGGTGACATCATATGGGTGCATGCACACCCAAGTGATGTCACCGGTGCACTTCAAATGTGCATGCATGTGCACATGTGCATCACCCCACACCACCAAGCTTCATGCCCCCTGGCAAGCCCCACTCCAAACAAACCCCCACTGCTGCAGCAGGCCCTGCAAGGCCCTGCCACTGCCACCCCGACAAGCGCTGTGCAGCTATGCTGTCTGGCAAAAAAACCAACCTCCTGGGCTCCCAAGACGCCCCACACGGCCACCAGAAAGGCCTCCCAGGCTCCAGAGAAGCTCCATGATGGGCCTTCCCACCTACAACAGGCCTTCCCACCCACCCCCACTGGGGCACATAGAACTTTCCTACCCCACATCAGGACTCTACCCCATGAGTGCTCCCCATCTTACCTCTCCCAGCCACAGCCTCCCGGAGGGATTTCAGCCTCTCTTCTTGCCTCTCCTTTGGCAGAGAGAGAGGTGTGGTGGGAAAGTGGTGCAGGCTGAGCTGCATGGGGTGTGGCTTCCCCATGATGGTAGCTTCCAGTTTCAACCTTTGCTTCTGGTGTTTAACTCGTGTAGAACTCTGAGAATGAGAAATTATGGGATTTGTAGCACAAGAAGTCTGAAAATCCCATAGTTGCAAATGCTGTAGGATCTTTGTATAATATATTTCATTGTGGGTCAACCTTACTAATTTTGTGATTTAATGGAGCAATTTGTTCCCCATTCTGTACCTTTCATGGTACACTACTGTGCAACATTGTTGATGCATGCAAATTTGCATGTGATTTTCTACACTGTTATCACAGTACCCAAACATCACTGTGACATGTTATTGCATTAGTCCAATTTAAACAGAGTATGAACCTGCACTAACCATTGAAAGTGTCAAATTGATCATGTCGCAATTATTTTGAGAATAAGAGCAGAAAATCATAATTTTCAGAGTTTTTAGCCACACTGTTGGTCTTAGAATGAGACACTATGGCAAACTAAAAGGTCCTGGTGATATTAATGTTAATGGGAAGTGGCATAAGACAGCTGATATTAAATATATCAACAATGGTTTTGCATCTTGAGCCTAGGTACGTCACCACTGAATTCACTGGAATCAGATTTCAAGTATGCTCACATACGTATCAATAATGGGAAGAGCACTATTCATGAATCTCTGAATATTTTAGAGGTTGCAGGAAGATATAAATAGGCAAATCAATTATACACAGTGAAGAAGTATAGGAAATAGCTAATGCATTATGGAGCAACAGAGAATAATGTACTATGAAGGTTCAGTGAACAGGCTTTGTCTCATATTTTATTTATTAACAGCTTATTGGCTCACTTCTGGCAACAACCTCTCAGGCCATGATCTTATTAAATCCTGTTTGGTTAAATATACTTATTACTTGAGAATTTTTGAAGCAGCACAAAAAAATCTTTAGGCTTATATTCAGAGGTGAACTAATACCCTCTAAGGCTGTTCACTGTGTTTTGCTGGTGATTATAGTTAAAGCTATTGATAAGCACGTTTGCCATAGCCTAACATTGAATTTACAGTTTTGGCAGGGTGGGCATATAGAGTCAAAAGTGTGAAAATAAATGTTATACTATGTGTGCATTATGACAAGGAGAAGAATCAGATTATAGAGAGACTTCGATTCATTGGGAAACAAGATAAGGCAGAAAAGTATTTAAAAATTCTATGGATGTTTGGTCTGTAAAAGGCCAGAATAATAAGGCTGTCTTGAATTTGGAAATGACTTGCAATTGTATGGGTGCCTTAAGTGTATGATTCTGCATAGGATCCTGAGTAGAAAATGAGCCCTTTTGAAGGTTTTAGTTCTTTTAGTTTCTAGTTGCCCTTTAGGAAAAAACTGAAAACCTGGCTGGCAGGGCAGGTGTGGGGCACCGATGGAGGGGTGACCCCTGCCTGCTGGCTCATACAAAGGTTTCTCTCTCTCTTTTAATGGATGTGGTGAGTGGGTAAATTATTTAGAATTTTTAATGGCATTTTAAGGGCTTTTTAATTAGTTTGATGTTTCTTTTTTTTTTTATTATTATTATTATTATTATTATTATTATTATTATTATTATTATTATTATTATTATTATTATTATTATTATTATTATTATTTCTATACCGTCTTTCTTCCCCAATGGGCAACTCAAGGCGGTTCACAACAGTAAATAAGCACTAAAACAAAATACAGCAATTACAATATCAGAACAAATAGCAATAACAATACAATAATCAGCAAAATAAAAGATAAATACATACAAAATAATACAGTCAAATCCATATAATCAATAACATAGTAACAATAAATAAGATCCCCAGAGATACAATGTACAACAGATTATAAGCCCATACAGTGCGATACAAAGTGTCTTGCCTCACAGACCATAGCCCTAACACAACACAAGGTATACTTCCCCGGGCGAAGGAGTGGCTCTGGGAGGAGGCGAAGAAGTCCGGCTTTTTTGTATCAGCCTGAGGCAGGACCCAGGAGCATAAAGAAAAGAAAAGGTGCTCCCCCCCCCCCCAGCAGCAGCAGCAGCCCTTGAGTGGTGACAGTCTTCGGCTCATCCTGGTAGCCCACAGCCCTTTATCCTCCCCACAGATGGACTGGGAAGGAAGGGCGGGGCTCCCCAAAGCTGTGGGAGCAGTCCTCAGGTGGCAGCAGGTCTTCGGCTCATCCTGGAAGCCCACAGCCCTTTATCCTCCCCACAGATGGACTGGGAAGGATGGGCGGGGCTCCCCACAGCTGTGGGAGCAGTCCTCAGGTGGCAGCAGGTCTTTGGCTCATCCTGGTAGCCCACAACCCTTTATCCTCCCCACAGATGGCCTGGGAAGAAAGGGCGGGGCTCCCCACAGCTGTGGGAGCAGTCCTCAGGCAGCAGCAGGTCTTCGGCTCATCCTAGTAGCCCACAGCCCTTTATCCTCCCCACAACTACTGTTGTTAGCCGCCCAGAGTCGTTGCCAAGTTGTGTGGCAATAGAAATTTGAAGAATAAATAAATAAATAGTTTTTATATGTTTGTTTTTGGAATTTGGATTGCAAGGATGTTAAACAGAAATACCTTTTTTTTTGTAACCTAAAAGGAAGAAGGAAGCTAGCAGAAGAGCCAGCCTGTGTAATCATTGTCAGACTGCACAATCCCAATGCAGTCCCAGAAAAGAAGGGAAAATACTTCTCTGCATAGGTAATATTTTTCCCAACAGGTCTAAAAATATTGAATAAGAAATCCCTGATATACATATCTTTATGATGCATTACTAGAGCTGGCCACTAGATGCCACTGTATGTTGTTTAATGTTTACAAGTAATACAGGCAGACATTTTGGTAGCTCTCATGTAGACTAATGGAGGCATTTGGACCCCTCCCCCCACTTCTATTACTCAGGTATATGTGTTTAATATAGGATTCATTGTTATCGGTCAGTTTCAGGTATATTTGGTAGGTCTTGGAATATATCCTTACATGCTTTCTTTTGACCCACTAGTTGCATCTTTCAAATAACTTGCTGTTTGACTACATCTCTATTTCTGTAACCACTACAGTTGCTTTCCAGTCAGCCTGATTTCTCTCAAAGTCTCTCATACCTAGGGATAAACTAACACTACTGGTCTGAATGAATGATTGACTACCAGTATCACTTTTGTAAAAATCTAGTACTGGCACTGAGTTTGCTTAAACTGCTATGATTTTTTTTGGAATGTGGGAAGTATCTGTTGGACAAATCATTTCAGATGCTGAAAACAAACACAGTTTAACTGAGCTGTGACCCAGCTTTAACTTGATGTGATTTAAAATGACTATCTGGAGCCACAAGATTTTACTTTTACACTTCCATAATACCTCCTCCTAAAAAGCCGGCTGCTGGCCATGCTGGCTGGGGGTTCCAGGAGCGGAAGACTGAAAAGTAACAACTCAAACCTTTGCTTTGAGTGTTACATGGGTTTGGAAATGGGATGTTAGTGGAAACATCCTTCTGAAGACTCCTTCTTAAGTAGCTTATTACACTTACAAATAACCTACAGTATATACAAATGACATGATCCAAAACTATGAATATATTTTCGTAAATTGTTGCACAAAATTGAGAACAATGGTTGTATTCCAGTAGTTAATTGCAACTAGAAAAGGCCCATTGTCTCAATGAAATGTGCATAGGAGTTGACTCACCAAATCCTCATTGATTCAATGGGATGACTATAATTGTAACTCAATACTGAATTTCACACAACCCCGTTTTATTTTGGGGGGAAAATGTTAGCATAATTTTTGAACAAAAAAACTTCCAAAATGTGCAAAATACATAAAAAGCTTCTTATAATCTTACTCCTGCAAGAAGAAACATTTTCAAAATTTTCATTCCCACTGGTAGTGGCTGTGATGGCTCAGTGGTTAAGAAGCTGCCTTGCTAGCTGGAATTGCAATTCAGCAGTTCAAGACCTGAGTACTTCATGACAAATTGAGTCCCCATCTCTGTCCCAGCTCATGTCAATCTAGCATATCAAAAGCAAGAGATTGCAAGATGATAAATAGGGAAAAAGATCTTGGGGAAAAAAAATTTGGGGACATGAAAGGAGCCTCATTCAGGCATCCCCTAAGTGGAGTTTTTCCAGCAAAAATCCTTTCAATCCAGAATAATTTTGGACATGAAAGTATTATTATTATTATTCCCACTGGTGAGAATGAAATAGGCAAGATAATGATCAATGTAATAAATGCTAGAAATCTAATGATTATTTCCACAACACCATATTCATATCAACATCATTTGGAAATGTTAGAATGCTCCCCCCCCCCCCGTCCCCAGGGATCAGGTTGCAAAGAAAAAGAGTCACCCTGTGTTTCCTATCACAAGTGATGATGAAATACTCACAACACTGTAAAGCAGTGATTTATGAGATTTCAGAGTACATATTCCCAGAATGGTTAGAAAACTTTCCCAGTCTAGTGATTAGCAATTATAGTATGTCCCAGTACAACTGAAAAATAAGAATAAATAAATGGTTTGAGAAAAGGGATTGCAACTGAAGTGCATGAAATATTGCATGGTGGTGATATATGTAGTGAGCAATTGGCAGATGTCCTTGGTGGGATAGACTGTGTTGTTAAAACATGGGGCTATTTCAAAAAATCCTTCTTTATTTTACATAAATACAATGTGCTGGCATTGAAGAAGAACCATATTTTCTTACTCCATCCATAATGTCCATATCACTGGTGTCACAACTGAAATTTTTAATCTGTCCAGAAACAGTTTTATTCTTTTCAAATAAATAGGGTGAGGAATGTGTCCCATGATTTTTAAGACTGGCATTGAGAATTCTGTATACAGAATTATATTGGGATTTATTTGTTACCATGTCTTGCGCAAACCTTTGCCTGTTACCTTGCTCTAATTTTAAACTGTGTTTTTCTTAGTTGAGCTTAAGACACTCTTCTTTGGTGCCCTTAGATTGATTGGTACCATATACATTCTGTGTTTAATTGCAATTTCATCATACAGACTTTGGGAATCCTTACTCCTCTATCACTCTCATTAAGGTATGGGCACAGGATTTAAGTAGCAAACCCATGGCTATAAGCTTTGAAAACAAACAAGAAGGTTTATAAGACTATACCACTGTTTTCATTCTGTTTTAAACCATGAGGTTTGCCTAAGGTGCAGCACATATTTAGTCTTAACAGAAGAATTTCATTTGTGATTACTTTTTGATGATTTGGGCTCCAGCCAAAAAAAGTGTGCAGACAATTTTACATGGTCAATACCATTCTATTATTGATAAAATGAATGTGTTTAATTTTTTAAAAAAACAACAACACAGGGTTTCCCCTATTTTTTAAAATCAGGGCTTTTCAACTACATGCTTAAGACTCAAAAATATAAAATAATTAAGCATTTGTGTCAACCCAGACAGTAATTATATTACATGCTGCCTTCTCTAACAAATACAATAAATAACAAATCTATCTCCTTTGCAAAATGAGGTGGTGGGAACTGGGAGATAGCTTACTTTGCTCTTGTAGTTTCCTAAGTAATCAAGTTGCAGTCTTTGTCATGCCACATGTAGTAGGAATGTTGTGTGATGCTTAGTTTACATCAAAGTGCACTGTTAACTTCAAGGAGAAAATAAACCAAATATTTGTATATAGTCACAGTTTTCCTCTTCTTTGAATAAGAATTTTTAAAAAATATCAAACTTTTATTCTGCCATTTTTATTTCACTATCAAAATCATAGACTCTATACTGCCAATCCTACAATGTTTAGTACAGGTCTCTCCCCATATCCATTGAACACATGTACTGATACCTTCCATGGATACCTGAAACTGCAAATAGCAGTGAACCCCATATTTAACACATATATCTGAATCAGATAGGTGAGGGATGGGTTTAAAATGCCTCCATTATTCTACACGACAGCTACCAAAATGTCTGCATCTGTTGCTAGTAAACATTGCATTGCTGACTATGGCCTCTAGTGGCCAGCTCTGGTAACATGTTATAGAAAGACATATATTTTATGTACAGTATTTCAGGGATTTTTAATTAAATATCTTTAGACCTATGGATAACTGAAATCATGGATATTGTACAGATGGATATGGGGGCTGTACATATACTTATTTAGGTGCAAGCTGCATTGAAGTAAGTTTGTAGACAGCTGAACTGAAGCCCAGGTGGATAGGTTCAACAGGGGCAGGAAACCAGTTTCATTTCCTGGACTAGATTTTCATCTGTTGATTTCATATGTGCACAAGGATGAAGGGGACAGATGGCCACATACATAATATCACAATTTCCCATGTAGAGAAGATTCCTGCTTTACTCTATCTTTATCTTCTCAGAGCCTATGTCTGAGTGCTACCTGAGATTTGTTGCATTAAAACCCATCTCTCTTTGAACTTCCCTTATCCCTGCCATTGTTGTGTGAATTAATGAAATGTATCTTTTTCTTGAGATCCAGAGGAGAAAATGTTTTGCTTTATTGCATTAGTTAAATATTGAAAAACTGCTTACTTGTGACCCAAAAAGAAATTATTCATCTTAAGATAAGAAGTTGGTATTTTTATTTCCTTCACACATTCTCTTCTCCCAGTGACAATATACAGATGTTCACCAATGGCAGTGCCATATCTAGTTTGCCCTGCCTTTTTTCCAATTCACTCCACATTGGTCAGGAACTCACATGCAATATCTAAAACAGATACACCATGAAGAAAACAGCCAAGAAGCAGGAGCAGCCTAATCCAGCCTTTAAAAAGCTATTTCAGAGAGGTAGCCATTTCTTTACTTTTTGCTATCTTGGCACCATTACAACAGTAGCATAAACAAGCTGGCTTTAACAACATGCTGGGAATGCATGACAATTTATTAAATTTATTTGTGATACCCATGTTTAAATGTTATTAGTGTTTTCATTTAAAAAAATAAAATAACCTTTTAATACCTATGTTATTAAAATACTTCTAGTACCTTAGTCCATTCCTTTTTTTATTATGACTATATATACTTTGCTATGTAAACATCATATTGTGGCCATCATATTTTCTACCACAACAGATAAATTAAAAAACCACTATTCCATTTCACCCACCGACCCACCCATTAAGTTTTGTCTTTGACTATTACACATACACAGGACATCAATTTACATAAATGTTCAGACTATAAGACTCCAGCCATAAATACAAGAGTAGTCCTTCACATTATCAAGATGATTGTGCAGGAATATATCTAAAAACGTTGGCAACTCTCTATCAAGGGGGTGGGATTTCCAGGGAGAAGATGGATACAGAGAGTACACATTTTGCAAGCACTTGTGATTTGTCCAATGAGAATGGCAGTCTGAGGAAAAAGGTAACTGATTATGTCTCCGTTGGTGATTGCAGGCCCACCCCCCAAAAAAGGACTCAGACACCAGTATAAGTGGATAACGGCATTGGGCCACATTTATTGATTCATGCCCTAGTCCGAATTATAAATTTCGATTGGTACTCAACCAATTATAATTCTTAAGGCAAGCAGGCCGCAGTAACACTGGTAAGGTTCCTCCCAAAATTGCCAACGGCAATTGGCTACAATGTATCCATTTGTATCAATTTGTTTCTTTACAACAAACAAATTGTTGACCGTAGTCAATAAACTAACTACTGACCCCACCCTCTGATGTGTATCCGTAAAATAACGGGGTGATGCATGCTGAATAGCTCGTGCCATCACCCCATTGCCTGGTTCGTCGTTGACCGGACAACGTTAACCAACTTGTGCCTATCTAGTGTTGGCCAGTCAATTGCGAACCTGCCGGATACCTGTGGGTCATAAATATTTACCTTACCAGTGCTACCCGCCACACGGGGAGGCTTCAATAAAGACTCACCCCCCCCAGACCGTCAGCTCGGTCGCCAGGCCTGCTTGCATTGCACCCAGAACGAGGTACATACCTCTGACCGACAGGTGGACCCCTTCTCCTGCCTACCAGCAAAAATTTTTGTAAGCCTATCATCCGGAGTCCTATGGCCATCTCACAGCCATGCTCAGAACGGGACGTAGCCACAGCCTCGTCCACTGACTGCCGGAACAGTCCGAACTAGGGAGATCCGCACCTCCCCTAAATTGGTGTCTCGGCACGATGTCAGACCATAGCGACCGTATGTAAGCCATACGTGATACAAAATGCCAGGTCACAGCCCCTCAACAGTTTAATAACAGCAGTGATCCGTATAAGACCGCTGCCGCCGAGGGGCCTGTAAAACATTGGGCGGTCCAGCATCCCTGTCAGACAGCAGGAATGGCCACAGTTCCCGCCCCCATGTGCCGCACATACCATACCATAGCATACATGCGGATGCACACAGCCCAGCCGGGGTCCACTCTCTGTCGCTGCAGCATATACTGCTGCCCAGTGTACATAGCTGCGGCCCACCAGCCCCCTGCCACTGGTGTGCTGAGACCCCTAGGATCTGTAAAAGAGGAGAAAAAAGGTGAAGGACATAACTAGGTACTCGTACAGTGAGGGGACGTACATATCTGAAATTGCGCGTAGACTCATATCCACCTCCGAGTACCCCAAACGTAGCCGCGATCAACGCGACGCCTATCTTAAGTAAATGGTGCCAAAACGGGCACCACACCATGAAACGCGGCACCCGTCACCCTCAGGGACTGTACTAAGGTAAGGGTAGACCCATCCCGGTGGCAGAAAACAGGCTGGGGCGCGCAGCAGGCACTGTCGAAAATTCAGGTAGGGCACCAACTGGACAGATGTCTCAAAAATTTCGTAGCAGTATACACCACTGCCTGCACCGTGCTGAATAACCCGTGAGGACCGCATCCCCACTCGAGCCCACTCATGTGTGAAAGAGACATCTTCAAGTTCCAGTGCCCTATGAGACACATCCGCCTTACACCGGTGGCACCAACTCTGGCACCCACTCACTGATGCGGAGCGCTCCAAAAAGGCTACCGTGGTAGCTGCGTGGCCAAGAGCCACCTCACACCTATCTGTACATAAGCAATGCCAGCCTCATGCAAGGTGGGTAGAAACTCTGGGAACAGGGGTGACGTGCGTAAGGGCGGCGGACATGTTCCCGTGTCCACCCCTCCCAAACACGACGCCGGAATGCAGAGTGATACGCCTTACGCGTGCGAGGTGCCAACGACATGTCCGGTTCCCCTCTCCTCGCCAAACGTCCAACCCTCAGCCAAAAGTGGCGAGTGGAATCCCTCTGTTTCCAGAGTATGGCACGGAACCAGGTGATCTGCGGTGGCGAAGAGCGGCAGAATGTCATTATAAATACCCATAACATGTCTGGCCTAGAACAGCACATTTAGGCGTAGGCTTCTCAAGAGAATCGACGGACTAATGTCATGACCTTGGGGGATTTGCACGTCTGGGTGTTGACAATGTTCACCACTGCCGCATTGTCACACCGAAATTGGACCACTGAGTAGGCCCACCCCTTGCACCATAGCATCAGTGCTCTCCAAATGGGGAAAAACGCAAGGAAGGTAGATCGCGGGGCGATCCGTGCACCCACCCTCGGAGTAAACCCCATAAGTCCGGGAGCCGGAGGTATCTGACCGTACTAGATATCTAGGGCAGACCACTAGGTCTGATCTCCCATAAGAGACCCCTCTAAACCCAGGAGTAATTTGAGCCAGAGCAAACAAATTAAGGGGGGGGGAATGAATTAACTACAATTCCCAAGGGCACACTCGATGTTTGGCAATCAATGCCAAAATCGCCATGGACATCCAAGCCACCGTATCAATGGTTAACCTGGATGCCCGTGTGACAGCATCGAGGCAGAAATGTGATGCTAGAACATGGGACCTCGGTCTATTCAGGCGCCAAGGGGACACCCAGTTCCCACCTGAGTGTCTGAATCATGATGAGGAGATGCGTACACGTGTCCAAGCCCCGTTTAACCCTGGACCCAAAAGTCGTCGAGGTGATGGGCTGGAGACCGAGACCCCAACCCGTGAGCAAATGCCCACTGAATGAAAGTCTCACCTCGGTCGGGTGCTGCACCTGAATTAATGCATTCAGAAAGGGATTGGCCTTATCTAATTAAAATTCCCCTCAAAACTTAAAAACCCGATAGGTCTAAATCCTGGGGTGCACTGGCAAAAAGCTGGAAGCCGAGTGCATATCACACTGTGCCAAAACAGCACCAGAATTGCGTGAGCACACCACCCATGGTAGCCGAGGCAACTACGAGTACCTGACCGAACAAGGTCATCAGAAAGGTCATCCCTGAACGGAGCACCCACAGGGTAAGCTGAATGGAGGATTATATTACATTCACCTTTTTTCTAGCTCAGTATGAGCTTCATGGGGGATACCTTCGACTAAGGAAAGGTGGTTCCAAGGAGGGCCCCCGCTACTCTCATAGCCCCCCAACTTCCATAACTGTGGACAGTGGAGCCCCCTCTCCGTTACCCTGGAAGGGAACCAGATTAGTAGCATCCTGGGGCCCCCAACACCCCCGAATGGATACAAAAGCCCCATTGAAAACCCTCCAGCAGGTCTCCCGCCCCATCCCTTCTTGGATGAACTGAGTGACATCCCTCCAGGCTGACTATAATTGGGGCGGGGGGGGCATGACAAAGTTAGTTGCTTCAGACGGAGCTCTGTTCGCCCCTGTGCACCCCCACCTCTGCCCCGCAACCCACCAACCCGCAGGCACGCGGGGGGCACTAAGTCGGTAACGAACGTGGTGCTTAATACACACATCGTCAGCTGAGCAGGCCGAACACAGTAGGCGGGCCGGAACCCCCCGCTCGACCAGTTTGCATGGAGCCAGTGTCTGAACAGCCCGCTGCTCAGCATGACCACCATGGTACCCATCACCAGGCACCAGTCCCGTGGGAATGATGTACATGAGCACACTTGCTGACAGGACTCATCCCACCTCCCCTCGGGAAATAGAGCCACCCTCGTCCACATTCCTCACCATGAGCCAACCGTCATGGGCCCATCCGATCGACATCAGGATGGCCCAAACAGGGCAAGCCCTGCGGCATACCACCATACGTACAAGGTATGCCGACAACCAGTTGGCCCTAAGGTGCGCGGTGGCTAATGACGATGGGACATCTCTTTGTCTCAGCCGTCCTGTCCTTCTCTCCCCTCCCAGTGGGCTCGGAGTTCAATAGGGAGAATATCCACATGTCCCCCTTCTGCCCTTACCCCTCATAGCCTGCGGCCAATAATCAACCGGGGCAAGTAATAGCCGTCCATCGGCAAAGCCCTTGACGGCACGTTCTGTATAAAGGGGGCCTACGCAGCAGGATCTAGACAGCCCCTGCGATGCCCAGCTCAGTCCCGGGGGCGGACACCCCAGTGCGTGGTGGCTTACTACGGCGGGACCACACAATGTCTCTGTCCTCCTGTCCGTACCTCCTATCCTTATTTGGGTCTCAGTTCAGAGGGAGAATATATCCACGCATTCCCCCCCCACCAAATCTGTCCCTTCCTGATCTGGGCCAGATGATCACCAGGGGGCAATGAATAACCAATCATCGGCAAGGCCGTTGCCGGTACATGATGTACACCGGGCATACGCAGCGGGACCTGGACAGCCCATGCGATGCCACGTACTGCCCCGGGGCAGAAACCCCCACCCCCAAGGTCGTGCCATAATGCAACCAAGGGGCACTGGGATAGGATGGCAAGTGATGCCCACTAGCCTCTAATTGGCAAGGCCATGAGCACTGAACCACACCGCTGAAAGTGGACTGTGATTTGGGTGTATTCAACTTGACCCAATACTCACTAGTTGCACCCCCGTGAGCCGCCCCCACTGGGGGTTCCGGCACACGGTGGGCGTCTGAGCTCGCGACCGAAATCGAGCTCTGGGACGACCTCCAACGCACTCCAGTCGCTGTTCCGGACAAACAGGGAGCTGCGAGACAGCGGCAGGCACAGGCCGGACTGTCTCAATAAGCTCGACCCGGCCGGCCGCCTGTTGCAGAGTGGCAGCGGTCGAAGTAGCCGGTGGACACAAAGGGGGCCCGGTAGATAGGAAAAGGACCCCCACCCACTGGATTGCTAAGGATGCCTCCAGTACAGCCAAACGTGCTAACCAGGCATCCCCTGCCACAGTAAACCCCCAGTAGGTGGGCCAGGTGGGCCGGACGGCCCGATAGGAATTGTGCCAGAGGCCCTGAATTGAGAGCCTGTGCCAGAATAAGCCATGGCCCAAAATTCCAGCCCCTAATGGGAAAAAACATGCTGTGAGCCAGCACCAGGCCCTCCCCCCAATTGTTCTGGCCCATGGCCGGCAACCGTGGGCCTAGGGCCGCATCCTCCGAAGGGCCGGCCTGAGGGTGAAAACGAGAGCTCATTCCGTCCTGCGTACGCCGAAATTGAACCACTGACCTTAAACAACCCAGTCAACGTCTGAGGCACTGGAGCCACTGCAGTCCTACTTAAAGTTTGGGCACACCTGAGTTAGGAAAAGGAGTGAGCGACGGAGCAAACTTCTCCGCTCCGTCGCATTCTGAAGCCAATAGGCTAGAAAGCCAAAAGGAAGCCTCGAACAGAGACTAGCAAACTCAAGCCTCTTGCAAAGAGGCGGAAGAGAATAAAGCGACGGAGAAAACTTCTCCTCTCCGTCGCTTTTCTACACTGGCCAGCTAACTCAAGGAGCATAGAAAAGCACGATCCCTATCCAGGGATCAGCACCCGCTGACTGGAAAGCCGAAGACTGAGAGCCTTTTGCAATGCTCAGGAATCGAACTCCGACCCTCCAGGCAGCGAGTTCAGCATCTTAATCCCTTGAGCCACTGCGGTCCCACAGAGCGACGGAGAAAAACTTCTCAGCTCCGTCGCTTTCGCAAAATGGCAGCTCGGCTGCCTCATGGCCACCCCTTTTAAAGAGGGCTGGCCACGCCCCCTAACTACCCGGATGTCCAAGTCCATGGGGGGGGGCCCGCAAAGAGTGCGGCGGCCATATTGTTGCCACGCTTGCATTATATTTGTTTACACATTCATCTCAAAGATTCAGGAGTGCAAACAGGTAGATCAGGAGTTCTTAACCTTTTAAAGCCAGAGGTTGGGTCACACTCCCTCATACAGCTTTGGAGGCCAGATGGCCATTTTGCCCTTCCTCCACCACATGACACTTCCAGGTGTGGTGGAGGTGGAGGGGGCACATGAAATAGTGCCATGGGCCACACCCGGCCCATGGGCTGCACCTGGCCCATGGGCTGCAGGTTGAGAATCCCTGAGGTAGATGGATGTGGTCCTTGTTGCTGCCCCTGAATAACAGAATACTTCTTTCTTTTGGGGATGAGGATAAAGCAGAATTCCTCATTGAACAAAATCTTCAGCATTTCCTGCTCAACGTTAAGAGATCAGGGCAGAGATATATGGGCACAGAAATTTAGGATGCAAAGTCAGCATATAGAGCATCTCCATCCTCTTACAGGTGCCACCTATTCAGGCAGAATTTTTAAGTATCTACCACAATTTGATATAATAGCAAGTAATGTCCATATATTGAATCCAGTAAAGATTCAACATAAGAACATATTGGCTAACAGCCAATATGTAAAATTTCACCTACTTATATAAAAGCAAATAAATTCAAAGGTGAGACACATGAAACAATTCTTGAAAAGCCAGATGGATGAGGAAAGATGAAGTTACGGTAAATGCCAGTTGTGGTCAGTGGTGGGATTCAATTTTTTTTACTACCCAATCTGTCAGCGTAGTATTGTGGGTGTGGCCAGGGGGAAAGCCCTGCGTTATTTCAAAACTTGGATGGGCGGGGCCGGCCAGAATTTCTGCTACTGGTTCTGGTGAACTGGGGCAAACCTGCTGAATACCACCACTGGTTGTGGCCAACTCCCAAATGCAGCATATTTTACTGGCGAGTGTTTGGGAAATTGACTAAAAATAGACCTAAATACACTACTCATTTAAAGCTTTTATGAACTTAAGCTATAACAAAACTGCTATATGATTTTAAGAAACAAAGAGCTTTAAGTAGTTGTGCTTTTATTAACCTTAATTTAAACTAGTAAAATAGTATAATTATAGAATGCATAGGTACCTTGTCAATGTAGTGTTTCCATAGGTTGTTACAATGCACACCAGGGCCTGGAAATTACAACTAATGGATAGAGATCTATTGATTAATGTGAAGGTGAATAAAGAATGTTGAATAGGAGGGACTATGAGAATAGAATTGTAAAGATCTCATCGACTGCAACTCGTATGCAAGAATGCATTTTTTCCTGAAGCAGGAAAAATGTCATTGGTGCGAATTTGTTTAAGGTGGATCCCAGCTTCCCATGGCAGTGACCCATACACTATGATCATGGAGCCATCTCCTGAGACATGCAGGATTCAACACTGGAACTGCAATGGGCTGCCGTAGCCTTGAGAATATTATCAAGGTGCACCTTCACAACCAGTCCATCTGGCACAGCCTCTTCTACCTCCATGACTGTTGGGAATCAGAGTTCCTCCTCTGTTCATTTTGCTATTGGGCCCAATATGATGGTTTCCATTGGCATTTCCTCCACTGAGGGGGACCATCACCCCTCTTAAAGGGGCTCATCTGCCCATAGAATGTACCATAGTGGGCTGTCCGGCCAGTACTAATGAACCAAAGTAGATTTCTTTTGAAGTTGAAAGCCTGAAAAGAGGCTTGCAAGGTTACAGGACAGTGACATCTTTTGTTAAAGGACAAGGCAAAGGACAGGAGGGGAAGTAGAGATGACAGTTAAGTTGAGGTTAAACACTTGCAGAGAAGAATATGCAGAAAGGGGAACCTGTGAAAACATTCATCTGAACAGAATAAAGGTACTTAGAAATAAATGTATTTATAAGTTTGCTCATAAAACTTTTAGAAGCATAAAATGCCTGAACAAAATGACTTGAAAAAGCTTGAGCCAACACATGGGGGTGGTCTGTTTGATCTGTGTGGGCATGTGAAGTTGAGGGAGATCATGCATGCAGTGCTCTTTTGAAGTAACAGAAGTAAGCTATGTGCCTAATCAAAGACTGAAACCTTTCCCCTCTCTGTGTGTGTTCAAGGCTTTCTAATTTTGCCTCTCAACACATATGAATGTAATGTTTCATTATCAAATGTGTGCATCTAGATCATTCAGGTGAGTCCAACAATTTTGACTTTGCATTTCCCCTCTACCCTGTTTTCTAACATGTAAGATGTGTGCTTGTATGGCTGTTCGGTCTCTTCTAGAAGCAGCTGAGCAAGGTTCATTGTGTCATGCAAGTGTGAGCAGTTTCCTTTCTCATGTTTGTTTCTGACCCCAAAAAAAACCCCTCTTAAACGGTTCTAAAACCTAGAATCATCCACATGGTTATAGGAGAAGCTAGTTTCCCCCCTCCCCCCAATGTAATTTTGTTCTCCACAAGCAGCAATGGATATCTCAAATAAATGTCTATATTTGAACAAGCACCCAAGTTATGTCCAGTTCTTACACATGTGAACAGCCTGCATGTAAACCAGACCCTGTTCACTCTAGACTACTCATTGCTCACATGAGTAAAACTGCAAAGAAGAAGGCAGTGCTAGTTTCTTCTCTGTAACTGTGTTGATAAAATATTGAAAAAGGCTAAGACATTGTTAGATCCAGCCCTTATAAGCACCAGTCCAGGACAACAATGACCAAACAGCAACAGGCTTTATTTAACAGTCAATTAGAGATGAGCTTGCAAGGTGTTCTGGGTCCCAAAACGGCTATATGTTCCTAGCGGATTCAGTCTCTCTGGACTCTTACCCAGTAATGGGTAATAAACGAGCTACTATAGAAGCGTAGCACAGTGAAGGGACCCAGGGTTAGTGCTACCCATCTACCTATATGGAGTACGAAGAATAGATCCGGTCCAGCCCCACCCTTGTTTACCCATGGGGCTTATATAGTGTCTCCCCAGTGGTGGCTCCTGGATACAAGGTAGCAACCCGCCAGACAAACGTAACTAACCAATCATAACAGGGAACATATGTAGTTAACCAGTGGAGAACAGGATCCAAAACTGTAACCAATCACAGGGCTTGGTTTAGCCTAAAAAGCACACCTTTTGCAAAGGTTTTGCACCACTTTAGGCTTCTAGTTAGAATGGCGGGAAACCGCCATTTCCTCTTGCAAGAGCGCTCCCCATGCCACTTGCAAATGTGCTTCAATACACAACAGACATATAAAGAATCCAGGGTTTGGAGAGATAGAAACTGATTAAAAGGATAGCTGTCTGTCTTCACATAATAAAATCTATGGTGAGGCCCCATCTGGAATATTGTGTACAGTTCTGGTCGCCATACCTCCAGAAGGATATTATGGAGTTGGAGAAAGTACAGAGGAGGGCAACCAGAATGATGAGGGGACTGGAACACCTTCCTTACCATCTGAGGCTGCAACGGTTGGGCCTTTTCACTCTTGAACGACGGCGTCTAAGAGGTGACCTGATTGAAGTTTATAAAATCATGCACGGTGTGGACAAGGTAGATAAGGAAAAACTGTTTTCCCTATCGCACAACACTAGAACTAGGGGACACTCCATGAAACTTTTGGGTACTAGTTCTCAAACAAATAAGAGAAAGTACTTTTTCACCCAGAGGATTACTGGTCTATGGAACTCCCTGCCAGAAGAAGTGGTGACAGCTGTCAGTCTTGACAGCTTTAAGAAAGGATTAGACAAGTTCATGGAGGACAAGAGTATCAATGGCTATAATTATGGCTACCTAAGGACAACCTCCGGGTTGGAGAGATAGGCAGGATATCTCTCAATGCCATTTCCAGGGAATCCTAAGCAGGTGAAGGCATCTCCTTGGGAATACCCTGAAGGAAATGGTGAGCCACTGTGTGAGACAGAATGCTGGACTGGATGGGCTGTGGCCTGTTCCAGCAAGGCTGTTCTTATGTTCTTATGTTCTTATGTAAGCCACAGAGCTTTGTTTAAACCAGGGGTAGAAAACCTATGGCCCGCAGCACCAAAATAATCCAGCCCCCACCCTCACTCGAGCTGCCACCACCGCCAAAATCTGCCGCAGACTCATTTTACAGTTCCCATAAATGGTGGGGAATGACCAGTCTAGCCCCATCAATTGTATGAGGTAGTGTGACCTGGCTCCCAATTTTAAAAGGTTGGTGACCTCTGGTTAAACCAGTCCCACTACAAGCAGAAGTGATCGAGAAGCTTATAGTGGCACAGTGTTTGTCTATGAAAAGACAAGGCCCCACATGTTCCATCATGGCAGTTCATCAGTAGAAGAAATTGGGATAATTTGGAGTTCCATTTTTAAAGGTATTTTTGGGTGCCCTGATCTTTTATTGTATTCTGTGGGTCAACAGTTCGAGGCCCAAGTGCTGTATGATGTAGTGAACTCCCATAATCTGTCCCAGCTCTTGCTGACCTAGCAGTTTGAAAGCAAGAAATTGCAAGTAGATAAATAGGTCCCACTTTGATGGGAAAGTGAAAAGCATTTTGTGTGCTCAAGTGTTTAGTCAAGCCTGCCACATGACCATGGAAACATTTTGCAGACACAGACAGTGCTGGCTCTTTGGCTGAAAGTGGAGATGAGCACCGCCCCATAGAGTCAGACAGAATAGGCTTTCAAGAAAGGGAGACCTTTCCCTTTATTTTACAATATTTTTATTGGAACCCATAATTGTGTTGCTAAGTGCAACACTGCAGTGGCTCAAGTGGCTAAGACACTGACTGGAAGGCGGGAGGTCAGCAGTTCGATTCCTTAGTACTGCAGGACGGAATGAGCTCCTGTCTTTGTCTCAGCTCCTGCCAACCTAGCAGTTTGAAAGCAAGAAATTGCAAGTAGATAAATAGGGACCACTTCGGTGGTAAAGTAAACGGCTTTCTGTGCACTCCGGTGTCTAGTCATGCCTGCCACATGATCACAGAAGCATCTGCAGAAGCAGACAGCACTGGCTCTTTGCCTTTGAAACAGAGATGAGCACTGAACCCTAGAGTCGGATACGACTGGCTTTCGAGCAAGGGAAACCTTTACCTTTACGTTTAAGTGATTCAGAATAAAAAAGATGAGATGCCTAAATATGTGTCTTTAAGGATTACATGTGAGTTTTGGAGCTGCTGCCCTTTGCGTATATGCAAACATGAATATTTTAAAGTTGCAGACATGTATTTTTATACATTTTTCAAGTATAGGCAGTAAGCGTTGCTTAGCTGCAGTGTTTTTTGTGGTACACCTACTAAGAGTAATGCGAAAGAAAAAATAATTATTTGTGTGCCAGAGCTCTGAGAATACTTAGGTTCATGGGAGTTGTGTGGGCTGAGTTTATTTTATTAAGCTTTATTAGTTTAGGTTTTGTTTGTGTGGGCTGAATCAACTGAGATTTCTCCATCCATTATCATTTCTTCAAGCTGTGCTAGCTCTCACAAATAATAAAAAAAGAATTGGTTGCTATGTTCATTCAAAATCATAGGTAATACAAAGGGAGCCATATAATATTATCTTTCTATTGGACTTAGTTAAGCTCAACAAATACTGTGTACCCTCTCTCAGATGCAGAAGGATTTTTCCAAAGTGACCAGCAATGAGAAGGAAAACCATATGCAGTGGTATTGGGATGAAAATAGAGTTGCCATAATTCTCTCCCACAAAACCGGGACAGAAGTATACTTGACAGAAATGGGTAGGTTATCTACAAAATAGCCTTTTTAAAAACAAACATTATATAATGGCAGCTACAAAACGCTTTCACATTAACTATATCAATACATGAATGAATTTATTTATAACAGTTAATTCATACTATAAGATGATCTGTTGTACTTCTGAGATGTCACGTTGTGTTCAACTCTTAACGTCCTCAGTTTCAGGAAACACACTGGTCACACTTATCAGGCAGTGGTGTGAGGCGAGGACATTAAGATTTGTCTCCAGGTATACTCCAACTCCAATGTGACAGGAAATTGCTCATTTGATGGCAAGAGTTTGAATTTATTTAAATGGTGTGTTATAATACACAATCGGTAAGTTTTAAAAATCCAGGACTTTAACATGATTTTTATTGAACTGGCCAGGTCAATTTTTTCAACCTTGAATCTGGAACAATCCCAGTTTTCCGGGACGTATTGAAATCCTAGATGAAAAGGTTATTGCTTTTTCAGTGGTCTTGCAAGAGGAAGACAGTACCAGTATATGACTAAAAACTATTTCCCCTGTCTTGGTGAACAACTTTTTTATGGTTTCTTCATTAGGATTAATACCTGTCTTATCCACCTGACCCTCATAAATTGAACTCAAATTAATCTCACTTAACTCGAATCACTGGCTTGATAGTTCAGTGAGTTAGGTGGCTGTGGAGCCTGAGGTTGGGAGTTCAGTTCCCCAGTTTGCACCCCAGGAGAACTGTCCTCCTTGGGTGGCCTTGGAGAAGCTGCACATTTCCAGTAAGCCCCCAGAAAAAGGAAGTGGTAAACCCCTTTTGAAGATGCTATACCTGGAATAGTCTGAAAAGGGATGCCTTGAGTCTGAATTGAGTTATGGCACATAATGATTATTATTATTTTGAATTATTCAGTTAAAGCAGGTGGAGACTTTCATTCTACTCAGTTCCAGTTTGAATGCTGGCCATGAAACCTTCAACAGTATTGATTTTATGTATTTATGTATTTATTTATTTATTTATTTATTGTTCACATTTATATCACTGCCCCGTTGCCGAAGCAACTACAGACAGCTCACAAAAGACATAAAAACATTAAAAAACCATCCATATTAAATTCATTTAAAACCATCCCCATTAAAATCCCACCCACCCCTTCTGCAAAAGAGGGAGGATCTTGTTTATGTATTATATGAGCCAGCAGGCAGGGGTCAAACTTCCATCAGTATTTGCCTTTATGAGACAACTGAATGTGTTATGGTAACTAGGATGCTAATGTGCATACCTCTTATGTGGTTTCTCTGTGCCAAGTAGTACATGTTTCTGCTATCCAGGACTAGCTATTAGCTCAGAGGTTCAGTCAGCATATAAATATCTAAACATCCCAAATGTCATATTCTCATCACCCTTTCCTTGTTCTCTGTCTTCTTTCCATCTGTCATCATAGTCATGCTTTTAGCAGGGGTATCATGTAATACATTGTGTTGCTATTTTGTGGCTCAATATTTAGCTCTCAACAACCCAGTAATAATTTGCACTGCAGATAAGTAAAGTTGCTTGTGAGAACAATGCTTAAATTCAAGTACCTTTCAGGTTACAGGTTCATTTAAAGAAAACACTTAGTTCTAAATCTAGTTGTTAGTCCCAACTGTAGCATTGAATCAATGAGACCTCCATAAGAGCTGATTTACTAATGCTCTCTTGATTCAGTGAGTCTTGCTGGGACCAACAGTTCAATTGGCATTTTAGAATTTAATTCAGAAATACACTCAGATTTTCTTATGGTTTTCTTCTTACAAAATGCAATAACTGCTCTTCACAGAACACACAGATGTCTTGTTAAGTCGCCAAAGTTCAAGCATTGTTGTAGCTCCTATTTGTTTTAGGTCATGCTCTTGGGGCTAACCCCATAATTGGAGAATATAAATAATGTCACCAGGAATAGCACAAAATAAAGGACATTGCTACAGGGTACACCAGTGCCTGTTTTACATTCATGCCAACATAAGCTTGTGTCTTGAAATCTCAGGAGAGCGTTCTGTTCATGGAATGTTCTCATCTATACAAAAGAAGATGAGAATCTCCATTCCTTTCATTCTTTTCCCTCCATTGTTAGAATCACCCAAATCCTTCAAAAACAAACAAACAAAATCCTGTTCCAAAAGATTGGAAGAGTCTTTATGTTTTTGCACAGGAGGCTGAAGGATGCAGGGGAAACATATAGAAAAAAACCTTCCCTCTGAAGTGTGCTGGATCATAGAACTTTTTGCAGGGTCGTAGCCAGTGGGTGGGCGAATATTTTTTTTTAGGATATAGAGATAGATAGATAGATAGATAGATAGATAGATAGATAGATAGATAGATAGATAGATAGATAGATATATGGTATAGGTATATATATAGATAAACATCCAGGAGTTTGAGGGTGGTCAAACTTCTAACTCAGGGTAGGCAACACCCACCCTTTCTGTAAACAGGAGGGACATGTTCTGCTTATGGTAAAGGTATTATAATCTGAAGCAAAATATATGATTCCACCTTTTTTTCTTTTTTTGGCCCAATCTCACTTCCATCAGCATGCAGTGTCTGCCTGTTGCATTTTATTGCAGGAAGGCAATCACCTGCAGAGCAAACAGGCATATAAAATGAGAATGGGATCAGTAACCATGTTTTTTTAATTGTCTTGAGCAGATTTGTTCATTTCTGATGTGTGTACATAAATTGTCTATTGGAGTGGCATAAATGTGCAGAAAGGGACATATTATTCAAATTATTCAAAAGACATCATCACCCTAAGTACACATTTCATTTCCTATATAAATTCAAGAACTGTCTCAATTGTGGAGTCCTTTGAATATTTACATTCCTTCCAGATCCATTTGAATCATTGGGAATTTTTCCAGTGACTCCAGAGAGCTGCATGATTCACATTGCACTGTAGATGGAAAGGCAGGGAGGAGGCACAAAGTGAGAAGTGTATGTAGGGATGATTTAGTGCATCTCTAGGGATAGGACTTTGGAACTTATTAGATTGCATATCCAAAGTGGCATGTAGGGGAAACAGAAAGATCTAATCAAGACATAACAAAAATACCACTGCTGGATGCCAATTAGCATCACAAAATAATCACAAAATAACTGAAACAGAAATTAATTGTAATGAGAATGAATTCAGAGACACTTTTAGTCACCAATGAAGGAGAGCCTGAGATTGTGTATCACATCTGCTCCACATGTAGCAACAGTAAATGGCTGCATGCAGAGATCATGGCAATCAATCAGTAGGGGGGGATGATGAGAATTCTAGTAAAAAAAGAGCAGGGGGGGGACCAAAGTGCATAAACATAAGCACAACATTTTATCCCCAGTGGCTTAGAGTTGAGCAGACCTGGGTAGGAATCAATCATCTAATCTTTATGCATCTAGAGAAGAAAAGAAACACGGGAGGAAAAACCCCTTCTAATGTGCTTAGCTTCAGATATACAGTAATTGGAATGAGACTCCAATAATTACTCTTTTGGGTTACAGCATCCAGAAATCCCAAGCCAGCATGGACACAAAGATAACCATTCACGAAAGGCTTTTGTGCACAACACTTTCATGTGTTAACATTCAGAAATGAATGGTTATTAAGGCCTGAAGAATCTACCTCTCTTCCCACCTGCTTTGCGTAGGTTTTTTTTGAGCGAAGACATTTTTTGTGGAACTGATCACTGCAATAATATGTGCCTCGTAGCAAGCAGAAGACATATTGGTGGGTATAGTCTCTTTTGTAGTGTACAACAGGAGTAGTAATAGGGAATAAAATCCCTGTTTTGTTCTCATAGTACCTTCACCATCTGTAGAAACGAAGCTTGTCAACACTGTGATCTGTCCCTGGTTGCTATGGGACTTTTCTGGGTCATTCCAGTATTTTTAATGGCAAGTTTAAATGGATCATCCCAGTATAGCATCCATACGTAGGTAGGATATTTGCCCGATGTTCCAGAATTGCTGAATGATGTCTCATGCTCAACATAGCTTGCCCTCCCCTTTCCCCTGTCTCCTCTGTTTCTATCACTCTCTCTTCCTTCCTTCTTTGTTTTCCTCATCAATGAGTCTTGCCTCAATATTTTCTAATTAATTTTTCATTTTAGCTTTTACTTTTGTGCTATAGTGCCAAAGTGACATGAAAATAAAATTTAAAAAGCTGAACACAGGAGGAGCTGATATCTTCTCTGCTTAGTCTTTGCCTCATTCCTAGTTATTGGTTTGTTTGTTTTTTGCTGCAGCGTTTTATTTTTTATTATGTTTGTAATTTTCACTTTTGTGCTATGGGATGGATGGATGGATGGATGGATGGATGGATGGATGGATAGATAGATAGATAGATAGATAGATAGATAGATACTGTAGATAGATAGATAGATACTGTAGATAGATACTGTAGATAGGTAGATAGATAGACAGATCAGAACAGCAGGACCAAATGATACCTTCTCAGCCCACTCTCTGCATACTTTACTGCAGGAGTTCTCAACATTTTAAAGCTGGGGGCTGAATCATGCTCCCTCAGACAGCTTTGGCAGCCAGATAGCCACTTTGCCTTTGCTCCACCACATGGCACTTCCTGGTGTGATGGAGGGGGTGGTGGGCCAAATAAAATGGTGCCATGGGCCACATCCGGCCCGTGGACCAAAGGTTGAGAATCCCTGCTCTACTGTCTCCTCCCAAACACCATTCTTAGAACTTCACATTTTTGCTATGGTGTACAAATGTTAACTATAACAATTTTTTAAAAAAACAGAACATGGGAACTGCTGATATCTTAATAAAACTAAACACAATGGCAGTACGACTTGTATGGGTGGAGATGGCTTATGAGAAAAATACCTATAAGGAAGCATCATTGAATGAGACACATACACCCCTACATTAGTGGTGGGATTCAGCAGATTCACACCAGTTCACCAGAACCGGTAGCAGAAACTCCGGCTGGCCCCACCCATCCAAGTTTTGAAATAAAGTATTCCTAATTCGGGTGCAATGCAGGGTTTCCCCCCTGGCCATGCCCACCATACCACACCCAAAGAGTAGGTAGCAAAAAAAATTGAATCCCACCACTGCCCTACATAATGCACAAATCAGCATATGCATGAACAGATAATGTACTGGAGCAAATTGGGACAAAGCAGAACAAAAATACAGAACCACTGCTGGTGTAAAAAAAATCTAGAAAGCAAGGGTGTTGTTGTTGTTTGGTTGTTCTCCTTTGACTCTCTTGACATGAGTTTAAGCCTTGTATCAGATGGACACTGAGATGCAGTACTGGTATCATTGATGCAGTGGTTGTTGAAGAAATGCTTTCTGTGGATAAAGCCCAAAGAGGACTGAATTGGGTTAAAGATCATTTGTGCAAATGGTTCTTAATAATAAAACTGTATTTCCTTTTTTATTTTGTGCCCTTAACTAAGTATCATGGTTTTATGCCTATGATCATAATAAGTTTTTTTTTAAAAAAAAAGCTGCAAAACAGTGGTTGATTTATTGTTATGTTAGTTTGTTTTTGGATGGCAATACACTTGACTGCTAAAAACTGGATTTAAAGCAGTAATAGCCATTACAACTCACTGTGACAAGGCACAGATGGCATTACTGTATGAGGCTTAAATGTGAAATTTCATACTATATATCATTCCAAAGAACTCTCCAGGTTTGGGGGGGGGGGATCTGGTTGAAATTTGTTTCTGCATGAATTTTCAATCATTTCCCATTTTATTATGGAGACAAAATTGTTCACCCCTTTATAACATTCCTAGTAGGTAAGCTGTGGCACCATATTTATTACAGTGACAAATTCAATCTGCTTTATACAAACTCAAAATGAATGGTTTGCTTCAAAACACACTGTCCATCTATTTATGCTGCCAGACTCTTGAATGCAAGCACTGGATGAGGAAACTTTTTTTTAAATGGCTAAACAAGTCAAGTCAAGTCAAGTAATAAACAAACAGACAGACAACAGCGAAATGGAGTGATAATATACCTAGGATGGCAAAATCCCTGCCTGCCTCCACATGATGGAATAATTTCAGGGCCAGGGTGAAATATATTCCTCTGATTGAAGACATTCTGGGTACATGCCGTTTACCAGTTTGTCAGCAAATTAATCAGCAAATTGTTGCATGTGACTATAGTATATGCTGCTGAAATGTATCAACTTGGTTTTCTTTGCTGAACAAACTCTGCATTTGAATTGGGCAGAGCTTATTTCTGTTTTTCCAAATTGTAGTTTCTGATCTTTCTGATGCACCACCATCATATAGTAACATACAAAGCTAAAATTTACACATCTAAAAACAAAATTGAATTTAAAAAGGCTATATGACATCTGCCCAATATTGGGCCACATCAACAGCATTTCCTCTTGTCAACATAAAGTCCTCCTCAGTGCACATTGAGGGACATTGTGTCTCAAGCTGCATTTTAATATTGATTTCATGTAGGAAAACAATGTAGCTTTTCTCTGCAATCCTAAACACACTTATTTGGGAGAAAGCCTTAAATTGTCCACTGGAACATACATCTGCTTAGATATGAATAGTGTTCTGCAGTACATTGGAGAAAGGAAGGAAACTCTTTGTATGAGTCTCTAGAATTAAGCACAGACAGAAGTTAATCGGGATCAATGTGTATTACCGTGTGTATCTTCTTCTTCTTCTTCACTTCCCTTTTTACCCCATCGGATGTCAAGGGAAATAAGACAACACAAAGACTTTTTCTGAATAATGTTTAATGCTGTGCAGTAGAACTATGGCCGTGTTTGTTGTTGTATTGTATCAGAGTATATAATGGGTTCATCCATCTATTGGATTGGCAAGTCGGCAGTTCAAGACCCAAGTGCTGCATGATGGAATGGGAGCCTATCTCTGTCCCAGCTCCTGCCAACCTAGCAGATCAAAAGCAAGAAATTGTAAGTAGATAAATAGGGACCATTTGATGGGGAAAGATCTTGGGAACAAGAAAGGAGCGTGAGTGGAGTTCAGACATCCCCTGAGTGGAGTTCCTCCAGCAAAACTCATTTCAACCCAGAAAGCACCTTTGTGTGCTTCTCATCATCAACTGCAACTTGTATCTGAAAAAGCATTTCCCCCAAAGCAGGAAAAATGCAATTGGTATAGATTTGTTTAAGGTGGATCCCAGCTTGCCATGAAGTGACCCACACACTATAATCACAGAGCCATCCCCTGTGGCATACAAGAAATGATACATGCAGGATTCAACAGTGGGACTGCAATGGACTGCCACAGCCTTGAGGATATGGACAAGGTACACCTTTACAGCCAGTCCATCTGACATGGCTTCTTCCACCTCCATGACTGTTGGGAATCAGTCTCCTCTGCTCATTTTGTTGTTTGGCCCAATATGATGGTTTCCTGTGGCATTTCCTCCACTGAAGGGGATCATCACCCCACCTGAATGGGCTCATCCACCTGTAGCCATTGGCCCCTTTAGGGAGACAGGTTTGTTAACCGCCACCTGACACTTGGTGTTGATTCACTGACTGTACATTCTACTCCATTGCTTTAGTGAGATGTGTGCTTCTGACACGATTTTAAAAATGGATTAAGAGTATTTGTTCCCTTATACTTCCTTGACTGGCCCTGAAGAAATCAGCATTTGTTCCTATGTTCAGATGACGCAAGGTTTAAGTTGGTATCAACAGTGATGGGAGAATGACAAAAGCCCTTGCATTCTGAAGAGTTTCTGTTTTTCCTCCTCTTGGTACTAAGGTAGAATTCAGAGAAGAACCTTTTTGGTGGAAAATGTTAATGTCAGCCCTAATCTGTAAACACACAAACCAACAAAGGAATACAGAAATACACAAACAAACAGTCCAATATAGAAGATCATCTTTAAAGGGTTTCTTCACATTTCCGGAAAGATTATTTGAAAGGTGGTTGATTTCCAAAAAATAGATAAAATTTTAGCATCTACTGAAAAGAACTTAGATCACATGTATTCATAGTTTCTGTTAATCTGATTAAGGACAGCAACAACAAGAAGAAGATTTCAGGAACATGTCTTTAGTTTCTTCAAGTATTTTTAAACTCTCATTTTAATAGATGCTGATTTCTTAGAGAGGAAGGGCCTTGTATCAGGTACAAGGTGTTAGTTCTAACTTTCAAAATCCTAAATGGTTTGGGACCTTCCTACCTGGTGGAATGTCTTACCCTCAGGACAACAGCCCACATCACTCATTCCTCCATGACGATGAAGCTCCAGGTGCCGACCCTGAGATTAGCTAGAAAGGGTGTGACTAGGAAGAGGGCCTTCTTGGTGGTGGCACCAATGCTGTGGAATTCCCTCCCAGTGGAGCTGTGCCTGGTATCATCTCTCCATGTTTTTAAAAAGCAGTTGACAACTTCCCTTTTTAAAGAGGAACTTGGCAGTATTTTACCATTGGCCAATTGTTAGGCATTTTATTCTGCTCCACTGCTTCCAACATAGGCTTTCTTATTAGGGTGTTTGGGTTTTCAGAGGTTTTATATGAAACATTTAATATTTGTATCAGTTTGTATTTTTGAATTTTATGCTGTAAACCACCCTGAGTAGAAAAGTTTTTTTCCTAGAAAGGCGGGATATAAGTTTAATAAATAAATAAATAAATAAATAAATACTGCAGTCCTAATTCATAGTCATTCAACATCAAGCAGTACCAACTGATACAAAGGGGAATGGAATAGTTGTTATGTAGAATGGATGAACCCAATATTGAAAAAATTAAAAGCTTTCCTAATGCTCTCTGGGTGGCTTCTTTTCCCAGCTTCGTCTTCTCTCCAGTTGAGTCACATTTAAATGTTTGTATGTGTGACTCAATGAAGTGGAACACACAGAATGAACAATTAAGGGGTGTGTTGTCCAAAAACTTTTTCCAAAAATATCATGCCCAATTAAGAATGCTGCAAATGAAAGGATCCATGGTTTACACATAAAAATACGGGCCTGTACTGCAGTGTACTAATTTGCTGATCAGGAATAGGGACAGCAGACAAGACTGCAAACTCATTACTCCTATTCAAGTGACATATTTTGTTTCACCTGAAGAAACCAACCACCTTCATGTGCAAATATATGACTACTTTAGGAATGAGTAACATCTTCCTTTCACTAATCTTTTTAACTTCTTTCCAGTTCCTTTTACTTGAGATGGTATCTTCAAATTCTCATTGAATTTCTCTTTGAAGTGAAATCTCAACTGCAATTCTAGTTGCCATTTATGTCTGGCGGTGTTCTGAAAGAAAAATTCATACTTGAAGTAAGAGGGTGCAGGTGCTTCCATAATTGTTTTAAGTCTTGTAGATTATGCAGAGAAACTGATTCTATGTAATTGTTTTGGATTCTGAATAATATAAACATTATAGATGCAGGGTTAACAGATAATGCTCATTTAAAGTGTAAAATAGGTTTAATTGCACAGTTAATTGCAGACATGAATAGCTTCAAGGAGAAAAGCAGTACCTGTCTAACATTTCACTCCTAAATTTACAGATTTTCATAATTTATGCTGACAACACTTTGTGTGTTTGCCTATTTGTTTACTACTTTTATACCCTGCTTTTCCACTACAGAGTAGTGCTAAAGGTGGCTTATTGGCTTTATAAAAGAACAAAAGCAAATTATACCAAATTTTGTCATAAAACCATTAAAACCAACAAAACCATAAAAAAATAAAATCATCTTATGTACAATGTTAAAATGTCACAGCAGAGCAGATTAGCACTATAATTTGATGCTATTTGGGTGCACACCAGGAGGAAAGGCTGATTTTATAGAGATTAAAGGAATTAAAGCTCAAATTCTAATGATAGTTCCCTGTGTTACTATTATCCTTAAAGCCAAGTATATTCTCAGTCTACAGAGAAGATTTTGTCAATGATAATAGATTTTTGGCAGAAAATGAGATACAGTATACAAACTAAGGTCCTGATGGAGGAAGTTTACATCAATCACATAACAGCCTAGTATTTTCATTCTAGTTCTTTTTCCCATGTTCTATAAATAATTTCTATTCACATATATATTTTTTATTTCCTGTCATTTCTCTTTATCTTTTGTTATTATTCTTCTTGTTGTGCTTTATCCGATTCCAAATATTGGCGATCATCACGGCGATGAGCCATGAAGACTGTCCTGTGAATATAATGCCATGGCCTGTCATTTGCCTTCCACATCGGAGAGTGACACCCATACCACTGATCTAGTTCTACGAGTCACTTTCTGTTCCTGACCCTTTTTGGCACGCAAAGTCCTCCTCAGTCCCAGGCCAGAATTAATGAGAACAGAAATGGTAAAATAAAGAAATCAATGAGAATAATACTGATGAATTTTACGCATCCTTACTAGGACAGGTGAATATTTCCTGCTTTGATTTGATCTGGTTCATTTACTTACAAATTACAACCAATTTTTCTCATAAAAATCAGTGAAGTCATTTGTTATGACAATCTCTGTTTCATGGTTGTAAGTTATAAAAGGCAAGGAAAAGCAGAAAATATTTTAAGGCACTCCCTTTTTTAGCACTATGAACTCTCCAAGATTACCTAACACTGAACTGAACATTTGCATATGGTTATATATGAGCAGTATACTTCTTGGTCATTCTTAAGCTTCTTTTGCCTAAAATTATTTTTCTGTATATGTTTGAGAAAATCTAGCAACTGTATCACAATTTGCTAAATGGTTTTGGTGAGGCCACATAAGCAGTGGTGAGCTCCAAAAACATTTACTACCACACTGTAGGCATGGTATGGTGGGCTTGGCCAGGGGGAAAGCCCTGCATTGCAACTGAATTAGGACTACTTTATTTCAAAATTTGGATGGGCGGGGCCAACAAGAATTTCTGCTACCGGTTCTGGCAAACTGGTGCGAACCTGCTGATGCCCACTGCTGCACATAAGGCAGTATTTACCTGCCCACTGATCTGCAGATGCTCAAGCACATGCTTCTCCCTAGAACTTAATAGTCCATATATTTATATATTATTTGTTGTAAATGCAAGTGGCAAATTGGCATTCATTGACTTATGGGATGTGGCTGCCACCATCTACACAGCTGAGATTTCCTTACAGAACCTTGCAATTAAAAACCATCCGAAATGCCACAGAGGTTCTTTCTTTCCTTCTATCTATCTAATCTATCTATCTCCCTGCCTCCATACCTGCCTGCCTACCTGCCTGGCTGCTTTATTTCCTTCATTACTTGCTGACACCTCAATGTATTTCTGGAGGTGCAATGCCAGTCAAATAATACTTTTTTCATTGGGGGGGGGGGGGGGTGTTTCAGGTAGCCAGTAATAATCCTGCATTATTCAGTCACATCTACATTCAATTGTTTGGTATGCATTGAGTTATTCCATACAGCAGTAGCATATTCTTCTACAGAGTAGCACTGGGACAATGCACATCTTACTCTGGACCAGCCAGTCACCTAAGTATGTTATTTGTGGTGGTAACTTTCTCTTTGCTGTTTAAGACCAAAAAAATTGGAGGTTAGATTTTGATCCAGAATCTTGCCCAAATACTTTGAGGCAGGTCAGTGTTCCAAAACCTCCCCTTTCCAGTTAACTTGAAGCTTCTTTAAGTGGTAGGCACAGGCCTGAGTTTTTAAAGGATTTGGTTCCAGCTGGTTATTTTTATAAATATAAAGAAAGATCTTCTAATGCTAAAATTAGCTGCTGCTTGCTAGATTCAAAGGTTTTCCTCTAGACCAGGGTGGCCAAACTTGGTGCTCCATGTGTTCTGGACTTCAATTCCCAGAACCCTGATGATCAGGGATTCTGGGGACTGAAGTCCAAGAACACCTATGACACCAAGGTTGGCCACCCCTGCCCTAGACTGTCAAAGCAAGATCATTAGCATTGATGAAACTTCTGGCATATGGGAACTTTGATAATTTGTGTAAATGTTAAAAAGTAAAGGTGCCAGGATGCCACACTGTGGGAAACTGTTCCTTTGATTCCCCCAGAGATTTACTTTGTTTGAAATTCAACAAAGAATTTTCTGTTTTGAAGTAGTACAGCAACTATTTACATTAGGTCCGTGATGTTTAGTAATGAGCAGCAATTGATGGTGGATAATGTCATATGCCACTGTAAGGTCAACAAATGCTGCTTCAATTATTATATGTATTTCAAAACCATCTCCTATATGCTGGATGAGATTTAACATTTGAGCTGTACAACAAAATGTTGTACAGCTATCCCTACAGCTGGGAAAAACTGCTAATAGTGAAACTAAAATGGAACAGGATTTGAGGTTAAATTCTATAACATATTGAGGTGATTTCATGCAGTAGCACAATAAGAAGTTTTAAAATGTGCATCTATAATATATAATATTATATTGACACAATTGACTCAATTGATGCAATGAGCATAGAGTTGAGCGGGTTGCGGAGGATTGTAGAGGATAAGGGTGCCTGGTGTGCAGTGGTCTATGGGGTCACAAAGGGTCAGACTCAACTATGTGAACTGAACAACAACAAATATATAATATGTGACCATGAAGGACACATTGCCTTAAACATGTAGTTTGTTGAGCAAATATGGATTAATATCAATGTAAAATGTGACTTGTCCCTTGGATTCATAAAATTAGGATAGTTTACTGGTAGAACATTACATATGTCTAATTTGTTGATATTCAAAGTCACATTACAAAGGTATTGCAAAGTTTTCTCCAGTGTAAGATACCATGCTCAAAGGCTCATTGTCTACAGTCAAACTATGTGACACTTACAGGATGGCACAATTTTGTCAGACATACAAATTAGGCAAGCTATAGAAATACGTGATATTTGTAATACTTAACAGCAGACAGTTTTTTAATTTTCAGAAATAAGAACATTGCTGGATATATCAGAGATTTAGGTTGGGAGTTCAATTCCCCACTGTGCTTTCTTGATAGGTCTGGGTTTGATGATTCACAGAGTTCCTTCCAGCTAATGTGTTTTATAGGCTGTTGTACATTCCCAGGTGAGAATATAAGACTCATCGATGTGGAGTCATCACACAAGTTATGCAATATGATTTTCCTTCTGAAACTTGTAGTTACTTCTATAATCCTGTCAATATGCTTGACTGAATAACATTCTGAAAATGTTGTGGGGACCAGTAGCTCTTTGTCAGAAAGAACATGAAATCTGATTTTTAGAAAGAGGATAGTAGGAATTAAGATTATATAGAAGAGTTATGTAACACTGTAGAAGTTCATCTAATAATTACAGTATTTTCAAAACTTTTACTTAAGGGTAAACCTTAAGTTCGGAAGCAAGCTCTATTGCTCCCAATTAAATGAGTATAAGATCACAGTGTAAGGTTGCAGTCTTATACTTAGGTTCTGGGGAGTAAGATACATTGAATATAATGGAGCTTGTTGTTGTTGTTGAGTCGCACAGTTGATTCCGACTCCTTGCGACCCCATGGACCATCGCTCTCCAGGTACCCCTGTCCTCCACTATCCTCCTTAGTCCACACAGCCCCATGCCAATTGTGTCTACAATACCATCTAGCCATCTCATCTCCCCCCCCCCCAACCTTCCCCAGCATCAAGGCCTTCTTCTCTTCTCATTTGATGTCCAAAATACTTCAACTTCATCTTTGTTATTTGTCCTTCTAAGGAGCACTCAGGGCTAATCTCTTCTAATATTGACCTATTTGTTCTCCTCGCTGTCCAGGGGACTCTCAAAACTCTCCTCCAGCACCACATCTCAAAGGCATCTATTTTTCTTCGCTCAGCCTTTCTAATGGTCCTGCTCTCACAGCCATACATTACCATCAGAAATACCATTGCTTTGACTATGTGGACCTTTGTTTGCAGTGAGATGTCTCTACTTTTCACTATGTTCCCCAGGTTTTTCATAGCTTGTCTCCCAAGAAACAGTCGCCTTTTTATTTCATGGCTGCAATGTCCATCTGCAGAGATCTTGGATCCTAGGAAAGTAAAATCTGTTACTGCTTCTACTTCTTCCCCATCTATTTTCCAGGAACTGAAATGCCCTGTTGCCATTATCTTGGTTTTCTTGATATTTAGTCTCAGGCCAGCTTTTGCACTCTCTTCTTTCAACCTAATCAGGAGCTTCTTTAGGTCTTCCTCACTTTCTGCCATTAGGGTGGTATCATCTGCATATCTCAAATTGTTTATGTTTCTCCCAGCAATTTTGATCCCATATTGTGATTCCTCCATCCCTGCATTGCACATTATGTGCTCTGTGTATAGATTGAATAAGCAGGGTGATAAAATGCAGCCTTGTCTTACTCCTTTTCCTATTCCAAACCACTCTGTCTTTCCATACTCTGCCCTAACTGTTGCTTCTTGACTCATGTACAGATTTCTCATGAGACATATGAGGTGTTCTGGTATTCCCATCTCTTTAATAACTTACCACATTTTGTTGTGGTCCACACAATCAAAGGCCTTGGTGTAGTTAATGAAGCAGAAGTAAGCTTGTTTCTGGTATTCCTTTGTTTTCTCCATGATCCAACGTATGTTGGCAATATAGTCTCTGGTCCCCCTGACTCTTCTGAACCCAGCTTGCACCTCTGGTAGTTCCCTTTCTACATGCTGCTGCAGTCTATCCTGTATTATCTTGAGCATCACTTTGCTAGCTTGTGGGATGAGCGCAATTGTTCGATAATTTGAACATTCTTTGGCATTGCCCTTTTTGGGATTGGGACGTATACTGATCTTTTCCAATCCTGTGGCCACTGTTTCGTTTTCCAAATCTGCTGGCATATAGCATGTAGTAGCTTGATTCCATCATCTTTTAGGGCTTTGAAGAATTCAACTGGGATACCATCATAATAGAGCTTACTTTTGAGCAAATTTACGGTATATAGGATTACAATTTTAGCATACATCTTTCTAGGAGCAGCTGAAGAGAAGAAATGACTACACATTGGGGAAAGGGCTTTTAGTAGAGGTGACTTGTACTGTTATTTAGCTATCCTTGTTTTTACAGATAACTGATAATGCTAGAAGTTACTAATGAACATTCTCAGTGGTAGTCCAGGTGGTTGCAAAGAAGGACAATGTATCATCAGATCAATCTGCTGAAATTCCCTAATATATCCAATATAAGCACTGCCTGGAAACAGCTTGCTGAACAATCCCCCTTTCCCCCGACAGTGTTGCTGAAAGGCAGATGAGCCATAATTAAATAAGGCTCACAAAGGAGAAAAATATTGGATTTAATCATCATGTCATTCTATTACTTTAAATAAATAAATTGCAAGCGCGGCGCCAAAATGGACGCCGCGCCCTTTGCGGGCCCCCCCCCCCACAGGACAGAGAATCCGGGTAGTTAGGGGCGTGGCCAGCTCCCTTATAAAAGGGGTGGCCACGAGGCAGCCGAGCTGCCATTTTGCCTCAGCGACGGAGCGGAGAAGTTTTTTCCCCTGCGTCTCCGTCGCTCGTTAGCTTACCGGGAAGCCTTTTGGTGGCGATTCTGCCTGGCTGGCTTCCCTTTTTTGCTGCAGGAGAGATGCCTTCGAAAAAGAAGGCGGCTTCGAGTTCAGCTCGGGCTGCTAGGAGGCGCAACCCAGGTCGGAGGACCGTGGTGCCGCCTCCTCAGCAGCCACCTTTGCCACCCCCGGCCGGGGCTGGTGGAATGGGGTCTATTGCCCCTTGGCCCGATCAGAGTGCGGGCGCGGAGGGCGCTCCGGCCCGCGGCCCGCGAGCGGTGGACACCGCTCCTCCTCCTACCCACTCCGTCGGGCCTATTTCTTTTGGGCCGCAGCCTCTCCCGGGGCCCTCTAGCCTTGGGGGGTGGCCCGGCTCCCTGCCTTGGCAGGTTTCTTCACCAGCCCTACCGGGCTTTGGCGCTGGCCAATAGCCATATATGGGCCCTGGGGCACAGGGACCTGTCCCCATGCCAGGATCAGGCAGGCCGGCCGGCCCTTTGCCCATGGTCAACGTGGACACCTTACTGGCCCGCATTGCGGCCCTGGAGGCGTCCTTGGCCCGAGCCAGTCAGGTAGGCGCCCCCTTCGGGGTACCTTTGGAGGCGCTGTCGGCAGCAGGACAACAGCCGGCGGGGAGGGTTGAGCTGCTGCAGGCGGGTGGCGCGGCTCCGGCCACTGCCTCGCAGCTCCCCAGCCAGCAACCTGGTGCGGGTCAAGCCCCGGTGATGAGCTCTACTTCGGTCGTGAGCTCCGACGCCCCCAGTGGGCCGGAACCCCCAGTGGGGGCGGCCCGCGGGGGTGCAGCATGTGAGTATACGGTGCAAGCAAGTACATCTACACACATTCCCAACATAGGGGGGGCCTTTCAGTGGCCTTGGCCGCGCGCGGGTGGTGCGGGGGCCACGCTGTTGGCGACCCACCCGGCGACAACGACTGCCACCATGCCCACTGGGGTGGGCCTCGGTCCTTATACTGCGGGCAATGTCCTGGGGGTGGCAGGGTTAGCTCAGGCCCCTTTTAATAGGCCGGCTGTCCCCTTTTCGGCTTTGCCAATGGCAGGGTATTCCTTGCCATTGGGTGATCACTTGGCACAGGCTACCAGAGAGAAGATATGGCGAGGGGAGTACGTAGATATCTTCTCACTCCTGAACAGAGAGCCCACCAAGGAGGAAAGGGAGGGTCAGGACGAGAAGGATAAGGAGCAGGCACGCCGCCGTAAGCCGCCGCGTACCTGGGCCAACTGGCTCCCTGCTTATTTAATATACATGGCGGTGTACTTGAGGGCGCGGCCGGATTTAGCTATTCCCATGGTCCAATATTTGGACAACATATATAGGGCAATGGTTGATTTCCCGGGCCCCTCATGGCTAGCCTATGATGAGGAATTCCGTATGAGGATTCCCCTCCACCCGGAGATGAGATGGGACGAGCCGTGCCAGAGACTGTGGCTATTGTATATGACACCCACACGCCCTGCCCCGGGGGATAGATACCATTGTGGACATGCGGTCCAGCGAGCGGCTCCAGCGCAGGTTACCCGCCAACCGGCGGGGCAGGGGGTTCCAGCCCGCCTGCTGTGCTGGACTTTCTCGTCAAATGGTTCCTGCAATCGAAAGAACTGCAGGTATAAGCATGAGTGTCCCACATGTTCCGGTCCCCACGCAGCCTCTGCTTGTCCCAAGCCTGGGGGGGCGCGAGGCAGAGGGAGGGGTGGGCAGTGGGCTGGCAAGGCTGCCACGGATGGAACTAGTTCTCCAAAAGGCCCCCTCCCCAATTAAGGTGTACATGCTGGAGCGCTGGCTCGCATCGTACCCGAAGGGGGAGGACAGGGAGTATCTCCTTCAAGGTTTTAAGCAGGGATTTCGTATCCCTTTTATGGGTGACAGGTCCCCTCAGGATGCTCCCAACCTTTTATCCCTCAGGGGAAGGGAGGAGGTGGCTGCGGCCAGCATTAAAAAGGAGTTAGACGCGGGCAGGGTCGCTGGACCTTTCCCCGCACCCCCGTTTCCCAATCTTAAGGTCTCGCCATTGGGTTTGGTTCCCAAAAAGTCCCTAGGGGAGTTTCGCCTTATTCATCATTTGTCATACCCAGCAGGCCGATCGGTCAACGATGCTATACCTGATGACCTTTGTTCGGTCAGGTATACATCGTTTGACCATGCGCTGCGCATGGTGCGCTCGTGTGGCCCGGGTGCCCTGCTGGCCAAGTGCGACATTAAGTCAGCTTTTCGCCTCTTGCCGGTGCACCCGGGCGACTTTGAATTGCTGGGTTTTAAATTTAAAGGGGAATATTATTTTGATAAGGCCATGCCTTTTGGCTGCTCCATATCATGCTCGGCTTTCGAGCGTTTTAGTACCTTCCTAGAGTGGGCTTTTGTACGCAGGTCAGGGTCCCGGTCTGTAGCCCATTACCTGGATGATTTTCTATTCGGGGGTGAACGGGGCTGGGACACGTGCGCACGTCTCCTCAATACATTTCAGACGCTAATGCAGGAACTTGGTGTCCCTTTAGCGCCCGAAAAGACCGAGGGCCCATCGACCAAGTTAGTATTCCTGGGGGTTGAGATTGACACAGTAGCGCAGGCTTCTAGGTTGCCGGGTGATAAGGTGTCCAGGATAGTGACCCTTATCTCCGAATTGCTGGCCAAGCGTAAGGCATCCCTGAGGGAACTGCAGGTGCTACATGGGCACCTTAATTTTGCTTGCAGGGTGGTCGCACCGGGCAGGGCTTTTGCCCGGCGCTTATGTGATGCCATGGCAGGGTTATCCAGGCCCCACCACAGAGTCAGGCTCACCCGGGGTATCAGGGCAGACATGTTCGTCTGGTTGCAATTCCTGAGGGAGTTTAATGGGGTCTCATTTTGGAGGTCTGACCTCCTGGCATCCCCCAATTTCCAGATCCAGTCTGATGCCTCAGGATCCCTGGGTTATGGGATGTACTTCAATGGGAAGTGGGCCTATGGTGGGTGGCCACCGGCATGGGCAGGCACAGGTCGCCTGCGGGATCTCACATACCTGGAATTTTTTCCCATTCTGGGGGCTTTGATGCTATGGGGCGAACAGTGGGCTAATTCAGTGGTGCATTTCTGGTGCGACAATGCTGCCGTTGTACACATTGTCAATGCACAGACTTCTAAATCGCCCAGGGTTATGGATCTAGTGCGCCATTTTGTACTGCGCTGCCTGCGCCTCAACGTCTTGTTCAGGGCCAGGCATGTCCCAGGGGTTAATAACGATATTGCTGACGCTTTGTCCCGCCTGCAGATCTCCCGGTTCCGCGCCTTGGCCCCGGATGCGGAGGAATTTCCCTCGCCACTCCCGGACGAGATGTGGACTATTGGCAAGGAGAGGTGAACCGGGCGATTGGCCTGTCACTAGCGCCACGCACGCGTAAGGCGTATCAACAAGCATTTAATTCGTACAGGGTTTTTGCTACTCAATTTCACTTGCCAGAGACCTGGCCTATCCCGGTGGACCATGTTCTGCGGTTCATGGTTCACCTGCATGCACAGGGCCTCGCACCTCGCACCATAGCATCCAAGCTCTCGGCGTTGGCTTTTATGGCCAAAGTAGGGGGTCATGTGGATACCACCTCTGACTTCCGTGTGAGACACGTTTTGGAGGGGTGGGTGCGCGAGCGCGGGCGTTGCCTGGACGACCGGCACCCTATTTCCCCAGGGGTTCTTACCCAGTTGGCCCGGGGCTGGCCAGGCCTCTGTTTTGATCATTATGAGGCAGCCCTTTTTCATGCAGCCACAACGGTGGCATTTTTTGGAGCGCTCCGCGTCAGCGAACTCATGATGCTGTCTAAGGCGGATGCAAGTGGTAGGGCACTGGAACTCGAAGATGTCTATGTTGCCAAAGACTGGGCCCAGTTGAGGATCCGCTCCTCTAAAACAGATCAGCATGGCGTAGGCAGTGGAGTGAGACTGCTACGTTGCTCTTTGGCAGACATCTGTCCGGTTGGTGCCCTACAGGAGTACCTGGCACTGCGTGGCATGCACCACGGCCCGTTTTTCTGTCACCAAGATGGGTCTCCCCTTACTAAATTTCAGTTTTGGAAGGTGACAGCCAGAGCCCTCACCAGGGTGGGCCTACCAGGTGCCCGTTATGGCACACATTCGTTCCGTATTGGTGCAGCCTCTACAGCAGCTGCTTTTGGGTACTCTGGGGCTGACATCCGCAGCATGGGGAGGTGGGGCTCACAATGTTTTCAGTTGTATGTGCGCCCACTCCCGCCATGAGTACCAATCCAGTCACCTTACCTCCCTTTTTCTCAATTTTCTTACAGACCCTGGGTGTCGTATTACACCGGTGACAGTATGGCTGGTGGGCCACAGCTATGTGCACAGGGCAGCGCGTTACGCTGCGGCGACAGAGTGGGGACCCCGACTGGGACTGGGTGACCACGCCAGTCTCGCATGGCATGGTAAGCCGGGGATGTTATGGCAGGAGCTGCGGCCTTTCCTTTTTTCTGGCCTGGGGGCTGACCCGCCTGACATTCTAATCATCCACCTGGGGGGCAATGATTTGGGCCAGGTCACCGGCTTATCGCTCAAGCATGCGATTTGCGAGGAACTCGCCTACTTGCATTATGTCTGGCCTGCCACAACCCTGGTTTGGTCGGACATTGTTCCGCGCCATTCTTACAGAGGGGGCGTTAACCTCCTGGCTCTTGACCGCGCTAGGCGCGCGGTCAATAAGGCAGTGGCGCGGTTTCTTGCCACCAGGGCTTGGGGGCGGGTTAGTCATCACCCCGATATTAGTCTGCAAAATTATGACCTGTATGCAGGGGATGGGGTCCATCTGTCGCGAGGAGGTATGGACCTCCTGTTGGGTGATTGGCGAGCAGGCCTGTTGACCGAGCTGACGGTCTGGGGGGGGGGGCGTCAGGTCTTCTGTGAAGCCCCTCCGTGTGGCGGGTAGCACTGGTAAGGTAAACAGTATGACCCACAAGTATCCGGCAGGTTCGCAATTGACTGGACAACACTAGACAGGAATAAATTAGTTAAACGTTGTCCGGTCAACGACGAATCAGGCGATGGGGTGATGACGATTGCTAACCAGCATGCATCACCCCTGTGATTTCACGGATACGCGTCAGAGGGTGGGGTCATGAGTTAGTTATTGACTACGGTCAACAATTTGTTTGTTGTTAACAAACAAATTGATACAAATTGATACATTGTAACCAATTGCCGTTGGCAATTTTGGGGTGGTACCTTACCAGTGTTACTTCGGCCTGCTTGCCTTAGGAATTATGATTGGTCATTTTACCAATACAAATTTATAATTCGGACTAGGGCATTGAATCAATAAATGTGGCCCTTTGCTGTTATCCACTTTCAATGTTGTCTGTGTCCGTTATTGGGGGGGTGCGCCTGCAATGCAAGCGCGGCGCCAAAATGGCCGCCGCGCCCTTTGCGGGCCCCCCCCACAGGACAGAGAATCCGGGTAGTTAGGGGCGTGGCCAGCTCCCTTATAAAAGGGGTGGCCACGAGGCAGCCGAGCTGCCATTTTGCCTCAGCGACGGAGCGGAGAAGTTTTTTCCCCTCCACCCCCTCCCTAGTTAACAGTGTGATATTATGGTCGCTTCGGGGCCGGGTGGGAATTTTTGGTTGGGACCCATATTGGCTCCGGGTCCTGGCTTTTTTGCCCATCCCACACTGTTGCTATGGTTTGATACAGGGGTCTTTCTGCGTTCCTACTGTTGACTTTGGTCACATGGGCGGGTAGCACTGGTAAGGTAAACAGTATGACCCACAAGTATCCGGCAGGTTCGCAATTGACTGGACAACACTAGACAGGAATAAATTAGTTAAACGTTGTCCGGTCAACGACGAATCAGGCGATGGGGTGATGACGATTGCTAACCAGCATGCATCACCCCTGTGATTTCACGGATACGCGTCAGAGGGTGGGGTCATGAGTTAGTTATTGACTACGGTCAACAATTTGTTTGTTGTTAACAAACAAATTGATACAAATTGATACATTGTAACCAATTGCCGTTGGCAATTTTGGGGTGGTACCTTACCAGTGTTACTTCGGCCTGCTTGCCTTAGGAATTATGATTGGTCGTTTTACCAATACAAATTTATAATTCGGACTAGGGCATTGAATCAATAAATGTGGCCCTTTGCTGTTATCCACTTTCAATGTTGTCTGTGTCCGTTATTGGGGGGGTGCGCCTGCAATGACTGCTGTGCAAAGGGCAAGCCTCCAAGCCACTCCAAACCTGTACAAAAATGATTGCTCAGAATGAACGTGTGCCAGTTCTTTTGGATTTAGAGTATAATTTAGGTAAAGGTCTCCCTTGCTCTGACTCTAGTGTTCAGTGCTCATCTCTGTTTATAGCCAAAGAGACAGCGCTGTCTGCTGCTGCAAACGTTTCTGTGGAAAGACATGTTTCTGGTAGTAATCAACAGACCTATAAATGAGCTATATTCTGTATCTTTCCACATTCACAGAGCATGTTAATGTCTGCTAGCAGCCTCCACTTGAGCATGGTGGTTTTGCATTTAGGGACTCCAACCCTCAGTCTATTCCAGGACCTCCAAGTAACGTAGGGGACATTGAGTTCCTCAGCTGTTACCTCCTTTAGTATTATTCCTTGTCCAATGAGATCCTTCCTCCATCTTCTAATATGGCTTTGCTCTTGAATACCCTCAATAATGTTTGCTCTTTCCAGAAAGCTCCTCCTCAATATGAGCCAGAAGACTTGATCAAGCCAAACGAACTGAGGCTGCAGTTAGATGACTTAAAAACAAAAAAACTATTTTGAAACTTGTATTTCAAAATGGAATATGAATCAATGTTTGTGTAAGTCTCTTTGTTTTTGTAACTGTATACTAGTGCCCCTCAATTTGGAACATGAATGCCTTCCTCTGTAAAATGCATGTCTATATATACTGAGGGAATTATAAATTGATTCACCTGGACACACATACAAAATCAGTACAATTGAATATGACACAAATGTCAGTTTAAAATAAACAACCCACTCAGGAGCATTTTGGATAACCCATTTTAGGGGCACATAAAGCAAGATTAACTGTGTGCCATGTAAACAAGTACATTTGACATCTTATCCTTACTGCAAGCATAAAAGCCGGTACACTGGAACTGTGTCTCAACATGTTTTGGGGTGTGCAGGAATCCAGATCAAACTGGGTACATTATTTATGTTAAAATTATTTAAATAAGAGGTTTGATGTTCAGGAATTGAAGAGAAGCAGCCAGCATGAAAGGGCCAAACACAACTTTATTGTAAGCAAACCGAACATGAACAGCAATGGTACAACAGCTCTTTATATACACTGTACAATGGATACATTTGGGAGAGAAACAATATGATTGGTTAGGAGAGGAGTGGGGTGATTGTGGGGTTACCAGACCTGAGTGAAGACTTTGTGTGTCTTGTTAGAAAGGGCGGGAACGCAAGTCCCATGATAGTTCAGTACCAAGAAGAAGACAAAGTGGAGGATCATCCCGATCCCATAATAACAATTATACAACATGACAGCAATAATTAAAGTTACATACACAACAAGAGGTTAGCCAGGGCTTGTAAACTTCTGCTCATTTTACTGGCACTTTTCCTGTTCTATAATATTTGACTTCCATTTCTGTAAACAGCCAAAGGATTAATTACCAGTTCCTGTGCTTTACACTCTCAGTCTCTAACAGGGCTTCTTATTTTTAATAAAATCTGTGGCACAGTTTCATTTGTGTTTGAATTATATGTATTGCACAACTCAAAATATAGAGCTAAACACATAAAGTAGTTTTATATTTAGTGTTTGGCGAACAACTATATTTGAAGATTAATTTTATCCTCACTGGTGCTGAATAAGAGAATGAATCCTAGATGAGCGTTTCTTCTCATATTCTAGACAAACCAATCTCTGAAGAATTGAAGTTCACTTTGTGAAGCTGAGTTTCAGAAATTCTCATTTCTCTCATTCTCATTTTGTATCCAATCATTTAAATTCTAGCATCTTCCTATTTGCCATTTCATACCAGGGGAAATGCAGAGATACCATGCAAACTTTTTATTTCTTTTACATTTTTATCCCTTTATTAGAGTAGTAATGTAAGGAGTTTACAAGCATTACAAGTTTACAAGTAATGTAGGGGGTTGTGGTGGGTTATTTATTTATTTATTATTTAAATTTTTATACCGCTTTTCTCATCCCAATGGGAGACTCAAAGCAGTTTACAACATTCACAGTAACTAACAACAAGATACAATGTAGGCAAAGAGGAATAATACAAGTAAGTTACAATAGTGGTTAAGACAGTTTGGTGTCTTGCACGGAAGACAAAGAAGGAGCCGCAGTAAGGGCTAAAACACAACTTTATTGCATGGTAGTCAGAGTGAACATGAGGTAATGGTGGACCAAACAGCTCTATTTATAGTACACTGTACATTTTGAATAACCCGGGTGATAGTTCATTGGTTACTGTCCGCATGACGTCATGGATCATCACGCCCATCTTCTCCAGGTGCGGTGTGGCGGGAAGGTTTCCCGCCCTTCAGGTATTCAGGGGAATCTGTATCATGTGAGCTGGGTGCTGCTACTGGCACAAGCAGCATTATCCTTAACAGCTTGCAACAATGTGTCACTGATTAGTTACAATGGATACAATCAGTTAAAGAGTACTTGTCACATTCTATTCAGTACATAACAGACACTGAGCTTGACAACTGGAAGTTCGGCAGAGCCGCGGTTCGAGACCTTCGTGTTGCATGATAGAGTGTCTGTCCCAGCTCCTGCCAACCTAGCAGTTCAGAAGCAAGAAATTGAAAGTAGATAAACAGATACTGCTTTGGTGGGGAAGGTAACAGCTTTCCATGTGCTCTGGAGTCTAGTCATGCCTGCTACATGACCACAGAAACATCTGGAGACACAGACAGGACTGGCTCTTTGACTGTAAATGGAAATGAGCACTGCACCCTAGAATCAGATATGACTGGCTTTCAAGCAAGAGAGACCTTTACTAATGTAAGGAGAAGTAAGCAGAAACGAGCATAGTGCCTTTTCCTTTATCTTGATTCAGACTTTTCCTGCTACATATTCCTGTAGGACTTTTAATTCAATGTAGCAATGGAGTATTAGTTCTTTATTTCTGATGCAACCCGTTGACGTCTTCTTCTGAAAAACCCTCCAGAATAGTGTATGAAAAGATGCTAGGACTACAGCGTGAAACCTGTACCTTTTCACAGGGTAGAGAGTAGGGGAAAGAACCTAAACCATTCTGATAAGGCAGTCATCAGAACTTAACTTGAACATTAGGCCTCAGATGTCCTTCACCAAAGGAAACCTCCAGACAGAGCAGGTGTGGCGAAAGATGGAAAAGCCAGTTTACTTGTTTTAGTTGATTAGTCTCCTTTTGCACAAGCATAAATATATTTTACACAAAGACAAAAGTATTTAATGTATATCTTCAAAGAAATTTGCACAAAATATCAAGGAAGAGATGGGGGAAGGCCAGATGTCTTTCTGTCACACCATGGTCAGGAAGTCTTGAAGTAGCTGAAAGTTTCTTTTCAGGTATTCCTGACATTGTGAAGGAGGGTTTCCATGAGCATTCTTTGCATCCCTAATTAGTATCGGTGGAATAATTCAGACAGATGCACAGCATCATTTGTTGGTGACCATTCAGCTGCTGCTTAGACGCCTTTGGCAAAGAAAAAGTCTATGACTATTCAAGGCAGTATCAGACAAAATATAATAATGTAAGTTCTTTCTAACATTTACTGAAATCCTCTTGCTTGTAGTTTGAGCAACTCTGGAGGGATACCTGTGGAAACTGCCTTGGTCCCCTGGCCAAATTGAATGTTTTTATTTTATTTTTAAAAACCACCTGTTGCTCAGGTAGCATAAAAGTAAAGTAATCTTCTAGATTTGCTGAATTCCTCCAAGATTGTGGGGTATTTTTTACCTAGCCTTGCTGTGTTAATTATAAATAAAATTCCTATATGGAATTTCATTCTGGCGCATGCCCACAATTTAAAAAAAAAATAGGGGGGTGGAATCACTTAATTATATTAGCATTTATTAATTCATTATCCATATGAAGACTACATCTGCACAGACCTTGAATTGGCAATGAATTTATAAAAACAAATCAATTATATTACAATAGGCCAATGAGATTTTAAGATATTTATCAGCCAAAACATTTCCACTATACAATCTGGTCCAGACCTGTTGAGATCTGTGTATGGATGAAATTAATGTCCACTTTGCAGAAGGGGTGGCAATGTGTGAATATTGCTGGATGAATGCAATATTTTTGAGAAGATGGAAAACTTCAGTGGAACCAGGACCAATTTTCAGGTTACTGCTCAAGGGTTGTGGTTTACAGTATGGCTAAAGGGGAAAGTGGTGTGTCTAAATGGCTAATTAGTCAAGCTAATTTTTACACTTTGGGTTAATTGTTTTTTTGTAAAGGGTTTCATCATTTTAAAACTTTGTTTTTATTTTATTAAATATTGTTCTTCTCATGTTCATCAAATTTGTTCCTTATATTTAATTCACTACATTAATTTATTCTAGTAATTTGCTTGACTAATTTATCTATTCATTTTATTCAGATCAGTTGTATTTAAATAAGGCTAAACTGACCACCGCAGGACCAGAACAGAATCATGTCTTTGTGGTTCTCTGATGGCAGAGATTAGCAGTCCTGTACCACAGAGACAAAGAAGAATAAATAATTTCTATGACAGTTGCTTAATAATGAGGCAGCAAGTGTTACACAAGAAGTGGAAAGATAATTAGATAATTAGCAGTGAATGACTTCTTAACTTAATGAATGTTATGCAACAAAGGTAAATTTATTGTTTCTATACAATTAAGAGCTCCAAAACATTGCAGACAGCTTTATACTTTTAGTTTACTGTCTGAGGATGGCAACCTATGGCACCAATTTCCAGTAGCGGATTGCACCTCCATTTTTTAAAGTGATAATGGGTCCCTGAGTGCTATAAAAATAGCTTTGGGTTGGTATGCATCTCTGTGGGCCTACCACTGCCAATCCTTGGCTTCAACAATTGGTGGTGCTCTAATCTATATTTACTTGTGCGGAGGGGATTAGCTCACTATTTTGGTCATGTTTAGTGCAGTTTGCTTCGCTCTATTTTCCAGGAACCACCAGTGTTTTAAGTAAGAGTGATCCCTCCTGCCTTTTTTACAAGGTGTTCTGTTCCTTTCTGGTACAGTGCTAAGGCTGCATTTTATTGATTTATTATTTTATTTATTTATTTTCCAAATTTCTATTGCCACCCAACTCAACAACGACTGTGTGGCTAACAGCATTAAAGCAAACATTGCCACCATAACTAAAACCCTTTATAAACCAATTAAAAATACCCACAAAGTTACTCACCCCAGTTGAAAGGGACATGGAGTTTATCTGGTGCAATTGGGAGCAATTTACTGACAATGGCAAAATGGATGAAGAGATTAACATATGGTGCAGTAAGGCAAACCAAACATTGGGACAGTTCACTCCACTCTTACAACACAAGGCAATACATAGCAACACAAAGAAACACCTGCCACAAAGCATATTCGTTCCCACCTTATGTTATCATTGCTGAAAAAGAGCATTTACAACAAAACATAAACAAAAGTTGGTTACTGCAGAAATGAGATGTCAGAGGAAGGCTGCTGGATTGACAAGAGGGGATAAAATAATAATAATAATAATAATAATAATAATAATAATAATAATAATAATAATAATAATTATTATTATTATTATTATTATTATTATTATTATTATTATTATTATTATTAATAATAATAATAATAATAATAATAATAATAATAATAATAATAATAATAATAATAAAAATAAAAATAAAAATAAAAATAAAAATAAATGGTTTATTTATACCCTGCCCTCCTGAAGCTAGCACCACTCAGGGCAGCTACAGCATAATTAAACTTAATAAAAATAAAAATATAGCAATATACAAAACACACAAATATAATATAACAAAACCCAGTATACAATATCAAAGCAAAGCACAATAATACAATACAATAATACAGTACAGTACAGTACTACAGTACAGTAAGGTTATAAGGGAAAGAATTGGAACAGAACTTGCATTACATACAGAGATGACAAATAAAGTGGTTTGCCCATTTGGAGGCAATGTCTTGGAATGCTGTACCTTACAAGGTATATGTGGAAAGAAGAGAAGGACAAAGACCATGAGGCAGACCCAGAGGAAGGCAGAGAGATAACATTGCAAGGATACCAAATAACACTGGAGGAGGCTGCTAGAAGTGCCATAACAAGAACTTTGCATCTCCTCCAACACCAAATTGGGGGGGGGAGGGGGAGGAGGAGAATTGTGAGCTCTCCTGATTATTCTGTTCTTCAGTCTATGTGGTTGCTTAATTCACTCTTAAAAAGAGCAAAGTCTCTATGATGAAAACCATGGAACCTCTTTTTGTCTCTTCTCACAGTTTAAAAAAAATCCCTAGGTATGCAACACTATTTCAGATATAACATTGATGTATTGCTGTAGCGCTATGCTACTTATTAAATTAAAGAAAAAAGGGGGTGGGGGGTTACCAGTCCTGACCAAAGTTGGGATAAAGGGCAGAGGAGGGGGTATTAGTAATTGAAAGGGAATGAATTGAAGCTATCTGAAGTGCTTTCTGGATCCTTCCCACAAGAGAAAAAATATTGCCCATGTGAATGGAATGACTGATCCAGTGCAAGATAAAATAGATCACATAGAAAATAAGAGCATTTTAAATGCAACACAGATTGCTCCAAACTTACCTCATCTGGTTGCATCAGTACAATTTGCTTTTTTTCTTTCATTTTCTTCACTGATCTAAGTATTTTCTTTTCTAAAGTCTAGTTCCTATTTTCCTGTGAAGTCATGCTGTGTAACGTCTGCTGTCTGGTCTTGCAGTAAAGGATTTCTTTCACACATTTCTGTTGTGGCAGAGGCTGATTTTCTGAGCATTACAAGCATTCTTACTAATATATTTCACATATTGGAATAAAAGCACATCAGAAAGAAAAAAGTGTCAATTTTCTCTCTACTGATAAAACAGGAGCTAGCTGTTAGGTTAGTATCATAATTACATTTTCATGGCATCCATGCAATTTATTTCCAAGAAGGTTTTTGCAAAACCCAGGCATAAAGATTGGGAAATAAGAATGGCTTCAAATATTATGGAATGATTGAAGAGATGCAGAGGAATTGTGAATGTCTGTTTATACTAGTGTATCTATGTACACTCAAATACAGGGGGGAAAGAACTACAACCTCATCTTTGAGCTGTTTACAAGAACCATTCATTTTTTCCTCTCTTTCCTATGTATCATAGCCTATGGAATTGGATTGGCAATGGCCTACATAAGCTAATGTCTCTGTGTACAAAATGTAGGTTTCCGATATCACTGAGCTGCAATTTTGGGACTTTAAAATAAATTGTCATGTGCAGAGCATGACTATTTTAATCCAGTCTCACACAACTCAATATATATTTTACAGTCTGAATTAATTCCACATGACTTGTTGGTGGTTTGTCAGGCCAAACATCCTGCTATGGTAATGGAGTAGACCATACTGCCAGCAACTCAACACCAAGTTTGGGGGTGGTGGGGTGGTAAAGAACCTAACTCCCTAAAAGGGGCTATGGGTGGATGAGCCCATTTAGGTGGGGTAATGGTCCCCCTCAGTGGAGGAAATGCCACTGGAAACCGTCATATTAGGCCCAATGGCGAAATGAGTGGAGAAAGAATTCTGATTCCCAAGGGTCATGAAGGTGGAAGAGGCCATGCCAGATGTACTGGCTGTGAAGGCATTCCTTGACCATATCCTCAAGGCTGCGGCAGTCCATTGCAGTCCTGGAGTTGAATCCTGCATGTCTCATTTCATACATGTCGCAGGAGACTTTTTAGATGTGTTGCAGTGGTTCATGCCTCCTACTTCCTCCCAAAAGCTTAGAATGCATTCCCTGGTATATCATATTTCACCATAATAATGTGGGACTGTGGTGGATCAGTGGTTAAGAAGCTTGTCTTGTTGGCTGGAAGGTCGATGAGTCAGCAGTTCAAGACCTGAGTATGGCATGATGGAATGAGTGCCTGTCTCTGTCCCAGCTCCTGCCAACCTAGCAGTTCGAAAGCAAGAAATTGCAAGTAGATAAACATGGGCCAAAGATCTTGGAGACATGAAAAGAGCCTCATTCGGGCATCCCCTGAGTAGAGTTCCTCCAGCAAATATCCTTTCAACCCAGAAAGCACCTTTGGGTGCTTCTGACAAAATTGAAAAAAAAAAACACCTTCATAACAGCTTTGTGAATAGGTCAGAAACAGATGTTACAGGTAATGCATGAGTGGAAGAAGAAAATTCTTAACTACGATAAACATCTGAGTGTTGCAGTATAAGATTTTCTCACCTCCAGAAACACATACTTCAGCTTGCTTTGTTTGGCAATTGGTCTCAGCTTGGGATTTCTTTCCAGTTTTATTTCACAAACATGAAAAGAGTACCTTAATCACCTCTCCACAACATTAATGTGCTTTTAGCACTAATTATGGACTACCTTTAAGATCTATTTCTGGCCTTAAATTAAATAGACTTCCCAAGGCTGTGCAAAACACTGCACAGTTGAGTAAGAATGTGAATCATACAATCCATCCAATCTCCTGCTTACCAAACTGAAATTTGCTTCAAATGTTTACAAAATGTTTACAAAAGGAGGCTGATTAAACTAACATAGATCTATTGCAGTAAATGTTGGCAAATCTGCTCAGAGTTTCTTTCTGTTTGGGGTACTTAAAGTTAACTTGAGTTAACTTGCTTTCATCTCATTATGTTTGTGTGTGTTATACTTTCTTTCTCATCTTACAAAGTACAAAGTAACCAAGTACAGTGTTGGTGTTTTGACATTATTGCAACATTTTATCTAATGCTAGAATGATATCTAACATAGTACTTATGTCTACAATCCTATCAGATCCTTTCTGGATTTTGCAGTTTTGGTTCAAAACCTGACTTGGAATTTTAAAGACTGGATTGTGTTAATTTCTGTAAAATACACAAAACTGACAAATATGTTGGTTGTCACGATAATGAATAGACTAATAATCATGTCTGTATTGGATGAGTTGTTTGTGTCTTTGTGATAAATCACCCTGTTCACTTGTGCTTGCTCTCTGTGGATCCTAACCTCCACAAAGGCAAAGGATGTAGAGAAAGTTGTACTTAGAAACAAAACAGATAGATTTAGAAGGGTAATTGACCTATTATACCAAAAAGGAAGTGCTAGGATCAGAGTAAATGAAGAGGTTACGGAGGAGGTAAAGCTTGAGGCAGGTACTAGGCAGGGTTGTCCATTATCCCCTATCTTGTTTATTATGGCAATGGAAATTTTAGCTAAAAATATAAGAGAGGATTTAACTATAGAAGAGATATTGGGCAATAAGGTAAGTATGTATGCAGATGATACGTTGTTAATGGTGAAACACCCAGAGGTGGTAATGGATAGGATTAAAGATCAAATAGAGGAATTTGAGGCTATAACTGGATTGATGATAAATTGGGATAAATCAGAAATGATGTTGTGTAATATGGGGGAAGCGGAGAGGGAAAAGCTGGTGGGGTTATCTAATATACAAATTAAAGAAAAGTTGAAATATTTGGGGATAACTATTTCAAGCAAATTGGAAGAACTTAAAAGATTGAACTATGACAACTTGAAAGCAGAATTTAAGAACAAAATACAAAGTTTTCAGAAGTCGAAGTTGTCATGGTTTGGGAGGATTGCAATTTGTAAAATGATGTTGTTGGCGAGGATTAATTTTCTATTTGATGCACTTGCAATCCAATTGAAGGAAAAGGAGATTAATGAGTTCCAAAAGATGTTCAATAATTTTTGTAGCGGAGGTAAAAAATCTAGACTCGCAAAGAAACTTTGGTACTTGCCTCAGAAAGAAGGAGGTTTGGGAATGCCAAATTTGTTAGCGTATTATCGAGCATTTCAAATTAAGAACGTTGTGAAGATATTGGCAAGAGAAAAGGTAATCTGGAAGGAAATGGAGATGAAAGATTATAAGAATATTGGTAAAATGATTTTTTTGGGAACTAGGGATAAAGTGATAAATACAAGCAACACTATGATGAGAGGACTCATGAGGGTGTGGAAAAGATTAAAGAAAGATTTGATCCCAGATCTCTCTCCAATTTTGGAGTTGGCGGATATGGTGTGTTTTCCGATAAAAATAGACAAAAAAAGAGGAAATATTGGATAAAAATGAAGTTTTCCTGGTGAAGGAATGGCTAAGGGTTTGCGAAGATGAAATTAAGAAGAAAAAATTATTTGAACAGTTAAATCTGGATTGGTTTCAGAAATTGAAGGTCGATAATTGGAATAAAAAATATTGAAGAGAACTAGGTATAGATAGAGAAAAGACCGAATTTGAAGAATTGGTTTTAAAGATTAGAAAAGGTGAGAAAAGTATCAAGGGCCTAGTAAGTAAACTTTATATTTTAATAAACAAGGGTAGTGATCCACAGGAATACTTGAAATTGAAGTGGGAACAGGACTTGAATATAAAACTAGGTAATGATGAATGGCAAAATAAGTGGAAAAAGAGGATAATGAGAACAATGTCAGTAAGAATTAAGGAACTTAACTATAAAATGTTGTGGCAATGGTACTTGACACCACTGAGGTTGTATCAGATTGATAATAAAAGGGATAAGCTATGTTGGAAATGTAAAGAAACTGTTGGAACATATGAGCATATGTGGTGGAGTTGTAAAATGATAAACGAATTTTGGAGAAGAATAGAAGGAGAGATAGGGGAAATATTGGGTAAGAAAATTAAGCTGGTGTCAGGTACCATTTTGCTAACAGATGTGGAAGGTATGTGTTTGAATAAGGTGGAAAAAGAGCTATTGGAAATAATGGTAACTAGTGGCAGACAATGTATCGCTAGAAATTGGAAAAATGATGTAACTATACAGACGGGAGAGTGGTACAAGGAAATGTGGAATTTAGCATTGAATGACAAATTGACATGGGAGATAAAAGTAAAAAGGGATAAATTGAAGGAAAATAGATTTTGGAATATTTGGAAGCCGTTTGTTGATCACTCCCTTATGGGTAGGGATAGTTTTAGACCTGTACCATCTCAAAGTGGGTTTTGGAGATGATATAGACACTAAACTCTCCGGGGTAATGTAAATATCACTGGGTGATTTGTAATTTGAAAAGATGAAATTTGATGGTTGTTAATATGTATTACTGTTATGATGTATTGTTTTTTTGTATGTTTGTTTTCTCTTTTGAAAATAAATAAAAAATGTTTTTTTAAAAAAAGAAACAAAACAGAAAGAAAAATTCTTAGTGCTAGAGACATTATTATTTCATAGGAATAAAAAAAAATCATTAACAGACTGCCTCAATATGTTGAAATGATCTGTCTAAAACAAAATCTTAGAACATTTTTTGCACCCTTAATTCAGAATAGAAGTAGCTTCAGATGTTTACAGACAAACTCTTTCCCTATAGCATAATCATCCCTTTGATGAAGCACTGATAAACCCTCTTTACTTTTCCTAGGTCCTCAAACCACACATAAGTGGGGTGTTTCTGGGAAGTATGAACAATTAGCATATATAAACCAGAATAGAAAACCCAGAATGTGAAGACTAATCTATCTATCTATCTATCTATCTATCTATCTATCTATCTATCTATCTATCTATCTATCTATCTATCTATCTATCTATCTAGCACCACTAGATTGCTTATGACATGAAGAAAAAGCCCTGAACACATCTATAAGAGCCTACTTAGATACACACACATATACAGTGAAACCTCGAGATACGAACGGATCGACTTACAAGTTGTGATACAAATGGAAATTTCCAAAAAAAAAAAAAAAACAGCTTAAAGATGCAAATTTTTAATACTTTTTTGAGATATGAAAAAAGTTTCGGCAGCTTAAAAGCTGTGGGTGGTAATTGGGGGGGGGGCGACAACACACTGCCAAATAGCTGACTGTCAGCTGCTCTCTTCCCCTATCCTCCCTTCTCTCCCCCTCCCCCAGCTGACCACCAAATGGGGATATAAATCAGGGTGAGGGAGAGAAGGGGGGATTCTAAAATAATCCTCCCTTCTCTCCCTCACCCAGGTCGATCACCCTAGCTGGTGGTCAGCTGGCAGGGAGAGGGGGTGTTCTTAGAGAATCCTCCCTTCTCTCACTCATCTCGATTGATCTCCCCAGCTGGTGGTCAGCTGGTGGGGAGAGGAGGGGTGTTCTTAGATAACCCCCCTTCTCTCATTCACCCCAAATTACCCCCCCCCCAGCAGGTGGTCAGGGGATAAAAGATAAAAGACGTCACCTCCAGAACTGATTATTTCATTCTCAATGTATTTCTATGGGAAACCATGCTTTGATATACAACATTTTTGTGATACAAAAAATCACTAGGAATGAATTGATTTCATACCTTCAGGTTTTACTGTACCAGGTACATTTAGTTGGACTGGGCCAAATAGATTTAGTTTCCTGATGCTTATCAAAACAGATAATTTTAACCAGTATGACAAGAGAGATTTTTTAAAGACTACATATTCCACAATTCTGCTTTCTGGAGGTTCTTCTTGGCATACACCCACCTAATGTGGCCCATTGGCCGGGGGGGGGGGCATAAACTGGAAGGCTTTGAGTCATAGCTAAGCCTAGGTCACAAACTGTCAAACTGACAGATGGGAACAAGAAGATTGAGTGAAGCTACACCTAGCTTAGCCTTAAAACTCTTCTGTTTAGCATTTTCTACTAGGTGAACTGTGACTAGGTTCCTGTATGGTGTATGTTTGTCAGGCAGGAGTCTCAAAATGAAGAATGATGGCATTTTTAATTTAAAAAACCTCTGAAATGCCATATCTACTGCCCTCTACTCAATCCTGGACTACAGCAAATAGCATAACAGTGAATCGATGCTGAGCCCTGGATGGTGTATTACTGCTGTGATTTGATGTATCCAGTGCTTCTGTCATAGCTCATGGATACTTTTACAAGAACTGTTGTTATGAGTTTCCTCTTCACAGGATTTGCAAATCAACATTTCAGTGTATGTTCTTGTTTGCCAACAGTTCTTCTAGTGGCAGAACTGTGCTTTTGTATCAATTAAATGTAATTATATTTTGATGCACTCTAGATGCTACTTGAAAGTAAGTCATTTGAAATCTCAGGTAATTGTACTTCAGTAAGAAGATACCAGGACTGTGAGTTTTCAGAAAAATAGTTTTCTATAGAACAAAGAAAATAGAAAGCAGGTTGAAACTTCTATCTCAATGATCAGTTGATCAAAAGCTTCTTTATAGGGTCAACATATACACCGTAGCCTTATTCAGGCATTAAAAGTTCATTTTCTACAAGATGCTTAGAGGGGAGTGGCTAACCATGCTATCTTCCATTATTGTTTTTTCCACATGAACAGTGCATGTCTCAAGAGAAGATGTAGATACTTATTCGTAGGTGCGTCACTTGGACAAAAACATGACAGATACAGAGGTTTTGTTCATATATGAAACCTCCATGTGAGCAGGAATCTTTTTTCTGCTCACATGAAGAAAACAGTGGTGGAGAGCAGAGTAGTCACACCTTTTTTGTGATTTGTTAAAGTAGCTATGTTCTGCAACACCTGAATAGGTTTGTTGTATCAACAGTTTTCAGTCAACTTTCCAGTTTCAGCAGAGATGACAGATGTAACAGAGTGTAAATTACTTGTAAGAAGGATTGTCATGTTTTTTTATTTAGAAGTTCTGTTTATAACAAGTAAAATATACTGTTATGAATAGCGTGTGCAGGCTGGTGTCTCCTAATTCAGAGGTGTAGTGAATCAATGCTGGATTTTAGTATGCAATTTCCAAGAGTTATCCAAGGTGCTGAAGCTGTTTTGGGCATGAGGTTTCTATAAGATGCTTGCTTCCTGAGTGGCACACATAAACTAAAATTTGGAGCAGATTCATAGCACCTGAAAAATTGGATCAACCAGTCACTACTGAAATTGGATTAGGTAACATGCTGAATATTTGTGGATGAGACGGCAATGCACAATAACAAAATCATTTTTCCATTATTGGCAGGTAAAAGAGAAAGTGCTTCACACATTTTCAAATAAATAGTCAATATTTCTTCGGCCAATACATTGCAATCAATATTGCAATAAATGGTGATTTAAGGAGTAGAAGACTTTGTTCCATGCTTTTTTTTTGAAGCAGCCCAAGAAAAGGATATTGGTAGCTCATCAGCTCATATTTTTCTCATTCTCTTGGTTGACTGGAAGCCCTCTTTTTCTTGCCCCCTGGCTTGCTGCATTGTATTGTTGGCCCTGGTTCATATGATAGAATTGAAATATTGTATGGGCTTCAATGATGAAAAGACTTTATTTGGGATAGATAAAAATAGTTTATTTCCCCTTTCCTTTCATGCAGATAGCATCTGAAAATACAAAAAAGAAGACAAAGAAACTAGAAAGGTTCAGTTGTATTGAGACACTCAATTATTTTTCAATTGGCATATTTAAAATTCCCCTAGGTGGGTTAAGGAAGCAGTAAACAATCTTTAGGATAGCTTTATTATTACATGTTGTTGTTGTTGTTGTGCTATTGCTATTATCTAATGTTCTATCTTTTTGAATTTATGTACTGTTTCTAAGAACATTCATAAAGGTTTATTTACTATAATAAATAAATAGGAAGGAATATAAGGCTGTATAAAAAGATATTATTAACAGATATCAACATCCAGACTACCATTGGATCTGTATCTAGTTGCTGCTCCAATAGGATATATAAAGGCTTTTTCTTCCTCTTTGGAAAGGTTTGCCTCTATATGTCCCTTATTAACTCACATGAGGGGACAAAGAAAGAGCCTCCTTGAATATTTTGGTATTTTTAAACCACAATCAGGCATACCCCAGGTAATGCCCACTTTGTGTTGGCTAATCTTTCTCACTAGGTTCTTCTTCTATGTCCTGATCAAACCCTGGACTGCTAAAATGAAGCCATTTTCTTGGCTTTGTTGTTGGCCAAATTTAAATCTGCATCAACACATGTTTCTGGTAGTAAGCTGCAGACCAGTAAATGAGCTGGATTCTGTACCTCTCCACATTCGCACAGAGCGTTGTTGTCTGCCAGCAGATCCCACTTGAGCATACTGGTCTTAGATTTAGGCACTCCAACATTCAACTTATTCAGGGTCCTCCAAGTGATGTAGAGGAGTTTGAGTTCCTCAGCTATATCTTCCTTTAATGCTGTTCCTTGTCCAGTGCTCACACAAAAAGAGCCTCCTCAAAGATTGTGAATATAATCGGGTGTACCCAGGGAGGCAACCTTGCTGGCTAATCTTTCCAACACCAGATCAAACCAAAGAAATTTACACTAGGTCGGGTGAAAGGAACTACAGAATGAACTTCCCAAAGGTGGCTTCATTTTGGCAGTTTCGCATCTGGCCTAGACACAGAGTAAGAAGAACTCACATGAGCTGAGACACCTGATTACCAAAGGTGAATTGAATCCCAACAATTGAAAGAGATTCAGTGGTGTCATATGGGCCAACAGATGCTGCCTAACATCATGCTATAAGATGAAGGATGCCCTCTGTCTATGGATTTGAGGGATCAGCATCTTAAACCCTGAACAATTGTGATCAGGAACAGTTCCCCTTTATGTACCATTTTGTTTCTGCTACCTGGTACAGACTATTATATAACCAATACAACTGCCAGATTCACTAAAAGAGGTACCAGCTTAGTAAACTTATCTTACTATTTGATACTTGTTTAAGAATGATTATTTTTTATTTATTTATATAAATCAAATTTATATAGCCACCCACTCACCATGTCATGGTGACTCAGGGCGGCTTACACAATTAATTTATATTCCTAGGATTTGGTCTGTTGAAGACTTAGTAATCAGGGTACCTTTTCAACTGGAAACAAACCTAATAATACCCATTCAGAGATATGTATTTTTCTCAGAAGCACTTGAAGTGCACGGAATGCTGTTTACCTTCCCACCAAAGTTGTCCCTATTTATCTACTTGCAATTTCTTGCTTTCAAACTGCTAGGTTGGCAAGAGCTGGGAGAGAGACGGGCACTCATTCCGTCCAGAAAAGGAATCATACATGAATGTAATTTTAAAAATTTATGATTTTTAACAGGTGGAACATTCATTCTCTAAAAGTCAGATTTAGGCTATTTCTTTCAATGAAGTTGATTCCTTTATTTAAAATAACTTTTATACTGCATTTATATATGTTTTATTACTGCTGTTTAATGGAAAATATTAGGGGTGGATCACACCAACAATCCGCTGTAGTTATTTTCTGAACATTAATACTTCTTAGTGTGTTCTGAGAGGAATTACAGAATGGGTTGGGGACTGCATGTGGACTTTGGGCCACACTTTGCCTGCCTCTTAACCTAAACTCTATTTCAGGGCTTTAAAAAACATTTTACTGCCTGAAGCAAAGAGCAAGATTACTTTCCCCCACCCTGTATAGAGAATCCAATTGGATGGAGTGAAACACACTACTTTAGGAAATGTGGAACACACAATGTTCTGTCTTTCAATAGATGATAGCCAGCAAGCAGGGCTCAGGAGCACCAGCCATATGATGGCTCCACATGAGCACCTTGAGGCAGATATCTCATTCTGTATAACCTTTGAATCAGTTATTCCCATTTGGTGAAGTCTCACATCATTCCATTAAGAATGAAAAACAGCATGTGGAATGAAATGATCATGTGTTTACTTTCCATACCAGGGTGTTTGTTGTGTAAAGGTAGCATCTCTATTTAGCATGTGTGTGACTCTCTCTCTCTCACACACACACACACTCACTCACTCACTCACTCACTCACTCACTCACTCACACACACACACACACAAAGAGGGAGAAAGAGAGAGAGAGAGAGAGAGGATAAGTGAACAGTATGACTGAAGTCATGCCATCAGTAACTAGAATATGGCTCGGCCAATCTCATTGGCTGCTACTGTGTGGGACATGACAAGAAACAAAAGGCTTTCTTTTCCCAGTGGTTCTTCTTGTTATGTGCCATCAAGTCATCTCTGACTCATGGCAACACCATGAATGAGTGACCTCCAAAAAGACATATCATTAATGGCCCTAGTTTTTAGTATAGTGGTACCTCGGATAAAGTCCGATTGGGATAAAGTCCGATTGGGATAAAGTCGCAGTTTTCATGCACACGTGATGCATCGCATAAAGTCCAAAACCACTAAAAATGGACATTATCTGAGGTATTTGGTTTAGGAGCCACGGATAAAGTCCAATATTTTTTTTAACGTTATCCAATGCATCACCCATTTGATTCGGATAAAGTCCAAACTTGTGGAGCAGAGTTTGGACTTTATCCGAGTTTCTACTGTATCTTAACTTTCGGCAAGATTTGAACCAGCAGGGTTTTAGCCAGGCCCTGGCTTTTGAAATGCCAGAAGTCTTTTGCTAACTTTGCATACATATTTATGAAATTTCCAACTATCCTTCAGAGGTAAGGCCTTCTTCAATTATTTGAACTTGTTTAATTCCCATAATTAAGAAATAAATAGTAAACTTTCCTGTTTTTGGACTCAAGAGGCCAGAACGATTTATCCAGAGCAACTAAGTTGCTCAGGTAAGTATGCAATTAGACAAAAGAATAGGTATATATTAACTCAAAAATAGTCATACTAGTCTCTCAGGTAAATACTGTATGTAGTTCGCCTGTGTTTGCAAAAAATGTAATTAAGTAAATATATTAAATAATTCACTGTGAAACCCAAGGAAAATGCCTCTGCGTAATTAATCAGGCTACCTTCCAGAGAATTAACACTTTCCCCAGCTAAATCACTTTCTGGGTTGATAACAAAATGTCCTGTTTCAGGTTTTTATAAATTTCTATTATAAATAGATAAAATTCTCTAGAGAAATTGATTAGAATCCAAACTAGAAATTCCTTAAGCATGTGTCAGGGGAATTCAAAGGATGCTATTATTTCTTTTCATTTACTATGTGTTAAATGGTAGAATGTGTTAGCCAATTAGCTTTAAGATGCCCTGTCAATGAAGTAGATTGTTAGAAAACCCCACGTGTGACAGTTAACACACACACACTCTCATTGGCGCCAGTTCAAGGACCCCAAGTCTGAGAATCTGACAATTTGATCTATCTCACGGAAATGCCACTGAGATGGAACACAAGATAAGCGCCACATGTAAGTTGCAGGTGGACACGCATAGCTGTATGTCCAGGTGTCCAGCCAGATGTCCCCAGACATCATATTTGGGAAATTTTCCACATATTTCAGATGGGAGGTGAGAGTAGGGAAAACATATATAAACTGAGAGTTTTAGCATCTCAGCAACAGACACCCCCGGCCTGGGGTGACTCTGCCCATTTTACTATTCACTATCCATTGAGAGTTAGACCTCAAGTTTAACTTTCATGGGCGCTTTCAAAAGCCCACTCTTTTTTCTACTTAGCTAGCTTAGCAATTTATATTACTTTTATGCTTTGTAATTTGTTTGATTATTTTGAACTGCCTTTATCCATATGCTATGTTTACTTATTTTTGTAACAAAAAAGCTGCTATATTTGAAGAAACGTAGTAGCATATTTTTATTCTCCTCAAACCTTGAAGAGAAGAATTTCTAGGGTTCAGCGTATAGGCCAGAGAAAGGGGCCATAATTCAAGAAGGGAGTGAATGCCAGGAGGAGGAGATTCCAATGCCGTGAAGGTTTCATTTCCTTGCAAAGAGGTGTTATCTGTTTGCAGGACTTTCGCTCTGGTGAGGTAACTCCCTTCCAAACCCCCTGGTTAGCTGATCTCTGAAGAGTGTCATGAGGAGGAAGGAGGCACTAGTGATAACAGGGAGACTGGGCATCTTCAAAAGTCCAGCATCGCCATTTTTATAGACAGTTAATTCTGGATAAGGAGAGGTCAGCACATCTCAAAACACTAGCTGCCAAGTCAGTAAAACCTCTCTAGAGAGAATTAGTCCTGGTCAGTCCAGAAAGATTTTTTCCAGGTCAACGACGGGACCCACTTGTGTCGGCCTCGACAATATAATAAATCTCCCCCTGTTAGACAGTCAGTGGGGTGCCTCCAACACCATGCAGCACTCTAAACATTTATTAGAATAGATATATGCATTTTGAGGATAGGGGTAGTGCCATATTCATGTGCACATTAACATTAACATAACATTAACATTAACATAAGGACACACATTATTTTAGCCTCAGCTTTCAATTTCTTAAGAAGTCACATTCATCCAGCTGGCTCACCTCCATAGAGGGGAAAATTAAATCTCTAGGCCTAGCTTTGGAACCAATGGCACTATCTACTGCATCCGAGGTTTTTAGATTAATTAAGCAAAAACTAAGGTTATATAGAAATTGCAAGTAGATAAATAGGGACCACTTTGGTGGGAAGGTAAACAGTGTTCCATGCACTCTGGTGTCTAGTCATGTCTGCCACATGACCATGAAAACGTCTGCAGAAGCAGATAATGCTGGCTCTTCGGCTTTGAAACAAAGATGAGCACTGAACCCTAGAGTTGAATATGGCTGGCTTTTGAGCAACAGAAACCTTTACCTTACAGACTCCTCCAGATTGCTGCTTCTCTTGAACAATGGCTCCACCGATTACATGGACCCAGTGGCTCTTGTCATGTGCCATCTGACTTTGACCATTCAACAGGAGATGTTGATCCTTGGTTTTCCATGTTTTAATTGTACCACTCCTCATTGTCTTAACAAGTTTTGATACCACTGGCACTTGTAGTGCCGTTTTAATGCCAATAAATGTTTATGTATGAGGGTGGGAAGGTAACAGCGTTCCGTGCGCTCCGGTGTCTAGTCATGCCTGCCACATGACCACGGAAACGTCTGCAGAAGCAGACAGCGCTGGCTCTTCGGCTTAGAAACAGAGATGAGCACTGCACCCTAGATTCGGATATGACTGGCTTTCGAGCAAGGGAAACCTTTACCTTTACCTATGAGGGCTGCAGGTAAGACAAAAATGCCATACTTCTGTACTGTGCTCAGTGCAACATTTGTTTTGAAAATGAGAAGAAATCTGGATGCATTGCTTTTATTTTAGAGGGAGCACCAAGTAATATGAAATTTCAAAAGATGAGGGCAAAGTTAGTGGGACCTATGATTTGTTATTTAAATATAAATACTCGGGAGGGACCAGCACTTCTTTCCTACAAGCTGTGCATATTTAATTTCCTCTATTCTCTGAGTATGAGTGTTATGAGTTGACTGAAGGTACAAGGCTTTAGGTACAGATGTGATTTAATGGAACATCTGTTTTCTTAGAATGCCTGGGGTTCTGCTTTGTTTGTATATTTGTTGATAAAACCAATGTTATTTTAAAAATGTTGTGTCAACATTTGGCAAATGCTTCATTATCCAAATGAAGCCAAATCCAGGTAATGTTATGCTTTCCCATTTGGGAAGAAAACAGTCATTGTAGTGTTTCTGAAGTAAACCTTAATGCTCCATGATTTTTCTTAGACACATATGCATAATCCAGAAATTATAAGTATTCTTCATCAGGAAACACATTCTGTTAATGACAGTATGAAACCAATGCAGCAAGTGCATCTTCTGTTGGAGAAATTTGATTTTTATTTGATTTTATTATATGGTATTTATATAATATCAGGGACTGCAGTTGCTCAAGTGGCTAAGATGCTGACTGGAAGGTGGGAGGTTAGCTGTTCAATTCCCAAGTACAACAGAATGGAAGGAGCTCCCGTCTTTGTACCAGCTCCTGCCAACCTAGCAGTTCAAAAGCAAGAAATTGCAAGTAGATAAATAGGGGCCACTTCGGTGGGAAGGTAAACAGCATTCTGTGTGATCCGGTGTCTAGCCATGCCTGCCACATGACCACGGAAACGTCTGCAGAAGCACACAGTGCTGGTAAAGATGAGCACTGAACCCTAGAGTTGGATATGACTGGCTTTCAAGCAAGGGAAACCTTTACCTTTGTTGTTCAGTCGCACAGTCGATTCCGACCCTTTGCGACCCCATTGACCATTGTTCTTCAGGCGCCTCTGTCCTCCACCATCCCCCTCAGCCCTCCCAGTTCTGTGCCCATTGTGTCTAAAATACCCATTTTAGACAGACCCATTTTCTCAACCCAACCCTCCCAAACCCAAGGAAGCCAGCGGAGAGGGGGATCACAACCCCCCTCACACTGATATTAAAGGGGAATCCCCAATTGAGATTTCCCTTTTAATATCAGAGGGTAGCCTGGATTCGATCCCCTCTCTTGGGTCCCATGAGTCTGGAAGGTTTGGGGAGACAAAAGGGGTATGTCCCCCAAAGCCTTCCAGAGCCAGGGGAGACGGCAGAGAGGGGATCCCCCCGTAGGACACCAAAAAACACAAAAACAATCAAAAATAACACCAAAAAGTTAACAACAACAAACATTTCAAAACACACCCAGCACCCAGCCAAACACCACAAAATCCAAACACCACCACCACCCCAAATAAAGAAAAACAGCCAACACACCACCACACGACCTCATACCACAACGACTGGAAAAGAAATGAATAAAGAAAGAGACTACTTACTGGAAGAAGCTCCACCCAGAGGCCACGAGAGAAAAAACAGTCAAAATACAAGATAACCCCTACCAGCAGCACTTGCTGCCCACAATAATAAAAAAAATTCAAAAAGACACAATTTGTTGTTGTTCAGTCACACAGTCGACTCCGACCCTTTGCGACCCCATGGACCATTTTCCTCCAGGCGCCTCTGTCCTCCACCATCCCCCTCAGCCCTCCCAGCTCTGTGCCCATTGTGTCTACAATACCATCTAGCCATCTCATCCTTGGCCTCCCCCTTCTTCTTTTGCCCTCCACCTTTCCCAACATCAAGGCCTTCTCAAGTGAGTTCTCCCTTCTCATTTGATGCCCAAAGTACTTTAGCTTCATATTTACTATTTGACCTTCCAATGAGCATTCAGGGTTGATTTCTTCTAAGATTGACCTGTTTGTTCTCCTTGCTGTCCAGGGTACCCACAAAACTCTCCTCCAACACCACATTTCAAAGGCATCTATTCTGCGTTCAGCTTTCCTAATTGTCCAGCTCTCACATCTGTACATTACAACTGGGAATACCTTTGCTTTGACTATTCTAATTTTTGTTTGCAATGTGATGTCTCTGCTTTTCACTATGTTCCCTAGGTTTCTCATGGCTTGTCTCCCAAGAATCAGTCGCCTTTTTATTTCATGGCTGCAATCCCCATCTGCAGTGATCTTTGATCCCAAGAATGTAAAATCTGTCACTGCTTCTACTTCTTCCCCATCTATTTTCCAGGAACTGATGGGGCCTGTTGCCATTATCTTGGTTTTCTTGATACTGAGTCTCAAGCCAGCTTTTGCACTCTCTTTCTTCAGCCCAGTCAAGAGATTCTTTAGGTCTTCCTCAATTTCTGCCATTAGGGTGGTATCGTCTGCATATCTCAGATTGTTGATGTTTCTCCCAGCAATTTTTAGCCCATATTGTGATTCCTCCATTCCTGCATTGCGCATTATGTACTCTGTGTATAAGTTGAATAAGCAGGGTGATATAATGCAGCCTTGTCTTACTCCTTTTCCTATTCCAAACCACTCTGTCATTCCGTGTTCTGTCCTAACTGTTGCTTCTTGGTTCATGTACGGATTTCTCAGGAGGCATATGAGGTGCTCTGGTATTCCCATCTCTTTAATTACTTGCCACATCTTGTTGTCGTCCACATAGTCAAATGCCTTAGTGTAGTCAATAAAACAAAAGTAAACTTGTTTCTGGTATTCCTTTGTTTTCTCCATGATCCAACGTATGTTGGCAATGTGGTCTCTAGTCCCCCTGCCTCTTCTGAACCCAGCCTGCACCTCTGGTAATTCTCTCTCCACATGCTGCTGAAGTCTATCCTGTATTATCTTGAGCATCACCTTGCTGGCGTGTGGGTTGAGCGCAATTGTTCGATAATTTGAACATTCTTTGGCCAAATCTGCTGGCATATTGAATGCAGTAATTTGATGCCATCATCTTTTATCACTTTGAAAAATTCAACTGGGATACCATCATTTCCACTAGCTTTGTTGTTTGCAGTGCTCTTTAGGGACTTTATGACTTTGTTCTCCAGGATGTCTGGCTCAAGTTCAATTTTTTCCTCGTTGTGATTATCAGGAGTGTTGAGGTCCTTTTTGTAGAGTTCCTCTGTGTACTCTTTGCTGTACCCACACCCCAGTAACAACACGGACACAAATCATGGATTGAAAATTGGGCCACATTTATTGACATTCAAAACGGTCCTACCTTAACAACGGTTAAGGATCAAATGGGCCGAAATAGCACTGGTAAGGGGCAAATCCAATTAGAACCCTAATTAACTGCTTCTCACCACTTGTTACTGCGGTAACAGTTGAGAAGCTCCATCAACAACCGGCTTCAGCGGAAACGTGTTGTTGACCCTATCTGGGTGTTAACCTATATAATTAATTTGGCTGGCCATACAAGTTTGGCTAACCTTGTTCTCCCTATGGCCAACCAAATGGATTTGCCCTATTAAGTAGTAATGCATTTGCCCCTCACCAGTGCTGTCCGCCACATGGGGAGGAGTTCACCGACTCACTGCCCCAACACGGCCGCAAGCGGCCAACAGGCCCGTTTGTAAGGCTGACAAGAAGAGGTCCATACCCTGCCAGACAAATGCACCCCGTCATCGCGATACAGACAGCAGTCTTGTATGCGTATGAGTGCATGCGGGACCACCGTCCCCAAGGCATTTGTGTAAATGTAACGGGCCACTGCCCTGTTAACCAACCTGTGGGCCCGGTCAATGCCATGGGGATCCAGAGCACCCCGGTAAGCCTCACGTGGAATCATCTGGGACCATACTATCCACACTTGAGGCCAGGACTGACCCAACAAGGCGAGATCCCTGTGGCTCATGCCAAGTCCAAACCTGTGACCTGGGCCATATCATTGCCACCCAGGTGTATGACCAAGACATCCGGCGGGCACTGGTCACCCATGGACCTGAGAAAAGGCATCAACGAATGCCAATGCATGCCGCAGAAGCCAAACCAGCGTAGCAGCCCCACCGCGCCGATGCCCAGGTGCGGCCCCCAGGAAGTGGACACGGCATAGCGAACGGCCCAATGCACGTAGTTGTGCCTGATGATCCACACCCTTGCCGGCATCAGGGGGCATGCAGGAGCTGAAAGAAAGGAGAAAGAAAAATGCACGAGCAAAGTTCTATTGGGACAGGGGCTGCACATAGGAATGGAAGCGATCAGAACTCCATCTCCCCATGGAGCAGATGGCTTCCCCAGTGTATCTGCATGCCACTGCGGTGGATGTTGCTCCTATGCAGAATGAGTGGGTCCCAAAGCACACTCCTCATAATCCCAACCCGGCCAGCGCTGCCCCGGTAACCCTCCAAAACTGAAACCTGGTCAATGGGAGGGCGTTGGAGTGGCAGAAAAGGGGGCCTTGAGAGGCACCACGCAAGGCCAAGAATGCATGGAGTGCCCTAACCGAGCAGATAACTGGAGTACTACATGTGTACAGCATGAGCGTGGTGCCCTCGCTGCGCTGGTCCGTTTTGGAGAAACGGATGGACAGTCGCAACCACTCATGGGTCACAGATACATCTGCCAGATCCAAAGCCCTGCGGGACATGTCACTGCGCGACGCCACCACCAGCTCACTGATATGCAAGGCACAAAATAATGCCATCATAGCAGCAGCATGGAACAGGCAGGCCTCATAACGATCATTGCACACGACCGGCCAGACTCTGGCCAGACGCGATAGCACCTCTGGGGAAATAGGACGGCGGGCATCAGGTTGTGTGCCACGTTTGCAGGTCCAACCCTCCAAGACATGATGGACCCTGAAATCTGAAGTGGCATCCGGAAAGCCATTGACCTTAGCATAGAAGGCCAATGCCGCAAGGCGACCTGCGACCGTCCTCAGCGCCAACCCCCTGGAGTGAAGGTGCACCATAAACTGCAACAGGTGGTCGACCGGAACAGGCCAAACAATAGGGAGGGAGGCCTCATGGTGGAACGCCTCAAAGGCCCTGTGCGTGAGAGCGTACGCCTTACCGGTGCTGCTAGCCAGCGACAAACTGATAGCCCGGTTCACCTCTCGATGCCAAACCTCCAGATTTCAGCCAGGAGTGTCAAAGGCAGGTCGTCGGTGTCTGGCGCCAGGGTCCAGAACCAATCTATCTGTAGGCGAGACAAAGCATCAGCAATATCATTCTTGATACCCAGGACATGTCGAGCCTTAATTAGAATGTTGAGGCATAAAGCGCACAACACGAAGTGCTGGACCATGGCCATGACTCTAGCAGAACGGGACGTTAGGGAATTGATGATGTGAACAACAGCCGCATTGTCACACCAAAAATGGACCACCGAGTTAGCCCAAGCCTCACCCCACAGCAAGAGTGCCCATAAAATGGGGAAAAATTCCAGGAAGGTGAGATCACAGAGCACTGCAGAGCCCTGCCATGACTCCAGCCACCTGCCATATGACCAGTGACTGTTGAAGTAAATCCTGTAGCCAAACGCTCCAGACGCATCGGACTGGACCTGGAACATAGGCGTCGCAACACGCTCATCGCGCCAAAATGAAACCCCATTAAAACCTGAAAGGAACCCCGACCATACATTCCTATCTTCTCGTATGCTCTTAGTCAACCGAACCCTGTGATGCTTCTTGGAGAACCCAACCATGGCGTCGCACAGACACCTGGCAAAAGCATGGCCAGGGACGACCACCCTGCAAGCAAAGTTGAGATACCCATGAAGCACCTGAAGGTCATGCAGGGATACCTTTCCTGCAGCCTGAGCCTGCCCGGCCATAATTGGCAGCACCAGGGCCCTGGGGGGGCAGGGGCCTGATTGGTGGGCCAAGGCCAGGCAACCTGCTGGGCAATAGCTTATGTATGTGTGGAACTGACTTGAGCACCATACTCACCAGTCGCTACCCCTCCAGCTGCCCCCACCGGGGGTTCTGGCTGGACAGGGGTGCCGGAGCTCCAGATCGAAGTGGAGCTCGCCCCTTCCAACGCAGGAGAAGCATGAGGATCCGGCATGGCCCCAGCCTCCCGAAGAGGGGCACCGGAGGTACTGGGTGGTAGGCTGCCTGCCGAGGCATGCAGCAGGGCCGCCTCCATCTGCTCCATCCACGAGTCAATGGAGGCTGGGTGCGAGGGGCCCTGTGAAGAAATTGTGTGGGCAGCGGGCCATGTGGCCCCCGCCCATGGTGCGGGGCCCACAGCCCGTTCCAGGGCTGTAAAGCGGGCCTCTAAAGGCACCTGGTACTGGGGGTCTTGCTGTCCCTGGAGTGCCGGCAGCACGGGGTCGGATGGCACGATGGGTGCGATGCCACCTGAAGCTCTGTCCGGGGCCACGGCGGGTAGGCCTCCAGCTGGGGGTTCGTGCCCCACTGCCCTGCGGGCCCTGCGGGTTGGAGGCAGAAGTTCCGGTGGCTGCAGCACGCCTCCACATGTCTGAGGTGCGCGCTGGCGTTGTACCGCCGAGGCCTTCTTCTTTGGTGCTATGTGCACCGAGGAGCATGGTCCGTGTCCGTTCCCAGATGATGGGCCGCTGCATAGGAGTGCACACTGCAAGCCCCGCCACGCGGGCTGTAGGCACGGAGGAGGGAAGGCACACGGACCCCCACCTGCTCCCGGGCGGAGGGCCGGCGCCGAGGCAAGACGAGCGAGGCTCGTCCAGAGTATCGAGCCGGCCAGCTTGACAAACAAGAAGGCTGCTGTGCAGCCGCAAATCTGCGCAGCGGGCCCGTTCCCGGGCAAGTGACGAGGGAACAGAGGATCGGCTGGGCACGGCAAACACGCCCAGGGCCCAGACGAATTAAGAAAGAGGGGGCCGTTGGCTCGGCCACCCCTTATGAAGGGGAGGCTGGCCACGCCCCATCTCCATTTTGCCGTGCCCATGCCTCAGGGGCGCGGCCAGCAAAGCGCGTGGCAGCCATTTTGCCATCACGCGTCCCTTCCATCTTTTATTAATCTTTTCTGCATCAGCTAGCTCCTTTCCGTCTTTGTCCCTTATCATGGTCATTTTTGCTTTTAATGTTCCCTTGATTTCCCGGATTTTTTTGAAAAGATCTCTGGTTCTGCCTCTTTTGTTGTTTTCCTCCATTTCTTTGCACTGTTCTTTTAGGTAGTTTTCCTTATCTCTCCTTGCTTTTCTTTGAAATTCTGTGTTCAAATGATTGTATTTTTTCCTTTCTCCTTTGACTTTTGCGTTCCTTCTTTCCTCAGCTATTTTAAGAGCCTCGTCAGACAACCACTTTGCTTTCTTACTCTTCTTTTCTTTTGGTATGGTTTTCTTTGCTGCTTCCTGCATGATGTCCCGCATCTCTGTCCTTAATTCTTCTGGCACTTTCTTTAGGGATGCTGTCTAGGTGATATCTGTCTGGTCTCCTTGTTTTCCCTATTTTCTTTAGTCTAAGCCTGAATTTTGCTATTAGTAGGTTGTGATCTGAGCCACAGTCTGCTCTAGGTCTTGTTTTTGCTGACTGTATGGAGGTTCTCCATCTTTGGCTGCAGAGTATGTAGTCAATCTGGTCTCGGTGTTGGCCATCTGGTGATGTCCATGTGTAAAGTCGCCTCTTGTGTTGCTGGAAGAGAGTGTTTGCTATGACCAGTGCGTTCTCTTGGCAGAACTCTATCAATCTTTGCCCTGCTTCATTCTGCGTTCCAAGACCAAACTTGCCTGTTATTTCCTCCACTTTTTGATTTCCTACTTTGGCATTCCAATCTCCTAATATAATTTGGATGTCATTTCTTGGTGTCTGTTCTATGAGGTGTTCTAGGTCCTCATAGAACTGGTCCACTGTGGCTTCATCTGCACCCGTGGTTGGTGCGTATATTTGGATCACAGTGACATTGACAGTTTTGCCTTGAATTCTTACTGACATCATTCTGTCATTTTTGAGGTTGTATCCCATTACTGCTTTTCTCACTCTTTTATTGACAATAATTGCTACTCCATTTCTTCTAAGGTTTTCTTGTCCACAGTAGTAGATATGATGGTTTCCAGAGCTGAATTCGCTCATCCCTGTCCATTTTAGCTCACTGATTCCTAAGATGTCAATGCTTATTCTTTCCATTTCATTTTTTACCACTTCCAGTTTACCTTGGTTCATTGATCTCACATTCCATGTCCCTATGCAGTATTGTTCCTTACAACATTGCATTTCCCCTCCCCCTTTCCTGTCCCTCCCCCAGTCCCTTCCTCCACTCTGTTGTGCTAAGCATCCTGTATCATCTAGCCTGCTCCTTTGTTTTGCCTTTTGTTTTGATCAATAGGGTTCTCTTGGCAAGCTTTATGGCGTGGTTTGCCTTTTACTATTTATAATATCTGTACCTGTATTTCTTATGTTGTGAATCACCAAGAGTGGGGCACTTATTTCTCCAGATGGTAGTAGTACATATATTTAAATAAACAAATATATGTTGCACTTTTGTAATAAAGTTAGTCTGCCAATTGTTGTAATTAGGAGGCCAGAGCTAACCATGTGCAGAATAATCAGAGATACACCCTTTGCAAAGTGCTGATTATTGACAATGAGAAATGACAGGTTTTAAACTCTCCAGCTGTTAAAGCAGGTTGAAGGTTATCCTAATAAAACATAGGAGAAGGGTTGGTTTTTTGTTTTTGTTTTTGTTTCAACTAAAAAGGCCTGCCGGGAACAATGGGAAACACAAATTGTTGTTGACATATCAAAGTTTAATTATCTATTCTTGAAAACGAACAACCTCGAGCTTAGCCTTGCCCTGCTAGCAAATAAATTGCAATGCTGAGGCTTGCTGACTGCTGTTATCAGCATAGTTTCTGACAGCATTCACTACAATGGAAAAATCTAATTTTTATGTAGGCAGTGGAACCAGCACAAACCACTTTCAGACTAGGTGTATACCTCTGTACAGGTACATAAAGGGAAGTTGGATGTGATTAATAAACAAATGGTTCTTTCCCTGCTGGTGAGTGGACACAATATCCATTTTAAAATCCTAAATAATACTATGCTTATAACCAAATAACTTCAAACACTTGCTCTCTGTTAGGTAGAGTGATGGATAAAGATTCAGGACATCTGGGTTTGAATCCCTACTGAGCCATTATACTTTTCAGAGGGGGGCTAGAATTGGCTGAACCACTCTTTAAACAACTGAGTTACGCAGAAAGGGTCAGTATAAGACAATTGTAACTTGAAGGCTCATAACACATTTGTCCACATCATACCACATACCACACCATCCCCATTGATTTATGTAAAAATTTTCAGGCTCAAGACAGCCACAAAGTATGCCAAACTTAGGGATTCATGTGTCCTTGAAGTAAAATTCCCAAAAGTCCAACCTTTGATTGTGCTGCTCTAAGAACATCTGAAGCCTAATGTTGGGGAATCACTGATATATGCCAGCAAATGGACCAAAATCTTATGGTTGATTCTTTAAAATTTGTGAATTATTCAGGACAGCTGAAGTAGTGGCAGAGCCACTAAACTAGGAGTGGGAATTGTGTAGACTGTGGGCCATATGTAACTCACTAATATACCCAGTGCATCCCTCAGTATCTCCTGGAGTGCTTAGAGACTCATCATGCTGGGGGGAAATATTTTTGGGTTCAAAAATAGATTGAGCCCCAGAAACCACCATGTGGTACAAATGTTGTCTGCTGTCAGGTCACACCCATCTTATAGATGCCCTATGAATGAATGAAGACCAAAATCATCCACACTCTTGTATTCCCAATCACTATGTATGGGTGTGAAAGCTATAAAGAAACCTGACAGGAGGGAAAAACATTGATTCATTTGAAATATGATGCTGGAGAAAAGCTTTGCAGATAACTTGGACTGCCAGAAAGACAAACAAATGGTGCCAAGAACAAATCATGCCTGAACTATCTGGAGGCAAAAAAACATGAAATTGAGATGCTCATACTACTTCAGGCACATCATGAGAAGGTGAATAATCTCTGGATAAGGCAATAATGCTGGAAAAGGTTGAAGTTTGCAAGAGAAGAGGGAGAATAAATATGAGATGGATTGACTCCCTAAAAGAGGGGTTCCCAACCTGTGGCCCACAGGCCTAATCCAGCCCATGGAGCTCATTAATACAGCCTGCAGTGGCCACTCGGGCACCTCCAGAAGCTACCACCACCGGAAAATGCAATACATCACTTACCACAGTGGCGGCAATCATGATATTTTTGAGGCTTCTTGCACAGCCTCTGCTGCTTCCCGAGACAGCAGAAGGCTTTTTGGAGCATGTTTGCTCTATTTTGGTTTTTTTTTTTCGCTGCTTCTCCACTGCATTTTGGCAACCAAACCATGATGGTTGGGGACTTCCTGTGCCAAGCAGAGCTTATGACAGCACCTGGGTTCCCAGTGTGGAAACAGGAAGTTCCCAGCTGCCATGGTTTGGCTGCCAAACACAGTGAAGAAGTGGTGAACAAAAATCCCTAAACAGAGCAAACATGTTCCAAAAACCCTCCTGCCACCCTGGGAAGCAGTGGATGCTGTGCAAGAACCCACAAAAATGGCGTGATTGGTGCCACCACCATTGTCAAATGTAAGCAGTGGGCACCGCCATACCTCTGGCCCACACAGCTGAGCATCAGTGGTGGGAACTGGCCCCTGGTGGGAAAACATTGGGAACCCATGCCCTAAAAGAAGCCACAGGCTCGAATTTACAAGAGCTGAGGCAGGTCTGTTGAGAACAGAACATTTTGGAGATCTGATTCATAGGGGCAGGTTGACTTGATGGAACAACAGCAGCAGCAGCAGCAGCAGCAGCAGCAGCAGCAGCAGCAGCAGCAGCAGCAGCAACAAATGAGTGATCTGTAGCAAGTCTTATTATTAACAATCTTGCTCAGATCCTGCAAATTTCCTTTATTGGGTCAACCAGTTTTATATTTTTTCTTCTGGTTTCCTTTCCACCTTTAACAGTTAGTGACATTTTCATCTTTTCCAGGATGTCTTGTCCTCTTGTGATCTACCCAAAATTCAATAACCTCAGTTTCATAATTTCTCCTTCTAGAAAGAATTCATGTTTAATTTTATATTGGACCCACATATATTGGGGTGAAAGGTTAGGCAAATAGCAATGTTTTTTTAATTTAAAAAAACCTGGCCTCCTAGTCAGTCCTGGTTTATGGAGAGAGAGAAAAGACAAAGAGTGGATACAATTCATGGAGGTTTGAAGACCGGAAACCTCTAAGGATGTAGTCCCTGGATCCTCCCCCAGGTGCCCCCAACAAAGGTAGCTTCCATGATTCAGTGGAATACTTCTGTTAAATGTATACAATGGAGAGCCAGGAAGAAACAAATGATTTAAATTCTCCATTTATGTTTTGATGCTATGAATTGGTGGGGAGGGTGGCTGTTTTCTTTCTTCTTTCATTTTCTCTTTACTGTATTATCTTTATACATCTTCTGTACATTATATCCTATACATCTGCATTAGGATTTGGGTATTTAATCATTCTGTTAAAGTCAATTAATCAAGTAAAATTCAGATGTTTCACTGATGGAAGGAAATTTTCCTACTAGCTTTAGCTCTTTATTGCTTAGATAAATGACATGACTAATCATTCAAAACTAGATAGAAAGAGGAACACACTGGTCAAAATATAATTAAAATGTAAAATAAGACCATGTCAGATTTCATCAGTGTAATCTTAGAATTAAAAGTACTTAAAAGAAAGTACATATGACACATAAACACCAAATGAAAAATTATAGACGCATAGAATAATTAAACCCAGAAGAGGCATGTCAAGTCAGAACTCTTCCACTGGCACAGGAAATCTATATTTGAAAGTATCACTGAATTATGATGCCTTTGTTTAAAAATCAATCAATCAATCAATTTTTTATTTATATACCGCTCTGTCTCAGCCCAACGGGTGACTCAGAGCGGTTCCCAACATGTCATAATAGAAAAATACAACACAATAAAATATAAACAATACAATCAATATACATCATCAAAATAAGCTAAATATACAGTAATACAAAAATTTGCATAAGCAATTCAAACAAACATAAAAATACAATATGGTGGGGTCGCAGCTGCGCTCCAGCTGAAGCAGGGTCCAGGTGGCAAGGCAGTCATTAAACCCAAAGCCTCTCTGTTCTGTCCGTGGAGCTCTCGGGCGGCGACAAAGTCCAGCTGCCTTTAGAGCTCCAGTTAAGATGGGGGCTAGGGTTGCCTTTGTGGGCGGTGGAGTGACCCTCAGATGCCATTCATTCCCCTCCGGCCAGCTGCTGGTCGGCTCCAAGACGGGCATGGAGCGCTGGCGAGTGGAGGTGGCGGCAGCTTCTCTTCTGCCCTTTGGGGGGGCCAAGCTCAAACAGCAGAGGCAGCGGCGGTGGCTCACACCTACTCGCAATCCTGGGAGCCGGTGGCGTGGGTTCTGGGTGAGCAGCAAGCGCTGGCAAGCAGTGGCAGTGGCTCCTTTTTTGCCCTTCAGGCAGAAAAAATCACCAACAAATGAGAGTCCATCACCTACCTTTTCTGTTCCTTCATTTAGTTTATTAGATTGTTTCTGTTCATCTCCTTCCTTTCACCTGTTCTGGACAAGTAGCTGTTACTTGCCTGATGAAGATGTGATCTGAAGGTCTCAGAAGCTGGCATGGATTTTGTTTTTCTTTGTTCCTTTTTATGATGCCTGTGGGATTGGCCAAATAAAGGTGTTACTATCTTTTTTCTTCTTCTGTGTCTAAACCAGACATGAAACTGTGAAAATGAAGTCACCTTTTGGTGAGTTCATTCTGCAGTTCCTTTTGCCTGACCTAGTGTTAGAAAAATTAGCTGGCAACACAAGGTTGCCATTACCAGGGTATACCCAATTGTGGTACAAAAATACCACAATCATCGAGGAGGCACTTTCTGTGTACCCTAAGATATTACTATACTATAGCTTTTCAAACCTGGGATGGGAAGGCATTACTCAGTGCTAATCTTCCCTCTAAGATGCCTGGCAGTGCCTAGCTGTTTACTATGAACTAGGAGGTGGGAGGGAGGGGAGAGCAGACATGGTCTTTAATCTTTTTAAAGGGGGTTCTACAGATTACAAGTAACTATTTATTTATTTATTTATTTATTATTTTTCACGATTATATACCGCCCACTCAGGTACAACCCAACTCAGGGCGGTTTACATAGCGGACAGTGAATACATAAAAAGACACATGATAAAACAAAGTTAAAAGTTAAAAACCCCACCCCTAAAAGGTGCGCAAGTACCGAAGGGACCTTGGGGGAAGGCACAATTCTCTATACCAACCACCCAACAGTACCCCCATCCCCACCTGCACCCCAAACTTGGACCGCCACCCAGGTCTTTAGTTCCTTCCTAAAGGGCAACAACTCCGTCTGGAGATGCAGTTCCACAGCCAGGAGGTTCCAAAGGGCCGGCGCGGACACAGAGAAGGCCCTCCTCCTTGTACCAGAGAGACGAGCCCCCCTGGCTGATGGCACAATTAGAGAGCCCCTCCGGTCTGTTCTGGTTGGATGGACAGACGTCCTTAGGGCGATGTGGTCTCTGAGATACCCTGGCCCACTACCATGTAGGGCTTTAAAGGTCAAAACCAGCACCTTGAATTGCAGCCGGAGACAAACTGGTAACCAGTGCAGCCCCCGAAGCAGTGGTGAGGCATGGGCATAACGTCCACACCCCATCACCACCCTGGCCGCGGCATTCTGGACCAGCTGCAGCCTCCAAATGGTCATAAAGGGCAGCCCCATGTAGAGCGCATTACAGTAGTCTAGTCTGGAGGTCACAAGAGCGTGAGTGACCATGAGCAAAGAGTCCCGGTCCAGGAGCGGGCGCAACTGGTGAATCACCCGAAGTTGGGCAAAAGCCCTCCTGGCCACAGCCGCCACCTGTTCTTCTAGCAGCAGCCGCAAATCCAGGAGGACCCCCAAGTTGCACACCAGGTTGGTCTGGGGCAAAACAGCCCTATCCAAAACCAAAGATGGTAGCTCCCGGGTTAACGCAGGACCCCCTATCCACAGCCACTCAGTCTTGCTAGGATTCAGCTGTAGCCCATTTGCCCCCATCCAGACCCCAAAAGCCTCCAGACAACTGGAAAGGACTATGACTGCATCACTGGGGTCCCCATGGGCTGAGATGTACAACTGTGTGTCATCCGCGTACTGGTGGTACCGCACCATGTGGGAACAGATGATCTCACCCAGCGGCTTCATGTAGATGTTAAATAGGAGAGGAGAGAGTACCAAACCCTGAGGCATCCCATATTTTAGGGGCCTAGGACTCAACCTCTCACTCTCCAACCACACCGACTGGGTCTGGCCCCTCAGAAATGAGGAAAACCAGGACCATACCGTGCCCTGGATCCCCAACCCTCGGAGCCATTCCAGAAGGATACCGTGGTCAATGGTATCGAAGGCCGCTGAGAGGTCAAGAAGAGCAAGGACGGATGGATGACCGCCATCCCGCTGTCGCCAGAGATCATCCATCAGTGCGACCAATGCAGTCTCAGTACCATATCCAGGTCTGAATCCTGACTGGAATGGATCCAGATATTCCGCCTCATCCAGTACCCCCTGCAGCTGATGCGCCACTGCCTTCTCCAGAACCTTCCCCAAAAAAGGAAGGTTGGAGACAGGTCTGTAGTTGGTTAGGATTGCTGGATCGAGGGATGGCTTCTTCAGGAGGGGGTGCACCAGAGCATGTTTCAGCAGTGCAGGAAACATCTCTCGAAAAGACGCGTTAATTATAGCCCTGACCCAGCCACCAGCCAGGCGGAACAGGGATCCAATGGACAATTAGTGGCGCGGACCGCCGCAAGGAGCCTGTCCACTTCATCCAGGTCAACTGGATCAAACCGATCCCAGGTAACACCGCAAGACTGTGCACTGGCTCCCCCCGGACCCTCCCCATCCACGCCAAGTTTGAACCCTGAGCGAATCCGATCGATTTTATCCACCAGATGGTCAGCAAAGTCCTCAGCCGATCCCTGCCAACCAGGCACAGGCCCCGCCCTACCCAGGAGGGACTTGGTCACCTGAAACAGGGTGGCTGGGTGATTATCAGCGGAGGCAATAAGGGTGGTGAAGTATTGCCTCCTCACCACCCCCATCGCCACTAGGTAGGTCCTAATAGCGGCTCTAGGCAGACATTCCTCCTGGTTATCCTAAAGTACAGTTTTTTCCTACAAGTTCTGGTTTGATGACTTGTCTTTTAGACAAATAACAGTGGATTGTAGATTTATTATTAAGCAGCATAACCAAGTCTTATTAATACCACAGAGACAGTAATAATTAAAGAAAGGTCTCAAATATCCCTCTCTGTGTGTGCGTGCGCGCATGAATGTGGCCACATGCACCAAAACATCCTCCTCCTCTTGCATCTACTATCTTTTAGCCATCAAACTTACAGATCACTAAAATACAAAATGAAAGATGGAAGAGTACTGAGTTTTGTTTGAAAAACATAAGATTTTTGTTTCTGTGCCATAAAAGAAGTATGTTACTTTCTTTGAATCTCCAAATTCAGCATAGATGACATTTTCCTCTGAAATTTTACTTTTCTTATTAAACTCATGGACCTCCTTGATATTTCTAAGTTCCACCTCAGTGCGAAATAAGGAGACAAGACACCAAAAGATGTGGTTAAAGGCATGGGCCACATTTATTGAATGTTAATTCTTAAGTAAGGGTGGTACGGTGGGCAGTGAGTACCCTGACACGAGGGACAGGGATATACCTTCCCTTCCCTGCATTGGACGGGCGAAACCCAGCCCCCACTGGTTAATGCATGAGCAGGTAACAAGTGGGCCAGCCTGCCAGGGTGGGCATGGCCGTGGCCATTTCCACTTCCCCTCAAAGAGTCTTGGTCATACCGCATTGGTCATACCGCATGCCAGCCACATGACATTAGCCACCTCCTGGCTGATTCACATGAATGCAGCACAGGCTGAATTTGCCCTGTCGAAGACGCCCTGTAGGAATCACCACTAGTACCCCCACCCTGCACTACCTGCCAATTGTGACAAGTTTGGACATTGAATTGTATTTGACTGAAAGTCTGAAAGTAGGGAATGGGGTAGGCGAAAAACAGACTACCCTTAGTACCAATCCGGGCTAATCTGAAAAAATTCCTACCCAGCCCCAGAAGCATTCCATGTACAAGGGCAGGAGGGAGGGCAGACTGAAGGTGAACAAAGAGGCCTGATTGTATGCCATGTGGCCATTTTCTGAACAAGGCTATACATGCCCCTTAGGGGTGTGTGCCACATCATATTGGCATGCCCCCAGAGGCTCCTTTTCACAATGGAGGTGGAAATACACACATCCAGCCAGAGGTTCCGGGGGGGGGGGTTGTTTCCACTTCCACACCCAGTGTGAAATAAGGAGGCAAGACACCAATAGACGTGGTTAAATTCTTGGGCCATGTTTATTGAATGTTAATTTTTAAGTAAGGGTGGTATGGCAGGCAATGAGTACCCTGATGTGAGGGACAGGGGTATACAGTACCTTCCCTTCCCTGCACCAGATGGGCAAAACTTGGCCCCCGCTGGTTAATGCATGGGCAGGTAACAAGTGGTCCAGCCTACCAGAGTGGGTATGGGCATGGCCATTCCCACTTCCCCTCAAAGAGTGGATCTTGGACATACCACATGCCAGCCACATGATGTTAGCCACCTCCCGGCTGATTTGCCCTGTCAAAAATGCCCTGTAGGAATCACCGCTAGTACCTCCACTCTGCACTACCCACCCCCCAGAGAGGGTTATCCATGCTTGGCCCCCTCCCCCCATCCCTCAGGGACAGAAACACCCACTTTAGAGTCCATTAAGGGCAGACAAAATCCCCATGTATAGGTCATGCAGCAGAATGACAGCCCCTCTATCAGAGAGATGAACCCCATCATCTCTGAACAGGTAAGTAAACCTTTGATGGATCTCCACGTGTCCAATGCCGGTGCCACCATGTGCCACAACCCAAGCCTTCATTTCCTGGTTAATAGCCTTGCGTGCTCTGTACAGAGGTTTAGTTTCTGCCTCAGTATTCCATACCAGGTGCGGTAAAATGGCAGATCATGTTAAGGTCATGTGGGGCCATGTGACCCTGATGTAAGCCAGGTCACTCTGAGCCTTAAGTACCAACCCCTTGCTTTTCATCTTGCCAATGTCATTGCCCGCCTGGTGTATTAACAGAATGACCAGTGGTGATACTATGTTCAAGCTTAAATTTACCGCCATTAGGTTGGGCCATCTCATGCCCTGTTTGGTCATCCACTGCAACCAGACCCAGTTCCCAAGGCCCAACTGTTTTCCCAAGCCACTGTCGTGTGCTCTTTTGGCCACCCAAAAACGGATGAGGAGCATGTTCCTCCTCTCCATAATGGTTGTTTCTGCAAAGCAAATCAATGCAATTGAACCATGGGCCTCACATAGTTTTTGTAGCAATGCAAGCTCCATCTCCCAATTCTGGTGATACTGTCCCCAGGGATCCCTAGCAAATGGGTGGTGGATTTGGTGTCTTTTCAGGAGTGAGTTCCAAATTGGGCCCTTTGTAGGCCAAGGTTCCTAAGAGGCTGCAGACAGACAAAGAGGTCTGATTGTGTGCTGCATGGTCATTTTCTGAACAAGACTATACATGTCCCTTAAGAGGTGGATATATCACATCATATTGGCATGCCCCCAGAGGTTCCTTTTTGTGACAGGAGTAGAAACACACATCCCAGGGAGGTTCCAGGGAGGGGGGGTCCACATATTGCCAATGCTTGTTGGTAATGAGCTTCACTCAATTACCTGCAGTTTATTACTTTCTTTGCTATGAAGTAATTATAAAGTTACATTTTTAAGGTAATATACAAAATTGGATTGACACTGTCTTTTAATGATTAACAGTTTATAGTTATCTTTTAAATGACTTCTAGTTACTTTTAAGAATATTGTAGAAGCATCTTGAGTGGGCTTATCCTGGATTTATATGAGTCTCTTACAAATAAGTCTCTTACTGCAGTGACTCAAGTGCCTAAGTCGCTGACTGGGAGGCAGAAGGTCAGCAGTTCGATTTCCGAGTACTGCAGGATGGAATGAGCTCCCATCTTTGTCCCAGCTTCTGCCAACCTAGCAGTTCGAAAGCAAGAAATTGTGAGTAGATAAATAGGGACCACTTCGGTGGGAAGGTAACAGCATTCCATGTGCTTCGGTGTCTAGTCATGCCTGCCACATGACCACGGAAACGTCTGCAGCAGCAGACAGCGCTGGTTCTTTGACTTTGGAACAGAGATGAGCACTGCACCCTAGAGTCAGATACGACTGGCTTTCGAGCAAGGGAAACCTTACAAATAAATACATTCCCTCAAGTGAAAGCAATGTCACAAGTTACTAAACTCCTCCTTTTTCATCATTAATTGTAATAAACTACTTTGGGGTGTTGTACCAATAATGGGTTACTTTCACTATTGTTACAACATCCCAACAACCAGTGGTTGGACATTGTGATTGATTACTTTGAAAAAGTAAATTTCCAACAATTCTGGATATTTCACTAGAAGACTAACACCCAAATTCACTTCTGATTGTGCTTTAAGTGCATTGTTAACAGCAACTCTATAAGAATTATCTGAAAGGATTATAATGAAATTGATGGCAGTAATCCAATAGCCCTACCATTCATGGGGAATAAAAGGTCATTTGTGCTGGCAATGCAGTTTCTTTCCATTTCCCCTGCAAAGAAATTTATTAGCTTGCATGCAGTGTGCAAATATGTTATGTTCTAGAACTGACTTTATTAGACAGAGTGGAACAAATTTGTTCCTCTCTTTGCTACATCAGTTTTTACCATGTCAAGGGCCGTTTTCCTTCAGGGGTATTTTGACTACATGTGCTAGTGCTGGATGATGCCAGAACTATAAAAAGGCAAGACCATACTTTATGAGGTTCCCCATCCCACCCCACTCTCTACTTGCATCCCAGCAAATATTTTCCATAGTTATGTGTGAAATCCATTTTACTGAAGTAAATGCTAATTTGAGGCCTAAGTTATTGTCTAAAGTTCCAGGATTTCTCAACCTGTGACCTGGTGTTCCTGGATTTCATTTCCCAGAAGTCCAAGCCAGTATACCTGCTGATCAAGGCTTTTGAGAATCGAAGTCCAAGAACATTTGGGCGCACAAGGTTCAGAAACCCTGGTCTAAACCATTGAGTGCATTCAATCCAATTCAATGTACTTTAGCAGACAAGAAAAAAGAAGAGCCTTCTTATTAGTTCACTGGTCTACAGCCCAACCATAAGTGAGTCTAAACCAGTGTTTCCCAACCTTTGTTTTATGGACTTCAATTCCCAGAAGCCTACGTCAATCCCCCAAAGCACTGATCAGCCAGGCTACTGAAAATTGAAGTCTCCCTGTCGGGCATGTGCCCTACGTTGGGAACCACTGATCTAAACCCATCATACTGAAGTAAAATCTTTCTTTGTATCTAGTCAGCAACACTGTTCAGATAAGAACATTAAATGGATTTTGGATTAGTCGATGCTATGTAACCCTGGTTAGAGGGTTTGTTATCAGGAGGGAAAGGACAAGAATGAAGGGCAGAGAAGGCAGCCTATTGTTATCACAGACAAAACTCTCGGAGCAGCAGGGTGTAAAGAGTTTAAGCAGTGAATGAACACCATATAGGTTTGAGAGACAAAGTGCCATAGGATAGTGAATTTCTATGATAGTTGCCATGGAGAAAAGTGTAAGAATGGGTCTGCAGTCACACCTAAAGAGAGGAATCATTTCTGAATGAGTGGCAGAGCCAACCAGCAGCAGCCTCCATGCTAGAAGTACCAGAAAGCAGAAAGTTCTGTCAGGTCAGAAAAGCCTGGTTTTAATTCTGATTCAAACTGTTTTAGCTGGCACTCCTCCCAACAAAGGGTTAAATCCAGAATGAAATCAGACAATCATTTCCAAAAATATCAAAATTCATCTGGGTATCAAAGTAGAAGTTATTTCATTGCTGTAGTAATTTCAGGGAGCATCAGCTTGCCTAATTATTTATTTTGATTTTTTTATATTGCTTCTGCAGTCTGTAAGCACAGAAATACAGTACTTCAAAGTTGCGAAATGTTCAAAAGTCTTACAGTCATGAATACTGTAGGCATAAATGCTTTAAATTACTCCATTCGTGTAACTTGTGATCAGAAGTGTACTGCTCCAGGTTCCCACCGGATCCCGGGAACCGGTAGCGGAAATTCCCCCAGGCCACGCCCACTTGGCCAGCCACACCCACCTCCCTACCCCAGGCCATGGTGTTGCCGGCCAAGTGGGCATGGCCCACAGAGTTAGCCACACCCACAGAGTTATCCACGCCCAGGGTGGGGGAAGTAATTTTTTTTGCAGTGCATCACTGCTTGTGATAAGATATTGGCTTCCCATAAAGTGTCAGGACCAGAAACTTAAGTACATAAAAAGTATAGTAAAATACTAAAATGAATGTTTAAGAATTTTCAACTTCAGATTCTATAAACACATTCTAAAAAGTAGAGAATACACTTCTTAAAATAACAACATTATTAAAAGTAAAACTATATAAAGTAAAATAGCATTTCTTAGCTATAACAATAACACCATTTGTTTTGGCTATTACTTACAGTGCTCACAACAATGAAAGTCTGCAATGATAATCCTTTGAGGTGTCAGAGGATTGTACTACCAGCATACAGTACTGTAGAATATTGTAATTATCAAAAGGGAGTGATCTAGTGTCGCTAATGCTTTATCTCTTTTTTAAAACATTCATATTTACACATTGCAAAATAAGACATGCTCATCTCTCAAAATATTTTGTTTCTAAAGATAGAGGTAGATGACTGCTATAGTAAGCAATTTCAAACCCTTTCATTTTAATGACTATTTTGTCTATACAGGTACAACCATTAATTATTTTAAAATTCTCTATATACAGTATAATCCATATCTGTCAACCTTCCCAGATTGGCCGGGATTTCCCGGTTTTCAGCATCGATTTTTGCCCTTTCCCGCTCCGCGCTGCCGAAAGCCCGGATTTCAGGAGCGGGAGAAAGGAGGCACTGTGCAGCCCATCTGCGCAGGTCGCGTTGCACGCATGCGTGGAAGGGCTCTACAGTTCCGTAGCTCCCTTCCACGCATGCGCAGAAGGCTACGCTGCGTGTGTAGAAGGCTACGCAAGCAGCGTAGCCCTCCACACGCATGCGTACAATGCGACCTGCGCAAACCCGGTCTGCGCAGGTCCCGGATTCGCCGGAGCAGCAGTTGACAGGTATGGTATAATCACACCTTCATAGCCCTGTCAAAAATGAATATGGAGAAACATTCAGTTTTGTATCTGACTGCAAAGTTGAGTCTGCCAGTTGGATACCTCATTGTATCTCCCAGGAGTAGTGCCAGCCTGTGTAACCTTGAGTGAGCTGCACAGTTTCAGAGAGCTGTAGGAAGAAAGGAATGGTAAACACTTTTGAGTTCTCTATACTACAAATCAAATCAAATCTTTATTACAGTTCAAGACCAGCATAGAACAGCAAAGGGTGCTATATACTTAGAAAACCCTACAAAGGATCACAATAAGTTGGAATTCCTTTGAAGATATGTAATTATTAATTATCATTATTCATGAGAAACACAAACTAGTAATTAGTCCTTCTTCCTCAGAAAAGAAGAAGTGAAGCACATCAATCTTTCTGTTCTATTCCAGGGCAAGGAAGAGATTGAAGAAAGAAATATCATATACAGTAGTACCCCATATAAGGAAAAGCTCCATTCACGAAAGAAAATGTTGTTGTGCAGGGTATCATCAATAGCACGAAAACACCTCATTATATGAAACATTCATTATATGGGATACCACTGTATAGTGCCTGCATGCAATATTTTTTATTCATGCACATGTGGAGTTTTGTAAAGGGCAATAATATAAACTCTTTTTGTGGGCCTGCAAAACTGGCTATAAAACTGGCACTAAAGGCACTGCTGATCCAGGGCTTTATTTATCCCAGGGCTGGCACTATGTATGGAATGAGGAACACATCGCTCTGATTTGAGTCCATGGAACTTGTGCATGTGTTAACCTATATCTTCATTCTATCCTGTTTCTGCCTTAATTTGGAAAATAGTTCGTTATTTCTAAAAAAAACTCCACAAAGTAGTATTTCAACAATATTTCAAAAGTATTTTTCTTGAAATAGCATTTCATTTTCCCTCAATGAAGCATAATTTGATATATCTTTTTAGCCAAGAATTTTGTGAATTCAGTGAAAAAGCTGGTGAATCACTGACTTCTAACCCACATCTTAAATCCTGGATGAATGGAACAAATCAGTTCATAGTGGAATTAATAAAGAACACCTTCTCCAAATTTCCACAGGCTTGGAGGGAGGGAAAGCATTCTGCCCTTCTGGCCTGAGAGGGGCAGGGAAGCTGCTTGCGGTGGGGCAAACAGGTAGCTTTTAAGTCTCCCCCTGCTCCAAAACCTCCCTCTTCATTGTTACTGCTCCAGCAGCCCACCTGCCCATCCTGTAACCAGAGCAACTTTCAGGCCACCATCTGTGGCCAGATAGGGATTTGGGGGCTCTAAACTGCAGGTTTAGGGGATTTAATAAATTTCGATAAATAGTGGCCCCAGTTTTCATCCCAACATTTGTGTCTTGCATCTTTATTTACCGAGTTTGAGTTGGGTGGATTCCCCAGACATCCCTCGTTGTAAATCAAATCAGTTAGTATGCTGTTAACATGATACTATGAATGGATAAGTATCAGAAGTGAGTTGCCACCAGTCTTGTGTGGTCTGCCTTTCACAACAAGAATCCCCATGGTTCACATAAAGCAGTACCATCTACTCAGATTTCTTCAGTCTTAAGATATTCTATCTGATTGATCCTGGATATGTATTATCATAGAGCCAACCAGACCCACCTAATTATGCATTCTTTACAGGCATCCCAGGAACCAATTCTCACAGGACATTAGTCAAAATTGGTTGAGGTCCACTGGTGCAACACAGTCTACCTTCTACCTATGCCTCCCCTAATGAACTTTAGGAATATAGCAAATAGCCTCTCCTTGAATAGACTTTTCAAGAATGAAACATCAAGTGTTCTCATTTTGGTGTGTTAGAGAGGAGACATAGTAGTCTGTTTGGGAAATGAATCATTTGATAGCTTTATACTTGAGTTTGAGTATCATAAGGACATCCTTTGATGTGCTTACACCTATGTACTTTTGTCATGATTTGTATCTTTGACTAGTAAAAAATTTATAGGGCTCAAGCTGTTGACGCAGTTGGCATCTGCTTCAGGTTCATTTTTACTAACAGCAAGCTGCTGCTGGCAAGCACTCAGCATTTTTATCATTAAAAATACACACACTGGCACTCTTGGCATTGAGCCTTATTCTGCACTAGAGTCTTTCTTTCCCACACTACATTATGTGCTTTAGTAAAGTCTGCAATAGATAACAAGCATTGTACAATATGTACGGTATTATGAGTTGCTTAGTTGTAATTGCTGAACTCTGCTAGAATTTACTTGGAAATGCCTATCATGAGCGGAGTAACATCTTTAACCCTTTATTGCCCTGAAAGGCTGAACCTGCAGCAGGATTCTTTAAACAAGTACATTATATTGTACCCTATGTCTAAAGAAATCTTTAGTAAAGAAATCTTTTGGACAATATTCATCTTCAAATCTAATGACAGTTATTGTTTTTCTTTCTTTTAAAATCAAGCATTGAAGAAGGGTCAAGAAAACTCCATCTACCTTTCATAACATATAATATCTGACACAAAATTATTATAACATTGTCTATCATTACATGCTTTCAGGCCCTGTGCCATCTCACTTAAGCTTTTTTGCACAGGAAAATACAGACACATGAAGCAGTCCAAACACACACTGTGAAAATGACTTTGCTAACTTCATATTTGCATAATTGTATTGATGTCTCCCTTTAGAACATAGGAGCTCTAAATTGTTCTAGGCACAGGCAAGTTGCACAGTGGAATGTAGACAAATCTTTTCGGCTCCAAACTGGTATTTAGTAGCAGCTTCCATTCAACAAATGGGACAATAGAAGGAAGCAAAACTAATTAGCATTTATATAGAGTTCAGTGTATGTCACATAATTAAACCTCCCAAACCAACATGCATGGTACTTCATTATTATGAAAACATTGCAGGAGGGGTGGAGACTACTAGTACCTTGCAGCTGGCCATCTCAAAAGATCTCAGGTCAGAATACAGCAATGAAGTGGAAGCTGAGAGGGTCAGAAAGGTCTTGCCTTGCCGAAGATATGCCTAGAATTAATGATTTGGGATGTGTAAATCATGTGTTGTTTTAGGAACACCATCTACTGAATATTTTTAAAGCACAAATTCTATTGGCACTTAGATTTGCAGGAAAGAACCACCACTATTGGGTGTAGCCAATCTCCGTCCACCATGGCTGGCCTTTTCTTGAAACCATACCACTTCCTACATCCTCCTTTCCTACCACCGAACTGTAATGTTCAAGCAGCCAAGCTTATTCTTCTTACATGTCTAGATCAGACTTTAAACTGCCCAAATGAAGCCACCTTTTGGTGAATTCATTCTGTAGCCACTGCAACAAGGTTGCCGTTGCCCGGGGGTACACCTGATTGTGGTTCAAAAATACCACAATCTTCGAGGAGGCTCTTTTGGCAGCCAAGCAATACGTGTTGAATGTAGGGGAGATTACAGGCAGGAAATGACATTTATCACTATGTGGCACAGAATAAAAGCATCATTTCCATGGAAAGGAGATTGGCCTCTTCCTCTATGCACAACTCTTTCTGATGATGGTGAGTGTTCTTGATGTACACTGGACATGTGTTGAGTGTACATACATCTGTGTGCATGTTTTATAGATATTTGCAGTTTTGAGTGTTTGCATGGATGAATAGGGGTACCGTAAGTATGTATATTTTCTTTTACAATTTGGCCTATCCATAATCACCACTAAGAAGCCTAATTGGGGTCTAGTCTATGCCCATGCCTTGGATTTTAAATTTAATTCCTCCAACTCCTTTTTCAGTCTGTAGTAGTCTTTGAGCACTTAACCTTTCTGTATCAATTCTTATTTAATGGCCTCTGCCTTATTATAGATTATTTGTGGTATTCTACAAGTTTTTTTTGTACTGGAGACCTTAAGAAGTGAGTAAAAAGTATGTAAAAATAGTAAGGGTACTTGCCTTCTCAGATTCATATCTAATTCTACATGTTCATAACCCAAGACTGAAAGAGACTTCCCCTCCCCTACTTTAAAGTGGATCTGAATAGCAAGACATTTAAAGATGTATCACTTTCCACCTTTCCCCATTTACTGTGATGACAGAGAGAAAGTATATTACATGCCTAAGCCCATTTGGAAAATATCTGGCAGCCTGGAAATATCTGACAGAGTCTTGTAAGGCAATTGTGACCTTGCTAAGGAAATAATTGGCTTGCAAGATTCAAAGTGCCACAGCAAACTCTTCTTTTCTTTCTGCTTAGCACTTGTTTGGGTCTGGGGGGAAACTAGCTGTTAGCTTTACACTCTCTCTCTGCTTGAGTAGGGGCAATTTGGAACAATATCATGGTTGTTTGCACCTATTTTCTTCACAGAAATAACAAGAGAGGTGCTAGTTAGCACACTACTTCTCCTGTTAAGATATAAATCCCCATTCTCAAGGACTGGGCTATTACTGCTTTACCAGCATGTCCTTCCATGGAGCCTTTTCCGTTATCTAGAAAATCAACTGATCTCTTATCAAACCCCTTTTATCTCTTTTGAATTGTACTCTTAGGTGAACAAAGCCAATAATCCAGTTTTAGCTACTTCACTCATATACCTTCCCTTCTTCATCCTTTGGTCTTGTATTTCTTCATTTCTATCCTCACCAATTTTATGATTTTGGGGACCTCAATTCTATCCGTGAATTTGGGGGCAAAATAGGTGATAATTTTCTATCATTCCCAAAATGTTCAGTGAAAACAATGATAAAATATTGTTATTTGCCATCTGAACTAAACATGCTGTACAAATTATGAAGTTATTATATAGCATTTTTAAAGGATTTCATAAACTGATTGAATACAATTATCCAATACAGTAATACAGTAGCTTTTAGTGGCAGATATCATGATTATCTGTGGCTCAATCAGATGGAGGATTTATTTTTTAAAAATTGCAGTTGATGTAGATTGATGAGACAGGTGTCTTTTACAATTACAGTATTTAGAATAATGTAAGGCTTTAACAGATAAAAACTGTGACAAAATTTGACCCAAAAATCCTTGTTTTTCTGTGCTTCCAGAAACCATTTCCAGGAGGCAAGGGCGGGTTTTAGTTTGCCTGCTTGTTTCATATTGTACTGGAGCCAAAGTTCAGGCTGAAAGAGCATCTCTAGTGGAAAGCTTTAAGTTTAGAGCCATTCCATGTAAACAAACTAAAAGTCAAGCACAACAATCCAGCAGAAGATCCTTTCCAGTTTCCTCCAGCTATAAAAAGCACTGTTTTTTTTTTTTTAAGGCAGTTGATTTCTTAGGTGAAATAGTAGCAGGTCTGTGCTTTGTCAGAAGATTTCATCTATTCCATTTGGGAAAGCCATCCCTCTGCAAAGAATCCAACACAAAAATCAAGCTGAAGAACATATTTAGGGTTTATTCCAGAATTTGAAAAAAAAGTGCTTTTGGAGGATGCTAATTTGTGAAATAGATTAATAGAAATATGCCAGCAGAATATTTCAATTAAGCACTAATCTGCTGAAGCAAAGTAGAGAAAAGATCCAGCAGGCAATGTTTTTAAAGGTCCACTCCCCCCAGCTTTTAAAAAGAGTTTTGGTCAGTTTCTTAGAGGAATGCTGGTTCTTTAAGATGGAGCACAACTCAGATAGTGTGGAGATACATCCTCATTAGACCCGCTGACTTTCATTGGCATGGAGATCTACAAATCTGCTCCAGAAGAAGCCCTGTCTCATGTACCCAATCAATTTCAACATGGTAGGTCTTGTACTGTGGATTCTTCTGAGGTTCTTAAAATCCAGAGAAGTACATTAAGAAGGAGGGAGTATTTCAGATATCCTACCTCACCTCCCAGCTCTTAGGGAGATTATACATTGAAACCAGTGATACACTGCAAAAAAAATTACTACCCCAGCCTGGGTGTGGCTAACTCTGTGGGTGTGGCTAACTCTGTGGCCCATGCCCACTTGGCCGGCCACACCATGGCCTGGGGGAGGGAGGTGGGCATGTGGGCGTGACCTGGGAGAATTTCCACTACCGGTTCCCAGGATCTGGTGGGAACCTGGAGCAGTACACCACTGATTGAAACCAACACTTATGGGTTGAGCTTGGGAGTAATTTGATGCCAGTGAAGTTGGCTCAAGTGCAACATTATGTGTTCTCTAATGCACATTTGGGGTAACATGCTAGTGGCTGAGTCTTGCACTAGGTGGAGGTTTCAAACGCTTTCCAAAGCCACCCATTAGAGATGGAATTTTTGGGATAGGACAAATGAAAACAAACATGGAAGAGTAGCTTACATTTGTTTTTGTCTTTTGTTGTTTTCCTGAAAGGAGGCTCAGATGATTGAGAGGGGTACAGACAGTGGTGGGATTCAGCAGGCTGAATTGGTAACAAATTCTGGCTGGCTCTGACCATCCAAGTTTTGAAATAAAGTAGTCCTGTTTGGGTGCAACACAGGGATTTTCCCCTGACCACGCCCACCATACTACGCCCACAGAGTAGGTAGTAAAAAAAAATTTGAATCCCACCACTGGGTACAGATCATCCATGCTCATTTATGTTGTCCTCACTTGCTGCCTTCAATCTTCATATGTGTATAAAATTGCCTTACATTGATATCCCGATAGCCTGCACACATTCTTCTTTCCCCTTGCTCATTTCTTAGCTGCTACTGTTTGCTGTGCTGATCCTCTCACTCAGTCAGGCTGGCTATTTCCCCTCCTTTTTGCTGCAACCACCTTGCCTGTACTCTGGCCAAGCTATTCCCATTGTTCTTTCACCTCCATCCCACCTTGTGCAAGACTCCATTGCCCCTCCAAATGGGAGGGAGGGGACAAACTGAAAGGGCATGAAAGAGGCACTTCTTCTCATCACATGAAAAGAGTGCCACATGAAAGAATGGAAGATGAAATAAGCACACACACCCAAAAAATGAACATGAGGTTTCTGCCATGTAGCAACCTGTTCATACAGGCATAGGGTACAAACTAGATTTAAAATGTTGCCAAAAACAAAAATCACAAGGTTAACCAACCTTATTCATGGTTGGCAGATCTGCCCATAAATGGCCAGAATGAACACAGATCAACATAGCTGCCTGAGGAATGCAGAGCCTCCTTCAGTAAAAAAAAAAAGCCCCAAACTATTTTAGGATTTTATAAGCAGTTCATCTAATCAGGACCAGGATGATGTGTGTATTTGGACAGCCCCTTTGAGGAATGTAGAGACTCAAGTGTCTTGTGGCACCTTAAACACTAGTAACTTTCATTTGACTTCAGCTTTTGAAGGCTGCTTCAGTTGCAAACACCCTTCTCTGGGAAGATGCCTGCTGGATTTTGTGTCAGTTTCACTTTTGATCCAAGCAGTCTCTGAAGGCTAGAAACACAGACCACATTATGGCAACAAATCAGGAATGTCTCTGTAATGCAAGGGATCTGTCATCAAGAAGATGGTGCACCATGTAAAAGTGGAGAAGAGGCACTCCTGCCACACTGGTTTTTTTTTTCCTTTCAGATTCATGAAGCTGTTAATCCATGACTGCACATTTAACGTTTAGAGTAAGCACCATCTCATTCAGAACTAGCCTTTAACTTTCTTAGTGAAACATGGCCACCAGCCACCAACATTTCAGTGCTTTCTATGCAGAGTTTGAGTTTACAGCCATTATCCAGGAAAACATTAAATATAAAGCCTGGACAGTTTCAGTTGCTCCCACATGTATTCGATATTGCATCATGAAATCCAAAGTATCTAAATTAAATTATATTTCAGTACTAAAAGCTGGAAAAGTTTCTAAGGTAATAAAAATGTCACAATCTAATACAAAATGCATTTTACAGGGAGTATAGGGCTACTTTGCACTAAAGTGTCTCCACCCAAAATAGTATCTGCCTCCCTGACTATAATATTATTTCCTCTTAAGTATCTGCAAAGTGCAGAACCTTTCAGTAATTAGACCCCTTGGGCATTTTCTTCACCTTAATTATCATACTGAGTTTCAAAAGAAATAAGGAGCAAATGCTTGCTTTCCAGTGATGCACAGTGGGGAGATTTAATTGCCCAGGTGTGAGAAAGGGTAGAACTGTAAAAGAGCAAAGATTAAGATTACCGCATATAAATTACTTCACTAGCATTTCCCCTCTGCAGCCATTTCTTTAGCAATGCCATTTGATAATGATTACTCCTGATGATGGTGGATGGCTACTTGGTTTGAACATTTCACCTGTTTAAGGTGTAAATTTGCAAAGACCCAAGATCTGCTTCAGTGGCAATTTAGCCCAAAATCAGTAAGAAAACAGTTTCGATATGGAAATTTATTTGCTACCTTCCTGTTCCTTGTATCCCTTGACACTTCTGTGTGCCTGATTTATCATTGACATTTTGCCAAATGTTAAATTCAGAGTACATTGCGGGATCTTTATCAAATGAACCACCTGAGGAATTTCAAGTGCAGTCAAAGGAATTTGCATTACACTCTGGCTAGCTAATAACTCTTTGTTATATCATCTTGTGGAATGAAACTGTGAAGTGATAAGACTACTAGTTGAGTGGTTTATCTATTAATCTTCAGAAGATGGCATAGGGGCACTGCTCTCTGATGCCATGGCCCCTAGAATTCCATCTTGCCTCCCATGATTTTAACTAACACACACAAACAAACAAATGCACACACACACACTGTATGAAACTGCTGGGTGATGTTCGTTTGAAATTAGAGTGTACTATGCCACCACTATGCTGTTCACACCCAAGTCTTACCTTTTCTTTGCATCTATAGACATAGCTGTCAAGTATCCCTTATTGGCTGGGGAAACCCCTTATTTTACCCTCTTTCCCGCCGCCATCCCTTATTAATTAGACTGCAATGCCCTATTGCCACCATTGGAGGGCAGCACAGGATAAGCATAGCTGTCAAGTATCCCTTATTTGCCAGGAAATTTCCCTTATTTCCAAATCCAAAACTTGACAGGTATGTCTATAGATATATTAGGTGGTTTGCTTTTGAACCAGTGTTTTATATCAATAATGCCCCAGGTGATGGTTCAGAAAATTAAAGCTTAATTCAGGTGTTATTGATTGGATACTAGATAGGATTTAATTCTGAAGAGTCAAATTTTAAGCAAGATGCACTCAACCCTGAATCTGGATGTCCAGATTTGACAGTAAACATTAATACTTTTGTATAGCTGAGACTAGCACCCAACAGTACCCATTCCTGTAATTTCAGGGTTTGGGCCTGGTGACACATGCCTTATTTATATTAGGACTATTGTGATGTTCTGCACATGAGACTCCCTTTTAAAAAGACTTCAGTTCATACTTGTCAAGTATCCCGGATTGGCCGGGAAAATCCCGTATTTCTGCACCTGTTCCTCCCCTTTCCCACTGCCGTCCCATATTTCAACAGGGGGAAGGGGTTACTGCACATGTGCACCCATCGCAAATGGGCTCTGCGCATGCACAAGGGGTTCAGCGCATGCACAAAGGGGTTCTGCACATGCACAAAGGAGTTTTTGCTGCACATGCGCACCCAGGCCAGAGCAGTTCCCATAATTTCTGGAGCGGCACTTGACGGGTATGCTTCAGTTGCTCCAGAATGTGTCAGCCAGACTATCAATCATGGATTTTGCTTCTTATATCAGCTTCATTGGCTACCTGTGTTTCCAGGCATAGTTCAAAGTGCTGGTTATGAGCTATGAAGCCTTTTATGATTTAGAAAGTGAATAATTATAATGGTTTTATCTCTATATATAAAACAGAAGAGTTTGTTTTTATGTGCTCCAAAGGCTCCCACACTCCTGGACCGATCCCACTGGAATTTGGCACATACATACCTTGGGCTTGGGAGATCAACACTGTGGGGGTCTCAAAACCCATGGGGGGCCTACACCCCCCAAATTACATCCCAATTGATCTATGCAATGTGTGTGTTTCCCAGTGATGTAATCGGCTGATGTCATAGTCCTGGGTAGGTTGAGATTGGGCATCATCTGACTAGCTCAGCTGTAGTCCTCTGAGTTCAACTGTAGTTTTCACAGTAGGTAGAAGGCAAATGGGCATGTAACAGCAGCACTGTGGGGGTCACAAGCCCCATGTGGGGGTCCCTCCGAGCTCTGGAGCCGCTAGTTTTTAATAAATGCCAGCAAAAGTGCTAAGATTTTTGCACAATGCCCTGCTTCATCTCCCATCATCAGAAGTATTGGTAAGATCACAATAGACACCTTCTGTGTGGTTGTTCCCAGAATTTGGAATTGCCTGCTAAGTTGGCTCTACCTCTTTTGTCCATCTGATTTCAATCAAATATTTTTGACCCAGAAAAGGCTTTCCATTAAGTTGTGTTGCTGTTAAAAGGTGGGGAGGAACTGAATCATTCTGGCATATCATCCATTCTCATTAGTTATTTAAGATCTGCAGTGGCTCAAGTCGCTAAGACGCTGACTGGGAAGCTGAAGGTCAGCAGTTCGATTCCCGAGTACTGCAGGACGGAAATGAGCTCCCGTCTTCATCCCAGCTCCTGCCAACCTAGCAGTTCGAAAGCAAGAAATTGCAAGTAGATAAATAGGGACCACTTCGGTGGGAAGGTAACAGCGTTCCGTGCGCTCCGGTGTCTAGTCATGCCTGCCACATGACCACGGAAACGTCTGCAGAAGCAGACAGCGCTGGCTCTTCGGCTTAGAAACAGAGATGAGCACTGCACCCTAGAGTCGGATACGACTGGCTTTCGAGCAAGGGAAACCTTTACCTTTACTACATTAGTTATTTAATTTTATGTGTAGCTTATTTGACCCCTAACACTCTGAATTTTGGTTCTTTCTTAACTCCTACCCATCCACAAAAAGACAGACCACTAATCAGTCACATACCATCCTTTTTCTTCTTCAAACCTTTAGGAAGGCTTTTTGCAGAGAAAAGTGTGAAGAGATCTGTCCAGTCTTACCCTTTCCTTTGAAAAGTAGATGCTCCTGGCTGAAGAAAATAAAATCTTCTAATTCATACTTGTTTTATTTCATTTTATTTAACATGAGGCTACATCTCTACACTTTGCTTTATAGCAGGGGTTCTCAACCTACAGTCCACAGACCAGCCCTGGTCCCTGATGCCGTCCCATCTGGCCTGAAGCAATGACCCCAGAAGGGGACATGGACACACCCATGTGCATGCACAAATGTGCTCACTGTCAATGTGGCCAGCCCATGTCATGATCTGAGGGGGGGTTGTCAGGCACGTGGCATGGTAAGGTTGAGAACCCCTGTTTTAAAGAGCAGAAAATAGGGGGAGATAAGATGGAACTACTGGAAGGAAGGGATTTAACTTAGTTGAAGTTAGTAGAGTTAATAGAAGGTACAGGGCATACTCCCCACTGACACCCAATGCTAAAAGAAGAATGCTAGATGGTATTTTTTAAACAGTCACCCCTCAGGAGGTCACAAGCTCTTCATATTTGCCATCTTCACACCTCCTTACATCATAGACCAGGACTATGAGGCAGGCAGAGTCGCTAAGCAACAGCACTAAATAGCAGACCAGATATTCCACATTTCTTTCTAAGAAATAAGAGGCATTTTTTTAATGTTTCAGAGAGAAAACATGATTTGCAGAAACTGGACATGAGATTTCTTGGAAGGCTTAGAAAATCCTTAACAGATTCTCACAACCATGCCGAAACAGTGTGACTCAATCAAAAAGCTCACCACCTGCAAGATTCTGCCCCCTTATATCTTTACATTTAACATGTGAGTCTTCTTTTTCATTCCCACTCCTCCAAAATGCAGAGATTTTGTTTTTCATTGTGATAAGAGTTCTCTGCCAAACAGGCAGTGGAATCCTTAGTGTGTTTGTTAAGAAGTACATCCGACTAAATACATTACTGTTAGGCGATGTAAGTCTTCACCTCACACCCTAACTGGTTGCAAGGCATATTGTGTCTGTGATGCCTTTAAGACCCTACTGCAAGGGCACACAGGTGGTGGGACTTTTCTCTGGTGTGCTCCATGGGCCAGTGTATTTAGGTCAAAGCAGGATTGCAGACTTCCAGCGACAATGCTCAACTTCCTCTGCTGACAGTCTGGACGAAGATTCCAGTGTCTTCCAGTAGCTGCTATGAGGACTCAATATTTGCACTGATCCTGATGATAGCCTTTGCCTGATATGTCATCTGTGCTTGTTGGACAAAGAAGGACTACTTGGGGTAAGCCTCCACCAGGAGGACAGAAGCTGTATAACTCTTTGGCTTTGTCTGTAACTACAGCTTGCATTTACCCTGCTGGACTGGTCTGCTACTGAACTGTATGGACTTGTATATAACACAACTGAACTGTCTCAGTGAGGACAACTAAGCAGCCCAAGAGAATATATCTGTTTTGTGTTACAGTTGTTGCACTAAATATACTTGCACCTTTTTACTTCCTGAGTAAACCTACTTTTAGTTTTTTTCTGCACCAACATCTGTCTGCCTGTTTTTCTCACAAGGGACCACCTTGCCAGGTGCGAACCGCTTGCTGACCACTGCGTACCACTCTGCTAACCGTTTACATCAACAATTACTCACTAGGAAGTGCAGTTGGTGTCTCAATTATATTTGGTCAAATACATTCATTTTTTATCAATTGTTTCATAAATAGCAAGCTGGAAAGTTATGCCACGTAGCCATTTGAAATGATTGCAGTAAAATTATCTCAAGGAAAATAGTATGTTGAGTATACAGAAACCAAAGAAAATTATTAACCTGCCTCTGAATGTTGAGGAACAAGTGACTATCATGCTTTCATCTTACCTGTGGCTATTTAAGCTGTTTCTAATTAGAATAGTCCCCATGTCACAATGGTAAAGTAATCCACATGTTCCAACATCTCAAATTATTGTTGTGGTCATTTCTTAAAACAAAATATACATAAGGGTTTACAAAAACAATAATAAATTTTGACTTTTAGAAATTAGTAGTGGGAAATCAAGTATTTAATGAGGAAGTCTCCTGTGAATTTTTGTCAATCAAAACACTATTACAGAGAATCAGTTTGTGCTATTTATAGCAATATTGGCATTAGATACAGAAATAATTATTCTGGTCTTTGAACTTAGAAACTCTCATTGAAAAAAACCATGTTTATTGTTTATATGGCTGGCCATATTTTCAAATTCACTATGAACACAGTGTTGTTTTTTGTTTGTTTTTGGGATGTCACGTTAAACTCAGAGCTGAAGGAGGGAAAAGTATTTAAAATGAATTGTTTAAAAACAAGAAAATACATAACGATGAATTATTGAGATAGCATGCCCATTAAAATATGATGCAGAAACTATGTAGAAAAAGAAAGGCATCTGACCACTTTTATCTGATATCTGGGTTCTTCTTAGGTTTCATGTTCTCAATGAAAAGGCTGGTTATGTAAGCTGCCTCACTTTACTAAACCTAATCTTTTCTAAATCTAATACAGTAAAACTCCACTTTACTATCAAGTTTTCCATTAAGCAGGCCATCTGTAAAACGGGGTCCCACTGTATATGCCCTTCCTAAAAGCAGCCTCCCAAAATCAAAGGGAGTTCATTTGGTGGTAATGAACAAATCTTGTTCATGCGTCTATTCTGGGTAGAACTAATGTTGGATTTCGAAAAATACACATACTGTTATATGTCATCAAGCTACTTCTGACTTACAATAGCCTAAAAGGGTTTTTGAGGTATGTGAGATGTTTAAGGAATGGTTTACTATTGTCTCCTTAGTGACCTTCAAGGTTGAGGAGTGAGATAAACCCACACCTTCTGAATCCTGGTCTCATAATCTGTCCAATATGCCACCCTGGTTTCCCCATTATGTTAAGGATTGTGGGATGATCATTAATTCTTCCTGATAGCTTGGACAGTGTTTTCATTTTCTATTCTTATAAAGCTTATAGTATCAGCATACATCATGAAATAACTACTCCTGTATTTACTATCTATGAAGCATACAAATATTTACATCTAGCCTTTATTAGCTTCATATACTAGGAGACATTCAAGTTCCAAATCCACCTAGATTGGTCCATTTTACAAACCATGCATTTAAAGCTACAGCTTGCACAGAGAGAAATGCACCTACCAATTGCATAACTGCAAGCTAAAGATTGCCAGAGCAAATGTGGAACACTGTGCATAGAGAAATTTGAAAACAAAATCACAAACATCAATAGAGGTAGTACTTCTGCATTTGCTGTGAAATGTACATGGGGCTGCCCTTGACGACCATTCGGAGGCTACAGCTGGTGCAGAATGCAGCAGCCCGGGTGGTGATGGGGTGCGGGCATTATGCTTGTGCTTCACCATTGCTTCAGGAGCTGCACTGGTTACCAGTTTGTCTCCGGGTGCAATTCAAGGTGCTGGTTTTGACCTTTAAAGCCCTACATGGTAGTGGCCCAGGATACCTAAGAGACTGCATCGTCCCAAGAGTGTCTGCCCATCCAACCAGAGCAGATCGGAGGGGCTCCCTGATTGTTCCATCTGCCAGAGGGGCTCGTCTCTCTGGCACATGAAGGAGGGCCTTTTCGTTGTCTGCACCGGCCTTGTGGAACCTCCTGCCAGTAGAGTTGCTGGAGCAGACAGAGCTGCTGCCTTTCAGAAGAGAATTAAAAACCTGGTTGGCAGGGCAGGTGTGGGGCCCGGATGGAAGAGTGGCCCCCGTCTGTTGGCTTATAAAATGAAAATTCTTTAAAATCTATTTGCAGAGAATAACTGTATTGCATTTTATTGTACATGCTCTGGGAACTGTGGAGGCCAGAAAAGTGCTTATTAATGTGTGTGTTTTAAAACCATGAAGAATAAAGGCTGAGTAGGAACTTTCAGATTCAAGCTTGGGAAGGAGAGGGTGAATCACAAGATGTTTTGAAACCACCCTACCTCAGAAACCGTTTTTGTCAACACAAACCAAGGATGGTGGTACCCATCTGCTTGCAGCAGTATTCCATCATTTTTATTTAATATACATCCTCAAGGGGGAAACAGCAACTATCAAATTATATAACTGTATTCTAATGAGATGTGTAGAGGAACACTATGATGACCTCCAGCCACAATTGTGTTCCTACCTGCAGACAGGACAGCTTATTATCCCCTTTTTGTCTCCCTTGCATTCATCAAATTGAGAAAATCACAAGAATCTTTTCCTGTGAATGGATTTATAAAATCAGGTACAGGGATGTTGTCGTAGCAGTAATTGATATGGTGATGCCACCTTGACTATGACATACTTTGCTTTATCTTTTCTTGTCATGCCTCAATGTGTGGCACATCCTCTCCTTTGGAGGATTTCTCCTTCTTTTATTGCAATGAAGACTCATCAGTCTGCTCTCAAATGCTGTATCACTTTCTATTCTATTCAGTTAACTCAACCAAAGTAATAAGTGCCTCCAGGCAAAAAGAAACTACTGTTTTCTCCAGCTCTCCCTATCGCTTTCCAAAGTGAAATTTAGAATCTTAGTCTGTTCCTGAGATTTTCTCACTCAATGGGCTGAACCAAATAGACCATTGGGGTTGCAACTGCACTTGAAGATCTGTTGGCACATTCTCCAGTGGCTTCCTCAGGTGAGGACTGTAAGGGACAACATGCCCACATTATCCCACTATCAAAGGACTTGTTCCACCTCCTAGAGACCTGCACCCATTCAAGAAGCCCTCACCACCTTTGTACTGCTTCAGAGTATCTGTGGTCCTGCTCCAGGCTAGAGAAATTCATGAGAGGTTTCAATCACTTATGCTTACAAATCAGTCAGATCAGGTAGGACATGCAGTGTGAAGTAGCAAAATGTAGTGTTACTAATAAAGAAATAAAGGAACTGGATATAACCCACCAGCTTAATAAGTACAATGTCTTCTGTTTCAAGGTAGCTTTTATTTAAAAGAAAGATAGTTTAGATTTCAAGATCAGGTTAAAAATATATAAAAAAGAAACATTTTTACTTTTCACTTTTCCCAGGATCAAACAAGAAAGACATATCTAGCTATATTTCCTGGCCAAGCCTAGCCATCTAAAACATTTGATTACATCTTTGGGGCCATTCAACAATTACATGATCCTTGAAGGGGGAGAGGGGGCATGCCATCTGAAATACAGAAAGATTATGTGGGGGTGGGGGTCAGGTCAAAGATTATGTAATCCATTTGGAGCTGTTGTGCATTAGGCACCAAAAATGAAAAGCTCTAAAAATTAGAGTTTTGATACAAAAGCTCTGGATTACGTGATTTTAAAGGGGGGAGGGGGTCAATTCCCCCCCCCATGGATCACATAATTGTTGAATGGCCCCTTTCTACTGTTTACACACAAGCACACTACTTCTTCTCTGTGGGACCTCATATGACCCATATTCATCCTTATCATAATCATGGTGCTTCTTCTTCACATTCCAATAAAACAAAAAACAATTTCTACCTCCCTTCCCACCTCTTCCATACAATGTCCATCATTCCTAATTCCATTCCCACAGTTTTCAGCCTGTTTTCACTATTTTCAAAAGTAAACTAATCAGCATCTGGCTTGAAGGCCGTTTCGCAGGCTTCTTCACCCCCTGCTTAGGGAACAAAGAACTCATAGAACTCCTTTAACTCACTAAAAGCAGAGGCCACATTTTAATTTATTACAAGGACAAGCCCTATTCTCAGCCTCTCACTTTGAAGATAATTATCCCTCTGCTATGCCATCAGCCATGCAAGAGCCTTTTGCTTGTGTCAAGTGCTACTGATTCTACCTTCTCCTTATCCAGGCCTGCTGTGAGAATTTAGGGCATTTAGAGAAAAAGGGAGCTGCAAGAGATCCATATCAGGAATAGCTGATGATGGCTCTGGATTGTTACCAAACTACTGCAGGAGCAGCTGAATATGGAGGGAATCCATACACTCCAATTCTGATTTCCAGACGTCATCTGTTCTTTTAGCATCTATAGGAAGAATAATAAAATTGAATTAATATGAATGTATTTAGTTTGCAGTATATTAATTTATAGCATAATCCAATTAATTTTATGAGTAAAAATTGATCCCTTTTTTAAAAAAAATCTTTTACAAATTAGTATTATAAAAATTGGTCACAAGCTGTGAGATATCAAAGGAAAGCACACCACACACTTTTAATGTTCTGAAATATTTTGAAAATTAAGGCATAACATTTTATTATGAATTACCAAACATAACTATAAAAGTTATATGGGGTATTATAGCCAATGCTAATCAAGCTCCCCCACCCCCAGGTCATTTGGCAAAAAAGCTTGTCAGTAGTGTATTCTGGAACCACCTGCAATCCCTCATATAATTTTGCCCTCATCTCCACCCCAGTATCTAAAATTACGCTTGTCATTAGCAGTGATTTAAAGAACTATCACTGACTAATCAATGTAGTCTGTAACATTTGGCTAAAGGGAGACATCTAAGGAAAATGCTTAGCTATGATTAAGACCACATTGTATGAGAGCCATCAATACAGGGAGAGAAGAATAAATAGAGATATGAGGCTGGCATATTCCCAAACTCCCTCATATGTTCCTTTGAAATGAACCATTATCGAAAGAGAAGGAGATTTAAAACCCAGAGCAGTTGGAATATTAATCTGGAATAGTTTTCCCCCTCCCATTTGTTGCTATTATTGGGAAGGTTGCTAAATGCCTGTTAGAGTGTGCCAGATGGAGACTACATTTGTTTTACTGATACTTCCCCCATAAAATATTAATAATAATAATATCTATATCTCTTCAGATTTTTTTAAGAGGAGAGAGGTGATATTCTGCCCCTATGATTATTTATTTATTATTTATTTATTTTATTTCTTATATTTGTATTGCCGCCCCGTTCGCCGGGGCGACTCTGGGTGGCTTGCAACACATATTACAAATGCAACCTAAAATCAACCTCATAGAAATAATCATAAAAAGACTCAGGTTAAAATCACTAAAAACTTAAAAAGTCCTATACCTCCAGTTCCCCATCAAAGCTAGCTATAACTAGGGTAAGGAAGCTTAAAAAAAACCACCCTGGAAGGCCCTTATATTAACCAGGGGGGGCACTGCCACACTGGCAGCCCCCCACACCTGGTGAGCTACCCATGTTTTTAGTCCCTTTCTAAAAGGAAATAGCTCTATCTGGAGGTGCAACTTGATTTGTAAGAGGTTCCACAGGGCTGGAGCAGATACGGAGAAGGCTCTCCTTCTAGTGCCAGAGAGACGAGCCTCTCTGGTAGATGGAACCCTTAGGGAGCCCCTCCGATCTGCTCTGTTGGGTTGGGCTGATGTCCTTGGGGTGATGCAGTCTCTTACTTACCCTGGTCCACTACCATGTAGGGCTTTAAAGGTCATTACCAGCACCTTGAATTGCACCTGGAGGCACACTGGCAGCCAGTGCAGCTCCCACAGTAGTGGAGAGGCACAGGCATAACACCACACCCCATCACTATGTGGGCATCCACATTCTGCACCATTTACAGCCTCTGAATGGTCATCAAGGGCAGCCCCATGTAGAGCACATTACAATAGTCTATTCTGGAGGTGACCAGGGCTTGTGTGACCATGAGTAGGGGGTCCCAGCCCAGGAATGGATGTAACTGGCGGATTATATGAAGTTGTGCAAAAGCCCTCCTGACCACAACTGCCACCTGCTCATCGAGCAGTAGTCATGAGTGCAGGAGGACCCCCAAGTAATGAACCGAGTCTGTCTGAGGCAAGGAAGCCCCATCCAGACCCAAAGAGGTAACTCCAAAGATAACGCAGGACCCCCAACCCACAGCCACTCAGTATTTATTGATCAGTCACTATGGCACAATAAGAGGAAAATAATGGCCAAATTCCTGTTGCACAATTCTGTCTGCTCAATGATAATGATATTATTATAGCATGATAGTCTACTCTTGCTTTATTCATAATTTGGAGAAGATGTTTTAAAGGGATTTCCCATTATAATTTTTAAAGTAAAGTTGTTTTACTTTATGGCTCCAAGCAATAAATATGTATTGATAAGCAGCATTGACAACTGCTTTGTGCTTGGGTAAGAAGTTATTAAATAAAGCAAAAAGGAATCAAGTTTTAGGATTTTACCCTGCTTGATGTATTTTTTATGAATGGTTATGAGGACAACTTGTAGACCATGAGTCACCAACCTTTTTAAGTTGGGAGCCGGGTCACACTCCCTCAGACAGTTGAAGGGTTCAGACTGCTGGTCCCCCCTCCATTTATGGAAGCTGCAAACAAGTCTGCAGCTGATTCCAGTGGTAGCAGTGGCAGCTGGAGTTAGGGTGTGGGCCAGATGATTTGGTGCCATGGGCTGGATCCAGCCTGCAGTATGTAAGTTGCCAACCCCTGCTGTAGACCATCTTGTTTGCTGACATTGGTGACATCAACATTCAAACTGTTCTCTGCTATATAAAGTCTGACATCCTTTTTCATGCTGGCAACATAAGTATAATATTGTGTCATTGGGCCATTTCCTGGCATTTTGAATTATGGACAGAGAGGAACAATATCTCTCATTCATAAACCAGAGGGTTGGTTTTTTGTTTTTTTTAAAGGGATTGAATCATTGAATCAGCAGCTAAACCTGGAATCATATCTGGCAGTTCTCCAAGAAAAGGCATGCTTTTCAGCAGGGAAATAATAGAGAAACAGATGGTTGCCATAAAATTCAGGTTATGAGAATCTAGAGAAAAAGAATAAAGCACGGGACAGAATAGTTTTACAGCATCTCTTTGGTGTTATCATATCCCAGATACCTAGCTTCATGAAATTTTGGAAATTTTTCATCTCAAAAGCTTGTTTCATAAATAATATTTATTAGGTAAAAAGGCAGTAATATTTGATAAACTTTGTGAGATCTGGTATTGGTCATTTTAGAATTTATGATGGGCTGAGATACAGAGTTTTCTTCACTTGAATAGTCAGGTATGACATTTTTGAAATGGTAGCCATGTTAGTCTGTGTTTCAAGCATATTAGAGAGTGAGGTAAAAGTAAAAGTCACCCTTGCTCGAAAGGCAGTCGTATCCAACTCTAAGATTCAGAGCTTATCTCTGTTTCATAGCCAAAGAGTGTCTGCAGACGTTTCCATGGACATGTGGCAGGCATTCCTAGACACGGAGCACACAGAACACTGTTTACCTTCCCACCAAAGTGGTCTCTATTTATCTACTTGCAATTTCTTATTTTCCAACTGCTAGGTTGGCAGGATCTGGGACAGAGATAGGAGCTCATTTGTTAGCTTTTGTGAATCAAGTCCACTTCATCAGACAGAAGAGTGAGGTTTCATGACATTAATTTATATACTTCAGGTACAGGGGTACAGAATGATTAGCATAACAGATAAGTATACAAATTAATGTGTTTTTTTACAGGTATCAGGTATGACAGTTATGTTCTCAGAGACTACATTATAAGCTAGTTAGTTTTCTCTTCTGGCAAACAAAATAGAACTGCAAACGTGCCTGCTGTGGCCACATATGTTACATATAAATATATTGTGTCAAGAGCAAATGGTTTTGCATGGTTCTGGATGTGTAGATATGTATTGCTGAGCCAAAGGTTGTCCTCCAGGGTCCCCAGTGATTTTCCACTATGGAAGAGACATTATGTATTTTAAGGAAATGAAGAAAGCCAAGTGGTCCTTACATAAAACAAATGCAGGAACAGGTGACATCTTATAAAAATTAAACAAAGTGATGCATTGCATTGGCAATGATCAGGGTTTCTCTACCTTCAGTCCCTAGATGTTCTTGGACTTCAGTTCCTAGGAGCTCTGATCAACAGATGTACTGACTTGGACTTCTGGGAATTAAAGTTCAAGACCACCTGGGGACCCAAGGTTGAAAATATTGACCTTGACAATGTAAAAGCAAGTTACTTCCCCATATCATTCATAGATCAGGGAAGTGTTCAATTTCCAAACTAGCAAACCAAAGGTGCTGGGAATGGCAAACATGGGAGTACCCCAGAATAGAACACCTAATGGGGGCTCTAATGGCATGCATTGGAGTAACTGGACCAAGCCCACCCCCAGATCACCTTGGAAAGCTGCCATAATATTCATCTGGATGCCTCCTCTGATTGAAATAACATCAGAATATATGAAACCTCTCACTTTGGTATGGGATCTTTAATGGTTGTTTCATATATCCATGTAATCCCTTAATGGAGATATAACTTTCAATGCAAGAAAAGGCAGTAGAGAATAACTGGTTTCTGAGGGAACTGCAAGCAATATCCCTTAGGCCTCTTCAGTCTCAGCAAATAATGTACTCCTTAGAAACCACGTTAACTGCATTAATGTACTTAGCAGCTGCTTATAATTAAAGGAAATGAAGTAATTTGAAATCTTTTAGGGCAATGTAACATTAATTTGTAGCTAAAAGCTATCCACATGTTCACTGTGTACGTTATTCAAATTTGATGAAGGCAAACGTCATTAGAGCTATGAAATTACAAGATATTTCATTTGCACCTATCACAAAAAACTAATATTTACGATTGTTACTGTCTACTTTTGCCTTTATTATTGGTCTTGTAATGATCCCCAACTATTTGCAAATGAAAAATAAATCAGTGGAACTACAGAACTGTGAAAATGGTGTGAGAATTAGCCTGATAATTTATTGTGTATTTGGAATATTGAACTAATACTGAACCTGTGTGTTTAATTTATAGGAAGACATGACAAAGGCTCAATAGATAAATTGTGTGATAATACAGCACATTAAGGATTTCCAAAATGCTAAGATTGCTGCTGTTGATGTTCCTTCTGATAGATAAATGGTGCTATCACAGTGCTTATTAAAGTGATGCCAATAAGCCCACAAATACCAACTGGAGGTGGCAAAACAAAAATCATTGCCGTGCCTATCATTTTGATAAACAGTATTTCACAGTTTTTTAATGTGAGCCCAGCATGGAAGCTTAGCAAACAACAGCAACCACAGTCTGTCTTTGAAAACTGGAAATATGTTGTCTAATCAGATTTACATATGTCAGCATTTGTGTAGGACTCTGCTCATGCTGTTTTGCAAGATAGAGTCTTGGTACATGTGTCTTTGTAGGTAATTGTTTTTAAGATTTCTAAATAAACTGGGTATGAAGCAAAGGAAAACAGCTGGTTTGCTAAAACAGGTGCTTGTAACCCACATCAAAATGCATAATAAAATAGCACCTCCCCACTTTTTTTCTCTCTCTTTCCTGCCTTCTCTGTTAAGATGTTGAATGTCTGTCTATTCTTCTCAAACCATCCGAAAGCTTCAGAAAGCAATGTTGGAGTTGGGGGGAGGAATCTGCCATGAAGATATAGACTGCCATCTTTAGCAAAACTTTTGTCTATATTTATGAAGCTATCTTATGCTAAATGAGAGCAATGATTCATAGACTTTGTCTTATCTTTAACTTGATTTGATTTGTGGAACTTTTCTTTATAATTTCCCTACCCTGCCTGAAGAAGTGATCTTGAATCATGAAAGTTCGCAATGTTTGATTTTTTAAAAAAGTAATCCTATAGAGTTATTACCTTCTTCCTACTTTTATTTTAAGTTTGACATGCCCAAACTTTTTTTATCGTCTCTTTGCATCTTAGCATCTACCTAATAACTGCTTGGTCATATCTTTGTGCTACTTACAATATTAAGATTAATCTGTAAACCCATCTACCCATTTATATAGTATATAAAAATGGGTGTGGTTTGCAGGCGCACCCCCCAAACTCAGACACCGGTATATGGATAAAGGCATTGGGCCACTTTTATTGAATAATGCCCTAGTCCGAATTATAACTTTCAATTGGTACTCATCCAATTATAATTCTTAAGGCAAGCAGGCCGCAGTAACACTGGTAAGGTTCCTCCCAAAATTGCCAACGGCAATTGGCTACAATGTATCCATTTTGTATCAATTTGTTTGTTGACACAAACAAATTGTTGACCGTAGTCAATAAACTATCTACTGACCCCACCCTCTGACGTGTATCCGTCAAATCACGGGGGGATGCATGCTGAAAAGCTCCTGCCATCACCCCTTGCCTGGTTCGTCATTGACCGGTCAACGTTATTACACCTGTACCTGTCTAAGTGTTGGCCAGTCAATTGCGAACCTGCCGGATACCAATGGGTCATAAATCTTTACCTTACCCCGCCACACGGGGAGGCTTCAATGAAGACTCACGGCCGCCCCCCCAGACCGTCAGCTCGGTCAACAGGCCTGCTTGCAAATCTTCCAAAAAGAGGTTCATACCTCTATCCGACAGGTGGACCCCATCCCCTGCATACAGATCGTAATTTTGTAAACTAATGGTGGGGTGTCGGATGACCATCCCCAAACCCTTGTCTGCCACGAACCGGGCAACTGCCCTGTTCACCGAGCGACGAGCGCGGTCAAGGGCACGGAGGTCAATACCTCCCCTGTAAGCGTGACGTGGTATGATGTCCGACCATAGCAGCCTGGTGAATGGCCACACATAGTGCAAATAAGCTAGGTCTCTGCAAATTGCGAACTTTAAAGAAAGGCCAGTGACCTGGCCGAGGTCATTGCCCCCGAGGTGCAGTACAAGGACATCAGGCGGTTCAGCATCCCTAATGGAGAAAAGGAATGGCAACAGTTCCCGCCATCTCATTCCACGCTTACCGTACCAACGTATGCATGCGGCCGCACGCAGTCCAAGCTGGGGTCCCCACTCTGTTGCTGCAGCCTACTGCGCTGCTCAGTGCATGTAACTGTGGCCCACCAGCCATACTGCCACCGGAGTGCGGGGACACACAGGGTCTGTAAGAGAAAAAAGAGAACAGTGACTTAAATGGTACTCATGTCTGAAGAGGACGAACATATAATGCAAGCATAGATCCCCATCTTCCCATATGGCGTATATCAGCCTCAGAGTACCCAAATGCAGCTGCAGTTGAAGCAGCACCTATTCTAAATGAATGGGTGCCGTAACGAGCCCCTGGGAGGCCAACACTGGAAAGTGCCATACCATATTGAAATTTAGTAAGGGGAGACCCATCCTGGTGGGTGCCACGCACTGCCAAGAACTCCTGTAGGGCACCAACCGGACAGATGTCTGAAATGGAACACCGTAGCAGTCTAACTCCACTGCCTACGCCATGCTGATCAACTTTTGAGGACCGTATCCTCAACTGAGCCCACACATTAGAAACATAGACATCGTCGAGTTCCAGTGCCCTACGAGTCGCATCCGCCTTAGACAGTAGTACCAACTCACTGATGCGGAGCGCTCCAAAGAAGGCCACCGTGGTAGCCGCATGAAAAAGAGCTGCCTCATACCTGTCAAAACATAGGTTAGGCCAGCCTCATGCAAGGTGTGTGAGCACCCCTGGGGAAATTGGGTGCCGAGTGTCTGGGCGGCGGCCACGTTCCCGTGTCCACCCCTCCAAAACATGCCGTATGTGAAAATCGTTCATGCTGTCAGCAAAACCCCCCACCTTGGCAATAAATGCCAATGCTGACAGCCTTGATGCTATACTGCGGGGAGCGAGGCCCTGACTGTGTAAATAAACCATGAATTGTAAAACCTGTTCCACTGGAATGGGCCACACCTCTGGCAACTGAAGTTGCACGCGAAAGCTATTAAATTGAACGAAAGCATGATGATACGCCTTACGCGTGCGGGGCACCAAGGACATGCCCATTGCCCGCTTCACCTCTCCTTGCCAAATGTCCAAATCTCGGCCGGGAGTGGTGAGGGGAATTCCTCTGTGTCCGGAGCCAAGGCGCGGAACCGGGGGATCTGCAGGCGGGATAAAGCATCAGCAATATCATTATTAATGCCTGGTACATGTCTGGCCCTGAAAAGCACGTTGAGGCGTAGGCTACGTAACACAAATTGGCGAACTAAAGCCATCACCCTGGGTGATTTAGAGGTCTGAGCATTGACAATGTGCACTACTGCAGCATTGTCACACCAAAAGTGGACCACAGAGTCGGCCCACTCCTTGCCCCATAGCATCAAAGCTCCCAGGATTGGAAAAAAATCAAGGAATGTAAGATCGCGGAGGCGATCCGTGCCCCGCCATGCTGGAGGCCATTGGCCATAAGCCCACCTCCCCTGGAAGTAAATCCCATATCCCAGGGATCCGGAGGCATCCGACTGGACTTGAAACCTAGGTGAAACTAAAAGGTCGGACCTCCAAAAGGATACCCCGTTGAAGTCCTGCAGGAATGAGAGCCAAACCAAAAGGTCAGCCCGCATGCCCCTGGTTAGTCGGGCCCTATAATGGCGCCTTGTCAGGCCAGACATGGCATCGCATAGGCGCCGAGCAAATGCCCTGCCAGGCGTAACCACCCTGCAGGCAAAGTTAAGATGGCCATGCAGTACCTGAAGCTCCCGAAGTGACACCTTACGTTTGGCCAGCAAGGCCAAAATCATCGCAGAGATCCGGGTGACCTTGTCCATGGGTAACCGGGATGCCTGTGCGACCGTGTCAATTTCAATACCCAGAAATGTGAGGGTAGTGGATGGGCCCTCGGTCTTTTCGGGCGCTAAAGGGACACCCAGTTCCTGCATTAGCGTCTGAAATGTGGTGAGGAGACGCGTGCACGTGTCCAAGCCCCATTCACCCCCGAACAAAAAATCATCGAGGTAATGGGCTACAGACCGAGACCCGGACCTACGAACAAAGGCCCACTGAAGGAAGGTGCTAAAACGTTCAAATGCTGAACAGGATATAGAGCAGCCAAAAGGCATGGCCTTATCTACATAGAACTTCCCTTGGAATCTAAAACCCAATAGCTCAAAGTCCTCAGGGTGCACTGGCAACAATCGGAATGCCGATTTGATGTCGCATTTCGCCAAGAGTGCATCAGGACCACAAGAGCGCACCATTCGCAGGGCTTGGTCAAAGGACGTATACCTGACCGAACAAAGGTCATCAGGGATAGCATCATTGACAGAATAACCCGCCGGGTACGATAAATGGTGGATTAAACGAAATTCCCCCGGGGCCTTTTTGGGTACCAACCCCAGAGGGGAGACCTTCAGGTTGGGAAAGGGTGGCACAGAAAAGGGGCCTGCCACCCTCTTGGCCCCAACCTCCTTAGCGATACTCAGAGCAGCCACCTCTTCTCTACCCTTCAGGGACAGTAAATTGGGTGCATCTTGGGGTCCCCGCACTCCTTTGAATGGGATTCGGAAGCCCCACTGGAAACCCTCAAGGAGGTACTTCGCATCCTCTTTCCGTGGATAATTTGAGAGCCATCGCTCCAACATATACACATTAACTGGGGAGGGGGCCTTTTGCCTGGCTAGCTCCCTCAGCAGCAGCTCTGCCCACTCCCTGTCCACCTCTACCTCTGCCCCATGACCCGCCGGCCCGTGGGCATGCCGCGGCGGCGTTGGGGCCAGCGCAAGAGGGACACTCATGTTTGTATCGGCACTGCCGCTTATTGCACACACCGCTAGCCGAGAAGCTCCAACACAGCAAGCGGGCTGGAACCCCCTGCCCCGCCAGCTGGCGGGAAGCCTGCGTTGGAGCAGCTCGCTGAACGGCATGGCCACAATGGTACCTATCCCCAGGCGCCGGACGCGTGGGGGTCATGTACAACAGCCACAATTTCTGACAGGGTTCATCCCATCTCATCTCCGGGTGCAAGGGCACCCTTATTCTGTATTCCTCATCATAAGCCAACCACGATGGGCCAGGAAAATCCACCATTGCCCTGTAAATATTGTCCAAATACTGGACCATAGGAATGGCCAGGTCAGTCCGGGCCCTGAGGTACATCGCCATATAAATAAGATATGCAGGCAACCAGTTGGCCCAGGTGCGTGGTGGCTTACGACGGCGGGACAGCTCTTTGTCTTTGTCATCCTGTCCCTCTCTCTCCTCCTTAGTGGGCTCACGGTTCAATAGGGAGAATATATCCACGTACTCCCCCTCCAAATCTTTTCCCTCGTGACCTGGGACAAATGATCACCAAGGGGCAACGAATAACCAGCCGTCGGCAAAGCCGCCACTGGCACATTAGGTACCCGGGGCATACGCAGCAGAACCTGGACAGTCCCTGCGATGCCTGGCACTGGCCCGGGGGCGGAAACCCCCACCCCCAACGTTGCACCAGTATGGAACCAAGGGGCACTGGGATAGGGTGGCAACTGATGCCCACTCGCCTCGACATGACAAGGCCATGGCCACTGAACCCCACCATTGGAAGTGGGCTGTGATGTGGGTGCATTAACTTGAACCTGATACTCACTAGGTGCACCCCCGTGAGCCACCCCCACTGGGGGTTCCGGCCCACGGCGGGCGTCGGAGCTCGCGACCGGAATCGAGCTCTGGGGCCGCACCTGACCACTCTCCTGCTGTAGCTCTGGCCGAACAGGGAGCTGCGAGACACCGGCCAGGGTAGGGGCCGGAGGTGGAACGTGCTGTGCACCATCACCGGGTCCACCCCCGCTGCCCGGGCCCATGGCCGGTAGCCGCGGGCCGAGGGCCGAAGCCCCAGAAGGGCCGGACGAAGGCTGACCTGCCGAGGGCCAAGCAGCCTGCATCGCCCCACCGGTATCGGTGGGGGTAGAGCCCTGCTGCGTGGGCGCAGCCCTGGTCCTCTGACCCGAGGGCTGCCCCCCACGTTGCGCAGGGCCAAAAGTCCTCCCCGTCGGCCGCGGCTTCATCGCCGAGGCCCTCCGTTTGGGAGGCATATCTTAAAGAAGGAGCAGGATCCCTTTCCAGGGATCGAAGAGCGCAAAAAGGCACAGAGGAGCCAGCAAGCCAAAGGCTCCGTGCAAAAACCTTCCTTCCCAGCCGGGAAGGACCAAGGGGGGGAAAGAACAAACAGTGATGGAGAAAACTTCTCCTCTCCGTCGCTCTTTTAAAATGGCAGCTCGGCTGCCTCGTGGCCACCTCTTTTATAGAGGGGTGGCCACGCCCCCTAACTCATCCGGATGTCTGAGTCCGGGTGGGGGGGCCCGCAAAGAGCGCAGCGGCCATTTTGGCGCCATGCTTTCATTGTCTACCTTATCTCTACAATCTATATGAAGAATACAGTATGTCAAACATAAAATTGGATTGGTGTCAAATGAAGGATATATAAAAACTGGATGAAGAAATATAAATAATGTAATGTACTCAAATAGTGCCATATAGTAATATGAAACAGTCATGACTTGAAATAACTATTAACAGAGGCTAAAGAAGAAAGTGCAAAATAAGGATTACAACTGAACATTAAAATAACAAAAATGATGACTAGAGATTAATTCTGTAATGTTAATACTGAGAATAAAGAAATACAAATTATTCTAGGTTTTCAATACTTCAGTCATTAGTCCAATAGAGACTTCATTTAAAAAATCCTACACATAATATGTAAGAGCGACAATATTCCAATTGCATGTGACTTGAATTAGAAGATATAATGCTATCATCATTACCACCCACACCACCATCATAATCATTATCTTAGAACTGTAGTGCTGGAAGGGTCCCTATGGATCATCAAGTCCAGCCCTGGCAAGGAGGCACAGAAGAGAATCAAACTCCCAATTCCTGCTCCACTGGCAGATATCTAAATCTGGAACTTCTGGAAATGTTGCTAGTAAAACAATATACCCTTTTCCAAAATTCTTACAAATGTTTGTTCATGTAAGTAACCTCCAAATTCCCCACAGTGGTTATTCAGGTAGAAAGTAACAATTAATATACAGATATCTAGGGCTTGTCTACTTAAATGCAATAAATGAATTTTAAAATACAAGGGAAGATACCAGAATCCAAGTGGGGATAATTTTTAACTAATAGACCTTTCTACCAGTAGACCAAAGAGTACATCATTTGAGAAGGGCAGTCACATTCTTTCCACTTATTTATGAGTCACTGACAAGACTAAATAACTTTCAATCCAGATAAATTACCTCAGAAAACTGAAGATGACACAATAAGACTACTTAAGTGAATATAAGTCTACCTTCTCTGACTAGGTTATGTTTGGTTTTATAGCTGCCTGTGCCTGCCTTTTCCAGAAGGATTCTCTTTTGTTCAGTTATTTGCCCCAAACGTTTAGGTTCTCAACCTATGTCCCGTAGGCCGGATCTGTCCTGCAGCACCATTTCATCTGGCCCACACCCTTGCTCCTGTCATCACTGCTGCCACTGTCCTTGTCTCCTCCGTCTGGCTTTGCATGTCTCAAATGCTGCTCCATAGCAGGGTGGATTCATTAAGCGTTCTTACAACTCTGCCCTGCTATGGAGCAGTATTAGGGACACTTCAAGCCAGGTGGCAGAAGCGGAGGTGGCAGCCACATGCAGCCACACAGGTCTTTCCCAGGGGCCACTCTGGCTGAGCATGGTCAAAGACAGTCAAGACCCCTCCTTCACCCATGACAGGTAAGCAGGTAAGCGGCAGTGGCATGGGGTCCAGACTGGTGGTATGAGGGGAGTGTTGGTGGCAGCAGCATGGGGATAGTGTTGGGGGGGGGGGGCTCAGCCACTGCTGCCACCAAAGCCAGGGACCACCAGTCTGGCCCACAGACAGTCTGCGGGGCATGATCTGTCCCCGTGCTTAAAAAGTTTGAGAACCCCTGGTTTAGGCAAATTAAATAGTTCCACTCAGCATGATACATGATTTGTTGGTTTGTTATGAAAGTAGATTATTAAAGTAGGAGCAAATTGACAAAGTTGTTTAATTACTTGTTAGACAGTGGACAAATTCCTACTTCATGGTATAGGTCAATATTTTTTTTTATTAAATTTTTAACAATAATACAACTTTAAAAAAACAACTATGAATAAAAATACAAACACCATACTAACAGATACAATATATATAACAAAAAATAAAAAAGAAGAAAAGCATAACAATACAGTTAAACTATGACTTAGTAATATACTACCTTCCTCTTTCTTCCATACATCTTTAGTTATATTTCCAAAAATTTTAATATATTATAGTACTCTTACAGCTATCCTAATATACATATTCAAACTCTATTCTTAAACCCATCAATTTAATACAACTACTAATTCAAAGTAAAAATACAATAATTAAAATACAATAAACAATTTTCACATAATACACCCAGTGTTATTTACAATGCCCTGGAGAAAACGGGGTGTCACAGTTGTTTTCTAACCCCAGAAACTCATTTGATCCAGTACTGGTCTATTCCATTCATCCCCCTTCAGTGAGTAATCCACAAATAATTGCCATATTTTCCAAAATCTATTTTCTTTAACTATACCCTTTTTCTTATTCATTTCCCATGTTAGCTTATCGTTCAACGCAAGATCCCACATCTCCTTATACCATTCTTCTATTTTCAGAATTGCATCATTTTTCCAATTCCTGGCAATGCACTGTCTGCCCGTTGTCAACATTATCGACAATAACTCTTTTTTTATCCTTATTTAAATCCATATTTTCCACATCTGTCAACAAAACAGTACTTGGCCCCAATTTAAGTCTCATACCCATAACAGCACAAATCTCTTTCTCAATTTCCCCCCAAAAATCCTTTACCACATTACAACCCCACCACATGTGTTCATATGTTCCCAGTGAGTCCTTACATCTCCAACACATTTTATCTTTATTTTTATCTATTTGATGCAACCTCACTGGGGTCAAGTACCATTTCCACAACATTTTATAATTATGTTCTTTCACTCTAACAGACATTGTTCTCATGATCCTTTTCTTCCATTTATTTTTCCAAACCTCGTCTATCTTTATTTTCAATTCTTGTTACCAATTTATTTCCAACGCTTCTTGTGGATTACCACCTTTATTTAACATTATATATATTTTACATACTAACCCCTTAATACACCTTTCTCCCTTTCTTATCTTTGATATCAATTCTTCAAACTCAGTCATACCTCTTTCCAAACTGACTTCCGTCAAATATTTACTATTCCATTTATTTACCAATGCAATCTGGAGCCAGTTCAACCTCAATTGTGCAAACATATCTGCTTTTCTCTCTCCATCTTTACAAACCCATATCCAGTCTTTCAACAGGAAAACATCATTTCTAAATAAAACTTCTTTCACCCTTTTATCAATCTGTATTGGAAAACTTTTAATATTTTATTTATTTATTTATTTATTTATTTTTTAAATTTATATACCGCAATTCTCAGCCCAAGGACCGACTCAATGCGGTTTACAAGATAGGAATACAACACAGTAATACAGCATAACAATCCCACAAAAAATACAATATATCACAATACATTACAATATATTCAATACAGTTCGTTAAACAACAATATAATCAATAATCAAAGCATACAATATCAAAATACCAAAATTGCAAAGGACAAATATCCTCTATTTCTATTATAGGAGATGTATCTGGAGCCAATTCCATCTGCATCTTTTTCCATACTCCTAATATTGTCTTCATCATTTTATTTTTTGTAACTGTTTTCCCCATATTACTATCTAAAAAGACCATTTTCCCCATTTGATTTAGATCCCTCATCTCGATTTCTTCCCATATTGCCTTTTCCCTTGCTAAAATTTTCACAATATTTTTAATTTGAAAAGCTCTGTAATAATTCCTCAAATTTGGCAATCCTAGTCCTCCTTTTTCTGAGATAATTACCACAATTTGTTTACAATTCTAGGTGTCTTTCCACCATTACAAAAATATTCAACAAATTTTGAAATTCCTTAATTTCCTTATCACTTAATTGGATCGGCAGGGCATCAAACAAAAAAATAATTCTCGGTAGCAACATCATTTTACGTAATGCAATCCTGCCGAACCAAGACAACTTCAACTTTTGATATTGCTGTATTTTATCTTTAATTTCCACTTTCTGTTTTCCATAATTAAATTTCTTAAGGTCCTCAAATTCATTTGAAATATTTATTCCCAAATACTCCAAATTATTTTTAACCTGTAATTTAAATTTATCCTTTATTTTCTGCTGTTCCTCCTTATCAATATTACACAGTATCATTTCCGACTTATCCCAATTTATTCTCAAACCTGTCATGTCTTCAAAATCTTTTAACTGCTCTTGTATTCATTCTAACACATTCCTAGGATGCTTCATTGTTATCAAAGTATCATCATCATACAAACTTATCTTATTTCCTAGTATTTCTTCAATATCCTTGTCTTCTCTTATAGCCTTTGCCAACAACTCCATTGCCATAATAAACAAAATTGGTGATAATGGACAACCCTGCCTTGTTCCACCTTCTAATTTTACTTCTTCTGTAACATCATTATTTACCCTAACAATGGCAGTACCATATTGATATAATTGTTCAATTGTCCTTCTGAGTTTATCTCCAAATCCATAACATTTAATTATCTCGTTAATTGTCGCCCACTGTAATGAATCGAATGCCTTGAAAATATCTAGTGATAATAATCCTACTTTCACATTTGTTTGTGCTACAATATCTATTAAATCTAAAACTCTCCTTGTCAAATCCGCCATATGTCTTTCTTCCAAAAAAAAGTTTCATCTTCATTTATATAGCTGCCCATAAAACTGTTCAGTCTATTTGCCAATATTGCTGTAAAAATCTTAGCATCTTGATTTATCAATGAAATCGGCCTATATGATTCCACTTTTCCTAAATCTTTTCCAGGTTTTGGTAATAAAACAATTATAGTTCTATACCATGAAGTCGGAATTTGCCCTCCTTCCAAAATATAATTATATAATTTCATCAATTTTGGAACCACAATGTCTTTAAATTCCTTATAAAATTCAGCTGATAACCCATCTTCCCCTGGGGTTTTATCTGACTTCAAGTTGGCTATTACATCTTTTATTTATTTTTCCATTATTTGCTCTTCCATTCTGTTTCTATGCTCCTATTTTATCTTATTTTCTATTTGTTTCCCCAATTGGTCCTTTAACTTCTCCAAATCTATATTCTTTTTAGCATATAAATCGTGAAAAAATCTTTGACAATCTTACATTTATCTCTAATCCTGTTACATCTTATTCCCTCTTTGTTGACCAATATTCCAATTTCCCTTTTATTTCTCTTTTCTTTAGCAGCTCTTGCTAATAATTTTGAATTCTTATTACTGTATTCAAAAGATTCCCTTTTTAAATACACCAAATCTCTTTTTACCTTTTCAATATCCTTTCCTACCAATTCTGTCTTTAATCTTTGCATCTTGTCAAAAAACTTCTTATCATTTGTCTTAACATGCTCTTCTTGTAACCGCTTTATCTCTTTTTTGACCTTGTCTTGTGCTTCCTTAAATCGTTTATTTCTAATGCTAGCCAACTTAATACTCTCCCCTCTAAAAACATGACTTCATGGCATCCCATACCATATTATAACTCACCTCATCCATATCATTCCAATACCAACTTTCCTTCCATTTTTCAATTATTTGCTCTTTACATTTATGGTCTTTAAAAACTTTGGCATCATATCTCCAATTCCTTCTAATTTTCTTCACTCCCTCTGTCCTTAATTCGATCAACACTTTTGCATGATCTGATTCTTTAAAAATTCCCACTTCCACCTCATCTATATCCCTAATCATACTCTCTGTTACAAATATATAATCTATTCTGGAGTATGTATTATGCACCTGTGAAAAAAATGTATAAACCCTTTCTGACCATTTAAACTCCCTCCATGTATCTTTCAAGCCTAGAGATTTCATCCATTTATCAAGAATCTGCCTTTTTAGATCCTCTTCCACTCCTTGCTATATTTGTACAATCCAAATTTGACCTTATTAAATTGAAATATCCAGCTACAATCATTTTTGTTGCTTTTCTTTCTCCAATATACCATGTATTTTGTCTAAAAACTCCCCTTGATGATCATTTGGTGCATATATAGTAACTAAAATTATTTCCTCATTGTCAATCTTCCATTTTATTATTAAGTATCTACCTTCTGGGTTGGAAACACTATTTATCATCTCAAAACCTAATCTACCCGAGATCAGAACTGCAACCCTTCTTGCTTTTGAAGTACCATAAGACTTTTCATAAATTTGCATCCATCCTAAAAAAATCTTATTTGTATCCCCCAATTTTTGATGAGTTTCCTGCAAAAAGACTATATCCGGTTTATCTTTCCTTAGGGCTGATTCTATTATTCTCCTCTTCACTTGAGAACCAGTACCTTTCACATTCCAAGATAACACTTTAATATTTCTCATACCTTAATCTTAAAAACCATCTTCTATGACCTTCGTTTCCTCCTACGGGCATGTTTCCCTATGCTACACATAAACAATAACAACTACTATAACAACAAACATTCATATCAACCCTCCCCAATTCTTTCTACAAAAAGTAGCCCTTGACTATCAAAGAGAGGAGGGGGGAATGTGCAAGATGTGCCTACTATCTAACACTCCAGCACTCAAACTTATTTTTGAAAATACACAAACATTTAAAAAGATTATTTCTTTTCTCTGCATCATTTTCTTCTCCATCCCCTAAATCCAGATTCACCCTTCATTTGCCACCATCAATGCTTTCAAATCCACATCTGCTCCTCCTGTAGCACCCCTCTCTTCAGCATTTCCATATTCTCTTTTTATTCCCCCTGATTCTATTAAAGATTTCCTTAATCCAAGCCATTCTTTGTGAAGCTGCCTTAACCAGACCTATCAAACACAAATATTCCAAAGCATCCATCCCTGCATCAATTGTATGCATTTTCTTGTCGTAAAAAAACCTCAATTGTTGTGGAAATCTCCAATTATATTTTATCCCACGTTCCATCAAAATTTTTGTTGCTGGTTTATTTTATAACGCCAATCACATTATTCCACTGATATATGATTGTAAACCTCCACATCATTCCCATCAATTTTTAAAATGCCAGACCCAGCTTGTTTAATAAAAGCCATCACTTTTAATTTATTGCCCCAATTCGCAAACTTAACCAAAATATTTGTTTGAATACTTTTCCCTTTCCTTGCACCCAATCTATAAACATTTGCAATATCTTCATTCTCAAAATCTTTCCCCATTTTCAAACTTTTTAGCCAATTAACTATTCTTTCCTTCAGCTGGTCTGGGGTTTTTCCCCACATGATTACGAATTACTATGTTCTGTTTTCTCATCATCTCTTCCATCATGTCTATCCTTTTCTCCTGCACTTCTACTTTCATTTTAGTATCCTTTTCTTCCTCATGTAACCCTTTCATATCATCCTGCATCAATTTCATATATTTTTGCATCGACTTAACACTTATATCCATCCTCTGAAAATTAAAATCAACCTTCTTAGAAAAATCAGTGAACATTGCAACCAGTTTATCCTGTTTTTCCATAATTTCATCCTTGTCTTTTACCCTTGTTTCCTTAATTTCCCGAAAACCCTTCACATGTGCCTCCTCCATCCTATCAAATTTCTTAAACAATTTACCCAACTCAACCATAATTTGCATTTGATCCATTGGTGCAGGTTCTGGTGCTGCTGTTGAAGGGGGTGCTTCTTTGGTTGCTAATTTATCCTTCTTCTCGTCCTTCTTCACATCCATCTTCTTAGGCTTCACCACCTCTTCATCTTTTCCCTTTCCTTTTCCAAGTTTTTCCATTGTAACTTCAAATAATAATCTCAATGCAGCAACCCCTTTATTTTCTCCAAATCTGCCTTCTTGAATAAATTCAAGATTCAATCAAATATGGTAAATTTATAAAGTTATGATTTCTATTAATTCTTCAAAATCCAAATTTAGCTGATCCTTATTATAATCCAATTGTAATGTTGCTTCAAAGTAACCTAAACTCAGCTAGATATTCCCAACAACTAACCAATCCAGAACAGTTGCTTTGTTATTGTAGTCCAATTCTTATTATAATAATCCAAATATTTTAACTGTAATCCAATAAAGAAAGAAAAAACCATCCAGGTTCTATAATCACGATTAATCCAAAATCATCCAGATAAAAATAATGGAGACAAAAGGGAAAGGAAAAAAAGAAAATAATAATAATCCTTTGTAATTTTTGTATTCCAATCTTAAAATATCCCATTTGAAATAATAGTCATCAGGGGAAGAGACACAGGATTAAAATAATGCAGTTAAATTTTCCAAGGCAAAACAAACTTCAACAGGAGGTAAGAAGAGTGCAAAAAAATAATAATTTACAATCCAACACAGTAATCCAGGAGATGGTATTGCAAAGAAGAGAGAAAAAAGAGAAGCAACAGGAAATCCAGTCTCATTCAAGAAGTTAAACTGCTCAGTTCTAAAAATTTAAAAAGTCTCAATTAAATCCACAGCGTTCCAAACCGCTGCGGCAGTTTCCAGATGAGAGCCCTCCTCCCTTCTCCTCTGACCACACACTTCAAAAACCAGCCTCTGCTTTCCATTCTTCTTTCCTTCCTTTTCCTTCCTATTCTTTTGTCCTCTCTCCCTTCTCTCTTCTTCCCACTCTTCCTCCTTCAGTCTATTCCAGCACTCCAATCTTAACCAACCATACCTTCCCAGACTTCTTCCCAGCTCTTAAGTTTCAATTCTGTTTTCATTTGCCGCCATTACTCCTTCCCGTCCTTTCCGACCTTTCTCTTCCACTTACAGATTATCACCTCCTCTTTCCTTTCCACACTTACTTAACCACCTTTTAGGCATCCACCAACTCCACTCCAGGGATTCTCGTCCTCCACTGCCAACTCTTGGTTAGCTTCTTTTTTCTTCAGAGCCTTATATAAAGCCTTATATAAAGTTAGAGGCCGGTACTAGACAGAGTTGTGCATTATCCCCAATACTATTCATAATGTCGATGGAATTGTTATAAATGATAATAATATTGAGGGAATTTTAGGGAATAAAATAAGTTTATATGCGGATGACACATTGGTAATTATGAAGAACCCAGTGAAGGCATTAGTATTCAGATGCATTTGAAAGATTTTGAGGAAATGACTGGATTAAAAATAAATTGGGAAAAATTGGAAATGATAATGTGCAATACAGATAAAACAGATCAACAAAGGATATTAGATAAATATAAAATTCAGATTAAGGAAAGTTTGAAATATTTGGGGGTAAATATCACAGACAAATAGTAGAATATTAAAAAAATTAAAGGATGATTATTAACAAAGGAACTGGATTAAAGAGCCAATTCAGCAATATAAGAAACTGAATTTGTCATGGTTCAGCTGGGTAGCCTTATGTAACATGATGTTGTTGCCGAAAATAATTTTTTTATTCGATGCCCTACCAATCCAATTTAAGGATAAAGAGCTTAAAAATTTTCAGAGTTTGCTAAATAATTATTGTAACAGTGGAATTAAATCCAGAATTCCAAAAAGTCTCTGGTATTCCCCTCTAAGCCAGGGTAGACTAGGAATCCCAAATATCAAAAATTATTATAGAGCATTTCAGATTAAAAACATTGTTAAGTTGTTGAGTAGGGAGAAGGTGATTTGGGAGGATACAGAGACAGAGGAACTATCTCAAATAGGAAAGGTAGCTTTTCTCATCAAAGATGTAGGGGAAATTACTATTAGAAATAAAATGTTGAAGTCAATGTGGGAAGTTTGAAAAAAAGTGGGGGAAAACCCATTAGCACCTGATATATCTCCAATCATTGAAATAGATGAGATGGTAAGCTTTCCAATTAAAATTGATAAGAGAGTGAGAGATGTGCTGGATAGAAAGGATGTGTTTCTGCTGAGGGATTGTATACAAGTCTGTACTGGTGAAATAAAGAGGGAGGAACTATTTGCTGAACTGAGATTGAATTGGTTGCAAATTGCAAGATTGAATAAATGGAATGATAAATTCTTGGTTGACTCCAGTCTGGAAAGGAATAGGATGGTATTTGAAGAGTTGTTATGGAAAGTTTGTTGTTGTTGTTCAGTCGCACAGTCGATTCCGACCCTTTGCGACCCTATGGACCATCGTTCTCCAGGCGCCTCTGTCCTCCACCATCCCCCTCAGTCCTCCCAGTTCTGTGCCCATTGTGTCTACAATACCATCTATCCATCTCATCCTTGGCCTCCCCCTTCTTCTTTTGCCCTCCACTTTTCCCAACATCACGGCCTTCTCAAGTGAATCCTCCCTTCTCATTTGATGCCCAAAGTTAGAAAAGTTAGAAAAGGAGAAATAGGAGTAAAGGATACGGTATACAAGATCTATAAAATATTAAATTCGGAAAGTGATACACAAGACACATTGTGGACAAAATGGGAACAAGATTTGAATGTGAAAATCATTGATATAAATTGGAAATCCATATGGAAGAGAAGGATTATGAAGACAATGTCTGTTAGAGTCAAGGAACATAATTATAAAGTGTTGTGGAGATCGTACCTGACCCCACTGAGATTGGATCAAATTGATAAAACCAAGAACAATTTATGTTGGAGGTGCAAGAAAAGTGTAGGGACTCACTTACACATGTGGTGGCACTGTAACATGACTAAGGAGTTTTGGGAAGATATTGAAAGAGAAATTGAAGGAAGATTAGGTGTAGAAATTAGGTTGGGACCAGGTATCATCATGTTGATAAATTTTGAAGATATTAACCTAGATAAAGATACAAAGGATTTGATATCGATTATGATGATGACAGGGAGACAGTGCATTGCAAGGAAGTGGGAAAATGACAAGAACATTAGACTGGAGGAATGGTATAAGGAAACGTGGCATTTGGCTCTGAATGATAAATTGACGTGGGAATTGAATGAAAAGAAAGGTTTAATTAAAGAGAACAGATTTTGGAAGATACGGAAACCATTTGTGGACTATGCACTGAGAAAAGGAGATGGTAGTTGTCCAGTACCTGATCAAAAAAGTTTTTGGATTCATTGAAACAAGGACAACATACACTGCATCCCCCTAGAACATTGTATATATCACTGTATCCTATTCAAAACTGTCTCCTATTCAACATCTATATGAAACCGCTGGGTGAGATCATCCATTCCCATGGGGTGCGCTACCATCAGTACGCAGATGACACTCAGTTGTACATCTCGGCCCGTGGGACCCAAATGATGCTATCAAAGTCCTGTCTGGATGTCTGGAGGCTGTGGGGGTCTGGATGGGGGCTAACAGGTTACAGCTGAATCCTAGCAAGACTGAGTGGCTGTGGGTTTGGGGTCCCACACTATCCTGGGAGTTGTCATCCTTGGTTTTGGATGGGGCTTCTTTGCCTCAGACAGACCCAGTGCACTATTTGGGGGTCCTCCTGGATGCGTGACTGCTGCTAGAAGAACAGGTGGTGTCCGTGGCCAGGAGGGCCTTTGCACAACTTTGTGTAATTCGCCAGTTGTGCCCACTCCTGGATAGGGATTCCTTGCTAATGATCACACATGCGCTGGTTACCTCCAGACTTAATTATTGTAATGCACTCTACATGGGCCTGCCCTTGGCGACCATTCGGAGGCTGCAGCTGATCCAGATTGCAGCAGCTCGGGTAGTGATGGGTGCAGGAGCTATGTTCATGCCTCATCTCTGCTCCGGGAGCTGCACTGGTTACCAGTTTGTCTCCAGGTGCAATTCAAGGTGCTGGTAATTACCTTTAAAGCCCTTCATGGTAGTGGGCCAGGTTACCTAAGAGACCGCATCGCCCTAAGGGCGGACTGGAGAGGGTCCCTCAGTGTTCCATTGGCTAGAGGCTCAACTCTCTAGCACAAGGAGAAGGGCCTTCTCTGTGTCCGCCCCAACTCTTTGGAACCTCCTGCTGGCAGACTTAAGGCTTCAGTCAGAATTGCTGCCCTTTCGGAAAGGGTTAAAAACCTGGCTGGCAGGGCAGGTTTGGGGGGCCGACGGGATATTGACTCCTGCATGTTGGCTCAGTTGATGTTACATGTCCTTTCAATGATTGTGGGAAGGAGTGGGTCTTTTTAGACATGGAGTGGTTTTATAAAGAGTTTTCATTGTAGTTTTTATGGGGTTTTATATTGTAATGTTTTTATATGTTGTACGCCACCCTGAGTTGCCCTGGAGCAAGAGAGCAGGATATAAATCTAAATAAATAAATAAATCACGGGGTGCAATCAACTATGATGTTTTGTTTTGATTTTGAAGGTGAATATTTTAAGAATTTCAAAAATATTGTTATACGTTTTAGAGTATACTATACGAAAATAGGGAAGCAAATATATTTAGATTGTTTTATATCATAATAAAAACCTTTTCAATAAGTATAATTATAACAATATTATAAAATGTTAATAATTGTTTAGTATGATGTTATAGATTTTTTTAATCTGTATGGATTTATTTTGTTTGTTTTTCTCTTTTCTTTTTTCTCTCTCCTTTCCTTTCTACAATTTTTTGGGTTTTTTTTGTTATTTTAAAATATATTTTTGTAATTGTATGTTGTTTCATTGTTCTACATGTATGTTTGAAAAACCTAATAAAAATTAATTTGAAAAAGAAGAAGCAAATTGTATCATCATTTAGTTCTTCCATTATATCCCCTGCATGGCCCAGGCTAGGAGAACTCCAGGCTGCATACACTCCTTGCTGATTTCTAAAAAAAACATTGTACTTAATCATAAGCCTGCATGCTGAAAATAAAGTTTTGAATATTAAACATCCAATGGATCTTTGATTGGCCTATAAAATCAGGTATAATCTTGTGTCTTACATCCTATAACCTTTACATATTTGTGGTTTCATATATCTAAAAGTGTTTGTGCCTATAGTCCAAAAGAAAGGTTGGAAAGGCTTCAACTGCAAGGCAAAATCAAAATGAGGGATTCCAAACTCTTACAGTTTGGATCTATTGTGTCCTTGAGAGAAAGGAATGAAAATGCACTTCTTTGAGGCCTATTGCCTTTGTTTCTCTGGAATATTAATGCTTGTTCCCCATCTGAAACCAGAACACTTGGTGAAGGAGCCTGTAGGAAGCTGAGACTGACAAGGGATATGACACTTTGTGCAAATTAGTTCAATGATGTGTAAGACGCCATTGATTCTGTCTTTTAGGAAGCAAGTTTGTGGAACCATTTAATATAATTTTAAATATAAAGCTTCAAGAATTCTATGGTATGTTGGAAAGACATCAGACGCCAAATAAAAGCAATTTCTACTTCATGAAAAATGCTCAGTCATTCAAAAAATTAAAAAAGTCACAAGGGCCACATATCTTGCAGTGAGCCAGTAGGTGTGTTCTTATCATTGTGCAAGCATTTATAGTTCTAAGAATTAGCATATTCAGAGAAAAGACTGAACAAAAGTGAGCCTTGTCATTATCCTGTATTGAGTTCTGAGGTTTATCTGCTGTTCAGTTTCCCCCAGCTCTGTCACATTTTCCTTGGGATGATCTTTTTCTTTTCCCATATACTTTCCCAAGAAGCCTTTGTTTTACTTAGAACTTAATAACTTTAACATATCTACAAACAAGTGTGCCGAGGCGGAATGTTGTATTTGAGTTTGGCTATAGAAAATAATAATAATAATTTGCTGTTTTGTCTGCAATTGATCTTTAGGATTAAAGAACTGCAGATGTTCTTAGGGAAGCAACTTTGTACAATATGACCCAGGAATAAATCCCACTAACTAGCTTATGTAGTATGACTGCAAACCTATCCACGCTTACATGGGAGTAGGTCTCATTAAAACCAGTGGGATTCTGATTATGATTGCTATCTAAATTATTTTCCCCTCTCTTTTTCTCTCAATAAAAGCTGCCAGACTTTAGAAATTGAGTTTTCAAAATGAGTTTTTTGTCAACATTGTCACCTTTCCCAACCCACTATTACCTGCCCATTTTTCTCATGTGGTATGGTTTGAGCTTAGAGACAACAACCTGTCCAAGGTTTCATTCAGTGTTTTTGTGGCTGATAAAGGATTTGAACTCAGGATTCCTCTCCTCTGCCATACCACAACTGCAATACATCTGACTATCTACAATCAAATGCTATTTTGCAAACCATGACAGGTTCAATTTGCTCAGTTGCTGTAAATCTTTGATGCTGCTATACCAGGGGATACATGAATTGAGGATAAACAACTGGAGAAAATCACAAAATATTTTGATTTACAAATTGAAGTTGAGCATTTATGTAAAAAGAAATCTATTGTTTACCCATTGAAATCAGAGCCTTTGGAGCAATAACTAAAGGACTCAGTAGATATTTGGAAATTTTGGATTTATTGGACTAGAATATCCTAACTTTACAAAAAAACAAAAAAACAAATGCTGGCTTTATAATGAAAAGGATGAAACAGTAGATCATCTGATCAGCGGATACAGCAAAATTTCACAGACTGATTATTTGCAATGCCTTAACAGGGTCACACTATTGCACCAATTATGTTTATGCCAGCATACATAGTCAAGAGGATTTGGGCCAATGAGTTTCACCAAGGGGGGGGGGAATGTAAAGTCCAATTTTAGGTATTTTTAAAAATAAAAATCAGAATGACAAATGTAGGAATAAATACATATGAAGAAAATATAGTCCACACGTTAAAAATGGCTGAATGCCATGATGTGGCAATGAAAAAAGTAAATGCAATACAGTGGACCCTCGATTTATGACGTGTTTGAATAGCGTCATTTTTGATTAATGATGCTATGACGCTCCCAATGTGATTGTTCAAATAACAACGTTATTCGAATAATGACGGTACTTTTTCCCGTCGTTATTCAAATAACGATATCGTTATTTGAATAACAACATTATTATTCAATTAACGATGGTATTTTTACCATCGTTATTCAAATAACTACGGTTTTTTGTCATTATTCGAATAACGACGTTATTCTAATAGCGATACTACTTGGGGAAGCAAGTTATGTCATTATTTGAGGGTCCACTGTATCAGGTTGTGTTAGCAATATAGAGCCCAAGTTAATTGAATTAATGCCACTGTATTCTGCTTTGGTCAAAAGGTTTGCCCTGATGCCTTTTAGGGTTACTGTTTGCTTAACAGTTCCATGTTCCTAGAGGATTTTTTTATTCTAAGAATGATAATATCATTTCTAAATCGGCATTAAAGTTTCAAATATTTTGGCAACTTAAATAATACTTTAACATATCTGCACATGTTTTTTTACTATTATAAAAAGCCTGCCTAGATTTTGAGGCACTTAGATTTTTGCCCTTCATGTTCTTTAGTGAATTTGGGGCAATTTTGTCATTTGGCTCTCTGAAGAGTTTTAGGCCAGGATAGGGAACACAGATATGAAGAGGATGGAGAACACTTCCATCATACTCTTTAAAAGTCTTTGCACATTGCTTTTCTTCTGCAGAAATTGCCCATTTTTCAGTACTACAATAACTGTTGTCAAGTTTAAAAATCTTAAGATTTGGATGTAGTGTTTGTATTTTACTTAATAGACAGCCAGTCCTTCTGAGCTTGCAGGTATGTGTGTGGATATACGTGCTTTACTTCTTAAAAGAAAAGGACAGTGGGAACATGAAGCCTCTATTATCTCTGAGGCTCTCAGTGCACACATATCTCCATTTTTTTAAAAGAGAGATGGATCAAACAATTCCTTTGTGCCCTCTAGCCTTGCTTTGACATCTCTTAAACATCCATAGAGACCTTCACATGCCCTCCTATTTAATTTGGTCAGTTGAGTGTGGAAGGGGACTTTTCAAGTAGCAAAAATGAAAATAAATTGTATGAAACCTTTGGGGAATTAATGTCTCATGAGGGTGTGACATTATAAGATCAAGGGTAGGCATGTGTAGCCCCTGGACATCTAGAGGTTATTCATATAGTGGTAAGGGTGGGACTTTAGTGGCTTAGTGGTTAAAATGATGAACTGGATGACTGGAAGGTCAACAGGTCAGCAGTTCGAGACCTGAGTGCTGCATGACAGAGTGAGCCTCCATCTCTGTCCCAGCTTCTGCCAACCTAGCAGTTTGAAAGCAAGAAATTGCTAGTAGATAAATAGGGACCACTTTGGTGGGAAGGTAAACAGCGTTCTGTGCACTCCAGTGCCTAGTCATGCCTGTCGCATGTCCACAGAAATGTCTGCAGACAGTGCTGGCTCTTTGGCTATAAACAGAGATGAGCACCAAACCCTAGAGTTGGATACGACTAGCTTTTGAGCAAAGGTGACCTTTACTTTTACTAATGAGCAGAGATCTTGGTTGCTGCATTATCTTCAGATTGTTATCTAGCAGAGATGCAGAAGTCAACCTTCTCTTAGGCAGTCCCCACGTTACATACACCCACCCACCCACCCACCCACTGTCACTTATTTGTTGTGTTTCATTGCTTAAGTCCAGGACATCAACCTAGGGGCAACGCACAGCACAGAGTTCACAGGAAAACATTGATACATTATCTCCATCATTCATGACCCTTTGAACTCTACCATAGTGAGCAAGCCATAACAGATAACACTGATTTAACTCATTCTGATTTCCTAGAACAGCTTTCTTCTTGGCCATATCTCATTAGCAACACTCAGGAATGGAAGGATGAAATAACATTCGGCTTGATAGCATGTGACAAAAGGGATTATGGATAGCATGTGACAAAAGGGAATATGTGTTTAACCACTGTAAATGCTTCTACATATTTTGTGTTTCCATCATTTTGTAATATAGACATCATTGATTAAAATTGAGATTTATGTTCTACCATGCTATTTGAAAGCAATAATTCTTCCTAAAACACTCTCATGCATCCGATAGCTCTTCATACCTGTCAAGTATCCTGGATTGGCCGGGATTTCCCATAATTCAGCGCCGCAAACTCTACTTTCCCACTGCCATCTGCCACCATCCTGTAAATTGACGGCAGGGGAAAGGAGTTACTGTGCATCCCCTTCTGTGCAGAACCCTTCTGTGCATGCGTAGAAGCCTTCTACGCAAGCGCAGAAGGGTTCTGCGCAGAAGGCTTCTGCGCAGGTCCCGTATTCTCTGGAACCGCGCTTGACAGGTATGTAGCTGTTACCTGCACATGCTTCAGAGATTTCAGTGCAGTTAAGAAAACTGCCTTTTATGGCTCTCTTTTATTTGTTGTTAAAATGTGTTATCTTTTTAAATCTCAAAACTGCAATTATGAGTATTCTCATATAGCAGAGGTCAACAGCAAAACAGTAAATAATTGGAAGTGCTGTATATCTGGATTACAATACAGAAATGCAGTGTAAACTACTTTACACCTCATTTGCACCATCTAGTGGGGAACGCAGGTATGAAACATAAATTATTTCACCTAATATATTGTAACTTTTTTTAGTGGCTCACACTTTGCGCTATATATGTATGTATGTATGTATGTATGTATGTATGTATGTATGTATGTATGTAAGAAGACAAAAAAAACCACAACAGGAACATGTTAATTAAAATCTAGTGGATAATTATCAGTCCATATGTCCCACACTCATATGTTAAAAGAACAAGACACTCAGTAGGCTGAATAATAGGAGGAGGGCATTAGTTTTTCCACTGTCGCAATGTTACACTTTGGATATAAATAATCCATTTCTGTTTGACTATTGGTTATTTCCTATAATCAAGTAGATAAATTAAGAGAATACACAGTATTCTAAGATTAGTAAAGGACTTCCTTGCTCAAAATTCAGTTGTGTCCGACTCCAGGGGCTGGTGCTCATTTCTGTTAACAGCCAAAGAGCCAGTGCTATCTGCATTTGCAGGCATTTCCATGTTTATGTGGCAGGCATGACTAGACTCTGGAACACACAGAATGCTGTTATCTTTCCTGCCGTAGTGGTACCTATTTATCTACTTGCAATTTCTTGCTTTCAAACTGCTAGGTTGGCAGGAGTTGCGACAGATGACTAGCGCTCACTCTATCACACAGCACTTGCGTCCTGAAATGCTGAACCACAGACTTGTGTCCTGAAATGCTGAACCACAGACCATCTGCTTGTCAAGCTCAGCATCTTAAGCCTTAAACCACCACAGCTGCTCCAGTACAAAATTAAAAGCAGCAATAATCTCCCATTTGTAGTGGATGTAGTGAGTGATGGTCTAGGACTCCAAAGACCTGGGTATAAATCCCTGCTTGGCCATGGAAATTCACTGAGTAGGTAGTGTTAGTGAAATCATCCCTTATGAAACTCTCATTCCTTGAAACTCTCATTCCCATTAGGGTCAAATGAAGAACTACCTTCCCAGAAATTAAAGGTCCATAACACAGGCATGATCAAATTATGTGTTTCAGACACACATCAAATCTCTCACAGCCAGCAATTACTGAATTTACTCAAGCCTTACTAAAAACTTTACACAGGACGTGCTTTGATGAATGCACTGGAACTTGAGATTCAAAGATACAGCAGGTAGGGAAGGAGCTCCCCTATCACTGAGTAGCCCTATAAATTAAAACTCTATGTACTTTAGGTTGAGAGAACCTTCTGGAACAGTGCCATCTTGTAGAACATTAAAAAGGTGGCATGCCTTTCCCTCTCATCTTTTCAGCCATCTTACTTCTATATTTGGCAATAATAATTTCTGCATTTTCCAATGTTGCCATCTGGAAAAAAGAAGTTTACTTGTTCATTTTTATACAGAGTACAGAAATAACAGATGGAGAACATTATCAGCACTTTTTAAAAGGCACCTTACAAATGAATCTCTGACATACATTTTAGAATTCTGGCCAGCTGTGTTGTATATTAATGGAGACTTATGGTTGCCTAAAGCTAAACTTCTGGAAATTACTGTGTGGCACCTGAGGTAACCACTTTCTTATTCCTGGTTATATGGTCTATTGGCCTCATTGGCCACGGTCCATTATAATTAAAGCCTGCTGGAGTGCAAAAAAGCACCCTCCCCTTCAAACAGAATGAGGATATAATACATTGCATACAGATACACTAAGTAGAAAGAATGAAGTAGAAAGAATTGCTAAATTAAGGCTAACCCATGCAGATTATTCCAGACTATACCACTTCTTGGTGTCATAGGTTTCCAACAATAGTATGTAACTGTGTGGGACAAAATGCGGCTGCCCGGGTAGTGATGTGGTGTGGGCGTTATGCTCATGCCTCACTGCTGCTCCGGGAGCTGCACTGATTGCCAATATGCCTCCGCATGCAATTTAAGGTCCTGGTTTTGACCTTTAAAGCCCTGCATGGCAGTGGATCAGGCTATTTAAGAGACTGCATCATCCCAAGAGTGTCAGCCCATCCTACAAGTGCAGGCCGGAGGGGCTCAGTACTGGTCCCATCAGTGAAAGAAGCACATCTAACTGGGACCAGGAAGAGAGCCTTTTCTGTGTCTGCCCCAGCCATGTAGAACCTCTTACCACCTGAGGTGTGTCTCCAGATGGAACTATTCCCGTTTAGAAAAATGGTGAAGACCTGGCTCTGCCAGCGGGTGTGGGGCTCAATATGCCCCACTACTCAATCCCACTGGCTTGTTTAACCTTCATGGGGAACTTTTCCTCCTGCCCTGTCAAGCCTATTTTTAATATGGGTGGAGGGTGGGTTCTGGGTAGTTTTTAAGTATAGATTGTCAGTTTATAATTTTTAATCCTGTTTTTAGATGAGGGTTGTTTAATTGTTTTTTAATTGTAAATGTTGTGACCTGTTTTCTATTGTATTTTTTACTTTGTTGTTTAGCTGCCCTGAGTGGTATTTTGACCAGGAGGGTGGAGTACAAATGAACAAACAAACAAACAAATAAATAAATAAACCTAACTGCTTATTTTTAAATCTTTTTTGGGGTAGGGGGCAATCGCTATCTTTACCTATAAGAAGGGGTGTTAACCATTGGTATCTGGCATGCATGCCCACACCCATCCCTACTATCCCATACCGAGCTGCCCGCACTTACCTTAACACCATCTGAGCATCGGCACAAGGGTCCACCAGCCGCGAGTGGGGCAACTGCCCCATAAACGCAAACAAAAAATAAAAACTACAAGGCCCAGCATCCTCTGTGCTGCACCACCCCTCAGCCAATGAGGCTGAAGGGTGCGAGCATGGAGGAGGTGGGGCAGCCAGCATGCCGGCTTTTAAAAAACCACACCGGGGGGAAAGACCCAGACAACAAAAGGTAAGTGCGGTGGGGGTTAGGGAGTGGGGGAGGCATGGACCCAGTAACCATGCTGCCCACCCACCCCACCACCTTGACCCCCCACTCCTTAACCCCCGCCACACTTACCATTTGCTGGCTGGGACTTCCCCCCTGGCGCGGCCTTCTGCGTTGGGAAGCACACTGGCCTGTCCTTCATCCCTGCGGGTGTGGAGGCCTCGACGCCCACAGGGATGAAGGACAGACCAGTGCACCTCCCAATGCAGAAGGCCATGCTGGGGGGGGGGGGAGACCCAGCCAGCAAAAAGTAAGTGTGGTGGGGGTTAGGGAGTGGGGGGAGGCACGGCCATGTTAACCATGCCACCCACCCACCCCACCACCTTGCCCCCACTCCCTACCCCCCACACACACACACACTCACACACACACTTACCTTTTGCCGGCTGGGCCTTTCCCCCCAGCACGGCCTTCTGGGAGTCACCACTGAGGATTGGGGAGGAGGCAGATCCCCTCCCCCCAACTTCGGCAAGATTGTGTGTGTGTGTGTGTGGTCACTGAGGCTTCTCGGGGGGAGGGGGAGCTCCTCCTCTCCCCGCAGAGCTATGGCATGTGTGTGTGCATTGTGTGTGTTTGTGTGATTGTGTTGTGTGTGTGGTTGTTTTGTGTGTGTGTGTGTAATGAATGTGTGTTTGGTTGTGCTGTGCATGTGTGTATTGAGTGTGTATGTGTATTGTGTGTGTACTTGTGTTGTATGTGTGTAACTCCTACCACCCAAAACACACACACACACACACAAACGGCAGTGCCAGGCAAAAATATGCTACTACTGTATATATGACAGGTAACTAAAACTTGGGGACATAATTTATAGTATAAAATGTATACCTTGTATATCTAGTTCTTAGTGAATTCTACAAAGAAACGTGACTTTGGGGTACCCAAATAGATAAGAATCATCGGAGTATTTCAAGAAAGCTCCATAACAGCCTGAGTGACCAAATTCATTGCAATTTATCCCACTATTTGTGCCAGAGTTTGGCATGGTGAAATTTAAAGTATTTTAGGTTGGCTATAGGAGGTAGAGCTAATTGCACGTAAACCTGGTCTTTTTTCATTAACTTAATTCCTTTTTTGTTTAAGGCCCAGTGTTATATTTTTCTTTTGGTAGTGATTCTGATTACATTGCTTATATACTTGTTTTAGTTCTTGCATGTGGGAATTCTGTCTTTAGGTGGCAGATGTTGGTGTGTTCTAGGGTGACCATGACAGTAGAGAGTTTTTTTAAAATGGCAAGTGAATTAAAACTAAAGGTTTGGGGGAATAAATTAACACTTTATTTGATGTGATTTGCTGTGATTTTGGTTGCCATAACTGCTCTGTCCCAAGAGGGAGGAAGTTTGGTCTAAGGAAAAGACTGGTTGAAATAGGTAAATAATCTTTTGTTAAGGAGTGCTAAGACTATCCAGACAGATAGACAGACAGATAACATCTCAATAAGTGATATATGTTGGTGAAGTTTGTGAAGAGTATTGAATGCACAGTCTATAGATAAATAAACAAATAAATAAGAGCAAGAGTTGGTAATTAGTTTAGAAGGTAAATTGAATGATTCTGATAATCACAGTAACTATAGAAAAAGGGGGGGTGGGATAACTTTGGGATCAAAATGTGGATAGAAATGATTTGAGAGAAAGGTAGTGAAATGAGTAATGGCATGACAGCCATTATTAGGAGGAAAGGAGAGAGAAACAGCTGCATTGTTATGAACAATAAAATTCACTTAGCATCTTAAATACCAACAAACCTGCTCTAGACCCGGTCTTCAGCACTTGGAGGCAGTCCTTCAATGGAAGGATAAGGGGACTGAAGAAGACAGAAGATGGTGAAGGGTTGGGCAAGGGTGTTGGAGAAGTTTGTTTATGTGTTTACATGTTCTATGTTATGGTTGGTTGTAGGACGTGAAGGGTGGGGTGAGGGTGAATGCATGCAATGTATATCTGATTATTTGCTTTTTGTGTTGTATTGTATTGTATTGTAAGATTATAAATGTTTATTTGTTTTCTTTCATGTTTGTAATAAATAAATAAATAACTAAAAAAAAAACTAAAGGTTTCCTGTACTCAAAGCGCAGATGTGTCCGACTCTAGGGGGAAATGTTTATTTCAGTTTACTGCCAAAGAGTCAGTGTTGTATGCAGACAATGTCTACAGACATTTCCATGGTCATGTGGCAGGTATGATTAGATGCTGAAATGTACAAAATGCTGTTATCTTTCCCACCAAAGTGGTACCTATTTATCTACTTGCAATTTCTTGCTTTCAAACTGCTAGGTTGGCGGGAGCTAGGACAGATGACGGAAGCTCACTTGGTCACACAGCACTCGGGTCTTGAACTACTGGCCTTCTGGTAGCCAAGCTCAGCTTCTTAACCACTAAGCCACTGCAGCCCCTGGCAAGTGAATTACCACTGGCTTAATAAAAAACTTGATACTAGGCTGGATAATCATAATCATTACACATTGTTTAAAGGAGAGACAAGAGATATTCATGTGAGAGGAATGTTCCTGTTGTACTGCCATTCCCCATGGCACTGAAGATGCCAATACATCAGTACCATCCCTCTCAAATAAGCACAACTTGTCTCCTTCTGAACAATTTATTTGATCAAGTTTTTTTCCAGTTTAGTGTTATTTTAGATAAGCACAGCAGTTTCACAAGTTGTTCTGTTAAGCCAGTATGATTTCACTTGCCAAATAGAGAGGGGGTGGAGGCAGAGAGAGTATTAATGACAGATGAGGATGGGCAACCTGGGATCCCAGGTGAAATTGTCATAGATTGAAGTGTGTTGTGGACTATTGCCTGGGATAATTAAACATTATGTGTGGAAGACAATATGATTTAACTGCCATAGGAAACTTCAGATTGACCCAAATCAACTTTGCACAGCCTCCTTGGCTAATAGTGCTTTAAATCATATGAACACCAGTTTCTCCAGTGGCTCTGATAAACAATGCTCTGGGCCAAACTAAATAAGATGTTAAATGTCTGAACATATTAATCTCTTCTTTTCTTGCTGTCCCTCTCTTTTACAGTATAACGTAAAAGACAGCCTGTAGTGTTTTTAAAAGTAAAAGATATCCTTCAATGTTTTTGAGAGTTTTTTCTGTTACCAAATAAGATTATTTTGCCTCTTTTTCTTTTGCATCACATACAGAGTATGATGAGTTTTATTACATGGTCTGCCTCCTCTCCCCCCTTTTATTAACTAAGGATGACTGAAAAAAAGCCTCTGTTAAAAATGCCAGGCAAATACAGGGACATATGGAACTTTCTGAGAAACCTCCCAAAATGTCCTGAAAATTCTTTGCATTTCCCCCCTCAAAACAAAAAAAATACAAATCTACTTCAACTTAAACAAAAAATATTAGATACATTCAGTGGTGGCCCTACCTTAATGGAGTGTGCTTTCATTTGCTCAAGCCAGAATAGTTATTTTCCCCCTAAATACCCATCCATACACAACCCCTATGCTTTCCAAAAGTCTGCTCCATAGGTTAGGCAACTATCAAGAATGGAATGTGAGCATAAAACTGGGAAAGCATGAACAGTTTTGCTTTCAAACTGACTAGTCTCCTAATGAGTCTAAAAGCAGGATGTGATCCATAGCCAGTGGTGGGCTGGCCCATTGGGCTACCAGAACTCAGCCCAAGGTGCCCCCAGGTCCCCAGTACCATGGCACCCCCCCTTGAGTGCCAATCCAAAGAGCCAAGCTGTGATGCCCGGAATGATGGAACAAATGAGTGGGACTCCGTGTTCCTCTGCCTGTCTTTTGCTCCTTTGCCACCAAAGATAAGGCCCCATTTATCTGCTGTGACTTGGAGGTTGAAATTTTGTCTTGTAAGCAAGAGGTTGTCAATTTGAATCCCCAGAGGGGAGTTGAAATTAGAAGGCGAGTGGGAACATATATATTTTGTTAGGGTTAAACACCCTCAAGACTCCCTGTCCAGCACCCTTTTAGCGGAGCCAGCATGCCCCTGTCCATAGCCACCATTGTGTACCATATTACTCAGCAATGTTCTCATGCCAAGCCTGGAGGACAGCCATCAGTTATGCTCCCATCTGGAGTGAAACTGTATTTGTCCATGATCCAACTTGTTCATACCACCCTCCTTCCACCACCTTAAGCTCAATTAAATGGCCCCCTGTTGAGGCAGTTCTTGTGAGACAATAGAGTATTTCAAGAACCTTGCAGCTCAAGGTATCATAAACCAAAGCAATCACACTTATGTACCACCCCATACTGCTTAGTGCACTCTCTGGGCAGTTCACAAGTTAATTAGCATTTTGCCCTCAACATGTTGGGTACTCATTTTATCAACATTGGAAGGATGGTGGTGTTTGCATTTCTACTAAGGCAAAATGATCAGTAAATACTAACTCATGAAATTAGTGTTAGCCCCAGGTACATTTTGGCAAGCTTATTTCATTTTGTTAGTGACATAGGCAATCTTTATACCCTTCCATTCATATTGCAACTTAGTAATTCACACAATAAAAGAGCCACCACGATTAACAACTGTTTCAAGAGAAAACTTAACTCAATTAAAATCATTAAGAGAACTGCAGGTAATTTCCTGGCTTTGTCAAATAATGTCACCAAATAAGAAATATAACTGTCTAATAATTCATGAATTTTGTTTATGCACTTATTTATATCTCATCTTTCTTCCTGTGAACAGGCAGCATACAATAACTGGAAAGTGTATATATGCTTAAAATCACAATGGAATGTTAAGATGAAAATATGATTCAATAATAACAATTGCTTGGGTGTATTGAGATGTTTTTGTCTATTGAAGAATTGCTTGATACAGCATATAGTGGACAGAATAACAAATAGCAAAATATGTTGCCCTTTGCCGTAGGTCAGCAAAGCTTCTTGGAGGCCAGTACAGTAGATATTTTAACACCACTACCAACAACAACAACTCTGTTTAATTATTTGCTTATTATTATTTCTCCACCACAAATAAATGTCATTAAATTACATTGCAAAAACACAGACGTGGCCAAAAGGAGTAGAAACTCAGGAAAGAAGAACGGAACTCCATTTGAAACTTGAAGCAATGTAAAATATGTCTTAAGTTTATTGAGACTATAGCGGTTGAAGTTTCAAGCACAAACATTGTAAAAGTTGACCGGTACACAAACACATTGGGCACAAACTTCAAAAGGACTGGCTATTTCTGTTTCCTTCTTCTTTAAGAAAGAAAACCTGGGTGAGGGGGCATTTTCTTGCCCTAATTAAGCTGACTAATACTTTCAAATTAATATTTATTATCAGAAATGAGTATTTATCAGCTGGTGTTACAAGAGTTACCAAATATAATGTCTTGTGAGAAAAAGATTCCATCTGTATAGGGTATAATTTATTGAAGCGGTTCTGCTTGTGCTTGTTCTCTCTTTGCTGCTGTGCATATCCTTTAGTGTTGAAATCCAAAGAACTGAGCACCTATTCAAATCCTTGGAATGCCAGTACAGTATTGTTATTTTGCTAGCTTCACAGTTTTTGTGCCAAGCCACAGAAAGCTACAGAATTGGGAAAAAAATGAATTTGGCTTCCTTAGTGGTTGTGACAGAGTAGGCCACGTCCTAAAACTTTCACATGAACTATTGCATTTTTATGTACATTTCAAGAAACAAGAGTGGAGCCAGCCCCAAAAGCAATTTTGTATTATATTTGAACATTGGCTGTTATGAAACGTTTTTCATTACACATACTTGCTGTTCTATTTAAATAGCAAAATAATAATACTAAATAACATTCAAGGTATATGACTACCTAAAGTGCTGTGCAATAGCTTTGGCAGGCAACATGATGTTCTCTCAGCATCTAGCTATATATATATTTTAGGATTGTAGGACATAAATTAACAGAATGGGAAACAAAGGGTCCAGATTAGATATTATGCATGGTTACCACATTTTGAGTTGTTTTTCACAATACAGTATATTTCTTTTTCCTGCTATTATGGAAATGCTAGCGAAACCATACTAGCAGAACAAATATTGCTTTTACAAGTCTGCCTATCTTGGTGATCCTGATTTTGATAACTTTAGAGACTTTCCATTTGTTCAGTTTTTTTTTAAATTAACAGCACACATTTATACATGTCCTATTAGAAATGGACCCCACTGTGTTCACTGGGACACACAAAGGAAAGTGTGTATTTCATTGTCGCATAATGCAGCTGATTTTAGAGGACATGTTATGAAACTGTTCTTCTCATCTTTGTAAAGTAAGAGAAATAGAACCTAGACATGTGTCAGGGCAGGTATTTGTGTTATAGCTGTCAAGTTGCAACCCATTTATGGCTACCCTAATAGAGATTCCAAGATAAGTGAAATATTTATGGAGTGTTTTTACCTGTTCTGCCTCATCCTCTAAACCTTTTGAAAACTAAACAGGAATTTGAAGCCAGGTCTCCTTAGTCCTAGTCTGTTACTCTATCCACTATACCACTCTGAGTATTTAAGGCAGGTGTTTACTGCCCAGAATTTTCTACAGACAATTTTTATCACTTATTTGGCTCTATTTGTTATAATTTATTTTTTAAAAGACTCAGCAATATGCATATACAGTATTTAGTGATGGGTACGTGCTTTAACACAGACTGAAGTGGCTTAGTGGTTAAGACGCTGAGCCTGATGACTGGAAGGTCAGCTGGTTAGGAGTTTGAGACTCAAGTGCTGCATGATGGAGTGGGCTCCATCTCTGCCTCTGTGTTAAAATGTTTGACATATTTTTAAAAGGTAAAATTGATCACAGTTAATGCCAATATAATAACAATGCAATCCTTATTTGAGAGAGCAATTAAGAGCTGAGGGATGATACAGTTGTGTTAGAGTAGGAGTTTTCATTATCTATGATCAAGTTCCTACAGGGATTTGTCCATGATTGTGACAGACTTTTAGTTATGTATAGTTGAATGGAACAGGGGGGAAAAACTTATTAAACAGGATGTGTGAATATGAGGGGTATAGGTTTTCTGTATATTAACTGGAAAGTGAAGGACTAGTATTCTTCATCAGTTGCCAAGCAATGGTCATACTTTGAATTGTGAAGCTCATTAGCAGGCTGAACAGGCTGCCTTTTGGCAGATGTTTGATTTTGCTTGGTGGAACTCAAAGAGGGAAAAGATGAGTCTTTTATTTTTAAACTCATTGTTCCTATGATGCTTGTTGTCCACCTCCAAAAAGTTTACAACAGTTTTCTATCACTCTCCTTTCTCTCATTTTGTTTGATTTATCTCAATCTTTCTTCAGCACATTTCAAAGATACTAAAATATGTGCCAAGCTTTTTAATGTCATGGAATTAATTGTGGTTTAGTACCAATGGCTGTTGGCACCATTCCTTGCCTCCCTTTGTCATTAAAGGGCTGGGCAGATCTCATGTTTATGGGTAGTATTATACAGATCATACCTGGGAATTTAGAGATTTCTCTGGATTAACATTGCCAGACCTTTGTCCTAGAACAATCTTACATCCATTTAATAGCTTTTCAGTCAGGTTGATCCTGGATTATAATTGCATAAGGCAGTGATTGGAAAGTTACTTTCAAAAAGATTTTATTTTCATAACCCCAATGACTACAAGGTAAGAGATCCAACTTTTAAAGAAAATCTTCACTTGTCTTTTTCTCACAAGTAACTAAAATAGTTTAAGGTATCTCTTACCTAATGTAACTTGTGTGTGTGTGTGTGTGTGTGTGTGTGTGTGTGTGTGTGTGTGTGTGTGTGTGTGTGTGTGTGTGTGTGTGTGTGCTGTAACCCCCTAGCTTATGGTACAAGCACTCTGTTTCCATCCATTCCATGGTTTTCTCTGCACCTAAAACTGAGTACAAGACATACCAGTATCTAGCATTTCAACGGTGTGATGTTCCATGGCCACATCCCTATAACTCTAAAATGATTACTAAACTATAGCAAAGCAATCACACTTACATAATGCCCCATAGTGCTTAGTGCACCCTCTGGGTGGGTCACAAGTTAATTAGCATTGGATAGTGCCATTGGTTCCAACGCTAAGCCTAGAGATTTAATTGGGTACTGCCAGGGGAAATCCACGTGAGATCTTTGTCTTATTCATAATCATCTGGCTGCTAAATATAGCGTGAAAGCTAACACCAAGCTTTACCCTGCTTTTCTTGATATGAAGGGGGCCTTTGACTTTATTCTTCAAGTTCTCATGTGGACCAAACTAAACATCGACAAACTAAACCACGTGTTCTCAACCCCAGGCTCACGGGCCCAATCAGTCCTATGCATATCATTAATATAGTCCGTGGTGAGAACCTGAGCACTTCTAGAAACACACCCACCTGTCCCTACCCACCAGAAATCACAATACATCACTTACTGTGGTGGTGGTGGCGGTGGTGGTGGTGGTGGTGGTGGCGGTGGCGGCAGCAGTGGCAGCGGTGGCAATTGTGCCTGTTTTGGCACTCCTTCCACAACCTCCATTACTTCTACCTGCCAGGGAAAGCCGTGCAGGGCAAGAGCACTGTGTTTGCGGGCTTTTCTGAGGTCCTTCAGTGTGTCACACTGATGATGCAGGCACTGGCGGCACAACCATCTTGCCTTGTACAGCGTGCCCTTGCAGGGAGAAGTGATGGAGGCTGGGGAAGGAGCACCAAAACAGTCACAATTGCTACCACCGTGGATGACGTCAAAATAGGAAGTACCGGGAGCAACCCACCTCTGCCCCCCGCAGCTGTGTGTCGGGGCAGGACTGGCCTGATCTGAAAAAAGGTTGAGAATGCCTGAACTAAACTAATACCGTTTTCTGTGCAATCAGTAGAAACAGGCAGTTTTGATCATTGAACTATCTCTAAGAAAAATGAGGATAGTAATGCTGGGGGCTTTAGTTGTATGGAGTGCTCTGCATGCTTTTAAGTGCTACCTAAAGTGTTACTGTTACTGTGTTGTTCTGTTGTGTATGCTCTAAACAACCTTTTCTCTGTAGAAATTATTCATAAAATGGAAAATACTAGCAAAACAAACAAGCACGAAAACACCTAACTGAGCTGAAAGTTGGATAATGACCAACTTCGCTCTAATTAAGAGCAGATTGAAGATTAAATATGTTGGTGCATCTTCTGTATCTAGCTGTTTCTAAATGACAGGTGTCTGCTGATCAGTACTGAGGCATGCAATGTGAGTGTTCTCTTGCCAACATCCCAGTCTTCTTTCCCTTAAAATCTACTCCACAATGTTTTTGTCTCTTCTTAGACAAAAAGCAATTGTAAGGATACAATTTTCAGTGGGTTTGTGTAGTGGTGGGAACTAGGAAAGAGAGATGGATTATGGAAAAATCTTCCTTGCCTGCCATATCCCAAATGGGTGTTATAAAAATGTAATAATTTTTAAAATTGTGTTTGAAGCACACAAAGGTGCTTTCTGGGTTGAAAAGATTTTTGCTGGAGGAATTCCACTCTGAGGACACCCGAATGAGGCTCCTTTCATGTCCCTAAGATCATTTCCCAGCGAAGTGGTCCCTATTTATTTAATTGCAATTTCTTACTTTCAAAATGCTAGATTGGCAGTAGAGGAGGTGGGACAGAGACGGGCCTGCCAACCTTCCCACTAACAAGGTGAGCTTCTCCTAATGCAATAAAACAAATAAACAAATGAATTCCTTTAGGAAATCTGGATTAAAGAATACAAAGAATATTCACATGATCTGGTCCCACAAGTGCATCTTCAGAAATAGGCTTCATTGAATTTAATGGCACTACTGCAAGGTACATATTTGTGGCATCTTAGTCTTAAACTACCTGGCTCAGTTGAAAACTTGTTTTAAAATCTTTCATATGCATATGTGCCCTTTTAACTGTTGTAAAAATGGACTGTATGTTCTTCAAAGATGAACAGAAAAAGAAAACACCATGATGAGTTTCTCTGAGGATTTCTATTTTTTCTTTTAATTGAGCAATGCTGTTTCCAATGAACCATAAAAGGCCAAGCATCTGCTGAAAGGTATTACATAGCTGAAGATCAAACAATTTTCCAGCCACATGATTCTCTTATATCATTTTCAAAAATAATTATGTCTCTATTTTTCATTTGCATGGAAGTTGAAAAAATAAATCTTCCCATAAACATGATGACTTTTTAGAATTTTTCTGTGACATTTCTCTGCTCCTGTGAGGCTGCTGAATAATGTATTAATATTATGGAACAATACTCATGAATTGGAGACTTCTTTGGAGATGTAAACATCTCCACTTCTGTTACATTTATAGGAGAACTAGCAGAAGTGCCCAGCTTTGCCCGGGGGCTTCTACCTTGGGATTGTTATTGGGGTGGTCCTGTTGGCCGCATGCCAGGGTCCCTCCGACACACTCACGTAGTCACGCGGGTGCAGAGGCCACAGGGAGATGTTGTTTCGGCTGGCTAGCCAGCGACTTCCCAGTCTCCCCTTCCCATGGTGCTGCACTCTAGTGAACGGCACCTCCCCACAGGCCCTCCCTTGGTATGTGGTGCCTGCTGGGAGGTGTAGTCCACTGGAGGTCAGTTGTAAGGGAAATGAAGCCTGGAAGTGTGTGGCCCTGGTAGGCGGGGCCAAGGGCAGTATTGCCAGGCTGTTCCTCCCCGCGGCCTTCTCCTCCTGCCCAGCCACGGCATCCTGCCTTAGGCATGGGTGGGGGGAGCTGTTATCTAGCCTTGGATATGAGAAACCCATGGACGGCGGGAGCAGAGTTGCAGCTCCTGGGCCGGGAGACCCTAGTGGGAGACTGTACAGCGGTGAAGGAGGAGGAAGTCCCTCCCTGGGGTGGTAAGGTGGGCCAGGGATGGGAACAGTGGTGGGGGAACTGGGGCTGGTCATTTCCCTAGACCCGGAGGGGAAGGTAAGTGGCCCAGCTGGGGCCCCCTCACCTGGCACAGCACCATCTGGTCAAGGGTGCCTTGTGGCTCCCTGTAAGGCAGCTCATGGGTGGTGCCAGCCATGCCACGCTGTTCCCACCATTTGGTCTCCTTCATGGCCTTGGTCTCCCTTGGCCGTTTCCACCTGGGCTGGCTGCAAGGTGTTCTACATTAGGGCCAGGGCTGGAGACGCTAAGACCCATGGCAGCTGTGGCAGAGGGTGGGAGAAACACATGGGGACATGTTGTAGGGGTGTAGGCCCCATGCCTGGCCTCTGTGGCTGGACCCCTCCTCACATCCGTGGGCCAAGGGGGTCTGCCCACCTATTACTGGCCTGGCGTTGGCTCCCGAGTGCCTGTCTCACCTGGGGCCCACTTTCTTCCATCCATCCTGGCCACAGCAGTGACAGATAAAGCAGCACCCAGAAACAGTGGGAGAACCATGCCACATCCAACAGCCTAACCCCCGTCGCCCCTGCTCCCCGGCACTTGCCTGGGTGTCGGAGGTGGCAGAGAAGGATGGCATACAAATGACAGATAAGGTGTGTGGGGGCCATGGAAAATATCTGCCACCACCACCCTGGGGGGTTAGCCACCACCTCCCCAAACATCCAAAGTGCCAGCCGGGCCCTGAGCCAAAAGTCCCCCGGCCTAAACCTTCCCACCCCATCTTTACTTCTGTCTGGTCGCATGGCTCTGGATCCACCTCCTCCTCCTCTCTCTCTCACTCCAAAGGAGTGCAGACCACACAATCGCCCCCTGTCTTGGGTTGCAACGGGATTGACCCCAGCCATGCAGGCACCATCGAGGAGGCTATGCGAGGACAGGTATTTCGTGGCCTGCTTCCCCCCAATTCTTCCATCTGCCCTCCCCCTGCTGTCGCTGTCGGCCAGGCCAAGAAGCAGCAGGCCCCGCACCAGTTTCCTGGGCTGCCTGGCGGCGAGTGCGGGGCCTGTTGTTGTTGGGTCTGGCTGGCAGCGACATGGGGGGAGGGTGGATGGAAGAATGGGTTGAAGAGGAGGCTGTGAAATACTCATCCTTGGATTTTCAGGGATGTGTTGGTTGATGGTTAGCCCAGGAGGTGAGTGCGAGGTCTGTTGCCAATGGGCCTGGCTGGCAGAATCAGCAGAGAAGGGCGCTAGGATGACCGGTGTCTGTTGGTGTGTCGTGCTTGTGGGCATAGCTCCTCCCCTCCTGTGCTCGTGTTGGCCTCTCTGATTGGCCATTGCGGGCTGCAGGGGCTGCTGGGGGTTGTATTTTTTTTTTGCCTGTTTGTGGGGTGCAGGGCCCCCCATTGCAGTCCAGACCCTGATTTTGACCTTCTCTGGAGCGCCAGGTAACTCTGTGTGCAGTGTGGTTGGAGACACTACAGGGGTGTGGATTCATATTAAGTACCCACAAGGGGACATCTCTCTTTTATAGATTCCCATGCATTTCATGTAGACATGTTCTGTAACTGGTGAGATATTTGATAACTCTGTTTTCTGGAAATACATCCATCAAGTTCAGCTGTGGCAGACTGAATAAACCAGAACAGAACAGATTCTCAACCTGTGGCCCAAAGGCCAGATGCGGCCCTTGGCACCATTTCATGTGCCCCCCCGACTCCACCACACCAAAAAGTGTCATGTGGTGGAGGAAGAGTAAAATGGCCATCCAGCCCCCGAAAGCTGTATGAGGGAGCGTGACCCAGCCCCCGGCTTAACAAGGTTGAGAATTACTGGAAAAAACACTATTACTGTACTTCCAATGTTCTTTCCTTGCTGATTTACTCTACCTTCTGTCTTTTGTTGGCTGCTTTTCCTCTCGGCTTTCAAACAAAATTTCTTCCCTTCCTCATCTATACCCCTTTTCTTCTTTCTTCTATTCTGCCATGTAGAACCAATTGCTGGTTAGATAGATTAGTGAGATGGAACACTAGAAGTTGTGAGTTCAGCTCGGTACTGTGCAATGTAGGAAAAGAGAGATCTAGTGGGGTCTTGGGCAAGCTTTGTAATCACTGAGCATTCCCATTAGAAGTTAGACCACATCTGAATCCTCAATGTCTAGAAAACCTTAGAAAGGAACACCATAAGATAGAATCACTTACACAGTGCATAGTTGTTGTTCACTGAATGTTTGTTCAATTTCTATCCTCCCCTACTTAATGTAAAACACTACTCTGGGTGGTTAAACTTTTTACCAGATGCTATAGCCATGTGCCTAGACCTGAGTGTGTGCTGAAGTGTATGCAGAGTTATGGTTGATGATTAGATTCCAGAATATTTCCTCTATGGAAATTAATTTTACAGGCTGTTGGATTTCTTCCTTTGCTTTTGGCATCCATTTTATCACAGCTATTTTCTCTGATTTCCATGTGAAAAATCAGAGGTCTTTTTCAGTGCCTTTACTCAAAAGTACTATGTATAAATAGTGAGGTTTTGGACTTTCTCTGTAGTGACTGAGTATCACATGAATTCTTCTTCCACAAGATGGAGTGCTCAGTTAAATCCTTGACTACCTTCAATAAAGTAGTAAAACCTGTGGAGGCAAGAATACTTCCATTTTATAAACCATAAGGTAGAAAATTCTTGTTCTGTTATTTTTAGGTCTGTTATTAGTTTATATTTTGTATGTTTTACAAGATATAATATATTTTGTATGTTTTATTGTATTTTGTATGTTTTATTGTATCAAGTGCTATTTCTTTCTTTAAGGCTGATTTCTAGTCATTGAGTTACCTCTGCCCATTTTCTTTTTTGGATTAATGTATTTTGTTTCGCTTGCCTTATGATATTGTAATTATTTTGCATATTTCTTTTTTTCCTGTACTTATGGCCTTTATTGCTTTTGTATTTTTTGATACTGTTGATATTGAATTTGATATATTTTATTGTATATAGTGTTATTTCTTATTGTATTTTTCATGTTGTTGACCGCCTTGAGTTATTTTATTTAAGAAAAGCAGTATATAAGAATAAACATAAACATAAACATAATAATAAAATACTAATACTAATAATACTAATACTAATACTAATACTACTACTACTAATAATAATACTAATACTAATACTAATACTAATACTAATAATAATAATAATAATAATAATAATAATAATAATAATAATAATAATAATAATAATAATAATAATTTGTTATTAATTATAACATGCATCACAGATGTGTGAGTACATATATGTGTGTATCCATGTGTGTGCCCATTTGTGAATATGTGCGCATACACAAACTTTCAGTTTTGGGGAGGTATAAGTATGTTTGTTTTAATTTGTAAGCTGTTGTAGGAGTCCTTGTCCTTGGTAGTGAACATTGGAGATTAAAGGTACAGAAGAATCCCCAACTCAGAATCAGGTTGGAAACAGTATTAGCCTGTGCTTCAGTCTCTTCCCCAGTTGACTGTCAATATGCCATTGTTGTTGTCATTGTCACCATCACCATCATTATCAATTACGTCACTTTCCCATGCTAAAATCATAGTCAAATCAACATTGAAACAGTTCATATAACCCGTGTTGGGGTCAAAAAAATTTACTACGGCACTGTGGGCATGGTATGGTGGGTGAGGCCAGGGGAAAGCCCTGTGTTGCACCCGAATTAGTACTACTTTATTTCAAAACTTGGATGGGTGGGGCCAGCCAGAATTTCTGCTACCTGTTCTGGCGAACTGGTGCGAACCTGCTGATGCCCACCACTGCATATAACCAAACAAAACATTCCCAGACAATCAAACAATTACAAGTGATGATTAACTAGTCATAGAAATAGGCCCTGTGCATGTTTCCAGGGTGAGTGAAAGACTCTTTAAAATATTTTACTCAATAATATGAATTTATTCAATGCATGCAACATAAACATATAGAAATATGCACACCATGTGGCAAGGGGAAGTATAAGCAAAGGCCGGTGTGGATTTTATACCATTAAAAAGAAATCCCACTCCTTGAATAGCATCAGAACTGCAGGTGGGAATGGAACGATGTCTGAAGAGGCACGATTTAGACTTGTACATATCCCTAGTTAAAATGATCTAGTAAAAAAAATCCATTAGGTTTCCATTCCTGCCTTTGTAATAGTTGGAGGGGGGAGTTGGGAATATTGTTCTTCTTCATGATACCAAAAGAAACTACTACTACTTCTTCCATATCTAGGCCAGACATGAAACTGCTTGTTTTGAATATAAGAGGGGCCTTGGTATGGTATGAGAAAGGCTCTCATTTCATCTTCAACAAAACAAAAAAGTAGTGAAAGATCTTTCTGCCAGTGTGTTGCTATATGTAGTTACCAGATGTTGCCTATCCAGACCTGAAAGCAGAAAATTAAGATGAATGCACAGTTGCATGACAAACAACACCCCAAACCAACAAATGGATTGGGATCTAATAGCCAAACTCCAAATAAGCAACTAAAGTAAATTTCACTCCCACCTCTCAACAAAGTTGTTCAGTCGCACAGTCAAGTCCAACCCTTTGAGACCCATGGACCACCACACCAGGTTCCTCTGTCATCTGCCATCCTCTGTATCCCACCCAGATCTATGCCCACTGCATCAACAATGCCATCTAGCCACCTCATCCTCTGCTGCCCCCTTCTCCTTTTGCCTGGAAATATTGCCAGTCTCCTTTTTAGATGATTGAAGAATTCCAGGTAACAAAACACAAATGTATAAGAAGCAAGCATGATGAACAATACTGAAAAATCTGAGGTTGCAGGGTACTTAGTAGCAATTGTTGTTTTCTCATATTTCTTCTAGCATTGTAGATGGTTGGTTTAAATAGATTTAGTTAGAGTAACCCATAATTGTTCTTTTAAAAAGAACTCTTCATAAAACTTCCAAAAATAACTATATTGCTTTGGTTAAACTACAAAAAAGATCTCTTGCATAAAGAAGTTATTTGAGAGAAAATGTTGGAAGCTAGAAAGTCTATATTGCACACCTAAAAAGATTTTCTCTCTCTCTCCTGATTTTGCAGATAACACAGTTAGTGGTATGGGGAAAATAAACAGCAAACATCCCCCCCCCCAAAAAAAAAAAGAAAGAAAGAAAGAAAAGAAAGGAACCATGCTGCTTTTCTGTCTTTTTGCTCTCTTACATTCTCAAGAATAATCAATATGATTTTTTTCTACCTCAGGATTATTTTTAAATGAAGTTAACTTTCATGGACTGATCAGTAGTTTCCATTATGCAGAAAGGTCAGCATGGATTGTTCTATTGATAGCCACAAAACAATTGAATTCTTCCCCACAGGGATGTGTGTGGATTGTCTGATTCTTTTTTTTATGGTTGTCTTAAAAGCCATGACAATGAAAGTGGTGAAACTCATAAAGATTTCCATTCCTTATACCTGATTTGCAAATAATTCCTTAAAGGGCATACCCTAAAGAGGGAAGTGAAAATCTTTCAGCTTCATTCTGATTGTATTTCTCACTATCCTGCAATCTCATTCTACCGCAACTTCATAGAAAGTTTTGAGACTTTTCTCTCTTTTTCCACATAGATTTATATGGCCCCTATCAAAATGTATGCATTTTGGAGTATCCATTGGAGTGGCATTTTACATACTTTTGTAACATGCATTTTGTGCATGTTCTCTCAGTTGAATGAATTGTGTCAGTTGCCATTTCTCACACATATGCATTGCTGTTGCATAGATTCAAAGTGGCTTTGTGAGAATTTCCCATAACTATCAAAATACAACAAAAGCTTCAGAAATTTTAGGTTTTCAAAGCCAAGATACACTTCCTATCACTGACAGTCTCACAGATGTGGAATGGACAATTCTGCATAGCAATTAGAATCCAGTTTTCAACAGATAACATTTCTGATCTGGAGAGCATGCACATTTTGTAAACAGAGGAAATGAAACTGGCAGAATCACCAATCAGGGAGAAGTCTTTGAATGGTTAATAATTAGAAATCCGGCTTTGAATTCCTGTGGATTTAGTCACATTTGTCACATATGTTAGTTTACTCTCTCTCTCTCTGTGAAACCACTTCTTGAACATCTCTCAAAAACCTTATTAATTTGATGCCACATAACACATGTATGTATGTATGGATGGATATATACTTGTGCAGATTTGTTACATGACAGACAGAAACAAAATGGACTTATCTACTTTGTGAATAGTGATGCCTATTGATTTTGATCAATGCTGATGGTTGGTAGTTCATATGACTGCTTTTTGTTAAGAATAATGTTCATATCTCTTTTTCTATATACTAGATCAGGCATTCACAACCTATGGCCCGTGGGCCTAATCTGGCCCAAGGAGCTCATACATACGGCCTGCAGTGGTCACCCTGGCACCTCCAGAAGCCCACTACCACCAGAAGTCAAAAAAGTAAATTGCCACGGCAGCGGCAATCACACCATTTTTGTGGTTGCTTGCACAGGCTCTGCCACTTTCCGTAGCAGTGGGAGGGTGCTTGGAGCATCTTCAAGCATTTCTGCTGCATTTCTGCTGTGTTTTGGCAGCTAGAATGCTGTGCTTTTGCACTTCCAGTGGTGGGGGAAGCTCCCAACATAACCTTGAAGTGTAAAAGTGTCACGTTCGAGCTGCTCAAACACAGCAGAAATGTGACAAAACTTCCAAAAATGGAGCAAAAATGCTCCAACACCCTCCTACTGCTATGGAAAGTGGTGGAGGCTGTGCAAGCAGTTGCAAAAATGGCACGATTCTGTGCACCACCACCACCGCCACCACCATAACAAATGGAAGCACTGGGTGGAACCATGCCTCCAGCCCATGCAGCTGTGGGTCAGGTGTGGGTCCAGCCTGTGGCAGAAAAATGTTGTGAACCCTGTACTAGATGGAAAGAATGTGAGATTAAGGAAAAACTAAAACTCGGGAGAAAATAAAACTGTCAGATTTGTCTGTCCCTGGGTGGAAATGGAAGCACTATAGCATTTCCATACAATATTTTCAAATGAGATATGTGTGCTTCATAAATTATTACACAAAATTACAATTTAGACTAGACATGTCTGCAACAAATCTACCTTGGCTGGCTACAAACAAGGATTTATTGCCAACTTCCCCTTTTCTCTGCTGATTTTTCCTTCTCCTCTCCCCCCCCCCCCCCCCGCCCTGCGAGACTTTAGTCTCCAATCCTAGCCTGGCACAATGACACCAAGCCTTTGCACAAATGGAAAAGAAAGGGAAGAGGAAAACAAGAATGCCCAGGCATGAGGGTTGTGGAAGAGAGGGTTGAAACTGCAGGCAGTTACCGGATGGGCCCACAGTGTTAACTCACTGCTTATTTAGCTGAGTAGAATGTCTTGAACCAGAATGGATACAAACCCCTTCATAGAAGGATCTGAAACTGTGTGCATCAGCATAAGCAATCACACCACCTAAGCCATGGATTCTCAACCTGCGGCCCATGGGCAGGATGTGGCCCATGGCACCATTTCATTTGCCCCCACACACACACACACACACTGTCTCCACCACATCAGGAAGTGCCATGTCATGCAAGAAGGGCAAAATGACCATCCAGCCTCTGAAGCTGTCTGAGGAAGCGTGACCTGTCCCCCGGCTTTAAAAAGTTGAGAACTCCTGACCTAAGCCAATGTGAATGTATTTGCTGCAACAAAAGTTGCAACAAATCCTGGCTGATTTCTACTGACTTCTACATCACCGCACCAATGGAAAATAATATGAGTTTTACAGACCCAATCCTGGAGCACTTCTTGTATTCCTGACAATGCAATAGCTCCCTTAGACGTAGCTCATGATGCAGACAGAAAGAATACTGTGTGGCATAGAGAGAATGCATGGCCTCATGCACAGACTCAACCCTGGTCTTCCATTGACTTTAATCAAAGCCTCTGCCCTCTTTCATTGCACTTTTGGCTTTAGGCTTGCAAACTGTTAGCTTGACTGCAGTCATCTCTTACACATCCACTGAGAATCATCATAGCCTATGATCTAAAAAAAAGACTCCCTGTGTTAGGATGGAAGTCCCTTATGTGTGTTGAAAAATCATAATAGAATACCACAAAACTAAGCTCACAAAAAGTAGTTGATTAAATTAAGCAGGGCCATGTTTGTGTGCCTCCCCTTTGAAAGCTCTATTGAAACTTGTGAGATGAATCCTTGCTAAAATCTAATGGTACATATTTTAACAAATGATTCACCCATAGCAACACAGCACTTGTTTTGTTTTTCGAGGCAGTAATTTACGGTAATTTATCATGTAGAAATATATATTAAAAAAAGAACTTGATTGGGAACTGCAATAATCCTACCACCTGTTTTCCCGATTTAATCAGCTGCATAACTTCTTGAAAAAAGAAAAAAAGAAGCAGACTTTATTAATCTCTGTACTGTGAGTGATTGCAAATTACTTTTTATTATCTGAAGCTACTTGACTATTATGCCATTAAAATGGGATGTGCTATCAATGATGTGTTTAAAATCTAGACTGTGATTTAATATTTGTATTATCTTTAAAAATGTTTAATTTTAGATTGTTTCCTATTTTTTTCCTTAAATTACCACACTCCCAGCCCTGTCAACTGCTTTTCTAACAAGAATTAATACAATTGTACTAATAGGTTTCTCATCCTTACTAAAATAAATTACTTTCCATAATAAGTGTTAAATTTCTTCTGAATGTGTTTGATCTTTCAAAGGAATAGAAACTTTCTCTACAATTTAAAAGAGTGAATAATCCTATGCCATCCCTGTAGTACAAAAAGGTGTTTCTTCAGGTAGAACCAGGTTAATAGATGATGTTTTTATTTTCTTCCTTTTTAATATTTAGGCCTTGTTATAAACATATTTCTATAGTAAAAGTTTTAAACCCAGCTTTCCTTCCTTGTGCCGCCTCCACCCTTTCTTTTTTATTTGTAACATGGGTTCTAACGTTGCCTGGGTCAGGGTTTTTCTATCACTATAGCAAACTGCTTCAGGCATTATTCAGAAACAATAAGCTGCCTAAAGGCATCTAGCTTTTTCTCCATTTGTTACAAAAATCAATTTCCTGATCACACTTGGAGAGGAACATTGGGGGGCTTGCTCACAGGTAGAGTGAAGATGTGATCAGGAATCCTGCTTCCTCAGATTCTTTCTGGATCCTATGGACATGAGAGTTGAGAGGGCCAAGCTGCTTGAAATAAAGAAAAATGCAATAAAACAAGCAAGCAATGGAGATGCACAGGGAATATTTTCCTTGTGACCTACCATCTTGCCTCATTTCATCATGGCTGTATCTCCTGCCCCAATATAGCCATTTGAGTCTTCTTGATCAAATGAATGGGAGTTCTGGACAATGAGAAATCCAAATATCAGTTTGGGAGAGACCATCAGGAGCCTGGATCACCCTGGATAAATGGGATCCCAAAATGAATTGCCAGGTTGGCACCTGCAGCAGATTAAGGGACTCACCAACAGCCTTAATTTAGACACTATTTTGAAAGAGAATATGAATTTACAGTGCAAGCTTATGTCTCCTCAGAATGAATCATCAATGAACTTATTGCAAGCTATATTTGTATAGAATGGCAGCCTGAAATATATATTTTAATAATGAAATTTACATCAACAATAGGATTATGGCACTTATATTTAAAATTATTTAATTACTCATATCCTGGTTGGGCAACTATGCTCACATAAGGTTGATTAAGTCATCATCACGGGTGAATTTTCAAAAATTAAACATTTCCTACTTCTTTCTCTGGGTTGTCAGGGCTCTCAAATAATTGTTCTCATATTTTGGAAACTGAGGCAGTGAGTGAGCAATAAGTCTTCATTACCAAAAAATCAACACTGGTAGTAATGTCATCATTTTTTTAAAAAAAATACCTTGCAGATGATGTCATCAGCCTTACACTGGCATATTTGGATGGACAGGATTTCAGCCAATGTGTAACATAATTTATAATTAATTCAATTCAAATGATATGGTTTTTTTCCAGTCAACCCTCACATAACAACGCTTTAGGATAGCATCTTTTTCGCTTAACAATGTGCCATTATGCACCACGTGTTCCCTGCATAACAATGTTTTTAGTGTCTTTGTCTGGACAATGACACTAAAATAATCGTCGTTATCTAGACAATGATACTAAAAATGTCATTACGCAGGAAACTCCATAGAAACCCGCAAAACAACAAAAATCACTTAGCAACGCTTCTTGGGTAACCAAGTAATGTCATTATGCAAGGGTCTACTGTACTTTGAAATTAATGGAGAAAGAAAACAGAATGGAATTATGGGTAATAAAATAAGTACATGATTGACATAAAGTAGGGAGAGAGTACCAGAGGGACCAGGGACTGGATCTGGAAGCTTCTGGTAGGAAACATATACTCTGCCATTGAGATCTGGTTCCTATTATAGCGGCATTAAATATTAAAGGTAGTACAATACTTATATAGGTTATCTTTTTGGAATAATGTCCCAGAATCCACCTGACAAACTGCATTTTTTTTTTGGCAAGCTCTGCTGTTAAGAGCAGTATCCTATCAAAAAAGTCAATTCCATAGTTCTCAAGGAGAGACCTCAGCATGAACTTTATTTTCTCTTATGGAATTCCATGGGAACTCAAATGCCAGAACTTGGCTACAAGTGAGTTTTCTTTATTTTCTGCAAATCCTACATCTTTTCTAGTATATTAGATGCTATGATGTGAGAATTAACTCCACTATTCCTTCTCTATATAATGTTTTCTTTCATCTCACCACATGACACTACCCATCAGAAACCGGTATTATATTAATGAGACTTGATGGCATTGACTGTACGTGATCAAGATTAATCTTACTGATTTATGGAGAACATCAAACTCCAGCAAGCAGTAGTGAACTATACAGTCTGTTTTAATGATTAATATGGACTCATTTATCTTTCACACAGAGACAGCAGAAAGAATTTGTCTGTTGTCCAAGAGTTTGAATAAGCTACTTAATTATGAAGCTAGGAATGCTTACTTTACTGTATGTAGTATTCTTTCTTTCTCTCACTCTCTGTCTCTTTGGTAGGAAAAGGAAAATAGATCACATTATTTCTGGGAAACTTGCATGGCATAGAATGTGATGTATGATTAGGAGGTGAATAATTTTTGTTTAGTATAACTATTAATTTATGTGTAAAATGTCTTAGTAAACAAGGCAGTTAGTATCTATATTCATCAAAAGGAAGTACAGTAAATGGGGAGGATATTGGTCTTTCTTAATTGGTAGTTTACTCTTTTTCTTTAGATTCTTGAAAAATAATCTTTAGGCTGGTTGTCATTTAGAGAAAAGAAAATATAATTTGTTTTGTTTAAACCTGTAAATTGGTTGCCTCTCAGGCATCCTATGAATTTTCACATCACTTTTCTTGTATAAATCTTGAGAATCTACAAGGCACACATTGTTTAAAAAAATGGCCATTTTAAAATTAGAGATGTAACTTTAGGGGTTTTAGGACTGAACTTCCAGAATTTGCCCAGAACTTCCCAGGGAGAATTCTGTGGATTAAATATCCCAGACACAAGTGTGGGGAGTTATTGCTGTGACTCATTGGCCATAAATTGTCTCCCCTTACCTCATCTGTTTTTACACAGCAATCTAGAGGCCCACGTTAGGGTCTCACTCAAGCCTTTTGCCCCTCCCTGCACTGATCAGGGATGGCACTTAGCTAGCACGCAGCTTCTGTCCAATTAGAGCAAGGTGATTGCATACTGTTCTCTGGAATTTTCTTTGTTCTGTGTACTTCTTAATAAACTCCAACTGGGCTGGGCTGGCGGAACTGCTGTTGCCTTCTCCCGGTTGCTCTGATGCCTGTTTGATGAATTCAAGCCTCCGTTGTCTCCTTGACAAACACAACATCTGGTGACCCGCGCCGTGATTACCGGATCCCAACTCCCCTACTTACCGGCTGGCATAGCCCCCTGGTGCACCTTTCAGCTTTCGAGCTCCCGATTGTGAGTATGGGGGGGGAAGTTTCTTCAGGGCAAAAGGCCCATGCAAATGAATTGCAGAGATCCATCAAGGAGAGCGGATGTCCAGACATCACGCTTGATAGTACAGAAGGCTTCACTAAGGGAGTCAAATGCCAATGTCCCTGGCACCCAGAAATTGGATCACTCAAATGGGATGATGGGCAAAGAGCAGAAACAAAAGAAGGGCAAGACTTTACTCCAAAAAATCTTTTGTTCTCCCAGGAGTTTACTTTACAATTGCCACAGATTTTGCCCCCAGCCAAGATATGGAGTCTGACTGTCCCTTCATCATATGGGACACAACAGCAGGAGCCCCCTGATGGAGATGGGGGTGGAAATGGAGATGGGACATTAAATCCTGCCTTGGAGCAAGCAAGTCCTTTTAGCCCTACAAAAGACCTGTTCTCTGCTGCTTTAACTCCAGATGTGTTAGATATGGAAACTGTTGCTGCTGGTCCAGTGAACAGAGAGGCTCTTGCCGAGTCTGAAAAACCACAAATGCCAGCTGATGAGGAACAAATGGGGGGGACCTCATCACAGATTGAAGTTGTTAATGCATGCAGAGTGGCAAGAAGCAAGGAGTGTGTTTCACAGAGCAGCATGGGGGATCTCAGCCCCCCCGTGAAGCAACCCTCTTCACAAAAGCCGGAGAAGCTGAGTAGTAAACTTGATACCTCACGTGTGGCCAAGAAATGGGATGGCCCAGAGGAGGAAGGCAGGAAACCCAAGCCCAAAAAGGGGTCTTCTCGCAAGTACCAACTAACAGATGCAGTTTGTCATAAAGTTGAGAATCAGCTACTGCAGATGACAGAAGTCCAAAGGAGGAGGGGGGTGAATTCTGCTTCAAACGACAACAGACTGCTGCAAAAGTACAAGGAGGTTTTGGCTGATTTTGAGCTATCCACCCCTCAGACAAAGAAATCCGAATGGGCTGTTCCAAGTTTCAGGCGTCCGGATTGCAGAGAAAGCAAATGGAAATTTCCTGTGATTTTCACCTCATCTGCCGGCCTTAATACAGATGGGGACGGCCGGAGCATGAAGGAATGTGTGTTTGCCTGAAAGGCTGAGAGAGGGGTGGGGGTTGTCTGGTTGTCTTGTGAATTCAGTGAGAAGAAATTTATGGCTTACTTTCACCCTGCCATGCCAAGAAGAAGTGTTTGTTTTTTTAAAAAAAAACTGAACTGGAGAGGAGATAGTGTTTTGTGTTTAAATTGTCTTCAATCAACGTTTGATCTTTCAATTTGGACATTTTTAATTGGACTAAAAAGTTTGTTTGGACTCTAAGAAGAATTGGCTTTGTTTGCATTATAAAACAAGAAAACCCTTTTTAAATTGGATGAATGGTTCAACTGTATGATCATGCTATTTTCTGTTTTATATTCAAATGCCTTTAAATGCTCTGCTGATATTAGAGCCTGTTTTACCTGCTCATGCTATGTGTGAAATGCTTTAATGATATTAGTACCATGCTTTGTAGTAAGAGTTATTAATGCCTCTCTCACTTTTACACCAGTGAGAGAAGAAAAAATATAATGCCTTAAACGCTTTCTAGAATGCAAGAGAGACCTCCTTCTTGTAAGGAAGAAGAGAAATGTTCATATTTGGTTCATGCTTAAATATCCTGCTTATTCTCTTGCTTAGGGAATGACCTGTATTTTGCTTTGTTATATATTTTGCTTATGTTACTGCATTTTTCAAGATTCCTTTAGAAGTACATGGGAAAGTTTTCAGTCCTATTATAGCTGTTAGCAGTGATACATGTAAATGAGTTTTGATGCCCTGTTTCTCTATACTCCTATTGTAGCTGTTAGCAATGCCAGTAAATGTGTCAGGTTTGTGAACTGTAAGTCAAAGCCTCACTGTTTCCCTCCCGGGGTCGACACCGGGAGAGAAACGGAGGACCTTCTTTTTAACTTTGGAACTATATTCCTGCTTACCTCTCTACAACCACTTGTTGCCTTAAAGCTTGTTTGTGCATTTGTGAATTCTGATAACTGCCTGTTGCTTTATTCAATGCATACCTTCGTTGCCAGCCTGCAAGGATGCTTCCGGCTCGCAAATGCAAGGGTTAAATTTATTATGCTTATAAGCTTCTTAAAAACAGAAGGGGGAAGATGTGGGGAGTTATTGCTGTGACTCATTGGCCATAAATTGTCTCCCCTTACCTCATCTGTTTTTACACAGCAATCTAGAGGCCCACGTTAGGGTCTCACTCAAGCCTTTTGCCCCTCCCTGCACTGATCAGGGATGGCACTTAGCTAGCACGCAGCTTCTGTCCAATTAGAGCAAGGTGATTGCATACTGTTCTCTGGAATTTTCTTTGTTCTGTGTACTTCTTAATAAACTCCAACTGGGCTGGGCTGGCGGAACTGCTGTTGCTCTGATGCCTGTTTGATGAATTCAAGCCTCCGTTGTCTCCTTGATTCCCACAAACACAACACACAAGGAGGCTTCACAGCAGTCCTTCCAATGTTCATGCTTTTCTCCGGCTGATTATGTTTTGGCTTCGCTATTTGTGCTTTATTCACAGATTGCATCAGTTTTTGAATGAAGATGTTGTAATAATGCAAGCGCGGCGCCAAAATGGCCGCCGCGCTCTTTGCGGGCCCCCCCCCACCGGACGAAGCGCATCCGGGTAGTTAGGGGGCGTGGCCAGCACCCTTATAAAAGGGGTGGCCACGAGGCAGCTGAGCTGCCATTTTGCGAAGCGACGGAGAGGAGAAGTTTTTCCCCAATTGCTCCGTCGCTCTCTCTCTCAAGACCTTTTGTAGCGTCGGAGCAGAGGGATTCGCTCCGTTGCTTCCTCCTTGCTAGATTTGCTTTAGAAGCGACGGGGCAGAGGAATTTGCTCCGTCGCTTCCTCCTTTGTTAGCCTCTGTTGAGGCTCCCTTTCTGCAAGCTGCTGGATAGCTCAGTGGTTTAAGTCTTTGTCTTTGGAGACAAAGGTTGGGAGTTCGATTCCCCACTTTTCCTTTGCATCTTTGCGAGGGGCTTAATTAAGTCAGCAGTCTGATACCTAGGCTGCAGCCAGAAAGGTAGGTCTTTGGCCTCTCATTTATGCCTTCTTGAAAGAAGGCTTAGGCGGGCAGTGGTCGGGTCGGAGGACCACGACTGCACCCCCTCGATAGGACCTCCAACCGGAGGCTCCCACTGGGATTGGTGAGGTAGGGCAGCTCAGGCTGTGGCCCGCGGCCCTCCGCCCTCAGACCGGCCCTACAGGGGCTTCGGCCCTCGGCCCACAATCCCTGGCCATGGGTGTGGGGCCGGGGGTGGGCCTGGCGCGGTTGCACAGCAGGGCTTCCCCGGCCCTTCATGGGCCGGAGTTTGGGCATGGCCGTTTTAGGGCCTGGCTCTCAAGTAGGGACCCTGGACCATTGCCAGGTGGGCCGTCCGGCCCACCTGGCCCCACTTATGCAGGGGGTTGGCATGCATTACTGGCCCACGTGGTGGTGCTAGAGGCACCCCTAGGGATTGGCCATTCAGAGGATTCGGCACACGCCTGCCGGCTACGGGCCGGAACAATTGGGAGGGGGGCCTGGCGCTGGCTCACAGCGCTTTTTGCCCGTTAGGGGCCGGGTTTTGGACAGGGCCCTATTCTGGCCCAGGTTCTCAAACTGGGGGCCTCTGGTGCTATATCGAGCGGGCCGTCCGGCCCACCTGGCCCACCTACTAGGGGTTTTTCATGGCAGGCCCCTTCCCGAACGTCGGAGCCCCTTTGTGTCTGCCGGCTACTTTGATCACGGCCACTATCCACAAGGCGACCGGCTGGGCCGTGCTTCTCATGACACAGCGGCCTGTGTCCGCTGCTGTCTCGCGGCTCCCCGTTTGTCTGGATCTGCGGCGGGAGCGTATTGGAGGTCGCCCCAGAGCTCGATTTCGGTCGCGAGCTCCGATGCCCACCGTGGGCCGGAACCCCCGGTGGGGGCGGCTCACGTGGGTGCAACTTGTGAGTATTACGTTCAAGTTGACTGCACACACATCACAGTCCATTCCCGGGGGGGCAGTGCTCTTGGCCTGGCCAATTTGAGGCTGTGGGGCATCACTCGCCATCCTATACCAGTGCCCCTTGGTTGCATTCTGGCACGACGTTTGGGGGTAGGGGTTTACCCTCCCGGGGCGGCACGTGGCATTACAGGGGCTTCCAGGTCCCGCTGTGCATGCCCACTGTACATCATGCTCCAGTATGGGCACTGCCGTCAACTGGTTATTCATGCCCCCCCTGGTGATCATCTGCTCCAGATCGTGGGGAAAAAGATTTGGTGGGGGGGGAGTACGTGGATATATATTATCCCTATGAACTGAGACCCGAATGGGGATAGGGGGTACGGGCAGGACGATAGAGACAGCGTGTGGTCCCCCGTAGTAAGCCACCATGCACTGAGGCGTCCGCCCTCGGAACAGTGTTGGGCATCGTGGGGGCTGTCTGGATCTTGCTGCGTAGGCCCCGTTACACAGGACGTCCCGTCGAGGGCCTGGCTGATGATCGGCTACAACTGGCCCCGGCTGATTATTGGCCACAGGCCATCAGGGGCAAGGGCCCTAGGGGGACATGTGGATGTTCTCCCTATTGAACCGCGAGCCCACTGGCAGGAGAGAGACGGATGGGACGGCTGAGGCAAAGAGATGTCCCACTGTCGTTAGCCACCGAGCACCTTGGGGCCCACTATCCTGGTTGATCGGATGGGCCCATTACAGTTGGCTCATCGTGGGGGATGTGGACGAGGGTGGCTATAGGTATCCCGAGAGAGGAGGGACGAGTTCTGTCACCAAGGGTGCTCGTGTACATCAGTACCACGGAACGGTGCCTGGTGATGGGCACCGTGGTGGCTGTTCAGACACTGGCCCCAAGCAAACTGGTCGGGCGGGGGGTTGCGGCCCGCCTACTGTGTTCACCCTGCTCAGCTGACAATGTGTGTACTAAGCATCACGGTCGTGACCGACTTGTGCGCAGGGGCGATCAGAGCTCCCTCTGAACCACATATTCTTGTTGTTAGCCCCCCCCGCCCCTATTAGGGTCAGCCTGGGGGGATGTCACTCTGTCTCCCAAGAAGCGAGGGGGCGGGAAATCTGCTGGGGGGTTTTCAATGGGGTTTTGTATCCATTCGGGGTACTGGGGGCCCCAGGGTGTTACTGACCTGATTCACTTCCAGGGTAACGGGGAGGGGTCTCCACTGTCCACAACTAGGAAGCTGGGGGCTACGAGAGTGGTGGGGGCACGTCTTGGAACCACCTTTCCTTAGTCCCCATGAAGCGCATACTGAGCTGGTCAAAGGGTGCATATCATTATCCTCCATTCAGCTTACCCTGGGGGTGCTCCATGCTGGGATGCCCTTCCTGATGGCCTTGTTCAGTCAGGTACTCGTAGTGGCCTCTGCTGCTATGGGTGGGCGTGCCCACGCAATTCTGGTGCTGTTTTGGCACAGTGTCATATTCACTCAGCCTTCAGCATTTGCCAGTGCATCCCACGATTTAGCCTTATTGGGTTTTCGGTGCGAGCGGAAATTTAATTAGATAAGCCTTATCCCCCTTCTGCCAGCGTTCATTCAGGTTCAGTACCCGACCGATATGGGATTTTTGTTCAGTGGGCATCTGCTCACGGGTTGGGGTCTCGGTCTCCAGCCCACTGCCTCGACTACTTGGGGTACGGGGTTAAACGGGGCTTGGACACGTGTGCGCGTCTCCTCATTATAATTCAGACACTCAGGTGGGACCTGGGTGTCCCCTTGGCGCCTGAATAGACCGAGGCCCCATCTTCTAACCTCACATTTCTGCCTTTGGCATTGATTGCCAAACATATAGTATTCCCTTCGGGATTGTAGTTCATTTATTGCCTTCTTATTCGGGGGTCACTTGGTGGGATCGGACCTAGTGGTCCGCCGTAAGATATCTGGCGCGGTCGGATGCCGCCGGCCTCTCACTTATGGGGTTTACTCTACTGGTGGGTGCCCGAATTGCCCCCGTGATCACAGTGATAGTGTTTTTCACCTGTTTTGGGGAGCACTGCGCCTATGGTGCAAGGAGTGGGCCTACTCAGTGGTCCAGTTGCTGCGTGGCAATGCGGCAGTGGTGCGCATTGTCAACGCCCTGAAATGCTAATCCCCGGGCCCTGACTGTAGTTTGTCTGTTCGTTTGCGCAGCCTACGCCAAAATGTGCTGTTCCAGGCCAGACATGTCCTGGGTGTAAATAATGACCTTACTGTGGCTTTTCCCCACCAGCGGATCGCCCGTTCCCGTGGTTTTATCCAGGAGCGGAGGAATTCCACTTGCCACTTTGGCCAATAGCTGGAAGTTAGGCGAGCTGAAGGGGACCGGACATGTCATTGGCACATCGCACGCGTAAGGCGTATCACTATGAGTTCATGTGTCATGTCAGGGACGGGTGGACGCGAGAACGTGCCCGCTGCCCCTGCACGCGTCACTTTTCTGCCCAGCAGTTCGACCTACCTCGCACAAGGTGGCATACTCATGTACAGATAGGTAGGAGGTGGCTCTTAGCCACGCGGCTACTATGGTAGCTTTGGGGAGCGCTCCGCATCATTGAGAGGGTCCCAGAGTTGGTACCACATGTGTAAGGCGGAGGTGTCTCGTAGGGCACTGGAACTCGACGATGTCTCTGGCACATGAGTGGGCTCGAGTGGGGATGCGGTCCTCACGGGTTTTTCAGCACGGTAGGCGGTGGTGTATACTGCTACAAGACATTTGAGACATCTGTCCGGTTGGTGCCCTACAGGAGTTTCTTGCACTGCGTGGCACGCACCATGGCCTGTTTTTCTGTCACCAAGATGGGTCTCCCCTTACTAAATTTCAATTTTGGAAGGTGACCGGTAAGGCACTAGCCAGTGTTGGCCTCCCTGGGGCTCATTCCGGCACCTGTTCATTCCGGATAGGGGCGGCTTCTACTGCAGCTGCTTTTGGGTACTCCGGGGCGGAAATACGCCGCATGGGAAGGTGGGGATCACAATGTTTTCCGTTTTATGTTCGCCCTCTTCAACCGTGAGTACCAGTTTAGTCACTGCACTGTTTCTTCCCCCCTTTTTTCCTTGACAGACCCTGGGTGTCGTATTACACCGGTGACAGTGTGGATGGTGGGCCACAGCTGCGTGCATAGGGCAGCGTCGTACGCTGTGGCATGGGCCAGCGTCGTACGCTGCGGCGACAGAGTGGACCCCGACTGGGACTGGGTGCATCCGCAAGTCTCGGATGGTATGGTAAGCGCGGCATGTTACGGCGGGAACTGCTGCCATTCCTTTTATCCAGCAGGAATGCTGACCCACCAGATATTCTGATCATACACCTTGGGGGCAATGATTTGGGACAGGTCACTGGACTATCGCTGAAGCATGCGATTTCCGGTGACCTGGCTTACTTACATTATGTGTGGCCTGCCACAACCCTCATTTGGTCAGACATGGTACCGCGGCATGCTTACAGGGGAGGGATCGACCTCCAGGCACTTGGTCGAGCTCGTCGCTCGTTGAACAGGGCTATTGCCCGGCTCCTTCCCGACAAGGGTTGGGGGCACGTTATTAGGCACCCCGCAATCAGCCTACGAAATTTTGAGCTTTATTCAGGGGATGGGGTCCATCTGTCGCAGGGAGGTATGGTCCTCCTGTTAGGAGATTGGCGAGCAGGCCTGTTGACCGAGCTGACGGTCTGGGGGGGGGCGTCGAGCCTTTATTGAGCCTCTCCATGTGGCGGGTAGCACTGGTAAGGTAAACATTTATGACCCACAGGTATCCGGCAGGTTAGCAATTGACTGGACAACACTAGACAGGCACAAGTTGATTAAACGTTGTCCGGTCAACGACGAACCAGGCGATGGGGTGATGGCAAGAGCTATGCAGCATGCATCACCCCGTTATTTTACGGATACGCGTCAGAGGGTGGGGTCAATAGTTAGGTATTGACTACGGTCAACAATTTGTTTGTTGTCAACAAACAAATTGATACAAATGGATACATTGTAACCAATTGCCGTTTGCAATTTTGGGTGGTACCTTACCAGTGTTACTTCGGCCTGCTTGCCTTAAGAATTATAATTGGTTGAATACCAATAGAAATTTATAATTCGGACTAGGGCATGAATCAATAAATGTGGCCCAATGCCGTTATCCACTTTCATCAGTGTCTGAGTCCTTTATTGGGGGGTGCGCCTGCAATCATTTATGTTGTCTTCCATGCCCCAGTCCTCTTTGGAAATGCTTTCCTTTAGCAGGGTTTCGTTGAGAAATTTTGGCAGCCGCTTTTGATTTGCAAATTTTAAGATCTTCTTCATTGACCACTATTCCTGCTCTTACTAATTAATGATCACTGCCTGTATTAAATGATGACACTACTGACATGTCTTTTAGCAAGCTTTTTTATCGATGAAGATGAAAACTATCTCATTTTTCTTTTTCATGTTCGGAGCAATCCAGGTCCATTGTCTCTTTGTATACTTTTTAAGCGAAGTATTACTGACATACAGTTTATTGGTCTCTGTCAGTAAAGCAAGCCTTTGCCTTTCATTTCTTTCTCTAGATCCACACCTCCCAATGAACTTTTCAACATCTGTGCATCTTCAGATTTTTGCATTAATATCACCAATCACCATTTTATAAGCTATTTTTTGAGACATTTAAAAGATCTTCATAAAATTTATCAACTTCATCTTCATCACTCTGACTTGTTGGCACATAGATTTGGATGATTGTGAGGGTGCTGGTGGGAGTAGGTTTAATGAATAGTGACCCAATTCTTGATGAGGTGATGTTATACGCTATGATTTTACAGACCTAATCCTTGCTGGTGAAGTATCCGATACCCCATACTGTTTATGGGCCTTCACCTTTGCCAAGCCTGATGTTACTTCCACCTTTCCAGAAAACTTCCATTTCTTTTTTTCTCTGAGTTTTGCATAAACCAAGGATATCACACTTTAACTTGATTTTTTCCTCCATTAGATAGTTCAGTTGATCATCTCTCACTAGTTTTTGACAGTTATAGGTGCACAATGAGAGGGATGTGATTGTGTGATGTAAAGGTAGCCTGGCATCTCCTGAGATTCTTAACAGCTTCTGGTCGATCTATTTCCACACAGCCACCATAGTGCGGTTCAAGGGACCTGTGAGGTACTGAGGCCCTTTGGTGCGAGTTGGTTTAGCCATTAATTTTAGTCACCTGCTGGCTGGGCTGTTAGTGACTTGTCTTACAAGTCAATGCAATAGGGGGAAAGCCCTTCAAGATGTGTTAGAGAGGAAACAAATGTAGAAGAAGAAGGTGATACCTATTTTGGATCACTAAAATAAAATTAAAAATTCGTTGCAAGCTTTCGTGGTTGAAGATCACTTCTTCAGGCAAAGGTAGGGAAATCATCATTGAAAGTCCAGATTTTCATGACATGATGTTTGCCAGGCTCTATTCTTAAAAATAAATGTGAAGTAGCAGTCCATCTTATATCCTTCCCCCATTCAAGAGACACAGGGAGATGGATATAAAATAGACAGGGGTGGACCCTTTTCCTTCTCATCACATTTCTTCTGAAATAATGGCAGTGTGTTTATAGTTCTTCCACTTCTCTCCTCACATGTTCAGAAAACCTTTTTAAAATATGCACCTAAGCTAAAGATTTTCTTAGAGGGGAGGGAAGATTACTAAGCAATAAAACAGATCAAAGGAGTACTACAAACTGTTAAAAAAGTAATTAGGAAGGAATGTTAGATATAACCTATTGACCCATGCAGCAGTAAAATCATTTTCTGAAAAGATGTAACCCTGCCATGGAGGTAATTACATTTAAATAATTTTGGTTAATTGGCTGGAATTGTGATATCAACTTAGTGACTTCAGTTAAATCTCTCTCAGTAAGAAGTAATTAAAATCACTTTCCTTCAGTGATTTTTCCTTCTGGTCAAGGTCTTTGCATTATTCTACTAATAATTTATTTTATTTATTTTATTTACATTATTTTAACCCACCTTTCTCCTACAAAGGACCCATGACTAATTTGGCATAAGATGGGGGATGAGTTGTGCATGAAAGTCTAATACAGTGTGAGAGAATGCTCAGGATGGCAACAAATGTACAAATATAAACCCATTTTCAGTGTGATGCTTTATAGTTTTGGCCAGACTGAGCTATAATGTCTACTCAAAAACAAACCACACTGAGTGAAGACTGTCTATATGCATTTACCTGAAAGATAACCCCAATAAATTTAGTCAGATGTGCTTCTGATTAGATATAAATAAATGATGTTAATCATAGTTCAGATTATTTTGTGCCTTGTAAGAAGTATTATATGTAATTTAAAGAGAAAATCCCATCCATTTCATGAGCCAGAGATGCCCCCCAAAATGCCTGATAAGTGCTTTGGAGAATTGACTTAGACTTCTGGGAATTGAAGTCCAAAAACCAAAGGTTGGGAAACACTGTGCTAGACTATGGGACATTCATCAGAAGATAGGGATGCCATATTTCCCTCCCCCAAAAACGGGACAGGAGTAAAGGTTGCCCTTGCTCAAAAGCCAGTTGTATCCAACTCTAAGGTTCAGTGCTCATCTCTGTTTCAAAGCAGAAGAGCCAGCGCTGTTTGCTTCTGCAGACATATTCCGTGGTCATGTGGCAGGCATGACTAGACACCGGAGTGCACAGAACACTGCTTATCTTCTCCCCGTAGTGGTCCCTTTTTATCTACTTGCTATTTCTTGCCTTCGAATTGCTAAGTTTGCAGGAGCTGGGACAAAGACAGGAGCTCATTCAGCTGTTGCTGCCATGACTTCAATAGAGGCGGCAATAAAATGGTGCAGTATTTTTTTTTTTGCTGTCTTCCTTAGCCACCAAGCTACTACTGCTGCACCACCTGCTGGTCAGTTCAATAGAAGTGCAGTTCTATTGCAAGAAAAGAGTGCATTTTTTTCATTCAAACCCCCTTGGTCTGAAAACAGGAATTTTAAATTATTTATTTGGAACTGGGCCAGGACAGGTTCAACCCGTTAAATTCCTGGTTTTCCGTTACGTATGGCATCCCTATCAGAAGACTATGTTGTCCCCATATTTATATCTACATAAAGAGGTCATTTAGAGTTTCAAGAAGAGATAGCATCACTATGGTATGATGCTCAGGTCTAGTCTTTTTTGCCAATTGATACTAAGTAGGTTGGATTACTAAATGATTTGTATTACTGTTTGAGGCTCACATATTGGGTTGACACATTGAGGTAAGATGGAGTTATTGCACTGAAATCATATTTATTTGGATTTGTTTTTCTTTTTCAGAAATTTTTGTATTGCAGCTGCCAAGAGTACCAATAGAAAAAGCCATACCCTGCCTGGAATCTGTTCAGTGTGATGCATTTTGAAGGGGAAAAGTGCACAAAAGCATGTGTAGAATCAAAAAAATGTTCATGACTAAAACACATTTGTTTAAAAATAGACACAATATCTTTAGTCAATGCAAAAAAAGGACAAAATGTGTTAATTTGGAAAAATAAGTACAGAAGAAGCAAATTTTGGGGAAAATGCAGAGAACATAAAGATTTCTATAGTGAAGAATCTGTATAACCCAGTGCAGAAACTATTAGTCAATAAAATATATATCCAACCTCACTAATTTAAAAGCAGACGTAATCATAGTCTCTTGTTCATTTAAAGTAGTACACATAATAAATTAATTATTATATTAGCAAGAAAAAATAACATGGAAGAAACCAGTAAAGGAAATGAGGCCATGATCCTCAATTACCCTTTCAAGCATAGACATTTTAGCACAGTAATCAAAAGCTAAAGGAGAGTTAATAACTTAAGAGAGAAGACAAACTTTTTAGTATGAAAGTGCCCATAAATGTGTGGAATCTCAGTAAAGGTAAAAGTTTTTCTGTAGCATTGGTTGCCAGTGTGCCTCATCCAGGTGAAATTCAAGGTGCTGGTAATTACCTTTAAAGCCCTACATGGTAGTGGGCCAGGATACTTAAGAGACCGCATCACGCCAAGGATATCTGCCCATCCCACTAGAGCGGACCAGAGGTGCTCTTAAAAAATACCACTAGAAGAAAAGCCTTTTTGGTATCCACTCCAGCGCTATGGAACCTCCTGCCAGTTGAATTGCATCTCCAGACAGAGTTGCTGCCCTTCAGGAAAGAGCTGAAAACCTGACTGGCAGGGCAGGTGTGGGGAGGTGGATAGGGAGTAACCCCCCACCCCACCCCACTCCTGGCTCATTTAGAGCAGGATCACTCATTTTTATTTTTATTTCTTTATAATTCAAAATTTCTTTTAAAAGTTTTTAACTAGATTTTTAATTGATGTGCGTGGGAGGTAGTTTTTCAGTGATTTTAGGGATTTTAAGGGTTTCTATAGTTTAAACGTGGGGATTTTATGAATACCACCCAGAGTCACATGTCGATTGGGGCGGCTATACAAATTGAATAAATAAATAAATAAATAAATAATCTAAAAAGGTACATTAAATTTTGAGAGACACTGGCTTAAGAATAATCTTTTCATTATTTTATCCTTACTTTCATTATTGATGAGAATTGTTTCCCATGAGTGTTGTGAATAATAGCTTATAAATAGAGGTAAAAATATGAAATTGATCCTTTTAACAGTTTCATTTCTAAGTCGAAATCTGACAGACACTCATAAATGAATACATTCAAATGAAATCAGTTAGGGTTTATCTCAAAGTAGATGTTTATAAGATCACACTGTGCTCATTACAGATTTGGCATTGGCAAAATAATGAGTGAGAAACAGGGGTGTAGATTGTGAAGATTATGTGAATTGTGGAAAACTAGATTGCTGCTTTCGAAGGATGCAGAATAATGGGTGGTTGTTTTGTTAGTGCCTTGATAACAATAAGTGTGGTGTGTATGTGCGTATGTTTTGCTTTGCAAAGAGAAAATATCTCTAGTCATTAATTTCCTCAAAGGGAAAAGACACTAGAGACATTTTGTACATATTACAGTGGTGGAGGATGGGGGAGGACTGTGTCTGCCAAAGGCAAGGAATCCCCTGGGATTTTAGAAGGTATAATCCAAGTGTCTCCCTCTGTCAGAGCAGCCCAAGTAGATTAGAACAAGACATTTAGTGAAAATTCTTTACATGTCTGGCAAGTAAACATTGAGTGATTCATCATTTCAATGTGGCCAGTTAGGTGCTTTTGATAGCAAAATAACATATGGTTAAAAGTCAGAAAATATTTCAAGAAGAAGCCAGTGTTTGAGTAGAAGAGAACAGAACCTAGATGAAGGGCATGGATAATGAACATTCCTGATATAAGACAATCTCCAGGTGCTTTGGGTACATGGCACACATAGGAGGAGGGATGATGTTCTCAGCTGTGATGCTCCAGCGGTAGATTTATGGAGAAGAGCAACCCTACAATTGTGTCAATTGGCTGAAAACCTGTCTTTGTATCTGAGACATTTTAATTAGCTTATTCTGTCAACTTCTTTGCCTTTTTGCTCCTTCCATTCTTTGTACTGACATGTTCTGGAGGTTTTTGTTGGTTTACCTACCCATTTGTAAAGGGGGGGGGGGGGATGATTTAAAATATTTCCATAAATCTGATGCAACTGAGGTCTTTTACATCTGGGTTTATTTTTTTAACATGGAAATTATTGCAGAAAGCATCAATGACAGAAATTCATACAATTTTCATAGTCTTTCTTTGTAATTAACTTCTTCCCTTAAAGTATATATAGCATCAGTTAACAAAATAAAATGAGTATTCTCTTTCCAAGTTGATTTACTTTATTCTGTGCTTCTTCCCACTGCAGAGTCCTTTCCAAAAGTGAAGCTTAACCATTGTTATAGCAATTTATTTTGAAATGCAGTTTTTACATGTATAACGTTATGGATTTGTTTTAAGTTTGGTGTGTATTTCTTGCTGTGGGCAAATCAGAATTTCATCCTGCCTCATTGTTTCTACTCAGAATCCTCTTTCAAGACTCATTATTTTGTTTGGTAGACAAATTGTTATTGCCCTAAAATCCAACTTCTCTATCATTCTGTCTCTTTTTCTGTATTCATACATCTATAAGAAATTTGTATTGTCTTTTGGGACTGAAAACAAACTTTACACAAAGTATTAATATTCTAAAATGTTGTCCAATGGCTCCTTGCCAATAGAAGTGTGATAGCTTTAATTTTTTGAAAACCTTTTGGACCAGGTATTTGCTTTCTTCCACAGATGACAATAACTGTCATGAAGTTACAGATATTACATTGTTCATTAAGTATGGGTAATTATTATACTTCACTGACAGTAAACACATCAGGTCATATCCTCTATAAGAACTTGGAAGCCACATGATTACAACTGAGATACAGATTGCACCCAAAACCTACTCTGGCTGCATTTGCCTGCAGGAAGTATAATTATAGTCTCCATCATTTTAGTATTTATTTATTCATCACAATCTTGAGGCCAGACATTCTTAGCATCCTGCAACTTTTCAAGGCCATCTCCAGTCTACACAGACTACATGGCTAAAGAACCTGAGAGTCTGGTGTGGAATGTCCTCAGAAGGACTGTTTCTGAGGAATTAAGATCAGGAAGACTATCACCATGATGACAGCCAATATCTGGAATGGATATGGCACATGAAGAAGAAGCATTTAGATGCAATCCTAACAGTACCTGTGTATGGGAATAAATGCAATTGAACACAGCAGGATTTTCTACTGTCTAAATAGATGTACATTTTGCAAAATCACTCTTACACTGTATACAGCAGGACCATATTTCTAATTTTTTAAATAATTTCAGTCCGAATTCAGTTTTTTTTAAAAAAACTTAGTCTAATTGAGGAAATACTTGTTGAATTACTGAACCTGCTCAGAAAGGCAATAAAGCAATGTCAGTATAACATATCAAGTTGGGACCAGCTCTCAAGATTTTAATTCCAGTTACAGAAACTTATCCTAGAAGAGGAAAAATGGTTTTAATGCTAAACTAAACATTTATCTCAAGGGACTAAATGTCAAATTTAAATGGGAGCACAGTCCTGTGACTAGACACTCTAGGAATCTGTGTTTGACATACTGTATCAATCAGATTTCAGTAAGATGCATAAACTAGAGACTAGCATGGTAAAATGAAATTACATATTTTAAAATGTTTCTGTATTTATATGTATTCTGCCTAGGGTTGCCATAGCTCCCATTTATTCAGGATTTTCCCGGATTCAAACTGTCCTGGCTGGTTCAAGAAAAAAACATATAAAAGTCCTGGATTTTTAAATTTGAACAAAGGAAGCAAGATCACCCCTCACAAGGGATTTTTGCAAAGAATTAATTCACTGCTTCCCTGACTTTCTTTCAATTATCCTGCTTGAAAGCAGCAAAGGCAAAACAGCACCCTGAGAAGCCCGTCAGGGAGGGGAGACACTTGCAAGTGAGATAATTGAAAGAAAGGCACAGAGGCAGTGAAATAACTCTTTGCAAAAATCCCTTGGCTCACCTTGAACTTTGGAGGACAAGGAGTTGTCCTCAGTCCTTTTCCTCGAAAGCTGGGAGAGAGCAAGAAATACCCATATCTAAGAAGCCAAACCTCCACCATACACTGGGACTGAGGATTCCTTCTTCATGTGACTGCAAAGGGTTAATTGCATAGGGTCAGTATTCCTAGGGATGAAGGAACAGGGTGGATACAAAGTGAAGAGTCCTCCATCACATAGGTCCTCCTCCAAAATGAATCCCTTCCTGTTTCCTGCTTTTCTCCTTCTGGAGGGAAACAGAGGTGCCATGGACTGCACTACCATTCTGGGCCCCTCTTTAGAACTTTCTTCCAACTTTTTGTTGTTGTTGTTGTTGTTATACAGTGCATTGGCAATAATACAAAACCGCTTCGTTGTATGGAATTTTTGTTATACAAAGTGTTCGTTATATGGGGTTCCACTGTAACTAAAAGTAAGTGTTTTAGTTAGTGCAAAGAACTGGGGCAACAGTTATTTTAAGAAACCATAAACAATAATAACTATTTATTGTAGGATTTCAACTCTAATAATAATAATTTTAAAGATAACTTCCAAAGGTATGCTATAAATCTGGTGTTGTGTGCTGAAAAAATTGTCTCCAAATTATGGCAACCCTGTGAAAGAAAGAACTCCAAAATATCCCTGTCCTCAATAACCCTATGCAGCATTTGTAAACCCAAGATTCACACAGTGCTATAACTACAAGGGAATATTAAAAACCTATTTCTCCCTCTTGCAATCCAAGGCAATATTAATTAATCATGATTAGCTTCTGAAATCCGATCTAACCATTTGATGTCTGACTGGTGTATTTCGGGAGATATGGACTAAAAAAGCAGTTTTTCCTATCTCTGAGAATTCTCCAGTATCTTCACTCAGGAGATGAGACCAGGAGTGGCACCCCCAACGTGCTGTATAGCTGTGTGACAGGATAGATTGAAGCTTGAGCCAATCGTCTGTTTTGGATAGTTCCTAGGCTTAGATGAGGTAGATCTGAGAAACAAGGTAATCTCTCTGGTTCATCCCTCCTCTATCAATCAAGGGGGTTTAGGTCTTCCACTTCACCAACTTCATCTATCACCCTCTGCATCTGAACCTCATTGCTGTACAGATGCAGGTTGATGCACTTAATAGGATTGTGGGGGGGGGGGAGTTTAACCATTTGCACCTAATATGTTGGGTTTTCACTTTCCATGTTGCAACAGACTGATGGGCTACTCTGTATATTATATTGTTGGTTATTAGACTTATCAGTTCAGAGGAACAAAAATGATCTGATCACGGACATCCCTGTTCATTGGTTTAAGAATTTTGATCTCATACTTCAGTTGGCAAGGTTCCCAGAGTGTGTTGCATAAAATCATTAAGAATAAATAATAACAAAGGGTCTTACAGCACTTTATAGAAGTGTGTAACAAGTTTTATTTTGCATGAGCTTTTGTGGATTGTGGCCAATGATGAGAAAATTGCTCAGTTTAGATTTTGTTGAACTTTTCTGAATTTGACCTCTTTTTATTTCCCATCTTGTTTAGAGTTTTGATTTGTATTGTTGCCATTTATTCTCTGTTTGTTCACTGCCCAGATTGGGGTAACACCCAGATGGGTGGTATATAAATTCAATAAATAAATAGCATGAGATGGTAGGACATTTTTGCCTCTTCTGTATTCATTTTCCCAATATGTGCATTAACACATAATGCTTAACATTCATGCCTTAAACTTCATTTGCACAATTATCACATTTACAGGGACATATTTCAGCATCCATCCCCAAATGTATGCATATTTATACATTTGCATTTTAAAATGTATGCATAGTTTTGTGGATATTTTTTCAAGCTCTAAAGTGCCACATATGTTTTGCAAATGTATTAATATATAAACTGAAATGTCCACTGTAAGGTCCACAGTTGGTTTCCAAAATGGGGCCTCTTTGGTCTGCTGAGGGCAAAGGAAGATGGGATTCCATGGGGCCTTCACTGTGCCTTTCCTAAGGGGGAAAATGTGTTGTCTCTGCAAAAACAGGCTACAGCCTTATCAGTGCAGGTGGTCTCTCCCCCCCCCCCCCTGCCTATTTCCATCACAAGGAAGGTGGGTGTGCATTCTTGAACCATGAGAACAGGAGGCAGGTAAAATGTCTGAGAAGGAGGTATCCTAATTTCCACATTGAGTGCCTGAGTGGTTTCAGTTCATGATGGCTAGCTGGTCCAGCATCATGGATTCTCAGGGTGGTGGTGGGGTGGGATAGATATATTGCTGAGAAATGCTTTGCTAGATTGTTCGTTGTTTGACTTGTAATCATGTAGTCATGAATTAGGTCGAAGCTGAGAGAAGCCCTACTTGGCTTCCAAAAATAGCCAGATATAATTGTTTTAATGTGCTTCTGACTGAAACTGTTCTATTTGCCTATGAAACTTCCTATTTGTTATAATTTTTACCTGTAACTGCTTTTTGCAACATGCAAGAAATGAAACTGACTGGAGCTTTTTCTGTTCTTTCGCTACCTTTGTATAATCTGTTTCAGAAACAACAACAAAACAAAGTATTGTGGTATTTTTAAGTCTATTTTGTTGTGAATTTCCATCATTCTCTCCTGTCACTGTGTTTCTGACATTGCCCACTAAATGTTTCCAAGTACACAAGGGGATAAAGTTAGCATTTTGGTCCACAATAGGGTCTGTGATTTCTCTGTGGCAAGGACTGTTGTTGTTGTTTTTGGCAAGTACTTTTTCAGATTGGGCTGTGTTCTGAAAAGAAGTATATGTCTAACACCCCATGCCTTAGAGAAGAATACGATAAACTCTTCAGGATGCAAAGTAGGCAATCAGTCTTACCTTTGAATAATTTTAACTGATAACTGTAATTGACAGCAAGTGAAAGACTCCCTCCTTGCTTTCTGAAACTCAATGAATGACCCATTATGATAGTAATCATCACCATGCCAACAAAATTACCATCTTACTAACACACCTCCAGATGATGCACTGACATAAAAAAACATCATTCCAAAGCTACATGAAGAACAATCTATACCTATAAAATGGTGTGTTAACCATTGGAATGTGACAAAGGATGTTGCACCAGGCACCACTAGCCCGTAATGGGCCTCCGTTCACTCGCCTGAACCCAGTTTGCAGGTAACTGTCGGGTTGAAATTTTTGACCCGGGGGCAGGAGCCCCCCAGTCGCAAACAAAAAAAGGGAACTTCAATTCCCAACGTTCCTTGCACCACGCCGCGCCAGAGCCAATCAGGCTGAGCTGCGTGGCAAAAGGAACGTTCGAAAACACGCCGTGGCCAATCAAAAAAAAGCCGCAGGAAACAAACCTCTAAAGTAAGCAAACACGTGCAGGCAAAATTACAAACCCCAGCGTCCTGTGCATCATTAGCGCACAGAACGCTGAGGCGGCTGGCACGTGAAAAATAAAAGTAAAAAAAATGTCCGCCGCCGCTGCTCTTCTTCCCCACGGGCCAGCCAGCATGGCCCGCGGGGGGGAAAAAGGAACCCCCCTGCCACTGCCCTTCCCCACGGGCCAGCCGGCATGGCCCGCAGGGGAAAAAAAGGAACCCCCCACCGCCGGTGCCCTTCTTCCCCATGGGCCAGCCAGCATGGCCCGTGGAGAAGAAAGCAAAAAAAAAGGCCCCCCCAAAGCCCTTCTTCCCCACGGCCAGCCAGCATGGTCCGCGGGGTGAAAAAGGAACCCCCCACCACTGCCCTTCTTCCCCACGGGCCAGCCAGCATGGCCCACGGGAAAGAAAGCCACTGAAAAAGTTAACCCCAAAAAACAAACCAAAAACAATCAAAAACACTCAAAAATCCAAAAAGAAAACACAAACACAGCCAAAAACAAACAATAAAAAACACACAGAAACCCCCCCCCAAAAGAAATCCAAACCACCCCCCCCCCACCCAAAAAAATAACAACAGAGAGCCTACCAACAGACGACTTGACTTCATGACCACCGGAACTCAAATGAGCAAAGAAAGGAAACACTTACTGGAAGCACCCAGAAGACAGAAGAGAAGAATTGTAGAGAGGAAGCAAAGCTCACCACCCCCACCCAGAGGCCACAGGAGAAAAAACATTCAAAAATATTTCAAAATAAAAGATTAATTCCCAAACAAATCAAATGTTAGCCAAAAATTCAAAAATATTCACACTAATCTCAAAAAATACCAAAAAAACCAGAAATCACTTTTCACTCAAAAACACCAAAACAAAAAATGCGTAAAAATAAAGATTTAAAAAAACAAAAATAAATTTTGAATTTTAAAAAATAATTTAAATCAAATCAGTTAAAATAAAGTTTGCATAAAGCAAAATTAAATTTTAAATAAAAAATTTAAAATAAAAAACATTAAAAGAAAATTTGCATAAACAAAAAACAAAAACCTTCAAAAACCAATTTAAAGAGCCCAGCACTAAGGAAGCCAGCGCACAAAAAATAAAAATAAAACAGACACTGGGAGCGCAAGTCCGCTGCAGGCGGAGACAGCGCCTCAAATCCACAAAACCACAAAACCTTTTAGCACCATTTAAAACAGCCCAGCACCATTTGTACAAGAAAAAAAACGAAACCCTTTACTATCCAACACAATTTTAAAAAGCCCGGCACCGCCGGGCAAAATATACTAGGTCCATATAAAATGGAACCATTTATTAAAGAATTGCACTAAGGAATTATAGCAAAGGATTCACAATACCTCCATTGTTACAAGAAACATGTATGTAATTAGAGAGTCCACCATCTGCTCAATTTTCCACGTTTCCTGACAAAAAAAGTGTTAATTATTTTTACACACACACACACACACACACACACACACACAAAGCCACTTAGAACATCAGCATGTCATTCAGTATAGCTTTTAAAATGCACCTCAGTGTTTGTTTTATTTAGTGTTTTAGAATTTAATTATAAAATTATGTTAATATATACTAAATAGTGCTATGAGTTAAATAAATATAGGTCCTATGGGCCATGCATTTCAACATATATCAGCACAGTTAATTGTAGTAGCTTGTACAAACATTTCCCTTCAGCTTTTTTTGATTGAAGCTTTTTGACCTGACAAAATTGCAATTGCATAATCAATAGCCTGTAAGGACAAAATATGCATTTCTAGCAGCTTGAAAAGAAATAGCATGTCTCCCTGAACATGATTTTTTTTTTAAAAAAAGAAAAACTTATTAGAGATCAAATAGCCCTGTTGAAACTAGAAGAATGTATTTCAGTCTTACTGCCATAATACTTCATATGAGGTTATATTGCTTGATCACTCTTCATTAATGATTGTGGCAATGTTATTAAGTTTGTGATATTGCAGAAGTAATCTTACTGCGCAGGTCAGCAGCTGACAAGATAAATCCAGTGGCCTGAGTAGTGCAAGCTGGCAAATATTTCCTTTCATTCCCTTCTGCCACTTCTTGCTATAGCTACTAATCTGCCTTCTCTATTCACACTAAACTGGGAGGGACAGTTACCACGTAATGAAGAAATAAAGAATGTTTCCTCCCAATTAATCCTCAACAGTGCTTTCCCATCTTCTGTTTTGCTATAATACATGTACCTGCTCCTTAGATCTTCAATTAAGGCCCTTCTCTCAGTTCTGTTACATTCACAGCTATATTGGGTAAAAATGTGACTGCTCCCAGGTTGTGAACTGTCCTCGCTTCAGAGGCTACTAGGTTGCCTTTATTCCTTTTGTCCTTCTGGCAACAGGTGAGGACCATGCTTTTTAGACAGCCTTTTAACAACCCAGTAGGCAGTGAAGGGGCCATGGTGGCTTAGTGATTAAGGTGCTGAGCTTGATGATCATGGCAGGTCAAGCCCCGAGTGCTGCGTAACGGAGTGAACTCCTGTCTCTGCTCCAGCTCATGCCAACCTAGCACTTTGAAATCCTTAAATTGCCAGTAGATAAATAGGTACTGCTTCAGCAGGAAAGGTAACAGGATTCTGTGCACTCTGTTTCTAATTATTACCACAGAAACATCTTCAGACACAGACAGCACTGCCTCTTTGCATGTAATTGGAGATGAGCCCTACACCCTCAGACACAACTGGTTATCGAGCAAGGGAGACCTTTACCTTTGGGCAGTGAAGAGTTGACTATTATTTTATGTATCCTTTAATATCTTTAAGGCATTTTAACTGTTTTAATTAATAGTTTTAATAACAATATTATATACTTTTAAAAAAGCAATAAGCTATTCTGTGTGTGGGGGTGAGGGTGGGGGGTGGGGGTTGTTAGTATGTTTTTAATCATTTGTGAGTTGGCTTGGGTCCATTTACTGGAAGAAGGGCATGTGTGATGGTGGCTTGACCAAGACAAATCCCTCTCCCAAAGATACAGTGTTCCTTGCTTGACAGTGAAAGCGCTTCAGTATTCTTAGTAAAGATTACCCGGCTTATTTGTGACCACTTTTGACCTATAACCATAGTTTTGCAATAGTCCTTGGGTATGTTGTGCATCATACTGCATTGATATGGACAGTCCCTTACAGAAGATGGTTGCCTACCTCCTCCTCCTCCTGTGTCTACGCCAGACATGAAACTGCAAAAATGAAGGCACCTTTTGGTGAGTTCATTCCGCAGTTCCCTGCAGTGTCGTATCCAATTCCAAAGATTGGCAATCATCATGGCAATCAACCATGAAGATTGTCCTGGGAACAATATAATGCTGTGATCTTCCATTTGCCTTCCACATCAGAGAGTGATACCTCTACCCATTTATCCAGCTCCATGAGTCACTTTCTGGTCCTGAGCCCTTTTAGCACACAAAGTCCTCCTCAGCCCCAGGCCAGTATGGATGAAGCTGCTGCCTTCCATCAAGATGGATTCAAGTGGAACCATCACCCTTCCCTGTGGACTTTGCTACCCAAGGCCATTAGTCCTCACGGTTGTCAGGTTAGTTAACAACCACCTAATGATTGGTATTGAGTCATTGGCAGTATGGTCTACTCCATTACCATAACAGGATAACCTGGCCAGACCTGCTTGCCTACCTATATAATCAATTACTGATTAAAGTACACTACATGAGTTGAATAATTTTTACAGCTTGAATTTACATTGGTTTGGTTTCTATGGTGCATAACATCATTATAACAACCATTGCAGGCGCACCCCCCAAAGAAAGACTCAGACACCGGTATATGGATAAAGGCATTGGGCCACTTTTATTGAATAATGCCCTAGTCCAAATTATAACTTTCAATTGGTACTCATCCAATTATAATTCTTTAAGGCAAGCAGGCCGCAGTAACACTGGTAAGGTTCCTCCCAAAATTGCCAACGGCAATTGGCTACAATGTATCCATTTTGTATCAATTTGTTTGTTGACACAAACAAATTGTTGACCGTAGTCAATAAACTATCTACTGACCCCACCCTCTGACGTGTATCCGTCAAATCACGGGGTGATGCATGCTGAAAAGCTCATGCCATCACCCCTTGCCTGGTTCATAGTTGACCGGTCAACGTTATTACACCTGTACCTGTCTAAGTGTTGGCCAGTCAATTGCGAACCTGCCGGATACCTATGGGTCATAAATGTTTACCTTACCAATGCTACCCGCCTAAGTGACCAAAGTCAAGAACAGAAAAAACCCCTATATCAAACCTCAGCAACAGTGTGGGATGGGCAGAAAAGCCAGAACCCAAGGGCCAATTGTGGGTTCCAACCAAAAATTCCCACCCGGCCCCGAAGCGATCAAAATATCACACTGTTCACTAGGGAGGGGGTGGAGGGAAAAATTCTCCTCTCCGTCGCTCTTTTTTAAAATGGCAGCTCGGCTGCCTCGTGGCCACCCCTTTTATAGAGGGGTGGCCACGCCCCCAAACTCACCCGGATGTCTGAGTCCGGGTGGGGGGGCCTGCAAAGAGTGCGGCGGCCATTTTGGCGCCGCGCTTTCATTGCAGGCGCACCTCCCAAAGAAAGACTCAGACACCGGTATATGGATAAAGGCATTGGGCCACTTTTATTGAATAATGCCCTAGTCCGAATTATAACTTTCAATTGGTACTCATCCAATTATAATTCTTTAAGGCAAGCAGGCCGCAGTAACACTGGTAAGGTTCCTCCCAAAATTGCCAACGGCAATTGGCTACAATGTATCCATTTTGTATCAGTTTGTTTGTTGACACAAACAAATTGTTGACCGTAGTCAATAAACTATCTACTGACCCCACCCTCTGACGTGTATCCGTCAAATCATGGGGTGATGCATGCTGAAAAGCTCCTGCCATCATCCCTTGCCTGGTTCGTCGTTGACCGGTCAACGTTATTACACCTGTACCTGTCTAAGTGTCGGCCAGTCAATTGCGAACCTGCCAGATACCTATGGGTCATAAATGTTTATCTTACCAGTGCTACCTGCCACAAGGGGAGGCTTCAATGGAGACTCACCGCCCCCTCCCCCAGACCGTCAGCTCGGTCAACAGGCCTGCTTGCAAATCTTCCAAAAAGAGGTTCATACCTCTATCCGACAGGTGGACCCCATCCCCTGCATACAGATCATAATTTTGTAAACTAATGGTAGGGTGTCGGACGACCATCCCCAAACCCTTGTCTGCCACGAACCGGGCAACTGCCCTGTTCACCGAGCGACGAGCGCGGTCAAGGGCACGGAGGTCAATACCTCCCCTGTAAGCGTGACGTGGTATGATGTCCGACTATAGCAGCCTGGTGAACGGCCACACATAGTGTAAATAAGCTAGGTCTCTGCAAATTGCGAATTTTAAAGAAAGGCCAGTGACCTGGCCTAGGTCATTGCCCCCGAGGTGCAGTACAAGGACATCAGGCGGTTCAGCATCCCTAATGGAGAAAAGGAATGGCAACAGTTCCCGCCATCTCATTCCACGCTTACCGTACCAACGTATGCATGCGGCCGCACGCAGTCAAAGCTGGGGTCCCCACTCTGTCGCCGCAGCATACTGAGCTGCCCAGTGCACGTAACTGTGGCCCACCAGCCATACTGCCACCGGTGTGCGGGGACACACAGGGTCTGTAAGAGAAAAAAGAGAACAGTGACTTAAATGGTACTCATGTCTGAAGAGGACGAACATACAATGCAAAACGCATAGATCCCCATCTTCCCATACGGCGTATATCAGCCTCAGAGTACCCAAATGCAGCTGCAGTTGAAGCAGCACCTATTCTAAATGAATGGGTGCTGTAACGAGCCCCGGGGAGGCCAACACTGGACAGTGCCATACCGGTCACCTTCCAAAATTGAAATTTAGTAAGGGGAGACCCATCCTGGTGGCAGAAAAACGGGCCAGGGTGCGTGCCACGCACTGCTAAGAACTCCTGTAGGGCACCAACCGGACAGATGTCTGCAATGGAACATCGTAGCAGTCTAACTCCACTGCCTACGCCGTGCTGATCAACTTTTGAGGACCGTATCCTCAACTGAGCCCACTCATTAGAAACATAGACATCGTCGAGTTCCAGTGCCCTACGAGTCGCATCCGCCTTAGACAGTAGTACCAACTCACTGATGCAGAGCGCTCCAAAGAAGGCCACCATGGTAGCCGCATGAAAAAGAGCTGCCTCATACCTGTCAAAACATAGATTAGGCCAGCCTCGTGCAAGGTGTGTGAGCACCCCTGGGGAAATCGGGTGCCGAGTGTCCGGGTGGCGGCCACGTTCCCGTGTCCACCCCTCCAAAACATGCCGTATGCGAAAATCGTTCATGCTGTCAGCAAAACCCCCCACCTTGGCAACAAATGCCAATGCTGACAGCCTTGATGCTATAGTGCGGGGAACGAGGCCCTGACTGTGTAAATGAACCATGAATTGTAAAACCTGTTCCACTGGAATGGGCCACACCTCTGGCAACTGAAGTTGCAAACGAAAGCTATTAAATTGAACGAAAGCATGATGATACGCCTTACGCGTGCGGGGCGCCAAGGACATGCCAATCGCCCGGTTCACCTCTCCTTGCCAAATGTCCAAATCTCGGCCGGAAGTGGCGAGTGGAATTCCTCTGCGTCTGGAGCCAAGGTGCGGAACCAGGGGATCTGCAGGCGGGATAAAGCATGAGCAATATCATTATCAATGCCTGGTACATGTCTGGCCCTGAAGAGCACGTTGAAGCGTAGGCTACGTAACACGAATTGGCGAACTAAAGCCATCACCCTGGGTGATTTGGATGTCTGAGCATTGACAATGTGCACTACTGCAGCATTGTCACACCAAAAATGGACCACTGAGTCGGCCCACTCCTTGCCCCATAGCATCAAAGCTCCCAGGATTGGAAAAAACTCAAGGAATGTAAGATCGCGGAGGCGATCCGTGCCCCGCCATTATGGAGGCCAGTGGCCATAAGCCCACCTCCCCTGGAAGTAAATCCCATATCCCAGGGAGCCGGAGGCATCCGACTGGACTTGAAACCTAGGTGAAACTAAACGGTCGGACCTCCAAAAGGGTACCCCATTGAAGTCCCGCAGGAATGAGAGCCAAACCAAAAGGTCAGCCCGCATGCCCCTGGTTAGTCGGACCCTATGATGGCACCTTGTCAGGCCAGACATGGCATCGCACAGGCGCCGAGCAAATGCCCTGCCAGGCGTAACCACCCTGCAGGCAAAGTTAAGATGGCCATGCAGTACCTGAAGCTCCCTAAGTGACACCTTACGTTTGGCCAGCAAGGCCAAAATCATCGCAGAGATCCGGGTAAACTTGTCAATGGGTAACCGGGATGCCTGTGTGACCGTGTCGATTTCTATACCCAGAAATGTGAGGGTAGTGGATGGGCCCTCGGTCTTTTCGGTCGCTAAAGGGACACCCAGTTCCTGCATTAGCGTCTGAAATGTGGTGAGGAGACGCGTGCACGTGTCCAAGCCCCGTTCACCCCCGAACAAAAAGTCATCGAGGTAATGGGCTACAGACTGAGACCCGGACCTGCGAACAAAGGCCCACTGAAGGAAGGTGCTAAAACGTTCAAATGCTGAACAGGATATAGAGCAGCCAAAAGGCATGGCCTTATCTACATAGAACTTCCCTTGGAATCTAAAACCCAATAGCTCAAAGTCCTCAGGGTGCACTGGCAACAATCGGAATGCCGATTTGATGTCACATTTTGCCAGGAGGGCACCCGGACCACAAGAGCGCACCATCCGTAGGGCTTGGTCAAAGGACGTATACCTGACCGAACAAAGGTCATCAGGGATAGCATCATTGACAGAATAACCCGCCTGGTACAATAAATGGTGAATTAAACGAAATTCCCCCGGGGCCTTCTTGGGTACCAACCCCAGAGGGGAGACCTTCAGGTTGGGAAAGGGTGGCACAGAAAAGGGGCCTGCCACCCTCTTGGCCCCAACCTCCTTAGCAATACTCAGGGCAGCCACCTCCTCTCTACCCTTCAGGGACAGTAAATTGGGTGCATCTTGGGGTCCCCACACTCCTTTGAATGGGATTCGAAAGCCCCACTGGAAACCCTCAAGGAGGTACTCCGCATCCTCTCTCCGTGGATGAGAGCCATCGCTCCAACATATACACATTAACTGGGGAGGGGGCCTTTTGCCTGGCTAGCTCCCTCAGCAGCCGCTCTGCCCACTCCCTGTCCACCTCTACCTCTGCCCCGTGACCTGCCGGCTCACGGACACGCAGCGGCGGCGTGTGGGCCAGCGCAAGAGGGACACTCATGTTTGTATCGGCACTGCCGCTTATTGCACACACCGCTGGCCGAGAAGTTCCAACACAGCAAGCGGGCTGGAACCCCCTGTCCCGCCAGCTGGCAGGAAGCCTGCGTTGGAGCAGCTCGCTGAACGGCATGGCCACAATGGTACCTATCCCCAGGCGCCGGACGCGTGGGGGTCATGTACAATAGCCACAATTTCTGACAGTGCTCATCCCATCTCATCTCCGGGTGCAATGGCACCCTCATTCTGAATTCCTCATCGTAAGCCAACCAAGATGGGCCAGGAAAATCCACCATCGGCCTGTAAATATTGTCCAAATATAGGACCATAGGAATGGCCAGGTCTGGCCGGGCCCTGAGATACACCGCCATATAAATAAGATATGCGGGCAACCAGTTGGCCCAGGTGCGTGGTGGCTTACGACGGCGGGACAGCTCTTTGTCTTTGTCATCCTGTCCCTCTCTCTCCTCCTTAGTGGGCTCACGGTTCAATAGGGAGAATATATTCACGTACTCCCCCCGCCAAATCTTTTCCTTCGTGACCTGGGACAAATGATCACCAAGGGGCAACGAATAACCAGCCGTCGGCAAAGCTGTCACCGGCACATTAGGTACCCGGGACATACGCAGTGGCACCTGGACAGTCCCTGCGATGCCCGGCACTGGCCCGGGGGCGGAAACTCCCACCCCCAACGTTGCACCAGTATGGAACCAAGGGGCAGTGGGATAAGGTGGCAACTGATGCCCACTCGCCTCGACATTACGAGGCCATGGCCACTGAACCCCACCATTGGAAGTGTACTGTGATGTGGGTGCATTAACTTGAACCTGATACTCACTAGTTGCACCCCCGTGAGCCGCCCCCACTGCGGGTTTCGGCCCATGGCAGGCGTTGGAGCTCGCAACCAGAATCGAGCTCTGGGGCCGCACCTGACTACTCTCCTGCTGTATCTCTGGCCGAACAGGGAGCTGCGAGACACCGGCCGGGGTAGGCCGGAGCGTCTCCAGCAGCTCAACCCGGCTAGCCGCTTGCTGCAGTGTGGCGGCCATTGAGGTAGGCGGAGGACCCACAGGTGCCCCTGCAGCAAATGAAGGGCCACCAGGCACGGGGTTGTGTGCCATCCTTAAGAATGCCTCGAGCACAGCTAAACGCGTTAGCAATGCATCGACTGCCACAGATCCCCCAGTATAGGGTGGGCCGGGTGGGCCAGACGGCCCACCAGGCATTGGACCAGGAACCCCGGTATGAGAGCCCAGGCCCGAATAGGGCCATGCCCAAAACTCCGGCCCATGAGGGGCCGGAGGTGGAACGTGCTGCGCCCCAGCACCGGACCCACCCCCGCTGCCCGGGCCCATGGCCGGTATCTGCGGGCCGAGGGCCGAAGCCCCAGAAGGACCAGCCAAAGGCTGACTGGCCGAGGGCCAAGCAGCCTGCATCGCCCCACCGGTATCGGTGGGGGTAGAGCCCTGGCGCGTGGGCACAGCCCTGGTCCTCCGACCCGAGGGCTGGCCCCGCGCTGAGCCAAAAGTCCTCCCCGTGGGCCGCGGCTTCGTCGCCGAGGCCCTCCGTTTGGGAGGCATGTCGGGGGAGCAGGATTCCTTTCCAGGGATCGAAGAGCACAAAAAAGGCACAGAGGAGCCAGCAAGCCAAGGCTCCGCGTGAAATCCTTCCTTCCCAACCGGGAAGGAACAAGGGGGAACAAGCAGCAACGGAGAAAACTTCTCCTCTCCGTCGCTCTTTTTTAAAATGGCATCTCGGCTGCCTCGTGGCCACCCCTTTTATATAGGGGTGGCCATGCCCCCTAACTCACCCAGATGTCTGAGTCCAGGTGGGGGGGGGCGCAAAGAGTGCGGCGGCCATTTTGGCGCCGCGCTTTCATTATACAACTTTTTTGGAAAATTTACAAGATTAACATTGCCAGGTCTCAGGATATGAGCTGGAGTGTCTAAATTATATAACAAAAAGACACACCTTTGGATGTAGTATAGTGGAGCAAAAAAAAGGTTTCTTTGAATTTGTCTTTGAACCCTAAACACCTGTCTCTGATCCCTATTAGTGCCAGGGTCCTTGGACTCAGGATGAAGGTAGCTTTCTTTCTTTCTTTCAAATATTTACAGCCTCCTCTATATTACAGTCAAATAGTACTTCACAGGATTTGCAAACTATAGCTTTGTTAGTGCAGCCTAAAATAGCTTTGGCCTTCTTTTCAGACAAACTGCACTGCTGGCTCATATTCAGCTTGTGCTCTATAACTATTACAAAATCTTTCTTGCTTGTAACACTACTGAGCCAAGTATCCCCATCTTGTAACTGTATGTTTGGCTCCCCCTCCTAGGTGTGTAGACCTTTACACTTCTCCCTGTTAAATTTCATTTTGTTGGTTTGAGTGCAGTTCTCAAGCCTATCAAGATCTTTTTTAATTTCGTGTTTGTCTTCCAAGATATTAGTTATTCCACCTAATTTTGTGCCATCCACAAATTTGATGAGCATTCCCTGCACCCCCTCAAGTCATTAATACAAATGTGGGAAAATGTGGGTCTTAGGACTGAGCCTTATAGGACCCATCCAGTTATCTCCTCCACTAAAGGAGTCACTGACAATCACTCTTTGAGTATACTTCTGCAACCAACTATGTATCTACCTGACAGTTGTTCTATCCAACGCACAGTAGTTGGCTTGTTAATCGAAATAGCATGGGACACATTGTCAAAAGCTTAGCTGACAGTTTTACTTTTACAGTATTCTCACAGTGTACCAGGGAGGCTACCCAATCAAAAAGTGAGATAAAATTAATCTGACAAGACTTGTCCTTTCATTTTGGATTCTTTTGAGGTGACTACTCTTTCAGTTTTAGACTATTTTGTAAATACCAAAATCAATTGGGTTCTTTAGTCCTGGTTTTCCTTTTTGGTTTTCTGGTGCCAATTAAGAGCCAATTTAAATTCTATAGAACCCACTAAAACAGTCCAAAAAAGAAGGGACAAAGCAACAGGAAATAATCTACTCCAAAAGTGGGCAACAACAAAAGTAGGTGAGAAAGAAAAAAATCAATTAACTACTAACAGTAATTTATAAGTTTTGCATTTATCATTTCACCATTCTCATCAGTTAATCAGTGGGGGAAAGTACAGATGAAAAAGAGAAATCATGATCATACTTTAAATAAAACAAACATACATGCACTCAGTAAATGCAATATAATCAAGTCTCCAATGCAGATCCTAAAATAATGGGGAGTGGGAAGATTATTTTTTGCCCTATCACTTAAATGGCTTTAGTCCAGCAGTATAAGCTCTATAAGTGATGTACATGCATGCATTCCAGACAACTATTAAGCACAACAGGTGAAATCCCTCCAAAAATCAACAATATAAAAGGCTAAAAAAGCAGGAAATCAAAGTAGTCCAGAAAGTTATTAAAATATGGAGAAATAGCAGATATATATTTTTATTAAAAAATGCAATCCATAATGGTGGAACAGTAGTAGCAGTAGGATACCAATGAGAAATAAATTCAATTCAAAATGGAGGTCAGAGAGCTTTCTCAGAAGTAACAGAGCACAAGTTACCAAGTATCTAAAAAAGTAACCACTCCATTTTTTTTCTTTTAAAGATTCAAACTTCCAATCCACTCCTTCAAGGACATTCTTGGAATCCTAAGTGGCAGCTGACAGTTATCCACATGAGACTAAAAATTCAACTGTTTGCTGGAATATCACATGGGGAGATTTTGCATATAAGGGTCAAAAGGAAGTAAGACAAAATATATATTTAAAAATCTATGTTTCATTAACCTCTCTTTGGAATCCTGGATCCTTTGTATTTTGAAGGAAGCCTATCATAAAGCCATAAAAGACATTGAAAACGAAAGAAAAAGTCTTATTCATGTTCTGCTTCCATTCAGGTTAACCTGAAAGTATCATCCCTTGAACATGCATTATCATCTTATAGCGATGAAAAAAATATTTTCCAATTCCCTGTTGCACTCTGTGAGAATGAAGCACACAAAGATCCATATCACTGTGAGGAACTTTAACAAATTCATTCATGTCCTGCTCTGTGTGCCCTCACTTTCTGGAGGGAGAGCATCAAGTGCCAGGATTAGTGACTTTCCAGGAGTTGCTTTGAGGCTACTGAATAACCTCCCTGTTAAAGTTTTGTGTCCCTGGCCTCTTGCCAAGTCATCTGCAATGGCATCAAGACATTTTGAGTGCAAAATGCTTATCAATTCCAGCATTGTCTCTTTGTGGGGTTGTGGATACTGTTGTGTCAACTGATTTGCTTTGGTTAAGAACAGCTTTAAATTATTGAATATCACTTTTACTTATAAAATAATTTCATCCTGCTTTGAAGTTATTTGGAGTGTAGGAAAAGCAGCACTTGCACACTGCAAATAAAAAGACAAAATAACATTTTCTGCCCCTTTGGCTATGGTGGGAAGCAGCTGTGTATGCTCAGTAATGCAATGCAAGTTGGTATTTCTGTTGCATTCAAGATAATGGAATAAACATCTGAACCGAATCCCAAGTGTACTCTAATTGGGGGTGGGGGGAAAGATTGGAGAGGTGCCCTTGCATATATGAACCTCTCTTGGGATCACCATCATCCTGGTTTGACCCAAGTACCATTAACAAAATAGTTCCATGTCTCTTATCTTTGTGTTCTTTTTCTCAATGGAAACACTGTCAGCTTGGTGAACTCTCCCTGCCATACCTACTGTACATGGCTATCTAAGTCTCATAGATCAATGGAATGAACACAGTCAAGAAGACTTGTTGTATAAACATGTCTCTTTTTTGTCAGTGCTAAAGGGAGAATAAGAAGCAGAGAACAATTGAGACAATGGGCAGTATCATGTGCTGAATTTCCAATGCTAAGCCATGGAATTGGGTGGAAATTGGAAATAGAGAATTGTCCTCCCCCGTTCACCTACCAAATGTTCTCTGTCAGGTTGAGAAGCTCTTGGGAATTGATTTCTGACCAATATGAAGAGTTGCAGCCGGGGTGGGGGTGGGGAATTACACTTAGATCAAGAACTTTTTAAAATTTAACTTCATTAAAATATTGCAAACACATTTCTAAAGCACTAAGGCATGTGGATGGAAGGCCAAAATGAAGATGGAATTCATGCAGAATGGTGTAAATTAATTTAAGGACAAACAGACGTTTTGTGGTTTAAAGGCACATAGTTTAGAGTGGATGATATCAGAGTACTCATTATTCATATGAGCATGTACTAGTTGATTCTCATGTGTGTAACTAGTTCATGATTTCTAGGAAGAAAACAGTTGCATAATGCAATCCTTGGAACATAACAAGACAAGTGAAGACTGATGGATGCCCCAGATATGCTTGTATTCAGACTCAGTAGGAAAAGATGAGCTTGTGCTATCATTCGTAAATGGCAACAACCGTAGATGGATGTTCCTCCTAATATTTATGGTTTTACTCAATATGTCACATCCACCTCTGAGCTTTGGAACAGTAATATGTCTTGTATAATGCCAGCAGCAGACTAGAAACATACAGAAACTTCAACAGGTTTATGTAATTCACTATACGGTAATACGAGTTTCATTTAATTTTCAGCCTCAGTGTATTAAACTCTGATTGATAAACAACTTTAAATTTTCTGTTAATTTGCTTTGTGACTCTGCAGTTCTAGAATACGTCTATTGTTTGTGATCTTCCCAATTCCATCCTGCTGATATTGCACAGCTTTCTCCCAGCGTTTCTCCCATCAATAGAAATTATGCATATTGGATTTAAACTCAGGAAGAGGAACTGGAATGCAATCATATCTGTCTGCCTTTTGTGTGAGTCTGTGTGTATGATTTTTAAATAGATGTGCATTGAATATTTCAGACATTAGTAAAGGTAAATGTCTCCCTTGCTTGAAAGATAATCTTGTCTGACTCTAGGGGGTGGTGCTCACCTCCATTTACAGCCCAAGAGCCAGCACTGTCTGTGCAGATGTTTCCATGTTCATGTAGCAGGAATGACTAGATGCCGGAGTGCACAGAATAAGAACATAAGAGCAGCCTTGCTGGAACAGGCCACAGCCCATCCAATCCAGCATTCTGTCACACACAGTGGCTCACCATTTGCTTCAGGGTATTTCGAAGCATATGAGATGTTGAAATGAGCTTCAACATTAGCAAGTGCAGAGTTTGGGCAAAAAAACCCCAATTACATTTATAAACTGATGGGCTCTGAACTCTCTGCGACAAACCAGGAAAGCGACCTTGGTGTCCTGGTGGACAGCTCAATGAAGGTGTCAACCCAGTGTGCCTCAGCAGTGAAAAAAGCAAACTCAATGCTAGGGATCATTAGGAAGGGTATAGAAAATAAGTCAGCAAGTGTCATTTTGCCTCTTTATAAATCTATGGTGAGGCCCCATCTGGAATACTGTGTACAGTTCTGGTCATCATACCTCCAGAAGGATATTATGGAGCTGGAAAAAGTGCAGAAGAGGGCAACCAAAATGATTAGGGGACTGGAACACCTTCCTTACCATCTGAGGCTGCAATGGTTGGACCTCTTCACTCTTGAACGACGGCATCTAAGAGGTGACCTGATTGAAGTTTATAAAATCATGCACGGTGTATACAAAGTAGATAAGGAAAAACTGTTTTCCCTATCGCATAACACTAGAACTAGGGGGCACTCCATGAAACATTTGGGTACTAGTTCTCAAATAAATAAGAGAAAGTACTTTTTCACCCAGAGGATAACTGGTCTATGGAACTCCCTGCCAGATGAGGTGGTGACAGCTTTCAGTCTTGACAGCTTCAAGAAAGTATTAGACAAGTTCATGAAGGACAAGGGTATCAGTGGCTATAATTATGGATACCTAAGGACAACCTCCAGGTTGGAGAGATAGGCAGGATATCTCTCAATGCCATTTCCAGGGAATCCTAAACAGGTGAAGGCATCTGCTTGGGAATAATACCCTGAAGCAAATGGTGAGCCACTGTGTGACAGAATGTTGGACTGGATGGGATGTGGCCTGTTCAAGCATGGCTGTTCTTATGTTCTTATGTTGTGCCTTCCTATTAAGGAGCTGACAAGGAGGTGCCAGCCAGAAACTAGAATGTGGTAAGCCAAGAGTAATGCCACAAATATTCTTAAATACACAGAGGTTCAAAGCCAGACTTTGCCCAGCCCTCAGAGCTAGTTAAAATTGAATGTATCTTGATCATTAAAATGACCTACATTCAAAGATCAGAGAATACATTACACAGTTGAAGCATGCATTATCTTGTTAAAATGTGGGTTATTTTAAACCACCACCAGGAGCTGTTTATTTTGCAGCAATCCCTGAATAACTGTATTCTTCTTGAAAAAGGCTATATGCACACGTATCCCAGTGCACATTGTGTCTCTTGAGTCTGCTAGGGGGTGACAGTGGCAGGAGTGGTGGCAAGGGACATGGTAGGGGTCATCCTTTAGGAGACGAGCCAACAGACAGGAACACAGGAAAAGAAAAGAGAGAACAACATGAGGAGGGAGGAAATGATTGGTAGGGTTTAACTCTTTCCTCCATTCCTCTCTTGCAACAAGGCAAAAAAAAAAAAGAGGAGATACACAAAGAAGAGAATTGACTGCTCAGAATATAAATATTCTGTAATTGTCTTGTAATCCCTGCTTGGCCATATTTGCCTCACCTCATCTTGCCTCTCCTCATCAAAGGTTGCCTTTAGATTCAGTTCCATTTGCATTAATGCCATATGTGGTTAGTTCCTTGTCTTAATAATATTTTTTTGTGATTAAAACCATGTAGATTCCTAATAAATTGATAGGAAATATATTCCAGCTGTTTCTGATGGACAAGAAATGTCTGCCGGGTTGTATATCTCTGTTAAAGTTTCTTCCCAAGCAGTAAAATCTATATTAAAAGCATTTAAAATCAGGTCCCCTTTAACCTTTTTGGGAGTGTGAAGTCAATTACTGTCAGCTACATTTCTTTCTGGCCTCTCCCGATTGCTCTTGCTGTGCACACTGCCTTCATGTTGTAGAGGGAAAAGCAGAGAACCTATTACTCAGGAACTGACAGACTAAGCTTTCATACAAGTGTGGAGGAAAACTATACACATGCATGCCCCTATCAAGAGAGCATGGTTGCAAATGAGTGTGCAGAAAAGCAAGCACAGGAGAAAGAAGGTTGTTTGAACTCTTTAAAACTGGTGCTCCAGTACTATACTTTAACCATTTTGTAGAGGATAAATGTTGGTGCATTGTGAGCTGCGTAATACAGAAATACATATTACTGTCCCTTTTAAAAGTGAGCTAGTTTAATAAAGGAACTGATGGAAAGAATAATGTTTTTGGGGCAGAGGTAAAAATAAGGAAGTAATAGAGCTAATTTAGGGAAGGTGTCAGAAACTTTCACTAGAGTAATTTTCACTGCTGAAATCCCCGTGTGGGATAGTATCTATCTGAGGCCCCTTCAAATTCAGCCACTCCCTTCCATAATTTAATGTTATAGGTATTGTGCCCAAGAAATAAGTATAAGATAGTTTGACCAATTACAGAGGTTAATGGTAGGCCAATCAGAGCCTGAGCTAATGTATGTAGTAGTAGAATGGAAGAACTTTTCTTTGACTTTATTTGACCCTTAGGAAAGCTGTAGCATTGTTCAGTGCAGGGGTTCTCAACCTTTTTAAGGCACAGGCTGGGTCACACTCCCTCAGACAGTTGAGCAGTCTGGACTGGTAGTTCCCCCTGCCATAAATGCTGCTGTAAAATGCATCCACAGCTGTCGTAAGCATGTTTACAAAAGCCATAAATGCATCAAAACACATTTACAACAGCCGCAGATGCATTTACAGATACTGTAAATGTATTACAACAGCCATAGACACATTTGTGGCTGTTTCTGTGTGCTTTCTTGGGGTAACTCAGGCAGTCTTCATTTTTATCTTGCTGCCAGCCTTAAATATTAAACAACAATAAGTAGTCATAAAATGATTATCTTTTCAGAATGGTCTTCATACCTATTGTCTCCCATAACTTTGAATTAAATAATTAAGCAATGGAGCAGAAGGTATAATAAACATTACCCAAATGTCAAGGCTGTAATGAGAACTCTATCAACGCCCCCCCCCTCAAATAAAATAAAATAAAAATAAAAATAAATCTAAAATGTCTGAGAGAATACACAACCTTTATAATGTGATAGAAAGTAAACAATGGGTGGTGTAGTGGCATGACTTAAACAATGAAGTGAAAAGTAATATTTAAACTTGCTTTAAAGCAGCAGTTTTTAAATGGGTAACATTTAACTGAACATCGGGGTACATCGTCTTTATCTATAGGAAAGGTTTTTGCTTTGTTTTTGTTTGTTTCTAGGACTATATCACTGAATATAATTAAAAACAAATGTGTACCTTTCTTAAAAGTTTTAAACTTCTTCAGGAAAGCGAGTGTGGAAATACAATGATTTCTCATTTTTCAAGCAAATTGTTGCTGTTTTATATGTATGCATGTTTTCATCTGAATAATGAAACTTTGCATTACTTTGTGTTTATTGCTGATATTTTGCTGTACTGATAGTACTGTATTTTTGATATGTTTATGTTTATTTTTTATTGATTGTATTTTATTGATATGTTGTTTAGCTGCCCTGAGTTGGTGTAAGCTGAGAAGGGCGGGATACAAATTAAAAATTGAATCGAAATCACATTACTCCATTTTAGAGCAGTGGTCCTTAATCTTCTGAAAGATGGAAGCTGCATTAGAGTGCCTAATGCCTAAAGAAGACGATATCTCAAAATATAACAAATTTATTAACCTACTGGTTATTCAGTGTTCAATGAAGAAATGTTAATGTTACACATACCTGAGCACTACTGGCTTGCAAAGCACCCACAATGACAAAAATGCTAGTATGGTGGATAATACTAAAATGAGGAGCCATGGAGACCCAAATAAACTATGTTGCTATTGTTTTTTTTAAAAGGAATAACAGAAATAGATGGGACTGCTTGAAGCAGGAAGCACAGTGTGGAGTTATGGGGAAATGCCTCTGATGGTGATAGTAGATGAGCAGCTGCACAGAAAGAGCTAGTGACCCACAGGCCCAAGGTTGTGGGACCCTGCCTTAGAGCATTCATAGTATTTCACTGTATTTTCTGAATTAACCCTTCAATGACTTTGCAAAGTAAACCTTATATTGATTATAATTCGCATGCACATTCTTCATGTTATGAAGTAGGTCATAATCTTTGTATTGCATATGGGGTCACAAGGTGCATTCAGAGGTAAAATAAAATACACTTTTGGACTTCTGAGTGAGTTCTACTCAGCTCAAGTTTACCTCCAAACCCCAGGCAAAGGGGAGTATTTACACTCCCAGACGTGAAAAGGAGGCTGGTAGCAGCTGAAGCTTGTTGTCACTACAGAGGGAGGGACACACAGGTTTTTAAAACTGGATCTCACCCCTGTGCTGGCCTCTTGGATTGTGGAGTCATCCCGCCCGCCCGCCTTGCAACCAAAGGATGCTATTGGGTCACCAATAGGGGCCAGATAGGAATTGGGGGGGGGGGGCAGCTCTGTATTGGCTTCTGGAGTTGGTCTGTTTTTTGCCTATCCCATTCCTGTATTGCGGGGCAGTATAACATTTGCCCGGCAGAAATGCACTTTAGGTCATGCATATTGGCTGGTAATGCCAGGTTAGGGTAACATCGGTGATTCCCTCGGGGCGTATTTCATTAGGCGAAATCTGTATCCTGCGCTGGGTATGTGTGACTTGGGGATGTAGGTAATGCCATGAGCAGACATGTAGTGCGACCAGGATCCACTCAGGAGAGGGGAATGCCTCCCCAAAAACCCAGCCTGCCAGTGGCTAGCGTGTGCAACCCTCAGTGGGGGCTAGGGATTCACTGATCCAGACGAGTGAGGGGGAGATTAGCTTCCCTTGCTCTGGTTGCAGGTTATGCACTACCAGCCCCTCCGTAGGTCCTGGGTGTGGAAATCTTAATAAATGTGGCCTGAGTCTTTAACCACAGCAGATTGTGTCTTGCCTCTTTATTTCATGGTGGAGGTGGAAGAAACTTATCCTATAGTCACACATGTCACTGTTTCTAGAGAAAAAGCTGATTTGTGCTTTTTCTCAGTCTTCAGGTGGGCTATTGACTCTATTTATAGGCTTGTGTGGTTTATATATCTGGTAGCCAGACATTATTCTCTGATATGATGACATTTTAAAGGGCTTGTAACCTCACCCTGTTATTTAAAATGTTATTTACAGTGTGAAATTGATGCACAAAGCAGTAGGAGGTCAGTTTTGGTTGCTATAAGCCAGTCAAGAAGTTGTGTTTTGATTGATTGTAATAAAGGCTACCCAGTCATTATTTGCTATGAAAATATAGCTCAAAACAGGGAAGGGAGTGAAAAGTTGTTCAGAATCTAATCCTGGGATGAAACCTCTCACAACAATGTTGGGCAGCCATTTTATTTCACTGGTGAAAGAAACCACAACAATAGAATTCCAGCTATTTCTTTGATATGATTTAAGCCACTCTACAATTCATCTGGAAAAAAAACCTATTTGCTTTTGTGAGGAAGATGTTAGAGAGGGCCCTGATATAGGCAGGGAGGCTTTATCCCTGACCACAAGGTCCTGTGAATTCCCAACTAACAGCTAACCTGTTGACTTAAGGGATGAGATGATGGCCAAGGAGGTCATGTGGGCAAGATTTCTAAGTGATACTAAGAAGGAGCTAGAGGGGGAAACAGAAAAAGGCAACAAAGAGGAGTGGAAAAGGGAGGGTATGAAAGAGGAGGTAAGGAAAGCTGTGGCAGTAATAGAGAAGGAGTAGGTAGCTTTGGAGGTATAGGTCTTGCCAGGATAATTCTTCCAGAGATCTAGGAAGAGGAGAAAAGAGAGTCTGAGTCTAGAAAAGTTTCAGAGGACACTGCTAGTGAGTGTGTGACAGAGGAAAAAACTTGAGGAGAAACATTTCCCTCAGGGGACTAGACAACATCTATAAGGAAGATACCTGGCTCAGGTCCAGTTCTGAGTATCAGCCTCTGAAGTCCATCAACACCTCAGTTTTCCAATTCCTATAATGCATCCTATTGGGGTGAAAGTGTCCATAGTGAGCACCCTAGTCAACAGAAGGTCAGGGAAGAGATTTTTACCCCTGATAAAGAAAGGAAATTACAGAACAATGGAAAACCCAATGGAAGGTTTGAGAATTAGAGAGATCAGTCTAGGCTATGCAAGTCAAGCAAACTATCAAAGGTTATGGTCATGAAACCTCAAGAACCCACAAACATATATAAGATAACTATTAAGATGCTCTTCTTTGCTTTCTTGTGCATAATAATACTTTGCATTACTGCAAAGACAGCAAAGTAGAAGTACTAAACTTGGGGGAGTGGGAAAGATAATGTTTCAACTTTGTCCAGAAAATGTTTGCATAAAGTTAAATGTTTTAAATAAATAAAGATGTTTGTCTGAAGCAAAGAAAGAAGATTCTGGAGTGTTGTTATGGAAGGAACAGGCTTATCAAGTTACACCAGAGGCAGACTACTCACAGCTTCCTTATGCATATTAGTCAAAAGATGCAAGAGGACTGGTTCATTGAAATATTTGTTGATACAAACCATGTTATTGCACTCCTTAGCATACATTTTGCTTTACACACTGACTAAAAATTAATTTTAAACTGTATTTCCAGTACACCTGAAATGTTTAACCCCCTGAACATTTATTTAGTGCTATAAAAATTGTGGTAAAAGGTCAGGTTGTTAACAGAGTTACTTTAAATTTAGTTACATTGTAGAATGTCACATATATTGGTATTTAAGACTGTACTGTATATTGAACACTAATGATCAATAAAACATGTGCCTTTCTCTTAAGACAAGACTTTGCAGTACATGTTGAACACTTAATAGGACTCTTTGCCCATTTGATTATATTGATGTTCTCATTCTGCCGTAAATTAAGTATATTATCATATTTCATAATTATTTTTCATTTTTCTTATTTGACATGAGTCTTGTGGAAACACTAGAATTTTTTATTTATTTATTTATTTATTTATTGTCAAATTTCTATACCGCCCACTCAGCCAAAGCCGACTCCAGGCGGTTCACAACAATGGGTAAAAACAGATAAAAACAAATAAAACAGATAAAAACCAGCAATAAGAACCCACCCCTAAAAAGAGAGGGGTGCAGGAACTGAAGAAACCGTGGGGCAGGCATCCTCCCCTATATTAACCACCCAACGGAAGCCACCCCTCCACCTGCACCCCAAACTTGGCCCGCCAGCCAGGTTTTTAGTTCTTTTCTAAAGGGCAACAACTGGTGAGCTTTCTAAGCATTTTTATAAATAAAAGTTAAAATAATAATAAACATTTGGAAGAGTTTTCCTGTGTCTATCCAGCAGATGAACCAATAGTTTGGAGACAGATGAGGTTTCTTCTTATGTTCCCATTCACACAGTTGTACAAGGATGGTTTGTATGCAACATATATATCTCGGGAAGGGGAGAAGTTAGAAATAAGGACACCTAGTGTGTAAACCAAATTGCACCCCCAAGTCCCTGATGGAAAGCCCCTGGGGTTTTGCATTGCCTTTGTCTGGCCACAAAAGTAAGGTAGCGTTTCAAAGGTCATGTGAGAGTAATAGTAGATTACTTCCTGTGGGAGAGGTGGAGTCGTACCATACAAGCCTGCAGCTGTTTTTTTCACATGCACTTCTAAGAAGAGTGCCTGGCATAACAACTTTTCATTGATGATTTTCTGGATGAATGCTTTCCTGATGAAGAGATCTTGAATCTCGAAAGCTCGCACAATGATTTATTATTTGAGTGATCCAATAAAAGGTACCCCCTTCTTCCTGCATTTGTTTTGCGCATGGTTCATGCGGCTGTCTTTGTTTACCTATTAATCATGATAGTTGATTAATTATAAATCTGGATGGATCATTCTGTAAACCTCAGTTTATTCCCCATTTGATTTTGATTTTTTTTACTTCTTTCTCTAAAGCTATTCCTACTCCAGATATAAATGAATTTACCAATATTCATAAATTCTCATGAAGAACTAAAACAAAATTATCCTCCAGACTTCTTCCCATGCTTTTCCTGTATATTACAAACATATGCAGTCTCTCAAGATGGTTATAAAGGTCTATTGCTAGCTGACTCAGGCAGAGTTGGGTATTATTTTGCACATATGGTACATGCAAAAATATACACTGGATCTCTAGATTTTTACCACAAGATAGGATACCAAGCCTGCTATATAATGGGAGATGCAGAACAGTGATGCACTGCAAAAAATTTTTACTCCTAATCTGTGTGCTGGCCAAATCTGTGGGTGTAGCCAAATCTGTGGGTGTGGCCAAACATCCTGCATTATGGGCTATGAAGGTGGGCGTGGTCATTCAAGTGGGCATGGCCTGGGGAATTTCCGCTACTGGTTCTGCAGAACCTGACAGAACCTGCTGCAGTGCATCTCTGATGCAGAATGAAGTCCAGGAACGATTCCGATTGGACACTAGCTAGAGCTGCTATTAGGGCCTACCTAGTGGCGATGGGGGTGGTGAGGAGGCAATACTTCACCTCCCTTATTGCCTCCGCTGATAATCGCCCAGCCACCCTGTTTCAGGTGACCAGGTGCCTCCTTGGTAGGAGGGGGGCTGTGCCCGGTTGGCAGGGATCGACTGAGGACTTTGCTGACCATCTGTTGGAGAAAATCGATCGGATTTGCTCAGGGTTTAATCTTGGCATGAATGAGGAGGGTCAGGGGGGAGCCAGTGCACAGTCTTGCTGTGTTATCTGGGATCAGTTTGATCCTGTTGCCCCAGATGAAGTGGACAGGCTCCTTGCGGCGGTCCCCGCCACTAATTGTCCATTGGATCCCTGTCCCAACTGGCTGGTAAAAGCCTCCAAGACGGTGACAGGTGGCTGGGTCGGGGCTATAATTAATGCGTCTTTTCGGGAGGGGATATTTCCTGCACCGTTGAAACATGCTTTGGTGTGCCCCCTCTTGAAGAAGCCATCCCTCGACCCAGCAGTCATAACCAACTACAGACCTGTTTCCAACCTCTCCTTTTTGGGGAAATTATTGGAAAAGGCAGTGGCACGTCAGTTGCAGGGGGTACTGGATGAAGCAGAATATCTGGACCCCTTCCAGTCAGGATTCAGACCTGGATATGGTACTGAGACTGCATTGGTCGCACTGATGGATGATCTCTGGCGAGAGTGGGATGGCGGTCATCCGTCCGTCCTTGCTCTTCTTGACCTCTCTGCGGCTTTCGATACCATTGACCATGGTATCCTTCTGGAACGGCTCCGAGGATTGGGGATCCAGGGCACTGTGTGGTCCTGGTTTTCCTCATTTCTGAGGGGCCGGACCCAGTCGGTGTGGTTGGAGAGCGAGAAGTCCAGTCCTAGGTCCCTAAAATACGGGGTGCATCAGGGCTTGGTACTCTCTCCTCTCCTATTTAACATCTACATGAAGCCGCTGGGTGAGATCATCCGTTCCCATGGGGTGCGGTACCATCAGTATGCGGATGATACACAGTTGTACATCTCGGCCTGTGGGGACCCCAGTGATGCAGTCAAAGTCCTTTCCAGTTGTCTGGAGGCGGTAGGGGTCTGGGTGGGGGCAAATGGGTTACAGCTGAATCCTAGTAAGACTGAGTGGCTGTGGATGGGGGGTCCTGTGCTATCCCAGGAGCTACCATCTTTGGTTTTGGATGGGGCTATTTTGCCCCAGACCAACCCAGTGCGCAACTTGGGAGTCCTCCTGGATTCGCGGCTGCTGCTAGAAGAACAGGTGGCGGCTGTGGCCAGGAGGGCCTTCGCCCAACTTCGGGTGATTCACCAGTTGCGCACGCTCCTGGACCGGGACTCACCGGCTCATGGTCACTCATGCTCTGGTGACCTCCAGACTTGATTATTGTAATGCGCTCTACATGGGGCTGCCCTTGATGACCATTCAGAGGCTGCAGCTGGTCCAGAATGTGGTGGCCCGGGTGGTGATGGTGTGGATGTTATGCCCATGCCTCACCACTGCTTCGGGAGCTGCACTGGTTACACGTTTGCCTCCGGGTGCAATTCAAGGTGCTGGTTTTGACCTTTAAAGCCCTATATGGTAGTGGGCCAGGTTACCTTAGAGACCGCATCGCCCTAAGGACGTCTGTCCATCCAACCAGAGCGGACCGGAGGGGCTCTCTAATTGTGCCATCGGCCAGGGGGGCTCGCCTCTCTGGCACAAGGAGGAGAGCCTTCTCTGTGTCCGCACCGGCCCTTTGGAATCTCCTACCTGTGTAACTGCGTCTCCAGACGGAGTTGTTGCCCTTTAGAAAAGAACTAAAAACCTGGCTGGCGGGCCTAGTTTGGGGTGCAGGTGGAAGGGTGGCTTATGTTGGGTGGTTAATATAGGAGAGGATGCCTGCCCCATGGTTTCTTCAGTTCCTGCACCCCTCTCTTTTTAGGGGTGGGTTCTTATTGCTGGTTTTTATCTGTTTTATTTGTTTTTATCTGTTTTTACCCACTGTTGTGAACCGCCCGGAGTCGGCTTTGGCTGAGTGGGCGGTATAAAAATTTAACAATAAATAAATAAATAAATAAGAATACTTGTACATGGAGAAATAATATAAACATAATGGGAATGTTCACAAGCCTTCGGAGTTTCTCTTTACAGAGGAGAATGGAAGATTCTATTACTCATGGGCCTCTGGACTGCTCTTGTTTTACTTTGGCTGTTAATTACTAGCTACTGCTAATTTCTTGGTCCCTTTGTCTTAAGAAGTTTAGGCCACAAACCACAGAATATTCATCTCCACAATGACAGTTTGGTCATGTTAGTTCACAGGTTTTTGTGCATTCTCCTTTCCTTTAACATTTCGGCTCAGAAAAGATGTACAGTAAAACAATGTACAAGAACTTCTGTTTCTAGAAATTTTATCCAGAACACTCCCCTCCTCCCTAAATTAATAATCCTTTGGGTAACACACAGCCTCCAATATTTATTGTCAGTAATTCTATGTACGATACAACAGATACTTGTTCTGTGTGGTTCTGCTGGTTCCTGTTTTAGTTTTTCTGCTGGGTAACGTATGAGTAAACTAACTTAGCAATAGGCTAAAGGCAAAAGTAAAGGTCGCCCTTGCTTGAAAGCCAGTCATATCCAACTCTAGGGTTCAGTGCCATCACTGTTTATAGACAAGGAGTCAGTGCTGTCTGCATTTGCAGGTGTTTCCGTGGACATGTGGCAGGCATGCCTAGACAACGAATTGCATGGAACACTGTTTAACTTCTCACCAAAGTGGTACCTATTTATATACTTGAAATTTATTGCTTTCGAACTGCTAGGTTGGCAGGAGCTGGGGCAGAGACGGGAGCTCATTCCGTCATGCAGTCCTCGGGTTTTGAACTGCTGACTTTCTACCTCCCAGTCATTGTCTTAACCACTGCAGCTATCAATAGACTAGCTTTTCTTTAAAGAAATGTATAACAGTGTATAAAATCAGTATTCCATCTGTAACATCAAAATAAGGCCTGCATGGAAATAGTAACATCACTTTATGGAGAGGTAGAAATCTCACTTTTAGAATTCACATGTGCGTATTTCTTATCATTAAATACTGATGCACTTTGGCTCCCTTAAGGATAGAAACATCAGTGCAGCCCTTTAATAGATTATGACATCACTGTGTTATTAGGAATGCCTTAACAATAGATAGACTTGGTGACTCCTTGAACCCTCTTGAATGTCCTGTCAGAAGTAATCAGTTGACGAGAGAAAGCTTTTAAGTTTACTTCAACATATTGTCAAAGAACAGCTTTCGAACTCTGACCTCTAATTCCCCAGCATTAATGCTATACAAGTTTCCATTACAAGTTTTCCTTCTTCTTTGTGTGGACAATGTAGCCCAAAGAGTATAATTTATTGACAATATGCAGTGAAACAATTACACAGTTTCACCTACCCTCGTTCTTATGCGCTATCTGCACTAAGTTGTGTAGGTCAACACAGACTACTTACTTCCTGTAACTAAGTGGAATGTCATGACTTCAGCAGAATGAAGGCAGTTTGAAATATGTGTAAGTAGGTAGGTGGGTGGGTAGAAAGAAAGAAAAAGAAGGAAAGAAAGAAACCCAATACTACTATTTTGTAAAATTGAGCAGCTAACACAAAAACAATCAGCAAGTATAATAATGGACTGCCAGAACAGGCAATCAGGTGTAGATGATTTATACCATTCTAAATGCATCATTTATTAGAAGTATCACAACATTGACAATACAGAACTTTGCCCTTGCTTTCATTTACTGTGTGACAAGCAAAGATCCAGTCAGCTGGTTTACTGCTGAACCATGGTGGTAGATTCCATGTACATGCATTATTTGGAAAAGCTAGAGCAATCAACAGAGTTCAGAAGGTACAGAAAAAGAGTGAAAAAAGGATGGAAAAGAGCAGAAGAATTGTGAATTCTAATGTCGCACAGAACATCTGATACATTCAGAAACACAGTAGACACACATCCAGCAACATCCTAGAAATAATGGTTTATATAACTCTACATATCTATGAAGCCATTTTTTTTAAATTATGCTTTGCTGCCTGTGCTTTGTTTATGGCAAGGGTGAAAGTCCTTGGACCCAACTACAAAGGGTTGTTTGGTCATCTGTACAGCATTTGCACTGCACACTGAAGTTCCTTGGTTCAATCATTACTTCCTCCCGGTAGTACTACAACAGAGGTGGAACTGGAGTATGTGAGAGTCGGAAACTGATCCCTCCCCCCCCCAGCTTTTAAAATGTCAAAATTTTAGTTTATAATTTTCTGTAAACATTTTGGTGCAAATATTGGACACTCCCTCTGTATGGCACTTTCATACAGTTTGGAAATTGTTGTGGTAGAGAGGGGGTTGGGAAAGCTAATTCTTCACCTAGCTGCCCTGTGCCCCCCTCCCCCAGCAATTATTTTAGTGGATAGAAATAGGATAAGGATGTGGACAATTTGAATTTGAATTTATTTTTATATACCGCTTTCTTCGTTTTGTGGACGACCCAAAGCGGTTCACAATATTCAAAAATATGCAGAAATACAGTAAAAATTACAAGGCAGGAATATAATTTCATATGCAAAATATACAATTACAAAGCAAGACATCATATTCCAACAGTAAAACAAAAATGCAATAAGTACAAAAACATAGTAAATGATAGTAATGGGAATAATAAAATTAAGCATTTTCAGTGTGATATGCAGCTCTGAGACAACAAAGAAGCCTGTTAAGGAATTGCTAGCCTCTATGAAAGTTCTTGCATCCAGGATAAAAATGAGATCAAAATATGTTGATGTCATTTTTTAAAATCATGTGTTCTGTAATTTTGTGTAGATTATCTCAGTGCAAAACTACTTGGGAAGCATGTACATAAAGGCCATGCTAGCTAACAGCTACTGCAATATGGTGCAATTTATATAGCTTGCACAAAAAATAATTCTCACAAATTTAGTAACCCAACTGAGAATGTCAGAAAAAATATCTCATTACTCTGCAGTTGAAGAGAAAAAAATGCAGATTCTCATTTTTCTACACAAAAGCAAAGATAGTGAATGGGGCTCTGTTCACTGTCTTTGCTTTCTGGGTTCTTTTTTTAAAGTGGGCCTGCCGGAGGGGATTTTCCCTTAGCCTGGACTGCAAGGCCAGGCTTTGGGATGCTTAGTGGCAGCGTTCCCCGTCACCTGTGGGTGGCAGTGGTGGGGTCCTTCGGCCCTGCCTTCCTGGGCGAATGGGGACCTGCCCTCCCCCTTAAATTATTTAGGCTGGCATGTTTTCCCCGGCGTGGCCTTCTCTGCTGGATGTGCACTTGTCTCTTCTCTGGTCCTGCCGGCATTGAGGCCTCGATGCCGGCAGGATCGGAGGAGAGACCGGTGCATGTTCCAGTGGAGAAGGCTGTGTTTTTTGGGGAAAAACACCTACCTAAAAAAAGTAAGTGGGGTGGGGGAGAGGGACAGTTGAGGGGGCAAGGTGGTGGGCCAGGTGGGCAGCGTGGGTCCTGGGCTGCCCCCTCACTCCCTCTTCCTCTCCTCACTTACCTTTTTGTGGTTGGGTTTTTTCCGTGGCGCGGTTTTTTCATTTTAAAACTTTCAAAGTACCAGCCAGAGTTGGCAAAAGGTAAATGCGGCCGGTGGGGGTTATGGGGGGTTGTGTGATTACCGGGGCCGTTCTCCCCCCCACTCCCTAACCCCCGTCGACCGCACTTACTTTGTGGCTTCAGCTGGGTATTTCAAAGTCTTTCCCTCCTGGTAGTTTGGTGTTGTTTTTTTTAAGTCAGTGCGCCACACTTTCCCAGCCTCTTCTGTGCTTGCATCCCTCAGCCTGATTGACTGAGGGGTTGTGCAGTGCAGAGGACTCTGGGACTCATAGTTTTATTTTTTGTTCGCGTTTGTGGGGCGGCTGCCCCACTGGCGACCCCTTGACCCCCATGGCATTGGGAAGGCAGGGGTTAAGGTGAGTGCAGAGGGCTCGGTCGGGGATGGTTGGGCCGGGTGCAGGAGCCTTTGAATCAACCCAATGGTTAAGGCCACTTTTTATAGGTATAGATTATCAGATTTTTTTTCCCTTTACAGTCCCATGCAATTTGTGGTCTCTTCCTATAAAGTGACAATTCTTTACATATGGACTTTGTTTGAAAAGTGGAAACAGTTGCTCATTATCACTACTTTGCACACGTTCAAGTTTTAGCATGATGATTTTTTATATTCTTTTATCTCACATAATGAGCTGTGGCTATCTCACTGATTCCACAAGTACAAATAAAATATCTAATTATCTATTAGAGGAAGAACTACGGTGCTATTTGCACTGGAGTTGACTACATTGTCAACTTAGGTTTTGTTGATTTAATGAATCTGTTCTAAGTATGACATTTACCCCCCAACCATCTTCCTATACTCTACTTAGAAATGTATTGTTCAAGAGGTGGCCAGAGCTCAATAGAGTTACTTTTCTGCGCTACAGCTTCCAGATTCCCCAAGCCAGGATTTGGGTTTGGTGTGTTGAAGTTCAAAATTAGCAGACAGAATGTTGTTTCTAATTATTTCCTGACCAGGTCTTGCTCAAGATGAATCTGAAACTAATGTTATATTTAGCTATAGTATGTAGATCTGTCTGTGTAGTAATACTGTAGGTAGATTGATGTCAGAGGAATTCGGGGGGAGGGGGCAATGGATGGATGGATCTGTCAGTTTCGGTACACTACCACAATGCTCACTGATGGAGCAAGAGGCACTTTTTATAGACCTGATGAACTCACAATGTAAACTGGGATAACTTACTGTGGCCTTTCTTCTATCTCAATATTTTCTGGTGAGATATGGGGTCTGGATTCTGAATGTTTTGTATTTCCAAAAAAAAAAAAAAAAATACTATATGCTTGCAAGCTTAACCTGGAAAAAAAAACACCTCAATTTTAGAGGTTAAAACAGACATACATAACTTCAGTTCATCTTAGCTTCTGTTTATGGCTGCTTAGCAAGTCAGATTTGGATAGTATTTTGATGCTTAAATGGGCAAAGAGATGCCTAGAGTGACGCTGGGTGAAGACCCAGCGTGTTTCTGATCGGACACTAGCTAGAGCCGCTATTAAGGCCTACCTAGTGGTGATGGGGGTGGTGAGGCGGCAATACTTCACCACCCTTATTGCTTCCACTGATAATCACCCAGCCACTCTGTTCTGGGTGACTAGGTCCCTCCTTGGTGGGGGTGGGGAATGGATGATCTCACCCAGTGGCTTTATGTAGATGTTGAATAGGAGAGGTTGGCAGGGTTCGGCTGAGGACTTTGCAGACCATCTGGTGGAGAAAATCGATTGGATTCGCTCAGGGTTTAAGCCTGGCGTGGATGGGGAGGGTTCAAAGGAAACTGGAGCACAGTCTTGCCATGTCATCTGGGATCGGTTTGATCCAGTTGGCCCTGAGGAAGTGGACCACTACATGCCCACTACATGCCCATTAGACCCTTGTCCCTCTTGGTTGGTTAAGGCCTCCAAGTCGGTGACAGGTGGCTGGGTTGAGGCAATCATTAACACATCTTTGCGGGAGGGGGTGTTCCCTGCACCATTAAAACATGCTTTGGTGTGCCCCCTCCTAAAAAAACCATCCCTAGACCCAACAGTCATATCCAACTACAGGGCAGTCTCCAACCTCCCCTTTATGGGGAAGGTATTGGAGAAGGTAGTGACGCGTCAGCTGCAGGGGGTACTGGATGAAGCGGATTGTCTAAACCCCTTCCAGTCTGGTTTCAGGCACGGATATGGTATGGAGACAGCATTGGTTGCGCTTGTGTATGATCTTTGGAGAGAGCGGGATGGTGGTCATCCGTCCATCCTCGCTCTCCTCGACCTCTCAGCGGCTTTCGATACTGTCGACCATGGTATTCTTCTGGGACAGCTCAAAGGGTTGAGGATCCAAGGCACTGTAATGTCCTGGTTTTCCTCATTCCTGGAGGGCTGGACCCAGTCGTTGTGGTTGGAGAGTGAGAGGTCCGGCCCTAGAGTTCTCCAATATGGGGCGCCTCAGAGGTCGGTACTCTCTCCTTTCCTATTCAACATCTACATGAAGCCACTGGGTGAGATCATCCATTCCCATGGGGTGTGGTACCATCAGTACGCGGATGACAATCAGTTGTACATCTTGGCCCATGGAGACCCAAGTGATGCTGTCAATGTCCTGTCCTGGTGCCTGGAGGCTGTGGGGGTAGGGATGGGGGCCAACGGATTACAGCTGAATCCTATCAAGACTGAGTGGCTGTGGGTACAGGGTCCCGTACTATCCCGGGAGCTGCCATCCTTGGTCTTGGATGTGGTTACCTTGCCCCAGACAGACCCAGTGCGCAACTTGGGGGTCCTCCTCGGTGCGTGTCTGCTGCTGGAAGAGCAGGTGGCGGCTGTGACCAGGAGGGCCTTTGCACAACTTTGTGTAATTCGCCAGTTGCACCTGCTCCTGGATAGGGATTCCTTGCTCATGGCCACACATGCTCTGGTCACCTCCAGACTTGATTATTGTAATGCACTCTACATGGGGCTGCCCTTGTCGACCATTCAGAGGCTGCAGCTGGTCCAGAACATGGCGGCTTGGGTAGTGATGGGGTGCGGGCATTATGCCCGTGCCTCGCCTCTGCTCCGGAAGCTGCACTGGTTACCAGTTTGCCTCCAGGTGCTATTCAAGATGCTGGTTTTGACCTTTAAAGCCCTACATGGTAGTGGGCCAGGTTACCTAAGAGACCACATCACCCTAAGGACGTTTGTCCGTCCAACCAGAACTGACCGGAGGGGCTCTCTCATTATACCATCCGCTAGGGGGGCTTGCCTCTCCAGCACAAGGAGGAGGGCCTTCTCCGTGTCTGCACCGGCTCTCTGGAACCTCTTACCAACAGAGTTACATCTCCAGACAGAATTGCTGCCCTTCAGAAAAGAACTTAAAACCTGGCTGGCAGGCCAAGTATGGGGTGCAGGTGGAAGGGTGACTTCCACGGGGTGGCTGGTATAGCGAATCCCAGGACCCTCAGCCCCTGCACCCTTTTTTAGTGAGTGGGCGGGTAGTTTTTTAAAGCAGTTTTAACTATGTTTTTAATTATGTTTTTATTATGCTGTGAACCGCCCTGAGTTGGCCTTGGCCAAGTGGGCAGTATAGAAACTGGGGAAAAAAATAATAAATGGGAAACCACATGAGGATGTCAGAAATTTTGAAGTGAGGTAAGGAAAACTTCTGATGCCAATAATGGGCTAGATCATGCCTACATAATATGACCATGCTAGGTTGGTTATCCTAGGAGCTATAATCCCAAAACAGTGATATCATTCTTTGATATGATACCTTTTGAGTCACTCCCTCTCTAAGGATCATTTGCAGTGTCTTAGATTCAGATTTCCTTACTTGGCAAGTTTAAAATAGACCTGAAAGAAACTCAGTGATAATCGCCAGACCCTTATTCTTCAGAAATTTTTAAGTCTGGGAATGTACCAGCCAGGACGTGATTACTCATGAAGTCTGGCCTGGATTTTTCTAAACAAAAGACAAGCCCTGGGATATTCAATACCTGTACCTCAATCCCGGCTCTGCCTTAACCAATTACAGTTTCCCCTCTCCCTAGGGTTAGCTAATAAACAGTGCATCAACCTAATCTTGGTAGTGCCCCTACCTTCATTTTTAATATAATGATGGGGTACACAGAAAGAGCCTCCATAAAGATTGTGGATACAATTAGGCGTACCCTGAGAGGCAACCTTGCCAGCTAATCTTTTTAATTGAACCAAAGTAACTGGAGAATGAAAAATAATTTCCCTGGCTTCCTGAATAAATACCATTTTTTTAAAACAGTTGCAATTATGAATGTGCTTTATTTAAGGATATGTATGATATACAAATTCTGTCTCTTGGATTTGGAGACTTGAATATGGGCAGTTTGCAGATATTGCATGTAATAAAAAGTATCCAGAGCAATGATCTAAATAGCAGTGGATTGAATATTTTTGTAGCCCTTCAACTATAAATGTCTGTACTCTGATCTATCAATCTTTCTGCTGGTATCCATTCTGTAGCTATTTATTTATTTATTTATTATACTTATACTATGCACATCTAGGAGATTTTCCTACTCTGAGTGGCTAACAAACTATTTACACACAAACACACAGAGAGAAAACTTTTGCATATCCTACCTATTATATTTATTTCTGCCACTCATTGGAGACTGAGGCCCTTTAGGCTATTTTATTCTAATCCCATAAGTATGTCTATGATGTACTTAATGATTATAGTTTATGAGAAAGTTTTCTAAAAAAATCTGTGGTGCTGTTTAATTTTTATGTACCTTCTGTTTGCCTCTGCTTGTAGCTTTATTTCAAAAGTGAAATAAAAATGCCTGGCAAATGAAGCAAAAATAAAAAGAGTATAGAAGTTCCTCTGGCACCTTCATACAAATTAATTTCGGAATACTGAATTCAAAGAAAGTTGGAAAATCCATTAACATGTTTAATGAGAATGTGGTATAAATCCTGCAGTATCATATTAATGTGTTGGTTAGTATTTTGTTGTTTCATATTATAATATTATCTGCCTCGTTGTCTAACTTTATTTTTGGCATGCTGTGTGCTTTGAAAAGTAGTTCTTTCTCTGTGTATAAATTCTGCCCCTGCTAACATTTATTGTATGATAATCATTTTTTATTTCTTCTCATATACCTAAAGAACCACAGGTGGCAGCACGAGCACAAACACATGATTCAGTAATAATGTCAAACTGTTTAATTAGCAACATCTGACACCACATGCATTTACTGCTTGATAGCACTGTCATGTTCGTCACAAATGATGGATTGCTGCTCCAAATGAGCTTTCAATACTTGTTCCTTGTAGAGTCTACTAAATTGCTAGTTGGTTCCAGCAATTTGCCAATATCTCTCCTCATAATTATAATGCAGCAGGTACTGCCTTCTGATATTAAAGAAGGGCAGGTATTGCTCATTTTCCAATGCACCACATCATGAAAAGGCTAATGTACTAACTTCAGCCTGTTGTCATCCCCATGTGATATCAGCCTAGTGACGATAGCTGCCTTTTCTAAGATGTGCCCTTGCTAAAATCAACAGTTTTATTTCCCCAATATTTGTCTTACCTTGTGCTATTGTTCCATAATACTTTATTCACATGGAACACACTGAAGCAATTACTATTACACCTGGCAGCATTGTCCGATGAAGTGATGATCAAAACTATCCCAAAATAGAAACAGGATACTGTACTTAATAGGACCAACACTGTTTCATGCCCTTCAGTTTCATACTGGGGAAGTTCCGATGCATTGTGCTTTCATTCTCAGTATTCTATTCACCAGAGCCAACTGGGGTAAACAGCTGTACATTTCAATTTGACACACCCCTGGATTGAGAGAATCGTTATTCATCTTTATAAATTGCTTGACTATGAAATGGTAGCAACTTGGATGATTTCATTAACAGGACAAATAGTGCTGATACTCAAAATTAAAGGCAAGACCTATGCACCTTCTCCTGTCATCTTTATGCTGGGCAACTCCACCCTGGATTAGTGCATCAAGCCAGTTAATAAATTAATCAATATTTTTCTTAGATGACTAACCTTACAGTAAGGAAGTCCTTTATTCAATTCGATTCAATTCAATTATACAACTTGTATGCTGCCCCACTCGCAAGGCGACTCTGGATGGCTAACAAAGAAGCAATATCACAGTTACAATAAATGCAATTACAATATCACTGTTAAAAATATCACAATTACAATATCACAATTACAATTATAATGTAATTACCAAAAAACATTTCAAGAGCAAGACTCAGAAATACATTACAAATTCTTTTTTAAAGCTTTTATTAAGAACTGAAATAATACAAAAACAAATAATGAAAATAATACAAAAAATAATGCAGTAACAAATCTATACATTATAAAAAATACCTAAAGCAATAAAACAATATAACCCGACCACCTGTGCTCTGTCGGGGGATGTTGGCAGGGGTTTCTTGACCATTTACCTTCAATTCTGTTTCCAAAATTGGATCATGTCAGGGCTTGGGTTAAACTTGTTATCACCTAATAAAGCGAAGTTGACAAAGGGACCCCAAATCTCCCAAAATGGTGTCTTTATTGGTAACCCCTTTTTCTGGTGAACTTTAATAGTTAATTTCTCATTGAGAGCCAATTGCCAAACATCTGCGTACCATCTAACTTTATTAATATTATTTCTACTCTTCCATTCCTTGGCAATTAGCTGTCTGGCTACCATCAATAAAGATAACAATAATTCTTTTTTATTATTTTCCAGATGTAAATCATCCACTTCACCTAGTAATACTATCTTTGGACTTAGCACTATTGTTATTTTTAATATTTGATTCAATTCTTCTTCTATAACATCCCAGAAATTCCTCATTTTATCACACAGCCACCACATATGAATGTAAGTCCCTTTTCCTTTATTACATCTCCAGCATAAATCAGAGTTTTTATTATTTATTAAATGTAATTTGGCTGGAGTGAGATACCACCTCCAAAGTACTTTACAATTATGTTCTTTTTCCTTTATTGAAAGTGATTTCATACTTCTATGGGTCCGTTTCTTTTTCCAGTTCTCATCTTTTATTATGATTCCCAAATCCTCCTCCCAAGTTTTTTTAAGCCAGTGCTGAGTATCTTCACTAGAATTTAGCAACTGATAAATCTTACCCACTAAACCTTTTAAATTCTTTTTACCATTCCTTACTTCAAGAGTCAGATTTTCAAAGGGGGTTGATGCCCGATTTATTGTATTGTTTTCCCTCATCTTTCTATTCCACGCCTCCATCTGTAGTTCTTGCAACCAGTTTAAGCCTAACTCTGCATAAATACTTTTTCTTTGGAAGATGGTATTACAATTATCAATCCAATCCGTGATTAACAGAGCTTTTTTGCGTGTTAAAATTTCTCTTGTACTTATTGTTACCTCTAAAGGACAATTTTGTTGGTCTAAAATTTTATCTTCAAATTCTTCGCCCATACATTACAAATTCTGCCCGAACCACTATGTCCTTTACTCAAACCGATGATGCCGAAACCCTGTTAACATTCATTCTCACACCTCCTTAAATCAGTCAGCAGTGTAAGATGAATTGACACCAATGAGATCAAAGTATGAAAAAAAAAACCATAGTGCTGTTTTGTGTATGTTTGTGTGTCCTACTGAGCTCAGTGGAGTTCCTTCCCAGAGAAGTGTAAATAGGATTGCAAACTAAATCCAGAAGCTATTTCCATTATCATTAAACGTCTGTGAAACAGAGCAACAAAGTGTATTTTAAAGCCATCTGCTCATCAGGAAAAGCCATAACATGGCATGAATAAAAGACACTGACATTTCGGAAGAGAAGGAGAGTGGAATCCCTCAGCACCCCCATTCTTCACATATTATTAGTAGTAAACTTTAGATATAAGCCATGAGGTTTAGATATATCCCTCCCCTCTCTCAAATTGTCAAGGATGATTTATATACCAAATCATCGTTCTTCACTTGGAGTTAGCCCTCTCGATCCCATCCATGCAGGCAAAAGTGTCTGATATTTTCTCTCACAGCTTCCTGGCCTCCACTGCCATGCCATTGCACAAATTCTGCCTCTCTTTTATGAGGATGGAATTAAAAATTCCCTGTGCTTTTTCAGCTGCAGGAGGATAAATGGTGGCAAAGAGGTGTTGCTGGATGCATATACAGTACCTGATTGATGGCAAAGGGGCAATGGATTGGCAGCAGCACGAATGATATATGTAGATCATGTTCTTGCTCTTTATTATTCTAAAGTTCAGAGTGCATTGACACCATTGTAATAAAAGAGTAAGACAGAAAAAATATGATTTACTGAATGGCAATAGGTGTTTTTCCCACCTTGGTATCTATGGTCAAAGTACAACATTCAGGCTGCCTTTTGCAATATAAAGTTTGGTATCCTATTTCCTGCTGGCAACATGAGCATGATATTGTGCAGCAAATATTGGGCCATTTCCCAGCTTTTTGAATTGTGGAAGCAGAAAGCTCAATATCCCAGGTTCATAAACTGGACATTTTTCAAGAATTGATTTATAGCACATGCCATTGTCAGCAACTGCTTATTTATTTTCTAGCTTAGGTGAAATAAGAAAGTCCTACAGTTTCAACATGGGGATGCAAAACTAAACAGTCCTATATTATTTGTGGTGATTTCACATCATCTTCCAATGATGTACTGAGCTATTTGGTATCACTCATCCGTACATCAAAGAGCAGGGACCTCATAGCTGACAGTTTATGTAGAAGCTTGAAACTGACCACAGAGCTCTTCCAACATATTTATGAAAGAACCAATTTGAACTAGCCATGGTAGCATTAGCACATGACATTTTCGCTATCAGCTTTTAACTTCTGATATAAGGTACAGTGTCTTACTTGAAAAGAATGGAGAAGAAAAATGCATGCTGGCTCCATCCTATTTTTTCTTTCCCTGTCAGAACAAATGACAATTTGTTTACAATGCTAGATCAAATCTGTGATCAAAGATCTACTCTACCTCCCTAGTCCCATAAGAAAAATATACTTTATCCCCCCCCCCCCCCCAAATGTAATTCAGTCCTAATGACAGATGTTCACAGATAATGGCTGAAATCTGTTGCTTAGCCTAGCAAGTCACACTCAGGGTATTGTCCCTCTCAGTGACAGAGCAATTAGTACTTGTCTTTTTTTACACTTTTTATTATTATTATTAACAATACTGTACATACAACCATATATAAAACAATAAAACAATAAAAAAGAGAAATCCCCTTGGCATACATAATTTCCATATTATCAATCTATATAACATTATTGTGCACCCACCACCTTGGAACTATACATTTCCTTCCCCTTCCTCCCCCTCCCTATTTCAAAAAACCCATAGTTTCTTTGTTTGCACCAATTCCATTCGAATCTTGTAGAACATATCGGATAAAGTCTTCCCATATATTAAAATATATATATATATATTTCAGTCACTCCTTTTTTAACTCTCAAATCGCAGGTCAATTTATTATTTAGGGCTATTTCCCACATTTCTTTGTTGCATTCTTTTATATCTATGGAGATGTTTATTTTCCAATTCTTTGCAATTAACAGTTTCATTGCTGTTACCATTATTGTTACAAATTATTTTTTATTTCTATCAATTTTAATATCATTTAGATCCATTAGTAATGCTATTTTTGGATTCATGCAAATTTTTGTTGATAATATTTTATTGATTTCATTAAAAAAATCCAATGCCACCATAATGAAAGCGCGGCACCAAAATGGCCGCCGCACTCTTTGCGGGGGCCCCCACCTGGACTCAGACATCCGGGTGAGTTAGGGGGCGTGGCCACCCCTCTATAAAAGGGGTGGCCACGAGGCAGCTGAGCTGCCATTTTAAAATAGTGACAGAGAGGAGAAGTTTTCCCTCCACCCCCTCCCTAGTGAACAGTGTGATATTTTGGTCGCTTCGGGGCCGGGTGGGAATTTTTGGCCAGAACCCACAATTGGCCCTTGGGTTCTGGCTTTTTTGCCCATCCCACACTGTTGCTGAGGTTTGACATAGGGGTTTTCTTGCTCTCGACTTTGGTCACTTAGGCGGGTAGCACTGGTAAGGTAAAGATTTATGACCCATAGGTATCCGGCAGGTTCGCAATTGACTGGCCAACACTTAGACAGGTACAGGTGTAATAACGTTGACCGGTCAACGACGAACCAGGCAAGGGGTGATGGCAGGAGCTTTTCAGCATGCATCACCCCGTGATTTGACAGATACACGTCAGAGGGTGGGGTCAGTAGATAGTTTATTGACTACGGTCAACAATTTGTTTGTGTCAACAAACAAATTGATACAAATGGATACATTGCAGCCAATTGCTATTGGCAATTTTGGGAGGAACCTTACCAGTGTTACTGCAGCCTGCTTGCCTTAAGAATTATAATTGGATGAGTACCAATTGAAAGTTATAATTCGGACTAGGGCATTATTCAATAAAAGTGGCCCAATGCCTTTATCCATATACCGGTATCTGAGTCTTTCTTTGGGGGGTGCGCCTGCAAATGCAAATAGGTCCCATCACCAACTTTACATTTCCAACATTTTTTTGAATAAGTATTATCAATTTGATGCAATTAGTACTTGTCTTTTGCTCTTCCACAGTAGCTGGTTGAGTGTTTTCTGACCTGTGAGTCACATCTTCCACCGCTATATCTTGTTTCATTTTGAACTGTTTCCTTATAGGATTTTCATGGTAAGGAAAGTTTGATAGCATTTACCATTGCCACCTTCTGTGCAAGAATAAAATAAGTTAGCTTGAGTGTCAAATAATCTTGCCTTCTCCACCAGTGTCACCTTCAGTTATTGCTCCTGCCAGGGCCGAAGACAGGAGGTCAGGGGGACAAAAAACCCTCCTGAGCTAACAGCCAGCCCCCCACCCTTGGTCCCAATGTTATATATGTGAGTGTGACATTGTTGCCCCTCCTGAAAAAAATCACACACACCCCCATTTTTTTTTAAAATAATAATAATCTAGGATCCTGGCTATGGCCCTGGCTGCTGCCCAATAGCTGCCTTGAAGAAGGTTGACCATTCAGTTGTGACCATTCTACCTTGGGTTGACCCTGCCAGGAGTCCAAAATGATAATGAAATCTTGCCTTCTGTTGGCATTGCTCTCAATTTTATTGGTATACTCAAAACCCTTCACCACTTAACAGTACCTATTTAGGATCTGTATTTAGGCTGAACCTGTGGCGTGGCCCATACTGGGGAAAGTATTTTTTTTTAAAAAAAATTAACCTACAAAAACCTTAGAATCACGTGGTGCAGGGGGCCCTTTGTGGTGCAGGCCCATAGGCTGCAGCCTAGGTATCCTATGCTTAAATCCGGCACTGCCACATAAAGGGGGGCATTGAAGAAGAGATAGATTGTCTCTCAAAAATGTAGTCTTTCTCCTTCCTCCCTTTAATTGTTTTTGTTTAATCCACAATACTTTAACTGACTTCAGGTATGACTAGTTGTGCTGAAGAAGTTACAGTCTTCTCATCTTTGTGCATCAAAATCTCAGCTGCTTCACAGCTCAGCACTGCACAGGGAAAAAACACCACTACACAAGCAAACTGGTTGTTATGGGTGAAAAAAGCTTTAGAATCCTGCTTGCCCATGTAAGCAGGTGATTAAAAAGATGATCCCAGTAGTTGGGACCCATGCTGAGGTGCATTTTCCCCAGCTTTCTACACAGGAATATAAAGATCTCCCTTTGGCACTTTGTCTGAGATAGCACTTTTTGCTGCAGATAAGAGACGTGACAAAGAGGAAACAAGCTAGTGCCTACTGCCAATCGGGTGAAAAAAGACAGTTTTAATTAAAAATGTATTTCCAGAAACAATTCAGATGTTATATGAAGCAAGGTGGCACATATCACACCAGGAACTTTGAGTGCTGTGCTGTGCAAAAGCTTGCTTTCATCATTAGCCTTCACTGCATCCACCCCTTTTTTTGGGTAGGTGGGGGTCCTTGGTTTGATGAATAAGTGGTTAGCTGTTAATGGCTCTTATTAGGCATTCACATTTGGAAATTTAAGTTTTTCATCAAGTCGAAAATACATAGGAATTTCCTGTACCAAAAGCACCCAGAAAATGAAGCACATTTCTTCCTTCTTTAATTATATGAATACATTATTTTATTGAACCAGCTTTCTAAAGGAGAGATTTTGAATATTACTTTGTCCTCTATTTTCCATATCAGCAATTAGATAACCATACAATGTTTACACTAAGCATCCAGAAACAAACAGGGGTGTGGGAACATAGGTTATTTCTTCTTTGCTGAGAAGGCAATATATGGGACTTACCGGGGGCGGGTCAGGGCACAAACATGAGAGATGTTTGACTAATACTTCTCAAATAATTATTTTCATCTTTAACCTTCACTAAGATGTTTTCCCCATTTGTCCAAGAAAGCATTTATCTGGGAATGAAATGGCAAGGGGTTCGGGGAAAATCATACACTGTTTTGCCTTCCATTCTGCTACCAATTGTGCCCAGTATCACAATTTTGTATCAAAGTACATTGAGCCATACTGCAGTGGCTCAAGTGGTTAAGATGCTGACTGGGAGGCAGAAGGTCAGCAGTTCAAAACCCAAGTGGTGCATGATGGAATCAGTGCCCGTCTCTGTCCCAGCTCCTGCTAACCTAGCAGTTCAAAAGCAAGAAATTACATGTAAATAAATAGGTACCACTTCGGTGGGAAGGTAAACTGCATTTCATGCACTTCGGTGTCTAGGCATGCCTGCCACATGTTCATGGAAACATCTGTAAATGCAGACAGCGCTGGTGCTTCAGCTAAAATAGAGATGAGCACTAAACCCTACATTTGGATACAACCGGTTTTCGAGCAAGGGTGACCTTTACCTTTATCATACATTCCAAGCATTACATTATCTGGCAACCTCTGGTCAGTCGGTCCCATATAGTCTTTCATTTACTTCCTGTTCTCTTGTTCTTGGGCTATTGAACATTTAGAAAAGGGAGGTGTTAATTTAATTCATTATTAGAATTTCTTCTTAATTCCCAATCAATAGGGATTATTCTGAGAGGAACTGTTTTCTACAGACACAGATAAATATTTATCAACTATGTCTTTATGTGCTAACTGATGCCTTCACACTTTTTAGTTAATTACCCACATTTAAATCTCTATTGACTTCCAAATGCAAGAGTTAACAAACAAACAAAAACCAAATAGAGATCTGCATTCTATAGGTAGAAGGATTCTGCTCAGTCAGAACACTTGTGGGAATGCAGTAAGGTATAATTTGCATTTCATCTCATTTCTTTCTGCAGCCCCTGTGTGGAGCCCCAATGGTGGGGGCTCTGCGGAACTTGTACAAAAACGGATAGGTCAGCTAAAATCTTTTTGCTGGCAGAATGTCTTCTTGGGTGATGTTATTGCTTGCAGAATGAAATGCTGGATCCAGCCTAGATGACGAATATCATCAAGAATATAGTGAATATATGTGAATCTAGGCTTGTAGACATGGAGAAAGCAAGACTATTCTCTGTAAATCTGTTCTCTGTAAATCATAGTTGTCAGGGGAGGATTTGTGCCTCTATTTTAGCCTCATCCAAGATGGAGATTGCCATGCATGGGAGACCCTTTAGCACATACATTAGAGAGATTGGAATGTGTAAATATGCTGGCCTTGTGGGTAGGAAGAAATGAAACCTGATGTGTAATTGATAAGTTATACTGTATGATCATTGGCTGGATTCCTTTAGGGGAATGGCAAAGAAGTGGACCCTGAGGAGGAGACAAGATGCTCTCTTGATCTAATGCTTTGAGCTAAGGATGAACTCATACCTGTCAACCTTCCCAGATTGGCCGGGATTTCCCGATTTTCGGCGCCGATTTGCGCCATTTCCCGCCCGCAGCTGCCAAAACCCCGGAATTGGCTGTGGGGGAAAAAGAGGTACTGCACATCCCTTCTGCGCAGATCACCTTCTACGCATGTGTAGAAGGCTTTTATGCTTGCGTAAAACCCTTCTACGCTTGCGTAGAACCCTTCTATGCATGCGTAGAAGGTGACCTGTGCAGAAGGGGATCGTAGAAGCCTTCTACGCATGCATAGAAGGCGATCTGTGCAGAACCGTTCTGCGCAGGTCATGTAGAAGACGACCTGGGCAGAACCGTTCTGCGCAGATCCTGTATTTTCCGGAGCCGCGGTTGACAGGTATGGGTGAACTACAAACATGTAGTTGCTTACACCAGAAAGGGGGCCCTTGGGCTTCATCAATTAGAGGAGCTCTCATTATTTTGATGTGCTTTCTGAACTTTTGATAAACTTTCTTCTGTAACTTATTCTGATTATAAAATAATTTTAAAATACCTAAAGATGCCTGGAGTGTTTACTTGGCTATTTACTACCTTACCTACACTAATTTAGTATCCTGGGATGTTTAGCTAGAGTGGCAGCATCTCAGAAGCATAAACCAACCACTGGAGGGCAAGAAGTCCTACTCATGAGTAAGCTTGTTCCTAACAATAGGTTTGCTTTCAACTCAGTAGATACGTCTTGTCCTTTGCTACACATTCCCACACTGCACTGGGAAAGTTGAATACCTTCTAAGTGCCCATTTTAGGTCATGAAATTCTGGCCAAGATCAGTGTATAATTGTTTAGATTATGCAATAATGCCTTTTAAAGCCTGTGAAATTATTCCAAGTCAAGTTGAGATTGATAAATATCATTAATGTAACTCAGAATCAAAATGCCCACAAATCCTTCTGCCAATGAGCACAACTAATTAGAGTAGGAAACAAAGTAATGGAAAGAAGGAAATTTGTTTAAGGTAGAAGTGTTGGATAGCAGCAAGAAAAAATGATCATGCACCAGTTATAAGTAGTGTTAAAGTCTAGGTTCTGTCGGTAACACAAACATGACAAATATGGGACGTCTGCAGCTTATGAAGTCTACAGTACTTTGTTCATTTGTGGTCATTTCTGTGTAACATGGGACCAATATTACTGATACTTTATCTGTGTCTTCTGCATTAATGTACCTTGATCCCTCCCATTTTTTAGATTTTCTGGCTTAAAAATCTGCCCATCCCACCGCTTAAATATAGAGGACTAGCTGATTAGACGGCTTTGCTTGGGTTTTTCTTTTCTTTAATGTAGGCCAGCCTTTCCCTCTTGGAAACCTCATGGGGTATATGTGGGACACTCCCGTCTACCTTCCTCCATCTCTCTCTTCCCTCACCAGTCCCGCTTCTCCATCGACGGTCACTTACTGCCCTTATCCTTCCCATACATGTGTCCAGCCATCTTGTGAGATAGCAGCATGCATCTGTTGAGGAGCCCTCGGACCTTCCCTCCCTCCTTGGCTTCGCCCATTGTGGCCACCTCCTCCGCCATCTCTGTGGCTCCAGAGCTCTGAGGGACCCCCACATGGGGCTTGTAACCCCCACAGTGCTGATCTCGCATGCCCATTTGCCTTCCACCTACTGTGAAAACTACAGCTGAGCTCAGAGGGCTACAGCTGAGCTAGACAGATAATGTCACAATCTGGGAAACACACACATTGTATAGATCAATTGGGACACAATTAGTGGGGTGTATATGTTGTACCCCATGGGGCCTGTGACCCCCGCAGTGCTGATCTTGCCAGCCCAAGGTATGTATGTGCTAAATTTCAGTGGAATTGGTCCAGGGGTGTGGGAGCCTTTCGAGGACATACAAACCCACACCTCTGTTTTATAGATATAGAATAAACAAAGACACATTCACATACCCAACTAGAGCAGTATTCCACAGAACATCCATTTTCAGTGACCTGAATCCTGTTGTTAATCTCAACTAGGCTAGGTCTACTGAATCAATATGAAAATGGTACGTCAATACTTGTTCAAGTCCCACTGATTCAATTGCTGGACTGTAGCTGACACCATTCATTGGATGTAACCTACTATATTCTGTAAGGTTTCAAACTGTAATTGCCCATGAACTAGGATATAAAAGTGAATTTATCACTCATTTTGATTTTTAAAAATATGTTTGAAGTTAATTATTGTTCTGAATATAAACAGGTTAGGAGGCTAACAAAGCAATTGTCTCATGTTTTTCCCCTTTTCCCTTTGAGCTACTTTGATTTCTGTTCCCTCTTCATTTAAGATATTTTAGCTGCTTAATTTGTTTTGGAAATAAAATGACATACAGTCTAAATACCTGTGATCAAGATTAGGAATCAATTGTATTTTATTCTAATGGCAACACTGTGCAAAAGAAGGGTTTGACATAACATACTTTATTGATTAACTGACCAGGCTGATTTTCTTCAACACTCTCTCATGTTTTGAAGGTACTTAGTTAGTATAAATTAAGCATCTCTCAATTTATGTTTTGCCCAAAAATACAATCTGTGGTGCTTGAAATGCAGAAGAATATAAATTGGACAAATGCAACTTAAAAAGAGAGAGATCAAAGCTGATTTACTAGACATACAGTATGTTGCATGTTAATCAAGATACCAATATTTTGAAAATGAGCCTTCTGTTTCTTCAGATGCATAATTATGTCCATTAAAAGCATAACTGATTAAAAACACTTTTGGCTGGATGCTAAATTTTAGGGTAATATTTGAAATGTTAATGTTTTCCTAGCCAATATTATGCATATAAGTTATACTGTTTGTGTATTTGTCTTTTTTTTTTTTTGGCTTATCTGTTCATTTTAGTCTTGCTGATAAGTGATGGTAACGACTTTTTCCAAGTCTCTGAATCAAGAACCCTAACATAGTCATGGGAACAGATAGCAAAAGCTGAAACATCTGAGAACTTTAGCAGGTCCAGCAGCCTTCATGGGTGGACCATTTTAATCAGTCCTAACTCTTGAGGAGCGGGGGTTGGTGTCACGACCTTAAATTTAAGCAGGTAGTGATCTGATCATGACTGTGTACATAAGGCTAGTACTTGTATTGTGCTGCCAATGAGTCAAAAATCCAGCCACTGTGGAATTGTGGGGACATACTGCTTGCATCAGTGTTGCTATTAGAGAAATGGAGGGTGAGTTGGTTGTTGTTGTTGTTGTTGTACTTGTAGTTGTACAGAAATCAGTGCTAACACAATGGCTAAACTGTGTTGCCATACTGACAGGACTTTCTGCATGGATGAAAGTCAATAGGATACTGGTCCTACTCGATAGTGTTGTGAATGGGGATAGATAACACTATGATTTAGTATGATCAGAAAGAATTTTGAGTTTGTTATGCATCACAACAGGAAAAATCAATGCTTTATAAAAATAAATCTACTAAATGAGATGCCCAGTTTGATTGACACAGGACACATTGATTCATTAGCATCACTTCAAAAGAAATACATCACTATTTTGAGGATATACGAAGACTCCCTGCTGCCGCTTGAGCAACATGAGTGCTGTGATTCATTTTTACACACAGCCTGCATTTACATGACTTTTAAGAATCATCTAAATTGGTATTACAAAGTCTTTGCATATCATTCAGATATAGTTGCAAATCTGTTGAGTGCACAGGCAATTCCATTCCAGATGTTGGGGGAGGATTTGTGCCATTAAAACAACATTTCCAGTAGAATCACCATCATATTATAGTATTTTAATGTTTGTATTATGTTATCCATTGACCCATAGTGAAGCATTCTGCAAAGCTTTTGTAATTGTAAGATCTCTTATTTTACTTTGGGTTGCGCAGAGAGTTCCATTTGTTGTCTGTAATCTATGTTAAAATGCTCACAGGTTCCTTTGTATAATATGGTTTTGAAAGTACTTTTCTGTCTGGTTTGAATTGCTGTTGGAAACCAAATGAAACAATGTTTGGTTAAATTATTGCTAATGTTGCACATCCCTTGGTAGATTCTGAGCAAACTAAAATCAATTCCATGTTTTACTATCTTACAAAAAATACTGCAAAAATGAGCAAACTTCATATACATTAGGGAAATGACAACCATAACCCCAGCAAAAAATAAAAATAAAACAGAAACAAGAAGCAAATACATTTTTCTTGTTTTCTGGAAATCTATTGCAAGTGGATTAAATAGCAGCTTGATGGCTGATATTTCAGGTTATCTTTTTTCAAATGCATATACTTTGCAAGTTCTTGGTTGACTCAAATGATAGAAAAGATTGTTTATTTGCTTTAGCAGATAGCAGCCAGACCATTATTTACTCCTGTGTCCTGCAAAGGGAAAGGGAAAGCTTTTTGTGTTATTTTCATCCCAGAAAACAGTGCTTGCCTAAGAGAAAAAGAAACTACCACTCTGAGTTTTGATGTATTAGTAGGAGGGATCATCCCAAACTATCACTTTCTCACTTACATACCCAATCCACAGCAACCTTTTTCTATTATTTATATGAGGCCAAATGAAACACACTCTGTGGGTGAGTATCAGCACTGCCTCAGCAGCTCCATTTCTGGCCTCTATGTTGAACATTCTTAACACCAATGGACCCTTCAAGTATGGGCTCAGGTAGGCACTTAATAAAATAGCAGTGGACACTTTATGTTAAGATGCATCTTGTGCATAGGCAAATAAGTAGAGCCAGACAAAATTGTGTCTGGCTTTGTCCTAATCCTACTCATGAATTAGAGTAACACTTAAGCATCCCAGTATAGTCTCTTAATGTTTAGCTGGATTTAAGAAGAACCTTATCTTGGTTTAGTAGACATATAAGGATAACATTCTTCCTCCCTGTTCTGCCATTTTGCAGACTTTAAACCTACAAATCCTGTTGTAAGTGGGACAGTAGCAGTTTTCTGGCAGACATCAGTGTGTCAGGATCACAATTGGTTATGGTTTGGAGACTGAGCCACATATTGATGTATCAGAAAAAATGTCAGGATGAAAGAAGGAACATACTTGTCTACATAAATCAAGCATATCAGAGGGTAAACAAAACAAGACAAAAAGACATAAAAACATTGCAGCACTTTAAAGACTAACTGTTGTATATTAATATTAGCTTTGGTGGATCAAGTCCACCTTGTCAGACATAAGAGTGGCATCAATTTATGCACATCAGGTACAGAGTTACAGAATGGTTAACATAACATGTAAGTATACAAATCAAGGTGGTTCACTTGATCCATGAAAGCTAACATTAAAATACAGTAGTTAGTCATTAAAGTGGCACAACATTTTTTTTGTCTTTTTGTTTTGTTTACTCTCTGTTATGCTTTCTTTCTTTATTCATGTCAGAGGAACCACAAGCATATAATAATATACAAAGCAAAAATTAGCATACAAGTGGTACCTCGCTTAAAGAGCATAATGCGTTCCATGGGATTTCTCTTTAAATGAGTTTGCTCTTTAAGCGAAACACCATTGTAAGTGACCAATTGTGACTTCTGGCAGGAGGGATTGTGAATCCCAATTTAGTTGTTAAGCAAGTTTTTTGGTTGGTTTTAGTTGTTAAGCGAGGCGACCATACAGAGAAAATTCTGCTCTTTAAGCGAGTTAGTCTCTAAGCAAGACACTCTTTATGCGAGGTTTTATTTGTATCTAAAACAAACAGAAATTAGATGACATCCACCTTATATCGGGCCACATTGGCAGCATTTCCTCTTGCCAACATAAGGTCTTCCTCGGTGCACATTGAGGGGCATTGTGTGCATTGTATCATGTGGGTGATTGTCTACAGGGAAACCCCCACTTACTCAGATTAGCCCTTGATTTTCCTACCCCTGCATGCAGTCTATTTAGAGCTTTCCATACAGGCCATGGTTGTTCTTGGCCATGCAGTAGAGAGTCATGTGGGTCTACTCAGTTTTGTGATAGCTCCTTGTTTGCTTTCCATAGTTCTAAGGCAGTCTGTGGTGGCTGTTTTTTTGGAGGGGCAGAAGTTGTGAGGAAGCTATGACTTGATTTCAGTCTCTGCTTTGGTGGCTGGTGTTCAAATAGCAGGTGTGTTTCTGAGGAACTTGCTTTGACCCACTCTTTCTAAGCAATCTTTCTGAGCAGCACTTTCTTAATGGAATTTTGATGGAGATTTTGCTCTCATATGCTTGAAACACAGACTAACATGGTGTGAGGGAGGCAGAGTTTTGCTGGGGTATTGTTATCCTCCTATGCAAACAGAGGAGGTTTCCATCTGCTGCTGCCACTGCCACTGACTAGGGGAGGTGAAGAACCAACAAACTGAAGGAGAGGCTCATGGCAAGCATGCAGCAAAAGCAGGAAATCACTCAATTTGCATACAAGAATAACAATACCCCAGGAAAACTCTACCTCCCTCACACCACTGGGCTCTGTGCCATGATGCGCACACACGTGTCTTGGTGGCTGCCTTTGTTACTGGCAGCCTCTCCTCCTCCTCTCCTTCATTGGGGTTTTTCAATCGTCCTCCTCCTCTCGAGCCACCCAGGTCCTTTATGGGGCTCGGTTCAGGGGCTTGGTTTGGCTTGAATAAGCTTTCCATCTTTGTGGTCTTGGGCTCCCCCCCGACTCTCCCTGCCAGCCGCATGGCCAATAGGAAGCCACTGGCTTAGGCTCAGCAGCAGTAGCACCTTGTTTATTTTTCCCTCCTGACTCCTTCGACAGCTGCCTTTTGTGCGCTCAGGATGCAAGGAAAGCGCAGTGTGTGGGGAGGGTAGGAGGATGAGGAAGAGAGTGAATGGGGATAAGGCACTAAGTCACCACTTCCTCCAAGGACAACACTGTCCCCTCCCGTCTCTCCCACCTTGTCAGCCTTTGGATCTGTGGGAATTTTTTGTGTGTCACACTGTACTGCCCTCCCTTTCCACTTCAGGTGCTTGCTTCGCCTCAATGTGCCAGATAGTGGGAGTGCTGCCGCTGCCACAGATCCTGCTGCTTCTTCTGCTGGTGGTGGTGCTGCTAGCCCTGCAGCAGATAAAGGGCAAGAATGGGGGCATGGGAGAGGATCGCCTAAGGTTAGGGAACTCTTTGATCTCTGAAGGGCATTGGTGGGGAGGACTGGACATGGAGGAAGAGGAAAAGAAAGAAGCAGGCCAGCAAGCGCTCCAAGCTCCAAGCTGCTCTGCTGGCCAAGCTGGACCTGGTTGGAGAAGGGAGGAGAGAGGAGTAGGTTGCAGGTTACAGTGGGAAATGAATTATTGGTAGCAATAGTAGCCCTCCATTTGGAAGCACACTTGTGTTTTGTGAAATGAGGAATGAATTAAATGTTGATGGATATTTTTAAGCTTTCTTTTATGTCAGAAGAGTGATCTGCTTTCTTCAAGGGATTTTTGCAAAGAGCTCAGTTTAGATATGAGAGAGAATTTTGTTTATTCCCATTTTGAGGTGAATTAAATGTATTCATATTTCTCAGACTGATATAAAGTTTTGAAACTATTTTTCTTTGATTCTACTCTGAATTTTGTGTTACATTCTTTAGCTGAAAATTGCATTCAAGAAGGTAGGTAACACAGGTCTGCAACCAAAACACTGCACTGGATTTTTCCCCTGTTTCTTATAGATTTTTACTTAGTGGAACTGAGAAAAATAGAAAAATTCCATCTCATCAAGTTTTCTTGCAAAACTCATGTTTTAGTTTAATTTAGCATGAAGTTTCCCTTTAACCCAAAATCTGATATCCTATTCTTGATTCTAAAATCCCTATCCAAAAATTATTTCTTACTTTCATTTAATATTTATTAGAGCTAGAATCAAGAATAATGCAAAGAGAAAATAAGAGGAATGGTTGAGGGAGGTGTAGTCAGTGGTTGGCATCAGTAGGTTCGCACCAGTTCACCAGAACCAGTAGCAGAATTTCTGGCTGGCTGCACCCCTCCAAGTTTTGTAATAAAGTAGTCCCAACACAGGGCTTTCCCCCACAGTGTGGTGGTAAAAAAAAATTTGGAGTCCACCACTGGGCGTAGTGTAGATTTAGTGGTGTGAGGAAGCTCAGATGATCATGTCCCAACAGGTTTATTTTGTTTGTAGCAAAAGGTGAACATATCCAGGAATCATACTGGCTGGGTTGAGCATGTTTCAACATGTTCTCTGGGGTATTATAAATGATTATAAACACGCCTACTGTCAACATGCTAAATAAGTTCAGGATCTTGGTTGCTGTATGAGCCACACTCAGTTTACGCCCTGCATTCAAACATGACTGTTCTTGTTGTTAGTTTGTATTATGGCTCCAAGAGGTTGTGTTATTTCTCTGGACAACTTTTGTTTTACTTGTGGTGAATACACTATTAAAAGTCAACAAAGAAACATAAGAGATTTTGTGAAGAAAGTGTGTTTTGCTTACTTCAAGTTGAAACTTGGGGATCAAGACAAAGCATGGGCTCCTCATAAGGTGTGTAGAAGGTGCAAAGAAGAACTTTGGTTGTGGTTTAAAGGTAAGAAAACCTCATTCCTATGATGTGGCTTGAACAGCAAAACCACACTACCAACTGCTATTTCTGTTCAGTAGATGTGAAAGGCTTTAATACACACACACACACACAAAAGAAGATATCTTACCCAAACCTTAATTCAGCTATTTGTCCAGTGCTTCATAGCTCTGAAATACCAGTTCCACACACAACTTTCACTGTGGATTATATCCTGAGCAATTTGGAGGATGGACACACATTACCTTCCCAGGACGAATCTAGCTCTGATTTTTCTGTTGATGAGGTACCTCGACTTTTTCTCAGAGTGAGCTCAATGACCTAGTTAGAGATTTAGGCCTTTCCAAAGATTCAGCCAAATTGCTGTGGTCAAAACTAACAAATAAAAACCTGCTGTCACTTGGAACCTCATTTTCATGGTACATGCACTGAGAGAAAGAATTAACTCAGTTTTTCTCCAAAGATGGAAATCTCATTTATTGTAGTGATGTTCAAGGCCTAATGAAGTGCTTTGAAATAGAATATTATTCATCTGAGTGGCACCTATTCATTGATTCATCTAAAACAAGCCTCAAAGCAGTCTTGCTGCATAATGGAAAAACATTTGCATCACTTCCAATAGGACACTTGGTGAATTTGGATGCAAACTATCATGATTTAACTGTGATTCTTGACAAAATCAATTGTCAAGAACATCGCTGGATGGTTGGTGGAGACTTTTTTTTAAAAAAGAGACATTTTATTGTTCCTGCAAGGGGACAATGACAATAAAGATTTATCTTATCTCTTATCTTAAAATACTAACCATGTTGTTAGGCCAGCAGCCAGATTATACAAAATATCCCTGCTTCCTGTGTTTGTGGGACAATCGAGCCAGAGACCTCCATTGGACAAAAACTGACTGGCCATTTCAAGATGCCTTAATTCCCAGTGGGGGGGGGAAATGTCATTAATATGGCCTTGGTTCCAACAGAAAAGGTTTTATTGCCACCTCTTCATATTAAATTAGGGCTTATGAAGCAGTTTGTTAAATCACTGCCAAAAGATGGGGAATGTTTTGGATATCTGTGTTCCATGTTCCCAAAACTGTTTGAAGCCAAATTGAAAGAGGGAGTTTTTACTGGCCCCGACATACGAAAACTGTTATCCGATCCCCTCTTTTTTAGAAACAATAGGAGAAAAAGAAAAGGAAGTGTGGGACTCTTTCAAAGACGTAGTTCACAAGTTTTCAGGAATACTAAAGATCCTCACTACAAAACCATTGTACAACACATGTTGAATGTGTATAAAGCTCAACAATGCAAGATGAGCTTAAAAGTTAATTTCTTACACTCCCATGTCGACTATTTTCCTGAAAACTTGGGAGCCTACAATGAAGAGCAGGGTGAAAGATTTCACCAGGATGTCCGTGATATCGTAAGACGATACCAAGGAATATGGAATCTATATCCTAGCTGACTACTGTTGGATGCTCAAACAGGAAACAGAAAATGGAAAGTGAAAGTGTGTTCGGAGGAGCATAAAAGAGAAGAATAAAAGGTTTCACAGGCAAAAAGAGTGAACACGGAATGTTTAAGTATATGTTATGAAGAAATTGTTTGTTTAATTATAAGAAATAATATGTTTAGTTCATTGTAATAAAATAGTGATTTTTCTCATCACCTTATGCTTTTTTAATGCAGAACCCTCATATCTTGCAAAAAAAAAAGAACCTATACATGATGGGGGAAAATTGAGGTCATTTTTGGATTAAGCACACTAGAAAACATAAAATTTACCAAAAATATCCTTTGCAGCTGATTTTTTTTTTTTGCAGACCTGTGTAACAGGAAAGTTTCCTACAAAAATTTACCTGTCTATAATGTGTACATTTGATAAATCTGCTTACCAAAATGCATATTATTGACATTTGCATACACAATGTATTTATTATTGAGAATTCGAAATGGTATTACTGTGTTAGAACAGAAAGGGAAAGTAAGTTCAAGGATGGATTCAAGTGCCCTGGTCACCTCTATCTGGAAACCAAGGTATCAGCAGGAATGAGTATCAGGCAAGGGAATTATTAATATTGGCAAGGGAATTATTTATGTTTACTTCAAAACTATGTCTCATTATGTCTGGTGACAGTGTCCCCCAGATAAAACTGTACAATTAAAACTGAAATACAGAGTGAACCAAATCTGATGAAATCTAATTGTATCAGCTATGGTTCTTTTTTCTTTTTTTCATAATTGCTACTTTGTACCAACTTTAAAAGACTAAATTTGGCAGGTGTTTCTTTTTATAGTAATGTTCCAAACATATTCTTGCTAGAATGAATGGCAGATACCAACAACTAATTACTTTATCTTGAGGCTAATTTAATACTAATGGAAAAAGACATGTGTCAGATATTTTTTTAAAGTGCTGGAGACACCATATTTAATTTTGTAGCTGTTACAAGCAGTCATGATGTAGAGTACATAAAGGTTACATCTTAATGATACAGAGGAAACACAAATTAGGACTGGAGTGGTCCCATCAGTATTGTTAGAAGGTGAATGGAAAGGCTCTTTATTTGGTTGAATTTTAGTACATGTCTGACCTTATAGTGCTTTGAACAAGCAGGTGAATAATGAATCTATACCATACTCCTCTCTGGAGACTCTACCTCTCACTTTGATGAGCTCTTTTATAACTTGATTGCCTTGCTGTGATTGCTGAACTGTGATAAAGCCTGCACTTATCTGTCATGTCATTGTTGGCAGATTGAAAACTACTTGTCTGGGAGACATTTTCATAGGTTGAGATTTTCAGACAGATGTAGAAGTGATTTCTGTTAAACATTTTTATATTACACAGATTGGCAACAAGCAATTCCCTCAAATCACATGCAGTATGGTTATTGTTTTTTATGTACAATAGGAAAGTATGGATGTATATCAGGTTATAGTGTGCAAAAGCTGAGGTCTGATTCTCATCATCAGTAAGAAAAACCCAGGGGAAATTAATGTACACTGCAGCTGTGGAAGTGACAAAAGTTGATCTGTCAATCGTCCCAATGACCTAGTTCAGTCAGCAACAAGGGGACTTGTTTCTGCTTAACATATGAAGAACTGAAAGGCCATCTAATAAACCAGTGGCTCATTTGTTTTGCCCCATGTGTGGATCTCCAGGTCCTCCATGGGCAAGGTGGACATCAAAGGGCACAATGGATGTCATCATCAGGACATAGCAGATTGGACTATGTTACCAGAACATGAGCTTTTTAAATAGAAGTATATACAAGTCCTTCCCTTGAGCAGTTTCCCCCATCAGACCATCATCCCCCCCACTGTTTCTCATATTTGGGCAGGGCAGTTCTCTTCATCCTCTGGTCCTTAGAGTGGGAATGGTTCTTGGGATGGTGCTGGTTCAGCATAGCTCTTTAAGCATCCTTCTTGCCTGTAGGCTATTTCTAGCTGGTAGAGCACTACTTTCTCCATGATGCAGTTGAGTCAGGACCAGCATCAACAGTAGTGACTCGGAACTGATGGTGGGTTCCTCAATAGGGAGATCCACCACTACTCAGACCTTGCCACACCTTCAAGTTACAGGCTCTGAGGTAGGACAAAGGTTGGTGAAAGCCATGTAGCTAAAGTAGAAAGGTACCTTAGGTGTCATGGGTTGACAGCCCAATCCAAGATGTTGATCCACACTTGCTCTTTTCCATACCTTCTTTTTCTCCAGTCACTTCCTGCTCCTTTGGGATGAGATCCTGTCTCTTAATCATAGCCTTCTTCTAAATCTGTTGAAGAATTTTGAACTTTTATCCCTTTTGCACAGTCTCCACCACTGATTGAGTCTCCACCTGCCCTATTGAGACACACCCATCTTCTCCTATCTGACTGCTAAGTGGTCATTCTGCCCTGAAGACAGCCTCCAGTGTGGATGTTAGAGATTTGGAAGTAAGTCCCAAGTCTGACCCATCATCCACCTGCTCATGCCTTAGTTACCCTTTACTGATTGTACAACTTGCCATGGGTTGCATTACAAAATAGCCCTGAGCCATAATGAAGTACTCTATATATGAGGACATTCACAAAACATGGGAGGGGATACTTATCAAAAGATGTTTACAAAATTATTGCACTCATGGATCACCTACCTATGTGTTGTTGTTTTTCCATGAATAAATACTTAGGGCAGAATCTGCTATTACAAGAAGCTTGTTTACCCCCAGTGAAAATGGACTAAACTAAATTGAGGACTCTAGTTTTTCAAAAATGCTAGGTAATACTTGTAATGTGGCTACAACTAGCTGTTTTCTAAACATCTATGCACCACTTCATTTTAGTTTCCAGCATTGATGATTGTTGTGATGGTCAGGCCAACACAGGAGTTGTATACTTTGATCAAGGATAACAAATATTTTACTGCATGTTGCAATCCTTTTCTCTGTAGAAATGAAAATATTAATTCTACGTCCCTCAAATGTAGTTTGATAATACCAACTTTAATCTTTCCCCATTTCTAATACTGATTGTCATGAAATGTTTTATTTTTGTGAAGCCCTAAGACCATAAGCCTGTCCTCATTGTCTGTAGATGGCAATTGCATATATGTTATATAAACTGTATTGACCAATCCCTATCAGAATATGAACATTTCCTGCAATATTTTCATTGTGAGATATTGACACTACTCTAAATAATGCACAGCAGAAACACTCTTCTATATTTAATAATGGCTTGTCATGGTCACATTTACCTCCTATTGACAGAAAGAGTAGAGTAGTGAACTAAAACGTTTTTAATGATTAGTGGTCATTTCAGAAATGACTTGATTTTTCAGATAGCCATGAGAATTATTGTTTGCTATCAAGGCCAGAATAGTTTAGGAAGTAACAGGTAAAAGCTTTTATTGAGCTGTGCCTTGACAATTGTAAAAGAAGTGGGCCCATTAGATTACCTAGAGCAGGGGTCCCCAACCACCAGCCTGTGGACTAGTACCAGGCCACAGGTTGTCCCGAACTGGGCCACAGGGGTGGGTAGTGCTGGGAGCCTCGATGGCAGCCACCTGCCCTCAACATGCTCCACTGGGTCTGCCCAACGAATGGAGTTAAAGCATGGGCTTCAGACAGAGCAAATATGCAGGTGTCCTCCTCCATGTTGCTTACCTATGGTGGGACTCCGCCCCCACCTGTGTGCAGCGTGATACTGCCTGAGTCGAATGGTGTGGCTAGCAGGTGGCTGGGGACCTCCTTGTTTTTGAGTTACAGTGGGACTCATCCCTGCCTGTCCACAGTGAGGTATCATGCTGCCCATATGTGAGCTGTGGCTGGCAGATGGAAGAGATTAAAAATCCCACCACCCCCACTTACCGGTCCATGGAAAAACCTGGGGAACATAGTGAAAAGCAGAGACATCACATTGCAAACAAAAATTAGAATAGTCAAAGCAATGGTATTCCCAGTGGTAATGTACGGATGTGAGAGCTGGACAATTAGGAAAGCTGAACGCAGAAGAATAGATGCCTTTGAAATGTGGTGTTGGAGGAGAGTTTTGAGAGTACCCTGGACAGCGAGGAGAACAAATAGGTCAATCTTAGAAGAAATCAACACTGACTGCTCATTGGAAGGGCTAATAGTAAAGACGAAGCTAAAGTATTTTGGACATCAAATGAGAAGGGAGGATTCACTTGAGAAGGCCCTGATGTTGGGAAAGGTGGAGGGCAAAAGAAGAAGGGGGAGGCCAAAGATGAGATGGCTAGATGGTATTGTAGACACAACGGGCACAGAACTGGGAGTGCTGAGGGGGATGGTGGAGGACAGAGGTGCCTGGAGAACAATGGTCCATAGGGTCGCAAAGGGTCGGAACCGACTGTGCGACTGAACAACAACAAAATGAAACCAGTCCATGGTGCAAAGAAGATTGGGGACCCTTGACCTATAATACATAATGAAGGAAACCCTAATTATTACAGTCAGACTACTATTTGAGTGTTTGGGACAAAGCATGATGGACTCATGAAATAATATTTGTAGAAGAATTCTGATCAGTGGTGGGCTCAAAAAAATTTTACTACCACACTGTAGGCATGGTATGGTGGGCATGGCCAGGGGGAAAGCCTTGTGTTGCACCCGAATTAGGACTACTTTATTTCAAATCTTGGATGGGCGGGGCCAGTCAGAATTTCTGCTACGGGTTCTGGTGAACTGGTGCGAACCTGCTGATGGCGACCGCTGATTCTGAAGAATAAGAAACCAATTTGCAGACTTTGCTAATGTAATCTCTTGGTATGGATATCAGAATATCTTATTATTTTAAATAAAATATACAGTATAACATGCATGAGTTGCTTTAAATATATAGAAAGGTGACATGACATACTAAAAATTCAACAGAGACACACACTTCAACAGTTTCTTGAAAAGGAATATTAGTAGTTATTTTCATAGCATTATCAAAGTCATAGAGATTATATTTGTAATTACACATCCCTCTCAGCATTGTAGGATTCCTTTGTTGGGGAAGATGGCCATCTGACAACTATGTGACTGCATTGGTTATCTATCCCACAGTCGCATCAGATTGGCACAGATTACAGTGAAGTAAAACATGATGACTACAAAATGTATTTATTTGGGGAACCATCTTTTGTTCTTAAGCCAGCAGTGGGTAGCAGTAGCTCCAATTTGCCTGGTGTCACTTTTCACTTTGGTGCATGGGTTTCTCAATCTGGGCCCCCAGATGTTCTTGGACTTCAATTCTCAGAAGCCCTAATCATCATGTGTGCTGCCTTGGGCTTCTGGGATGGAAAGGGGTGGTTCCTTTGCAAATTGCAAGTCTCAGCAAAAAATAGCATTTTTTTCCTTGCATTCACAACTCTCTGCCTTGGCCCAGTGGATTCCTGCAACATGATAATTTATTATATTATAGTTGAATAGATTTCACCTGTGGAAATTACAGGGACCTGGTCTGAAAAACCTCAAATCCAACTTGTTGTCTCGATTTCACAACTAATTGTACTGCTGATTGTACAACTGGTTGCACAATTAATTGCACAACTAGCTGCAGAAGTGTACCTGTAGAACTGCTTGTCAGACTATAGTGTTTGGTACTTATCTCCATTTACAGCTAAAGGACCAGCACTGTCTGCATCTGCAGATGTTTCTGTGGTATCTATCTAGCTACTTTATTTATTATTTTTTTTTGCTTTCGAAACTGCTACATTGGCAGGAGCTGGAACAGAGACAGGAGCTTATACTATCATGCAGCACTTGGGTTCTTCTTCGTGGTCCCTGTGCAATCATAGTAATGGGTTGTTTGTGTGTATGTGCAATAGGCCAGTTCTTCCAAGCTAGTTTTTATTCTAGAAAAACCTCAATCCCACCATGCCTAGTGCTAGCGTCCCGCCCACCATTTCTTCAGTTCCATTTTTCCACTGCATGGCTCGGTCGTATCAGGAATAAGGGCTTGTTTTCCTCTTCTGCTTCTCCCCTTAGGTCACAGGTCCTGACTCTGCATGATATGAGGTCAAAGCCTACCCATATGGTTTCCCACTGTTCACACTCCAAGCCAATCTCCGAGACTTTAGTTACCTATTTTGTCCCTAAAGACCAAGGCAGAATTTACTGCCATTATAGTGTGGATCAGGAGTCTAATGCTCACGAGGATTTCCACTCTCTGTGGGAACCGCACCTGCTGATGCATGGCTGGGACAGATCCCGTGTCCCATGACCATTGAGACCTTTGGCTCCAAAGCATGGTAAATCTGCTGATTCTGGATTTCCTCACCCCATGGAGGGGTATTATGAGTCGGTCTCGGAGCATCAATGCACTTGTTGCACGAATATGGCTCCTGTGGCTCAGCCCAAATCATGTTGTGGTGCCCAATGGCATGATCAGTGGCTTTGGTTTGAGCACCAACCTCAGTGCTTCGACTCCGATGACCACAGGCAGGCTCCAGTGCCGAGCCATGCTTCAGTCTCAGTTCCGAGTCGATATGACTCTGATGAGCGCAGACCTGCTATGGCACCAGATCACATTCACCACCTTCTTGTCTACTATGAGGGACACAAGAAGGGCTTGCCTGTCTAATCTCAACACCTTTCAAAATGGATCGCAGAGACTATCACCCTTTCTTACATATTGGCACTCTTGGATCCCCCTGAGGGTTCACATGCCCACGCTACTAAAGCTATCTCCACATCCATCGCATTCTCCAGTGGTATCGCCCTGCATGGCATCTATCAAGCTGTGATGTGGGCTCAAACCTCCACTTTCGTGAGGCATTACTAGTTGTACACAAGTCAATCCCGGCAGGTGACCTTCAGTAGATGGGTCCTCTCTGTGGTCCTGCAATGACATGCCCTCCTTCTGGTAAGTCAGCTTGTTACTCACCCATTAGTATGACTGCACAGGGAATGCAAAGAAGAAAGGTAGTCTACCTACCTGTAAACATAATTCTTCAAGTGGTCCACGATGGGATTGAGGATTTTCTAGAATAAAACTATCTTGGAAGAACCAGCCTTTCATGTATGTGCGTGAACAACCCATTAGTATCAATGCAGAGTGAACCTCTCAAAGAACTACGTTTACAGGTAGGTAACCTACCCTTTCAAATTGCTGACCTGCCAGTCATCAAGTTCAGCATCTTAACCCCTAAACCATCATAGTCTCCAGAAGACAGAGTATTACAAGCCAAAAACTTGAAAATATTGTCACTTCTTTGAAAATTGTTTTCATGGAAGCTGAATATAATGGAATAATTTTAGTTTTATATTTAGAGGACACTCCTAAGTAGACAAATTAGTTGAGGGCCAACTGAGGTGATACTAGCCAGCTGAAGCTGTGCTGAATCCAATTCACAACCAACTTAGTGATGTTGGAAATTACTTAGAATGACCCTTATCATGGCTTAACTTGAGTGTGCAGTGATTTGAATCTGGGAAAATTCAACTTCTCTCTTTATCCTCCTGTCCACCACAGCCTCAGCCCTTTTTCTTGGCTCTTCTGCCATCTGATAATAGCCAACCTTAGAAATGTTTCAATAAATCCTTCTGCCAGTATATTTCTTGCAATCAGCTATCAAATGGCTTTATCTCATTTTAGCATAACTTTGAGTTGATTTGGTACTACTGTATTTTTGTTGCATAATTGTGGACCCTGCTGTGCTGTAGTGATCTTAAAATCACAAGACAACTAAGAAATTCATTCAAAACAGGGGTACAATGCAGAGACCAAGGCATTTTTGACTTACCATGAAATTGTTTTTATACCTGAAACTTTATGGGATTATAGTTGTACATTATTGACATTTATGGCCTTGTAGCTGGAGGCCAGACATTTGTTGTAACACTTCATAATAAAGCTATATACTCTAAGAAACATAAAACCAATCAATCTGTCATGATTACCTATGTGAAGAAATTAAAATATCAATCACAAAGAGAGGGCTCTGCTAGAGGTTTAAGCCTGTTTCATAGCCCCTAATTATTTTCACACCAAAGCAATCCAGTGCAGTTTTGTACACCCTCAGAGAGACTGACAGTTACTGTTGAATAAATGCTTGTAAAACAAGAAAGCCACAGGACAAAAAAGTAATATCTTGCAAGTATTTTATCTGCAATGATTTATGACTACATAAACATAGACAACCCCCAGACCAGCAAAGAATGAAGGATGGATCTCGCTGTGACCTTAGCAACTATAAAAACAGGCTTTATTTGTGAACTCCAATTCTGACTCCATTGCCTCAGCTACTGCAAGGACCAAAACAGCCTCAGAAATGAGCTGATCAGATGCCCTGTCTTGAACAGTGATTGTGACTGCATGTGTCTTTCTTGTCATTTACACCGTGGAAACTGGAGAATGTGATGATTTTAGGCAGCTCTACACTAACTATCCTTGGGATAAGCTTCATTGAAATGAAAAGAAGCCAATTTTGTGCTGACATATATAGGATTGCAATTAGCTAAAAGCAGCAGCCATTGTTCAGAAAATGTGGAAGAATGCCATGGATAATTATATGGACAGTTACATATTTTCAATGGCTACTGTTCAACAGTGGCCCTACATACACTTCCATGATAATAAAGTGAAAAAGCACTTGTTCAGATTTACTTCTCTATAAATGTGCATCCAATCAGAGTGTAATACTCTTGCCAGCTGCCAACCATAATTATATTGGTCCATTATTTTGGAAACACACTGAAAATGAGAAAAAGTAAACACACCTAATGTCAGCCAATCAAGTTACAGTGGGGACAGGGGATGTTTTGTGTTTTATCCCATTATTCAGGGTTTCCTATACATATTCTCTAATAATCTACTCTCCAGAGTATATTCTAATTCACAGTTGTTTGTATATTGTAATGGAAAGGAATTATTTATGTGGATAATTTTGGCCTGCCAGAGTGACTTTATTGTTTGTTTACTTGGTTTGTTAGATACCCTTCAGTTCTCTGGAAAAATGTCCTAATCTAACTAATTAAAATTGGGTCAAACTGTATACATATTTTAGAGAGCCCATCATTAGAAGCTGAAATCTTGCTAAAGTTGCAAAAACATGGTTTCAGCAAACTGCATCCAAGCAATTCCACTTCCAACCAAAGCTCCTATTTGTCTTCTGATGACAAATTGCAAGCTAATTTGCAAACTGTTAAGATATGTGTAAAGTTACTACTAGGGTAGTTGGACATGTTAAGGGGTTTCCTCTTCTCATAGCACGCTATCTATAGCCTAATTTGACCCTGAAGTAGTGCTACTGAATAGGAGTTCTGAAGAGAGTTGGGAAACTTCAGGGACATTTCGCTAGTATGTTTAATAAACATTTAATTTTATTCCTTATATCCACCGTAATACTTCTTTTATGTCCCAATCTAACCGTGGAGTGCCAAAATAAAGCCACATTCTTGGCTTTGTCATTGGCCAAACCTAAGTCCTCGTTGGTGCATGTTTCTGGCAGTAATCGGCAGACCTGTAAATGAACCGGATTCTGTATCTCACCACATTCACACAGCATGCTGTTGTCAAGCAGGGTGCTTGAGCATGTTGGTCTTACATTTAGGCATCCTAACCCTCACCCTATTCAGAATCCTCTAAGTGACATAGAGGAGGTTGAGTTCCTCAGCTATATCCTCCTTTAATGTTGTTCCTTGTCAAGTAAACTCCTTCCTCTGTCTTCTAATTTGATTTGGCTCTTGCATACCCTCAAGAATAAAGCTCTTCCTGGATCTGAGCCAGCAGATGAGGCTCATATCCATTCAGAGGCTGTCTAGGGTCACTTTCTTGCTTACTTCTCTTGGTGCCCGCTGTTACTTCTCTCCTGATTGTAGGTGGAATGATGCCAATAAGAGGATATATTTTCTCAAGTGGTGCAGGTTTGAGGTATCCTGTCACTTACACATGGCTTCATTAACATTGCCTGTGTTGATGTGCTCCATTCTGGATCAGCATACTCTACTACAGAGACACTCAGGGCCAAAGCTGATGCATGCAGCATGGATGGTTGAGTTCCCCATTTATAGTTTCTGAGTTTCCTGATAATGTTGTTTCTTGTACTAACTTTGGCTTTGGTATTCAGGCAGTGCTGCTTAAAAGTGAGTGTCCAGTCAAGTGTCACACCAAGGTATTTTGGTGGTGAATAGTGCTGTAATCAGTTCCCTTGCCACATAATATCCATCTTGTCTCCCAGTTTCGAAGATGGAAAGCACATACTTGAATCTTGCATGGATTAGCCTTCAAATGGTTGATGTTATAATACTGTCCTAATTCTTCAAGAATGGCCATTGCTGCGTCATCCACATAGATGAATAATTTTCTATTGTCAGTAACTGGTTGGTCATTTATATATTCTATTCTATTCTATTCTATAGTGTTGGAGACAATACACTTCCTTGTGGCAGTCCATTTTTCTGAAACCATTCATTGTCACATTGACTGTAATACTGTACTGTAAAAGCATGTTAATTTCAGCAGCTTTATTTTGGTGTTACACCAGATGTTGATCCTAAGGCTAATATATTTATTTAAAGCACTTTTATAGTATCCTGCCACAAAGATTGCAGAGTAGTCTGCAAGAAAAGTATAACAATATTAAAAGATAAGCCTTTTTTTTAAAAAAAGTCATGAGGTAGTGACAAGACGTAAGTTAAAAGGAGCTATTGAAATAATTTAAAAGTTTCAGAAAATGAAAAGAGCTTTGTCTGGTGTCAAAAAGACAACTGTGTAGTTATAAAAAAAAAGATCATTATCAACAAAGGTAGAAGACTGTTATTTTAAGTTTTAATACCTGCATTGGAACCAAATCCTTTTAAAATCTGAGCCATCAGGGTTTTTGTAACAGAACAGGATATTGTGAAGCCTTATTGTTGACATCATCCAAATAATGTGGTGTTGTGTTTCAAAGACATGAAGATCTATATCCCTCTCTACTCCAATGGCTTAGAGGTATCCACCAAATGTAAAAATGTGAAGTGCAAGAAGGCAAAAATGAAAACATAAGTAAGCTGATTCCAAAATAGATAAACAGGAAGATTATAGCAGTCTTACTTCTATGTGAAAGTTGTTGTTCTTTTTGTTGCTGCTGTTGTAACTTAAGATATAGGGAAATAGTTTTTATTCTAGGTAACTTATCAGATTGGTAACTAAGACTGACTTCTACAAAACAGTGGCTGCTTCTACAAAACAGTGGCCTAGCAAGACACATGAGAGTAGGCCAATTAAATCAGTGGGGATTTCATGAATCAGCTCCTCTCTAAGTTCAACCCATTCAGATAAGCCTACTCCAACTGTTGCTTACTTTTATATATTAAATCACAATTACTGTAAACTCATCTGAATGAATGGAACTTAAAGGAAGAGTTGACTTACCAAATCCCCTTGAATCAGTGGGCCTGCCATAGTGTTACTTACAACACTAAGTGATTACAGCCACTGTTTCTTCTGTATGAAGTGGTTGATGGGAAGCCTACATTTTTACAAGTACTATACTCAATAAATGTAATTAAATTGCAAACATTTGCTTTCAGAAGGGACAGAATTCTTGTGCAGGGTGTTACCCATACATATTCTACCTTAGTTTATAACCTCTTTTGGCCACAGAAATCTTGGTTTTCCAGGACTGTGGAGTTTTTGGGAAAAACCAAGGATCTGCAAGAAGTGGAAGTTGACCAGATTTCCCATTTCCCTGTTCATTGCCTATTGGGCCACACTGTGAACTGAAGGATAAGAACGTAAGACACTAGAAGTGTTTTGCTGAATCAAACCAAAGACTTATCCACTCAAGTATTCTTTCAAAGTACTGTTGTGGCTAACCAGGTACCTGCCAAAACACACAAATGGGAGGTCAATGTAAGCTCCCTCCTGGCTGTGTTTCCTAGCAACTGATGTATTGTATCTGATTCTGTTGGTAATAGACATTGTAACTGTAGCCTTATCCTCCATTAAATTAGTAAATGTCAAAGGAATTGAAACTGGTGTTGGAGCTATGTTTTTTGTGGTAGCAGATGTCATATTTTAAATAACTATTGTTTATTAAAGGAGGACATCTTCTGTCCATAAATACTGAGTTAGGATCCAACTCATAGACTTATTAAAACAGAATGTTAATGAAGGCTTTAGCCAAAAGTATTCTCCCTTGGTATCATATGCAACACATACTCTAGTTTGGGAATTTTCAAATATTCAACTTGTCTTCTTTAAAATCTCATTTTCTCATTCTCTTCTCAGCCCAGTTTTTTCTAGCATTGTTACTAGCTAGCTTCAGACAGAATAGTTATCTGGTAATTTACAACAGTATTATCTATATAACTAAAATTGAGGTGTCGTGCTGTATGTTACCAACACGCAGTGTGAGACCTGCACTCCCAGCCCTGACAATACTGGCCCCGCCTACCTCGAATCCATGTGTGTCTGGCGCACTGGACTGGCAGACCATTTCAGGGTCTTTCACCTCAAAATCCAGCCACAAAGCCCCCCCCCCACATGCAATGCCCGGGGCAACGCCTGGAACTCCGGGCAGGCTTCTGAGCATGTGTGGTTTCTACCACATGCGTATTTCTGCCTCCCTGGAGAAAGCAAGGTGGTGAAGCGCTCCGATCAGCCCCAGCCTCCCGGTTAAAGCTAGGCAGCCGACCCTTCTCCAGGAGGCAGGGGTCAAACGGAGCACTCCAATCCACCCAGGCCTCCTGGTGAAATCGATGCAGCCAGGCCTGCTCCATGAGGCAGGGGCCGAGCGGAGTGCTCTGTTCGGTCCCTGCCTCCCAGAAAAAGTGAGGCGGCCAGGCCTTCTCTGGTTGTGGGGGCAAATGGAGTGCTCCAATCCTCCCTGGCCTCCCAGAGAAAGTGAGGTAGCGAGGCCTTCTCCAGTAAACGGGGGGGGGGGGGGGGAGCGGAGCACTCCAATCTGCCCCAGCCTCCTGGAGAAGGCCCGGCCACCTCGCCCTCTTCGGCAGGCATGAGCTGACCAGAGCACCCTGTTCGGCCCATGCCTGCCAGAGAAGGGCTGTCCTTCAGCTGAAATCCCAGCCGGCCAGTGGAGGATAATACAGAGGATACCTGCTAAACTGAGTATGAGCTTTAAATCTCTCCAGGCCTTGCCTTCTAGGGTCTCCCCAGCCCAAAGACTCCAACCTGTAGGTCTCAAAGCCCAGTCCAGCCCAAGGCTGCAATTACCTGGGTTCCTGCCTCAGGAAGTCCCAGCAAAATTAAATGGGGAGAATAAAAAAATCAAGTAGCATGGATGGAGATTGGCTGAACTCTTATCTTACCCCTTCCAAAGATCAGGCAGGTAGTTGAATCAAAATTGTTTATTTCTACATGTTCATAGGTAGTTCAAGATACAAAAAGGATCAGGATACAGTTAATCAAAATACATCAGGGTTTCCACATAACAGGCTTTCCCCATCAAAGAAACATAATCTAACTATTTCTAAGTCACCATTATGAACAGCAGCACCAGGTGAGGTGCTAATCCTCCATCTTTCTGGATCAGACTGACCATGAGGTCTGGTAAAACAAAGGAGGCCTGACCTGAACTCCCTTTTGCATAAGGCCAACCAGGGTCGAAAATTTACTAAACAACACCTGGCTTTCAAATCAATTGGCTATCTATGTCAGGTGGTAAAAGATGAGCATCTTCAACCAGGGTGGCAAACAACATTTTTTACCACCATTTGGCTATCAACATCACAATAAGATTGCAAGAGGAAGTGAAGAGGCCCACCCTCAATACAGGGGCAAAACAGCTCCTCTAAAAGCAGTTTAAGAAACAGGGAAATACCATGTGTGATGACTAGTGACATATTATTACACGGAGCGCTCCAAGTGAGGCGCTCCAGTCGGCAATACACACTGGTGCCCAAGCCAAGGCCACCACAGGTGCGGGGAACCCTAGTGGCAAGGCCGCTACAGGTGGCCGCAGAACCCGCCATGGCACCACCATTCGAGGCAAGGCTGCCGCAGTCAGTCACCGCCCATAGCGCTGGTAAGGATCCACTACCCAGTGAAGAGGTACCTTCTGCAATTCATATATTTTTGGGGAAAACAGATGCAGTTACAAGTGATTTAATAAAAGAAGCATTTGACTAGGTGATACATTTATTACAATAGTACTTAGATTTCAGAATTTTTCATAATATCTTTCTGAAGATTTATGCCCTAGAAATATATGTAGTAAAGAGCCTGTTAAAGGACAATTCAGTCTAAAGAGGAGGGTGCCATTTTATTATACATATTCTGTGAATTTTTAAATGTATCCATTTACTTCCGACAACATGATGCAAAAATTCCAGTTTCGTAAACTGATCTCTTAAGGCTAGTAAAATATTGTAAAAAGTATATAGATCCCAACAACTAGGAATATATGAAACTGTAATGTGATTGTTTGCCTCAGTAATTCTCATTTACTTTTTAAAAATAACTTGTCAGGATGTTAAAGGAAGAGTAATTAAATTAAGCTAGACTAGAATGACAAGGAAGAGTAATACTAATAAAAGGAAAAGTGTAAAGCAATATGGGTAATGTTATGCAAATTAATATAATGAAAACACAATTGCATTCTTCCTAGTGCTTGAGAGATGCTTGCAGAAATTTCCCATGGACAGTTTGGCACAATTGAAACAATCACAGTTACTTTTTGTGCATTTTAAATTGCTTGCATTGCTGAAGAATGCCTAACAAGCCATAGGTATGAAAATGTAATAGATGTTTAATTGCTTTCTGCTTTTCCTACAAAGAATTTTCATTTGTCAAGCATAACATCTTTTGACTGGTATTTCCAAATCAACTCATCTCAGTGGGTTCTGTATGGACCTCATAATATTGACATTTCCTTTAAAACTCTGAGATCTAATGAATGTAAGAATTCCCATGCCTACATGCGCACATGCATTGTGTGTCTGGATACGCAGATGCCTTGGGAGATGCTGTGCTTTTAGGACACTTCATTTTAAGATGTGTTTACAGACTGCAGTATTTTCATTTCCTCGATGTACTGAAAGTTTCATAGCGTTTTAAGAGTCAATTATAGGTGGTTTAAAGTTTCCTTATGGAGTTTTGCTGAATAAGCTTGGCACTCTAGGGAAGCTGAGATAGAAGTCCTCAAAACAAAATAAAGAATGTGTCCTTTAGAAAGCCCCAGGCAACAACAGCAAGTATAATTTTATAAGCTCTCTCAGTAAAATTGTTATGTCGGTGTGCTTTGTTATTGCAGAGTTTTCCAAACACTGAAGGGAATCATCAGCGGATTTGCAAGAACAGTGTGTGCAAAGGTACAAAGATACCAGCTATGAGAACCAGGAATGAAGCACAAATAAGACAGACAATCACAAAGGAGTTTATAGGGGTGGGATTTTTGGATTTCTTAACATTACAAATCACATAATTCCTCATTCTGAGAGTTCTACCAGACTTGCACACTCCTAAACATTAAAGCAATTGAGTATTACCTAGACATGGTTTTGCCCAAGCTTCCTGCCCTGGTGTCACCTGGGGATTTCTTCATGAACAGGAAGTTTGATCGAGCTAGACCTAGCAATGTCTCAAAGCTTTTCAGTGTAGGATAGTTGAATAACATTTAGGTGTCTATATGTCAGAGTGTCTCACCCTCAGAACAACTCCCTGCATCACCCATTCATTAGATCTATGCAGTTCCAGGCACCAACCCTGAGGATGGCTAGAAAAATCTATATCTAGAAATAGAGCCATCTCGGTGATGGCACCAATGTTTTACAACGTGTTGTGAATGCTTTGTCTATACAGTGGTACCTCATACAACAATTTTAATCCGTTCCACAGGGCACATTGTTGTATGAAAAAATTGCTATACGATGAATGCATCATATAGCAATTTTCCCTATGGGATGCATTGTGCAATGATTTTTTTCACTAAGTGGTTTTTCCCATTGAAAAATTGTTATACGGATTTTTTTCCATAGGGAAAATTGTTATGTGGGACACCATTTCCCCAAAAACCTAATTGTTATGTGATTTCTTTGCTAAATGGGGTGATTGTTTTATGAGGTTCCACTGTATTCAGTTCAGGTCTTTGACTGTAATAAGTGGAAACTGGGTGGGAGGAGAATGAAATACTGGTGGAGTTGTGCTAGGCCCCACCCCTGGTTATTTCAAAAAAACAACAACAACTTAAAATGTTTCTATTTGAGGAAGACTTTAAGAATATTTACATCCTTAACAATAAACTAGCTGGTCAGTTGACCCTATGTGCCCACAGATGCCAGGCATTTTATTTTATTTTCATTTTCTGCTTTACTTATTCAGTTGTATATTTTATTTTATTGTTTGTTTTATTATGTTATTTTGTTACTTGTATGTGCACCTCCCAGAGTGGGAAATATCTTTTGTCCAGCTGTTCTTGAAAATTCACCCATTTAATCTTATTAAAGTTAAACCATCTGCAAAAAGGCACCTCCTGAGGTTTCACTGCGGTATTTACTATGCACACGATGGACACCTGTGTTGAGTGTGTGGGATTACATCGTCAACAACTTTCATGCACTGTGCTGGTATCTTCTTGCCAATGAAGATGTCTGGATTATATCCCCTCCTCCATCTACCACTGTTAAAGGATGCGGGCAGTTTTGGATCATGGACAAACTGGAGGTCATTGATGTCTGCCCAAGACATCACCATCCTCATTGGTTTGGTTATATTCCTAAACCTCACTGTCAAAATTAAAATCTCCAATAACAATTTTTTTTTGTCATAAGCAAAATTGTCGGGTTCATTAAAACTAAAATTTGCTTCTGGCAGCTTATAGACAGAGATGACGGAGAATTGTGGGGTTTGGATGGTGAGAATTTCAATTTTCTTTGTTTCCTTCAATGCAGCTGATATTATGCTGTGGCAGGTCTAACAAAACATGCACTCCCATACTGGTCATGAGGTCTCTGATCACTAGTTCCATTGCAGCTACTATGGGCCTGTATCTTGCTGTCCCCCAATGTGTTTCCCGGAGGAGAAGTATGTCACATTTATATGTCCTGCCCATGTTCACTAGGAGGACAGTCTTATTACTTGAAGGTCCCTGAATCTTTATTGAAATCATTGTATGGTTGGTCTTGACAAAGACCTTTATGGTGGATTCATTCTTTAGTTCCTTTTGTTTGTTCTGGTGTTAGAAAGATTAGCCAACTATAGTATGCCTAACTGTATTCACAATCTTTTTGAAGGCTCATTCTGTGTATCCCATTAAAATAAATACTAAAACATAATAATTACATATAAAATATAGCATTTACATTATTTAAGAGTCTGAATTTAGACAGTTCTTGCCCCAAAGCAGGTAACATTATTTTTATTATGTTGCACTCTCATGAGGTCCTCAAATGTACATTAAGCAGGGTGCAAAAGGCAGGTTTCCCTATGTGTGGTTGTCTGCACTCTTCCTCAATTGCAGAGAACTGCCATCATCTGGTAGCCCCATTTATTTGGAGTTTGTCTAGATTTTGGGGTTCTCATGCACAGTCTATTTATTGGTTTCCACACTTTCCAACTTTCACCAAAACCAGGTGCCAACGATACCTGGCAAGTCTCCCGGATTGGCCGGGAAATCCTGTAATCTAGCTCTCCTTCCTTCTCCTTCCCACTATCATCCCATAATTTGACCAGCCAGGAAAGGGGTTACTGTGCATGTCCACAGTGGTTACTAGGTTACTGTGCATGTGCAGTAACCCAGTAACCCCTGTAAACATGCACAGTAACCCCTTTCCTGGCTGAAGGGGTTACTGAGCATGTGTGCAGGGGTTACTGCACATGCATGCTGCTGCCTCTGACGGTCGTGGATGCACAGTAACCCCTTTCCTGCCTGGTGCCTGGAAACTTACTGTGCATGCGAGCCCGGCTCCCGGATTTTTAAAACCACGGCTTGACAGGTATGGTGTCAACTCCTCTTTTGGTTCCATCCAAAAATGATCCTTCATAGCCTTTCATATGTCCCTTCTACTTTTAAATTCATCCAAATCTTCCATTGACTTAAAGAAGCTTGTCCTGGATTTTAATCTTTTGGGGGCTTGTCAGGGCCATAGAGAAGATGTCATGCAAAAATTAAATATTTAGCCTCTTTGTTTATGCTGCCGCTTCTCTGCGGACAACTAGGGTGGGAGGGGGGGATACTAGGTAGATGATATTTACCAGGTATTTAGCATAGGAGGTATTAAACATCCCAGAATTACTCTACTGGTTTTGTTTAAAGCAATATCTACTTGTCTATTTAATACATCTAGTCACAATGTATCCACTGTACTTTTTTTGTCTAATTCTGGGAAAATATATAATGAAGCTGGTATATGTTAATCACTTTCAATCCAAATAAAGTACAGTAATACCTCATACAACATCCAAACTTGGTTCCACAAGTTTGGACTTTATACGGATTTGGACTTTGTATGAGGCATGCAAAATCCTAGCCGTGATGCCTCATACAAGGTTCAAATCCTTGCCGCGATGCCTCGTACAACGTCTTTTCCATAGAGATACATTGTACTGTAACAGCACAGACTTCAGGGCAAAGTCAAGGAAACAGACAGGAAACTGACAGAACTTTAAGAAATCATTGTCTAAAGGCTAAATACATTACAAAAACATGTCAAACAACCCTGATTGTCCAAGAACCTGAAGAATGCTGCAAAAATCCCAGGAATGCTTCTAAAAATGCTGACGAAGAAATTCAAAAAAATCCAAAATCGTGCTCAAAACCACTCCTAAATACTCTTCGCCTCATGCAAAACCCACAAGAGCAATGCACGCATGTGTCCTGCCTTTTTTACTGCCCAGGCACAATGCAACCTGGGAAAAACACCAATGCCTCATACAAAGTCACATGACTTTGTATGAGGCAACTTTTTTCAAGGAATTAGGTGATGTTGTATGAATCCGATGTTGTATGAAGTGGACTTTGTATGAGGTATTACTGTACAATTGGAAATACTGATGATTAAAGGCAAACCAGGCTGAACAAATGATGTTGTGACATTTTGTAGTGTAAACTCTAATTATTCAAAGAAAAATTTGCAAGCCACTTCGAACCATATTGAAGTTGAAGGTAAACCTTAAAATCAATACTTGTCAAAATGCTTGTGCTATGAGGTGTCATGTTAAATTTAAATAATCCTACTGCCTAGTGGTTTTCACTGGAAATTGTAATCTAATAGCATTTCCAAGGTAAACTCAAACCACAGAATTCTGAATTCTGCTGCAATATACCATACATCCTGTTATTTTTGAGAAGTAACGAACAATATTTACAGACTTTTAAAAAGAATAATAAAAGACAAGGTTGATTTATTGCACCATTACTCTTGCTTTATTTCATTTTATAAAAACAGACAAAAAAATCTAATCAATTTTACTCCTACTGAAACACATTTGCAAATAAGACAGCACACACTCAAGACAGATTGTTTTCATCTCTAATTTACAGAGGAGGATAAAATAAAGGAAAGGAAAATTGTATTTTTTTCCCTTTCCCTTTTCCTTGAATCAAAGTTAACTTGCCAGGTTACTGTAGATATGTGTTTTAAGTATGAGTTCTCTAATCTCATCTAGTCATTAAGCTGAAAAGAGCTACACAAGTCTTGGTCTCATTTCCACACCACCACACAGAGAAATCATGCAGACTTTCATGTATTCAGTGCAAAAATTCATGTGTTCAATGGAATAGCTGGCAGTCATGCTGTAAGTCCATGTAGCTGAACATGGCAATAGCTCATTGTGCATTGACCTCTATCATGAACATATGAAAGTGTGCATTAGTTTGTGGTGGGATAGGGAAATACAATGCAACATTTTTTGCATTTTAGCAAACAACACTGCTTTGTGGGATCAATATCTCATCTACAGTACTTTGGCTTTCAGGTGACAAACAAAATAAAGTTGTGGAGCGGTGCCAAGCCGGGGACCAACTACACACAAACTATTGTCCACATGTTGGCTTAAACATCCAATATTGGAAAGATTTGAGGAAAGATGTCTTTTCAGAGACAAAGGTTTCATCCTTGCTTTTAAATATGACTCTGAAGATAGGAAGTACTGTAGGCTGGAAGAAGGACTGCTAATAACAGTGAGAAAGGGTGAAGGCCAACAGAAAGGAAACCACAGAGTGATGGGCTGTGGACTACCTGAGGCTCAGATACTGACACTTCCCCACCCAACTACTAGTAATCAATGAGCCCTCACTTGCTGGTAAATTGATATATCTACAGTACAGATTTTTTTATAAAATCAACACATATACATTGGTGCCAGTCATTATAATTTTTGACAGGTTTGTAAATATCCACAATTTTCGGCAAAATCTTTCTGGTTCAGAATACATTTTGTCAGATGAAAATAATGCACTTTGTAGGTAGCATGTCCACATGTAAAATGCACTGGAAGCTGATTTATATAAATAATACAGGTAGTTGCAGCAGGCAAATTGGTGATAAAACAGCATTCAGATATGTCTGTCTGCCATTTCCTCTTGGAATGCTTTCCTTCTTCTTTTAAATGGCAAATCTGTTTCAGAATTGTAGCTCCAAATTGGGACTGCCCAATAATAACTGGAATCTAAGGAGCAGTCATGATACTGGTTGCAGCATACAGTAATACCTCATACAAAGTCTGCTTCATACAACATCGGATTCATACAACATTACCTAATTCCTTGAAAAAAGTTGCCTCATACAAAGTTGCTGCAACTTTGTATGAGGCATTGATGTTTTTCCCAGGTTGCATTGTGCCTGGGCAGTATAAAAGGCAGGACACATGCATGCATTGCTCTTGTGGGTTTTGCACAAAGCGAAGAGTGTTTAGAAGTTGTTTTGAGCATGATTTTGGATTTTTTTTTATTTTCCGTCAAAATTTTTGGAAGCATTCCTGGGATTTTTGCAGCATTTTTCAGGTTCTTGGACAATCAGTGTTGTTTGACATGCTTTTGTAATGTATTTAGCCTTCAGACAATGATTTCTTAAAGTTCTGTCAGTTTCCTGTCTGTTTCCTTGACTTTGCCCTGAAGTCTGTGCTGTTACAGTACAATGTATCTCTATGGAAAAGACGTTGTACGAGGCATCGTGGCAAGGATTTGGACGTTGTATGAGGCATTTCAGCTAGGATTTTGCATGCCTCATACAAAGTCCAAATCCGTATAAAGTCCAAACTTGTGGAACCAAGTTTGGACGTTGTATGAGGTATCACTGTACTGTGTTTTTATATGCACCTCCAAAGTATGCATTTCTTTGAAAAATTGCATCACAAGGCTTTGCAAAGTTTGGACCTCAAAATACGCCTGCATTTCATTTCACACAGTAGTTTGAGTAACAGAAATGTGGTAACATTGCATCAAAATGTCAACTAAATGGATTTCTCTTCCATCCTTAGCTGCAGGCAATATCGTGCAGTATGCATACGATATCCCTATAGGAAAGAGATTGCAAGTCTGTAGTGGAAACTACCTGTATATGAGTTGTAAGTAGGAATGTGACTCCTGTGTTTTAATGAGGGAAAATATGAAATAAGCTCTTTTTTTAACTTTTGTGTTCTTTCCTTGATTCCTGAAAGGGATTCTCTTAAACACAAATAAATTACATTAAAGAAAGAGGGGGAAATGGATGTGCCATAACTATTTCACCCTTGGTCGGGAAACATTTTCATATAGCATTATGAGAGCTGCTTCCAGCAGTCTATCAGAGGAGGAAATTCTGAATCTGTAAAAGGACGTGAATTGGTAAAACCCAGTGGTAGTACATTTCCTTTGTTTCGCTCATTCCATGAAGGTGTGCAAACTTCATCCAGCCCTCAATCTTGTGCTGCCTGCCACTGCCCAGTCCTGCTGGCTCATTTAGCCTATGCGGGTTTTCTGTCCTGACTGTTTTTATCTGTATTGGTGGGTGGGGACTTTTGAATGTTTTAAATATGAAGTTTTTAAATGTGGTTTGTTAATTGTTTTATTTTCTGTTTTTATTATGTTGTTAGCCGCTTCGGGTCACTCTTGAGTGAAGGAAGCAGGATAGAAACATTTTAAATAATAAGTAAATAAATAAATAAATATCTGCCTATGGCAGATTGTCTTTGGAACAATTTTTTCCAGTGTACCCCCTTTGGACTTTTCTTTCTTTAATTCATTTTGTTGCATGCATTTTACTGCACTGGATTCAGAAAAAGAAAAGGCAAGGCATCATCTATTAGAGGGAAAGAGAAATCTCTCCATGTTCTAGTTGTTTTCATTTGAGAGTGACTTTGATTGGTATTTGCATTTATTTGCTGTCATTTATTTACTTATTTTTTGAGTGCCAGGTAGAATGTGTATGTGTTTTATTTTCTTATTTTTACTATATGTGTTTCTGGTTCTCCTGTTTGATTTATTTTTTAAAAAATATTTTGCTAATGTACTGTGTAGTCTGTTAAAGGAATATATTTTAATTGCCATTTGAGAACTGGTTTGTATGGTGTTGACAATTAAAACATTTGCTAATGAGTTTAACCTTCAGCAACTATTGACAATACTGTGAGTCCATCCATTGTTCTCCTAGGTAGCCTATGATTTGAATGGGAATTTTACTGAAGTAGTTTCTGTCTGGCCAGGTTATCCTGCTATGGTAATAGAGTAGACCATACTGCCAGTGACTAAATGCCGAGTGTTCGGCAGAGGTTAACTAACCTAACTACTCTGAGGACTAATGGCTTGGGTGCCAAAATGCACAGGGAAGGGTGATGGTCCCTAAGTGGATAATATCCCACTTGAATCCATCTTGATGGAGGGCAGCAGCTTCATTAATACTGGTCTGGGACTGATGAGGACTTTGCTTCCCAAAAGGGCTCAGGACCAGAAAGTGACACGCAGAACTGAATCAGTGATACAGTTCTCATGCATTATATACTAAGGACAGTCTTCATGGCTGACCACTATGATGATCACCAATATTTGGATTCAGATATGGCAGAAGAAGAAGATGTTTCTGTGAAGTTCATCTACCCAAAGAGTGTGTGTAGGGGAGGTGGAATCTGAATCATTTCTTTTTAGCAATTATAGGAGAAGAATTGTTTTTGCCCTTTAAAACACAACAAAGCTGATGCAGAGATCAAGGGCAAAAGTGGACTTTACAATCCTCTGTGTTTTTGCTGGTTGTGATATTTGCAGGGACACACCTATTTTCATTTGTTATGAGCTCTTGCATGTAATACATGGACATTACTAGAAAAAAGGTGCAAAGTTGCTTTCTACCCACCTATGCACCTAACAGTGATGGTGAACCTTGGCACTCCAGCTGTTCTTGAACTTCACTTCCCAGAAGCCCTGATCAGCAGGAGTGCTGACTTGAGCTTCTGGTAATTGAAGTCCAAGAACACCTGGAGTGCCAAGGTTCGCCATCATGGACCTAGTAGGTTACCAGGAGTATTTATTTATTTATTTATTTATTTATTTATTTATTTATTTATTTATTTATTTATTTATTTATTTATTTGGACTAGGGCAACTCCCTAGGGCAACCCAGGGCAGCAAGAGAGTAGAATTATCTCTTAATGTGTTTGGCAAAAAATGAGTTACATGGCACCGCCCGTGGTAAAAATCAAACCTAGGAAGTGAGAAGACATCTGAATGCTATTGTTTAGTTCTGTGATAACAGACTGAGACACAAGATTGCAGGGATCTGTGGCTGAATCAAAGTTGGGGAATGCAAGATGTGTGACTGCGAGAAATAATGTGATTTTGCACTCAAATGTTTTGGAACTTCAGTGAACACTGTTTTTTAGGGATAGGGTAGGTGTAATGTTCAGTTCTGGAGGGAAGAGGAGAAACACAATATCTATGCATTTTTATTGCACAAATGTCCTGGTGGTGCAGTGGTTAAATGGCTGTATTGCAGCAAAAACTGCTAGCATTGTAAGTTTGATCCTGACTTAGCTCAAAGTTGATTCAGTCTTCCAAGGTAAGTAAAATGATTGTCCAGCATGTTGGGGGCAAAATGCTAATTACCTTGTGAACCAACCAAAGAGTGCACTAAGCACTATGGGGTGGTATGTAAGTGTAATTGCTATTGTTTTTGTTCCAAGATTCTACCTCAATTCCCTCTATCTCTTTTTTTCAACAGTACTACCGAGCCATACTTGTGGCAATCCTGGAGAAATACCCAAAGGAGTTCTTCATGGGACAAGATTCAATATAGGAGATAAAATTCGCTACAGCTGCATTTCAGGCTACATCCTGGAAGGCCATGCAATGCTGACTTGTATCATGAGTCCTGGAAATGGAGCTTCATGGGATTTTCCTGTTCCTTTCTGCAGAGGTAATTAATTCCTAATGTAAACCTTAATATTGTGAAATGATTACCTGGAATTTTAAAAGTTATTAATAACATAGCTAAACAAATGTGTGATACTGTTCCTAACTAGATGATGTAGCCTAAGGCAACCCTGAAAAGCTATGTCTGCTCCATATTTCAGTCCCATGGCAAATTAGATTTGCTAAATTAAGGCTTAGACCCTGACAAGTTATTGGAGATATTTTCTGTTGAGCACAGCATAAAACTGAGAAATGTTCTACAGATTTTAAAAAGCATTGGAATATATTTCCTAAAATGTGTAAAGAAAACAAAAATAGATTATAATTCACAAAAGCTCAGGTGCCACAGCTCCTGATTTTATTTTTGTTACACATCATGAAACAGATTAACATGTCTACCATTTTGAAAATTTACTGGAGTGGATGTTGTAGCAAAGCACCTATTCCTTTAATGAGAATATACTGTACATACTTCTTGAAATATGCTAATTCAGAAATCATTTTTAACCTAGAACATCTCTGTTTGTTGGTGGGCATGCATGCATACCTATGTGTTTGTATTTTGGGAGGACTCAGGAACACAATAGAAATTCTGTGAGGGAATCATTATTTTTTTAAAGATACAGTACTGGTCTTTATATTTGAAGCTTCCACATGGGGGATTTCCAATTTGTGCCCATACAGTGATGATTTTTTTTTTACACCCTGGTAAGAAGCAGGCATACAATTTTCTGAAACCTTGCTTTGTCCTCTATTTCCTACTGCACCACCTTGATAGCTCCATCCTTCCAAATTAAGGTGCCTGCCAATTATTTGGCCACTGTTTTGAATACATGGTGTGGCGGTCTGAAAGAGTTTTGAAACTGACCAAAAATGCAACAGGAAGGTGCAATTAATTCACACTTATTCAATATAGGAGAAACTAATTTGGATGAACAATATATTAGTGACTAAGACGCTGACTAGGAGGTGGAAGGTCCATACCTGTCAAGTTTTGGGAAATTTCTGTAAAAAACCCGTATTTTACACACTTTCCCGCCATCATCTTGTATTGGTTAGACTGCAATTAGACTGGAGTTAGACTGGAGGCCAGCACAGGATAAGCATAGCTGTCCAGTTTCCTGTTTTGGCCGGGAAATTTTCCTTATTTGACAGAAATTTCCCAAAACTTGACAGGTATGAAGGTCAGCAGTTTGATTCCCGAGTACAGTCTGTTCCGTAGGCTTTTGCTTAAATCATTTTTTTTAACTCAAAACAAACCCATAGGAAAAATTTTTTGTTTTATGTAACTCGAAGCACACCCATAGGAAAAAGAATCTTTATGTAACACGAAGCAAACCCATAGGAAACCGTATAAATCGGGACATGGTTTCAGCACAAAATCATTATGTAAGTTGAATTTTATGTAACTCGAAGCATTTGTAAGTAAGGGTTTTACTGTACTGCAAGACTGGAAGGCGGGAGGTCAGCAGTTTGATTCCTGAATGCTGTAGGACAGAATGAGCTCCCATCTTTGCCCCAGCTCCTGCCAACCTAGCAGTTCAAAAGTGAGAAATTGCAAGTAGATAAATAGGGACCAATTCAGTGGAAAGGTAACAGTGTTCTGTGCACTCCGGTGTCTAGTCATGCCTGCCACATGACCACGGAAATGTATGCAGAAGCAGACAGTGCTGGCACTTCGGCTTTGAAACAGAGATGAGCACTGAACCCTAGAGTCGGATACAACTGGCTTTCAAGCGAGGGAAACCTTTACCTTTACCGAGTTAACTCTGCAAACTATTTATATCAAGTTAGTTCCTCCACCCTTGCTTTTCCTGTAACAGACTATCCAACAATATAAGCTCTCATAACCCATTGGTTAAAACTCTAGTACTGCAGGCAAGACTGTTGCTGATGTGACTTCAATCCTGATGGAGTTCAAGGTTGATTCAGCCTTCCATCCTTCTGAGGTCAGTGAAAGGAGTTGTGGGCAACCTGGTGCAAAATGCTAAGTACCGCATGAACAATCCAGAGAGTGGTCTAAGTGCTATGGAGCAGGATATAAGTGTAATTGTTTTGCAGGCGCACCCACCCAATAAAGACTCAGACACCGGTATTGGATTAAAGGCATTGGGCCACTTTTATTAAATAATGCCCTAGTCCGAATTATAACTTTCAATTGGTGTATCATCCAATTGTAATTCTTTAAAGCAAGCAGGCCGCAGTAGCACTGGTAAGGTTCCACCCAAATTGCCAATGGCAATTGGCTATTATGTATCAATTTGTATAAATTTGTTTGTTGTCACAAACAAATTGTTGACCGAAGTCAATATACTATATATTGACCCCACCCTCTGACATGTATCCGTTAAAATATCAAGGTGATGCAGGCTGTGAAGCTCCTAGCATCACCCCATTCATGGTTCGCCCTTGACCGGCCAAGCCTGTTTCCCCTGTTACCTATCTACGTGTTGGCCAATCAATTGCGAACCTGCCGGATACCTATGGGTCATAAATTTTACCTCACCAGTGCTACCGGTCACACGGGGAGGCGTCCATGATGACTCACCGCCCCCCCCACCCACCGACAACTCGGTCACCAGGCCCGCTTGTACGTCCTCCAAAAAGAGGTCCATACCTCTCGTTGAACCCCATCTCCAGAATACAGGTTAAAATCCTGTAACCCTATCCCCCGGTGACGAATGGCTGTACCGAAGCCATTCTCCACAAGGAACCGGGCAACAGCCCTGTTCACTGACCGCCGGGCATGGTCCAGACCACGGAGGTCAATGCCTCCCCTATAACAGTATCTCGGCACGATGTCTGACCATAGCAACCGTGTGTACGGCCATAAATGATGAAGGAACGCCAGGTCACTGCACACCGACATCTTTAAAGCAAGGCCAGTGCTGCCAAGATGCAGAATTAAAACATCTGGTGGTCCAGCATCCCCGATGGACATCAGGAATGGCAACAGTTCCTGCCACCTCATGCCGCGCACACCATACCACTGCATACGCGCGGATGCACGTAGCCCGAGATGGGGTCCCCACTCCGACGAAGCAGCATACTGTGCCAGCCAGTGCACATAACTGTGGCCCACCAGCCACACTGCCACCGGTGTGCGGAGACACACAGGGTCTGTAAGAGAAGGAGAGAGAATTGAGGGCATAACGAGACATTCATGCAGTGAGGAGACGAACATTCATAGAAAAGCGCGCAGATCCCCACCTGCCCATCCGACGTATTGTCAGCCTCTGAGTACCCGAATGCAGCCGCAGTTGATGCAGCGCCTATCTGAAACGGGTGGGTACCGTAACGAGCTCCAGGGACCCCCACACTGTGAAGTGCTGTCCCGGTGATCCTCCAGAATTGGAATTTGGTAAGGGGAGATCCATCCTGGTGGCAGAACAACAGGCCGGGGCGTGAACCACGCATTGCCAAAAACACATGTAGGACACCAACCGGACAGATGGCAGCAAACGTACATCGTAGAAGCATCACGCTACTACCCTTCCCTTGCTGATCAGCCTTCGAGGAACGAATCTTCAACTGAGCCCATTCCTGGTTGAGAGACACATCTTCCAGTTCCAGTGCCCTACGAGACATGTCCCCTTTTGAAAGTGGGACCAGCTCACTGATTCTCAGAGCTCCAAAGAAAGCTACAGTGGTAGCTGCATGAAAAAGAGACTCTTCATACCTATCATAACACAGACAATGCCAGCCTCGAAAAAGTTGTGCCAGAAGACAAGGTGAAACGGGTTGGCGTGTGTCCGGGCAGCGGCCACGTTCATGTGTTCACCCTTCCAATACATGGCGTATACGGAAGTCACCCATGCAATCAGTAAAGCCCTGTGCCTTAGCCATGAATGCCAAGGCCGAAAGCCTGGTGACAATAGTGCGTGGGGCCAGACCTTGACCGTGAAGGTGAACCATGTACTGCAAAACATGGTCAACCAGGATCGGCCACGTGGCAGGCAGCTGCCTCTCCCCACAAAAAGCCCTAAACTGGAGGAGCATGTGCAGATACGCCTTACGTGTGTGAGGGACCAAAGACATGCCAATTGCCCGGTTCACTTCTCCTCGCCAAAAGTCCACATCTCGACCGGAAGTGGAGAGGGAAGTTCCTCTGCATCTGGAGCCAAGGCGTGGAACCGGGAGATCTGCAGGCAGGATAAAGGATCAGCAATATCATTGTTAATGCCTGGCACATGTCTGGCCCTAAAAAGCACATTAAGGCGCAAGGACCTAAGGACAAATTGTCGAACTAAGGCCATGACTCTAGGGGACTTAGATGTTTGGGCGTTAACAATGTGCACTACGGCAGCATTGTCACACCAAAAGTGAACTACAGAATTAGCCCACATATTACCCCAGAGCATAAGCGCACCTAAAATCGGAAAAAACTCAAGGAACGTAAGATCCGTGCCTTGCCATTCCTGGGGCCATCTCCCATAGGCCCACCTACCCTCAAAAGAAATCCCATATCCGAGGGAAACTGAGGCATCCGACTGGACCTGGAACTGAGGTGTGACCATATGCTCCGACCTCCAAAAGGAGACACCATTAAAGCCCTGTAAGAATGTGAGCCAAACCAACAGGTCAGCCCGCAAACCCCTAGTCAGCCGAATCCTGTGATGTTTTCTAGAAAGACCCACCATAGCATCACAAAGACGCCTGGCAAAGGCCCTACCCGGTGTTAACACACTGCAGGCAAAGTTGAGGTGGCCGTGGAGCACCTGCAACTCACAGAGAGACACCTTGCACTTGGCAAGCATTGCCAAAATCGCATCTGAGATCCGAGTCACCTTCTCCATGGGTAACCTGGATGTCTGGGCAATGGTGTCAATGTCTATACCCAGAAAGGTAAGGGTGGTGGTTGGGCCCTCTGTCTTTTCAGGTGCCAGAGGAACACCAAGTTCCTCCATGAGCCCCTGAAATGTGTTAAGCAGGTGTCCACATGTGCCTGAGTCACTTTCACCCCCGAACAAAAAATCGTCGAGGTAGTGTGCCACAGACCGGGATCCCGACCTTTGAATGAAAGCCCAGTGAAGAAAGGCGCTAAAGCGTTCAAAAGCCGAGCACGAAATGGAGCAGCCAAAGGGCATGGCCTTGTCCACATAAAACTTGCCCTGAAAACAAAAACCTAAAAGCTCAAAGTCGTCAGGGTGCACTGGCAACAATCGGAATGCCGATTTGATGTCGCATTTCGCCAGTAGCGCCCCACGACCGCATGATCGGACCATCTGCAAGGCCTGATCAAACGACGTATACCGGACCGAGCAAAGGTCATCCGGTATAGCGTCATTGACCGAGGATCCCGCAGGGTAAGAAAAATGGTGAATCAAACGAAATTCACCTGAGGACTTTTTAGGCACTAAGCCAAGAGGGGAGACTTTAAATTTGAGTATGGGGGCATATCAAATGGTCCAGCAACCCTACCCTCTCTAACCTCTTTGGCTATCTTCTCCGCAGCCACGCCCTCCTTACCCCTGAGAGACAGCAAATTCGGGGCGTCCTGAGGCGCGCGAACACCCCTGAATGGGATGTGGAAGCCAAAAGTAAAACCCTCTAGCAGATAAGTTGCATCATCCTGTCTAGGATAGACGTGTAGCCACCGTTTAAGCATGCTAAGATTAATTGGGGAGGGGGCCTTTTGAATGTGTGGCGGCATCAGAGGGAGCTCTGTCCAACCCCTGGTATCCCTTTCCCCTACCCCGGGACCCACCGGCACGCAGAAGCGGCATGCGGGCCGGCACAGGAGGGGCACTCGTGCCTAAATTTACATTGGCGCCTGTTGCACACTCCATTAGCGGAGTAGCTCCAACACAGCAGGTGGGCTGGAACCCCCTGCCCCGCCGGCTGCCGGTGAACCTGTGTACTGGCAGACCGTTGTACGGCATGGCCGCAGTGGTACCGGTCACCTGGCGCCGGCCGTGTAGGGGTCATATAGAGGAACCACAGTTGCTGGCAAGGTTCATCCCACCGCATCTCCGGGTGAAGTGCCACCCTCATCCTAAATTCTTCGTCATAGGCCAACCATGACGGGCCAGGAAAATCAACGACAGCCCGGTAAATTTTGTCCAGATACTGGACCATCGGAATGGCCAAATCAGGACAAGCCCTAAGATATACTGCCATGTAGATTAAATAGGCCGGTAACCAGTTGGCCCATGTACGAGGGGGCTTACGACGACAGGACAATTCCTTGTCCCTGTCGTCCTGCCCTTCCTTCTCCTCCTTAGTAGGTTCACAGTTAAGGAGGGTAAAAATATCGACATACTCCCCCTGCCATATCTTTTCTCTGGTGGCCTGAGACAAGTGGTCACCCAGGGGAAGGGAGTAGCCGGCTGTCGGCATGGCCGTAGTCAGCACGGATCGAAGTGTATAATGGGCCCTGTTGCCCAACAAGAAAGTGAGCTGAAGCCGATGGGGAGGTTATCCCCGGCAAAACCTGGGAAGAGGTGGGAGCCCATGTGGCCAAAGGGTGCTGAGTAGTGAACTGCCCACCCGAAGTAGTCTGGTGAGGCCAGGGCCACTGTACCCCACTAGTAACTTGTGTTAGTATGGATGGTGTGCTAACTTGACCACCATACTCTCTTGTTGCACCCCCCTGGGCCGCCCCCACCGGGGGTTCCGGCCTCTGGTGGGTGTCGGAGCTCGCGATGGAGGTCGAGCTCTGGGCTGACGCAATTCCAGGCCAAGTATCGCCGGGCACCAACGGGATGCCCTGCTGGGGCGGCTGCACAGGGAGCTGCGGAGCACCACCGTGTGTGGGCCTGATGACCTCCAGCAGCTCGACCCGGCTCATGGCCCGCTGAGAGGTCTGAAGAGGCAGTGGGTAGCGGCCGTAGATGGCCCAAACCCAATGTCCATAGGTGGTGGGGCAATCCCCATCGATGCTTCCAGGGCTGTTATGCGTGCAAGAAGCAAATCGACCGTGTCCGACCTGCCAGAATAAGGTGGGCCGGATGGGCCAGATGGCCCGCCTGGCAGATGTTGCCCAGCGTGGGGCGGAGGTCCACGACCTAGCCCAAGGCCCACCACGGGTGGAGGGGTGAGGCCACGTGCCAGCCCCCTGCCGCAGTAGGGCCAAGCCAGATAGTCTGGCCCGTGGGGTGCAGGGGCCATGGCAGGGCGCGATCCCGTGCCGTGTCAAGACAGACCACCTTGCCCAGTGGCATATCCTGCCAATGGCCCTGTGGCCAAGCAGAGTGCCCCAGAATCCATGGGGGCTGAGGCCCCCGGAGGACAGGCCAGCAGCACCCCCGCATGAGTCCTCTGACTGGGCAGGAGGGCAGAGGCCTGGCCACCCTCATTGGTGGCAGTGGGTACTAAAACCCTTCCAACCCCTCTCCTCGCCCCAGGACGAGCCATCCGGCCCGAGGTGGCACCAGGAGAGGTGGGTGCGGGGGTAAGTGCGAGCCCTCCCCCATGCTTGCGGCTGCAGGGCCGCGGCATTCCGGTTTTTGGGGGCCATGGCCACCCAATCAGTGTCCCAGCATGGGACCAAGTACTGATCAGCGGAGCGGATTCCCCCGCTCCGACAATCAAAAAGGTAGCTCAATCTGTCCTGCAGTGCTAGGGAATCGAACTGCTGACCTTCTTAGTCAGCATCTTATCCACTTGAGCCACTGCAGGAACTAGCGCAAAAGGGGGGCAAGAATAGAAGCGTCGGAGCAAACTTCTCCGCTCCGTCGCTTTTCTACAATGGCGGAGGGGCCGCCTCGTGGCCACCCCTTTTATAAAGGGGGTGGCCATGCCCCCTAACTACCCGGATGTCTGAGTCCGGGGTGGGGGTGGCCCGCAAAGAGCGTAGCAGCCATTTTGCCGCCGTGCTTGCCATTGCTATTGCTAAAAGAAGTAATGTTGAGCCTCTGGCAAATATCCCAGATTAGCTGGGATTTCCTATATTTCAGGGCTCCGTCCCCCTCATTCCCGCTGCCATCCCATATTTTTGGATGGCAGGAAAGGGGTTACTGTGCATGTTTGCCACTGCGTTTGATGGCTACGCATGCGCAGTAACCCCTTTCCTGGCTGAAGTGTTTTCTGTGCATGCATACCGCTGCCTCCGATGGCCAAGCATTCACAGTAACCAATTTCCTGGAAAGTTACTGTGCATGCGTGGCTGGCTCCCGGATTAGCAAAACAGCGACTTGACAGGTATGATATATATATATTTCCAAGCCACTACTACTATATACAATGGAATCTATAGGGAATGCTATTTCCCACAGTTTCAGACAATTGCAATAAGGAGACCTATTGTAATCTATACTGAAGAAGTGTACTTTATAGGGGCTTTCCTCTATAATGTACACAAGAATTACTATACTGTATAAGTTTCACCCACCTCCCCAATATTAATGTATATATTGGATTAAGCATTGTACACTCCTTTTGTGATGCCTCTAATGTTAAAATCTGGAAGAAGGGCTGAATTCTGGCAAATCAGAATTCTGGCAAATCAGCTAGATACATTCATGGGAACTGTTTCATGTCTAAAGAAACTATCTTTTATAGCATGTCTATTACTGAAATGGACCAATTGGTAAACTAGAAACAGAGTGTTAACCTGCATTTAGTTATGTTGACTGGAATTAGAATTAGGTTGATCCCTCACCAGTGTTCTGCCTTCACTTAAACTAATAAAATAAAATTCTTATGAAGAAAGAATAGTTTATAAAAGATTTTAAAAAATAGAATACAAAAGTTAGAATGCTGCAATCAATTCAATGCAGAATCATTGAATGGAGGGCTTTGCTACCACACCTACATACCCTCCAAACTTTTTGTGTGAAGACAAATAACAATGTAAGCTTTAACTCAAACAGAAAAACCTATCACTGTAAAACCATATATCACTTAAATTGGGGTTTAAGTAAGAAATCTTGGTAATCTTCAAGCCAAAATTAAGGATATGACATTATGTGTTTACTCAGGATCTGGAGAAATGGCATGTGTACCTTGGATTTAATTGCAGTTGTTAATAGAGTTTAGACAACCCAGCCTAACAATATACTGACCATGAAAGCTTATGTCATGTACAACCTTTAACATGCTGCAAAACCTCACAGGATAACGCTGTCACTGTCAGCACTGTTGCTGACATTGGATAGTCAGGCTACTTTTCCTCCTAGCTTTCTATTCATCAAGTTCTCTTTCATTTATAAGCCTCATTGTGGAGGACTGGCACAAATAATTTAGGCCAGGAGATCTTGCTTCTCTCACCATATACTGGAACTGCATAGATTAAATGAAGGATGCAGTGAATGTTCCCAAATGTTCTTGCCTTCAACAACCACAAAAATACCAGCTCATTGTGCTGTTTCCCCACCACCATCAAAAAATGTGAAACTCCATGACATGTTTCACTCCAGATAAGAAAAAAAAAAAAGACTAGGCCTTTTTTCATTAGCACCAGCATCAACATAAATGTGTTTTGCTCAAAATCAAAGTGTTTTGTATAAAATCCACTTTCACAATTTTTCGCAAAAAAAAATCTCAAAATACAAAAACATGTTCAAAAATCTTGTTATATTTTCTTAATTTAATTTAATTTAATTTTTTAACTTGTTCACCACCCACTCAGGCAAGCCGGACTAAGGGCAGCTTACACAATGTAAAAATCACAACACAATAAAAAATGTAAAAAGAAAACCCCACACTCCCATTAAAAAAACCACCCACCCCATTAAGGAGAGAGAGGGTACAACTTACGTTAAAAGCCAGCGAGTAGGAGCTACATTGCCCCATCAGCCAGTTCTTAACTCCTTTCCTAAAGTGCAGCAACTCCGTCTGTAACAGGAGGTTCCAAAGGGCTGGTGCGGACACAGAAAAGGACCTTCTTCTTGTGCCAGAGATGTGGGGGCCCCTGGTTGATGGAACAGTCAGGGAACCCCTCCGATCCGCTCTGGTTGGATGGACATATGTTCTTAGGGTGATTCGGTCTTTTTGTTCTCACCTGTAAGAATAAAATAGAGGTTTACATCTGTACATCACCCTGTAGATGATGATTATGATGGTGATTTCAGCTCCTTAACTCTTGTCTTAATTTCTTTATTATCTCAGATCATGGCAGTTGACAGTTTCAAAGTATCATAAGGAAGAATTTCACATGTTCTTAGTGTGACTTAGACATTAGTTTCTGTTTATCACCTTCTTCTTTTTTTTAGCAAAAGTTGAACTTTTAAATCTAAGTTTAATCATTTGATTCTTAGAAGCTAACCCTAGATGCACAAGTAACTATCTTGACCAATTAAATTTAGCCACATAATTGCAACAACTTCATTAAATGTTTTAGTATTCTTAACTGACTTGGAAAGTTGCATATGGGTGCAGATCTTTACAAATGACTATTACTGTTTCACTTTTTCATTTTGCTGAGCTCAGGACTATATTATTGTGCCTAATTTATAAACTTTCCCCAAGATTTATCAAAAGAGATACCTTCTAATAAAGAGCCAGCAGACTCTTTGCACATACTTTTAATAAGGCTTGCTAAATAATATATGTTCATGGTTCATTTGGAGCTGTCTAAAGCTGCCTTTTTTGTTACATTGATAAGCCTTACAGAATATGACTGGAAATGACAATATGTCACTTGCTAGATCTTTATAATATGTCAGTCAAGGTTTTAATTGCATCTTTTCTATTGTTGGTGATGAACAGTAAGGGAAAGCCTTCAAAGGAAGCCGGGATGATGGGGAGAAGGAACTTCTGCCACCTGTAATGACTGTCTCTGTACTCTGTAATATTTAAAATACAACACTGTTTCTATTAGTTCTTTCATGGCATAACAAGTTAAATGATCTGTCAAATTGTGACCCTCCACTGTGAAGTAAAACTGAATGGAACAGTCATAATAATCTGAAATCAGATTCTAAATCAAAGAAAAATTATTTGGTTTAACTGCTCACTCAGTTTTATTTATTAATTAATGTATTAGCATGTAGAGAGCATGAAAAGCATAACAGGCTTCCACCATGAATGTCGTTTGGTTTAGGAATTGTAGGTATTGAAAGAAAATGTACTTTTAATAAAATGGCAGGGCAGCTATTCAGTGCAAAAAGTGTAGTGACTTCTACCGTATATGACGTCACTATACTTTTTGCACATAAAAGCTGCCCTGCCATTTTCTACCATATATGACTTCTACCATATAAGGCTAGAGACTGTGGTGGCTTAGTAGTGGTTAAGATGCTGAACTTGATGACTGGAAGGTCGGCAGATCAGCCATTTGAGACCTGAGTACTGCACAATGGAGTGAGCTCCTGTCTCTGTCCCAGCTCCTACCAACCTAGCAGTTTGAAATTGTAAATAGATGAATAGGTACCACTTTTGTGGGAAGGTAAACAACATTCTATCTAGTCATGCCTGCCACATGTCCATGGGAACATCTGAAAATGCAGACAGCACTGACTCTTTGGGTATAACTAGAGATGAGCACTGAACCTTAGAGTTGGCTTCCAAGATAAGGGAACCTTTACCTTTTACCTTTACCGTACATGATGACTGCAGGAAAAATGTATACTTGGATACGAGTAGCAGCTGACAACATGATATAAGAAAGGCCAGGCTTCCAAACTGGATTCAGAAAAAGTATTAGAGAACATATTGGCTACTGGAGCATACCAAAGATTCTCAGAAGAAACTAATTTGTGCATTGTAGCTCACAACAAAAACCTTGACCATGTGGATTGTGAAAATTAGTGGATTTTGATCCATGAAAGCACAGACTGCAATACATCTGCACTGTGATTTAGTTTTTCAAAGAGATAAGACGCTAGAGACATTTCCTGCCAATGATGTTCCCTCTGTATAGCTAGCTTCCACATGGCTTGGTGGAAGTGAAGCAAGGCTCACCAGCGGATGCTCTAGCGTTGTGGTTCCCAGTCTGTTGTTGTTTTTTGCGATGCCCCACCTAAGCATCTCTGAAATCCTCATGACCCCTCCCCCCCAACATTTAATTCTTATTATTCAAAAAGTGAACTCCTATTCACGTGGAGGAAGAAATGCAAAACATTCACTGTTAATAACTCATTCTCGAATTGCCCCACTTAAAATTGAAATTGTCTCCCTGTGGGGGGTGTGCCCCATTTTGGGAATCCTGACTCTAGTGCTGAGATGGTGGACCTTGGCACTCCAGATGTTCTTGAACTTCAATTCCCAGAAGCCCTAATCAGTAGAAGTGCTGACTTGGGCAATTGGTATTTGAAGACCAAAAACACCTGGAGTGCCAAGGTTCACTATCACTGCTCTAGCATCTCTGCTTGCTGGCTTTTTTGGGGTAGGGCCTTCCAGTTGCTTTTAAAGCTTGCCCCAACTCAGAGCTGCTGATCATTAGACAGCACACCCACCTTGCTTTACATGTCACCTGGGGGGGGGATAGAAACCTTTGGGCTCAATTTTCTTGACTGGCAATGTTTTAAATAATGATCCTGGGTCATTTATTGCCTATCCCACTCTGGCTATGCAGTGCCTTTTGGGGTCAGTGGTTAAGAAGCTGGCCTTTTTAGCTGGAAGGCCAGCAAGTCAGCAGTTCAAGACCCAGGTACTGCATGACGGAATGAGCGCCTGTCTCTGTCCCAGCTCCTGACAACCTAGCAGATCGAAAGCAAGAAATTGCAAGTAGATCAATAGGGACCACTTCAGTGGGAAAAGATCTTGAGGACATGAAAGGAGCCTCACTCTGGTGTCCCCTGAGCGGAGTTTCTCCAGCAAAAATCCTTTTAACTCAGAATAATTTCTGACATGAAATTATTATTAGGCCAATACAATTTTAAATAGGTCACAATTGTTCGAGCAGGTAGTGCTGGATTAGGGTGATAGTGGTGAATCCTTCAGGGTGTCATCAGATGAGATGAATACATGACTTTGTTGGACACACAGTGGCCATCATGAGATAACTTTGTGGTACAGCCAACACCTGCTTAGGTGAATATAGTTGAAAACACCCACAGACATCCCTCCCTGACTCAGCCAGCGTGGACAGTAGCTATCAAGGCACAGCACAGGATCAAGGGATTCACCTGCCCAGGCTATACCCAGGAGGTCTTCCTGTTCTAGTACCAGGTTGGTGTACTACCATAGGCTGCAACACAGGTTAGGGGATTTCACTAAATTTTAATAAATTGTGGCCTGGGTTTAAATATCAATTTCTGGTGTCTTGCCTCTTTATTTGATGTGTTGGAGGTGGGGAAATAAAGGAATGTAAGATGTTAAGACCATTCGGAGAAGCCTTTAATTTTTGTTCTGTACCTTTCAATCACATCTGGAAAAAACAAAAGCCCTTCTCGGTGGCTGCTTCTAAGGTGCAGAACTCTTCTGCAAGAGTGGCTATGCTTGTTCCACCAGCAGGCAAAGTCATGTTTATTTAGCTTGGCAATAATAAAAAAGAATAATCTGAAGAGGGATTCCCCCCGCCCTACTTTCATCATTGCTATTATTATACAATAAAGTAGTACTTACCATTTTTAAAGTGCTTTTGAGCATGCTAAGCATTACTGAGTAACCTTTAATTAACCTGAGCCCTGAACCTGGTCATTATGATTATTTTCCTTTTGCCATTATAAAGTGAACATAAAGTTGTGCTTCGGTGCAGTTGGGTGATTTTTGGAGTCTGTGCTTCATGGAAGACTGTGGAGTTACTATATGCTACTTTACACACATCAAAGTGTTTCTGATTTCCCACCCTTGTGGACTTCATTGCACGTTCTATGTGTGCAGACAGCAGCTGTCTGGGTAGAGAAATTTTCCCTGTTCTGGAATTTATTTCTGCAATAGTTGTCTGTGCGTTTCTTGTGCTTTGCTGAAATTCTTTAGGTCTGCAAAGCTGTTCTTTCAGCACTCTAATATGCACTGGCAAATCTCTTTTATTATCATTATTTGCTTGCTTATACACTTTGTATGTGCCCTAGAAATGTTACATTCTCTAAGTAGGATGAACATCTATACCTATAAAATGGTGCGTTAACCATTGGAATGTGACAAAGGATGTTGCACCAGGCCCCACTAGCCCGTAATGGGCCTCCGTTCACTCACCCAGGTAACTGTCGGGTTGAAATTTTCGACCCGGGGGCAGGAGCCCCCCAGTTGCAAACAAAAAAAGGGAACTTCAATTCCCAACGTTCCTTGCGCCGTGCCAGAGCCAATCAGGCTGAGCGGCGCGGCAAAAGAAACGTTCGAAAACGCGCTACGGCCAATAAAAAAAAAGCCGCAGGAAACAAACCACTAAAGTATGCAAACACACGCAGGCAAAACTACAAGCCCCAGTGTCCTGTGAGCCATTAGCGCACAGAACGCTGAGGCGGCCGGAGCGCGAAAAATAAAACTTAATAAAACAATGCCCGCCGCCACTGCCATTCTTCCCCACGGGCCAGCAAGCATGGCCTGTGGGGGAAAAAATAACACACACACCCCCGCCGCCGCCCTTCCATTAGAAGGGCCAGCCGGCGCACAACAAATAAAAGAACCCCCCCGCAACTTCCCTTCTTCCCCACGGGCCAGCAAGCATGGCCCGTGGGGGAAAAAAGGAAACCCCCCACCGCCGATGCCCTTCCTTCCCACGGGCCAGCCAGTATGGCCCACAGGAAATAAAGCCGCCCCCCCACACACTGAAAAAATAAACACAAACCAAAAACATTCAAAACCACACAAAAATCTAAAAGAGATTCACAAAAACAATCAAAAAGAAACAAGAAAAAACACACAGACACCCCCACCCAAAAAAAAAATCCCCCACCCCCCAAAAAAACCCCCCAAGAGAACTTACCAAAAGACGTCTTCCATCTATGAGGACCGGAACTCAAATGAGAAAAAGGAAGAGAAAACTTACCGGAAGCGACACCCAGAGGACAGAAGAGAACAATTGTAGAGAGGCAACAATTGAAGAGAGACAGAAAAGCTCGCCACCCCCACCCAGAGGCCAAAAGAAAAAAAAAACATTCGAAAATATTAAAATTAATAAGATTAATTCCAAAATTAATCAAATAAGTTATAAAAACATTCAAAAATAAACACACTAATCTCAAAAATTACCAAAAAAACAGAAATCACTTTTCACTCCAAAAAACCAAAACAAAAAATAAAAATGCATAAAAATAAACATTTTAAAAACCATAATTAAATTTTAAACTAAATAATATTAAATTAAATTAAATAAATTAAATTAAAATAAAATTTGCATAAACATAAAACAAAAACTTTCAAAAACCAATTAAAAGAGCCCAGCACTAAGGAAGCCAGCACGCAAAAAAAAAAAACCCACCAAAAACCAAACAAACAAACAAAAAATCACTGGGAGCGTAAGTCCGCCGCAGCCGGACGCAGCGCCTTGAAGCCACAAAATCACAAAACCTTACAACACCATTCAAAAGAGCCCAGCACCATTGGTCCAAGAAAAAAAACCGAAACCCTTTACTATCCAAAACAATTTTTAAAAGCCCGGCACCGCCGGGCAAAATATGCTAGTTCTCTTCTAAAATGAATGTTTGCCTCACTTTTTCTCAATTTCTCTCTTGCTTTGCTGAATTTGCAAATTTTGGGGAAATGCCTCTGAAGAGTTCCCAAACTTTGCAGAACTAATACTTGTTAAAGCTACATCCTTATGAGGCAGTTTTGACATAAAATAAAATTTTAAACTAAAATGTCTACTTTATATTTTGAGGGATTAATTATAACAAATTAATGTAGAAACAGAACAGAGAATTAGGTAAAAGCACCCCCAAATGACATGGGCTGAAAATTAGCAGACATCTCTATCTTTAAGGATAACTATTTAAATACCATAAAGCATATTTCCTACCCATTGTATGCCACTTATCTTAACTCTTATTGTTAAGCCAGTAAAGATACTGCACCTTTTAAAATCGGTGATAGCACTAAAAGAGAAATAAATTTAAAATCTTGCAAAATGCATATTTCAGCTTAGGATTTAGTTTAGATCTAGCATTGATGTTGACCTTACTGGAAATCTATATCTCTGTATTAGTTAGCTGCACTGGAGTATTGGCATATCATTTGTTAACTTCTTTCCCTTTGCTGGCGCAGAAGATAATGTAAACTGAAGAGTATGAAACTTAAAAGGCACATTAGTCACTTGAATTCTTCTCATCAAATGAAATAGTTAAAAGCAACTCCAGACAATGTGGCACAGTGGACTTGGAGTTTTCTTTGTTAATTTCTTTGAAGGATTTATGACTTACTGGCTCAACTCCTTTCGCCTCCCTTAAGCTACTTCTGTGCTGTGGCCAGAAAGAAGAGATAATGAATGCACAATGTACAGAGAAGCAGAAAAGAATCAACAACATGAAAAGGAGGTTTGTTCAGCCTTGCCACATCCTCTCAGGGAGCTATTGCTTGTAGCAATAAGAACAAGAGTCAGTGGGATTTGAAGATGATGTCAGCTTTGGCTTAGAAGTGCACACAGGCTGTCTTGATAACCACAGACCTGCGGAATCTTCCCACTTGGTCGTGCACATTCAAGTAGGACAGGGATAGCTTTGTTTTTGTTTTGTTTTCATTTCTGCTCTGGTTTTAAAGACTAGACATATATGCAGATTTTTTTAAAAAAAGAAAATCCATTATTAATTATTCCATTATTGTTATCAACTATTCATTGTTTCTAACATCTTTATTCTAGCCCCAAAGAGCTATGGATGGTGTTATGTTAGAAGACTCTGCCAACTCTGGGTATATAAGTAATTCTTGCTAAATGCTTAGTTCTACTTGATTTAGTCTGTCAATGAAAAACTTTCAGGCCCCAAAAGATTCCATATCTCCAGGTAAGAAAGTAGCAACGAGTTACTCTTTTCCCCCAAGATCTCAGCAGCTTTTGAAAATGGTCTCTATATAATCCTTTGTTTCTGAGAAACAAGGCATGGATGCAGAACAAGCATAGAAGGACAGGCTGATTGTTAGGGTAAAATGTAAACACATTTTCAATTCCTCCTAATCCTTAAAAGTCCATTTACCAAAGTGGCAGCTGCCATTATCATTCTGCAAAACTTGTGTCATTGGCATTCTTTGAACATTTATGTATAAGGTGCACAAAAAGCATTCTCATTCCTTTGCTGAGAGTGCCACAAAATACCTCACCCTTCTGTGGGCTAAGGAGATTAATTTGTAATGCCTCATCTTCTTGTACAAAGATAAAACAAGTGAGGGTTTACATCCCTAGCCAGCCCATGGGGAGCACAAAGATGTTTTTATAAGGGAGACTAGTCCTCTCTAGCTCAACAAGAATCCAGAGGTCCTGCACAGGCTCCCATATGATTATGCTCTCCATGTTTTTATAGCTCAGAAAGCAACAAGAAGTTTTATGTTTGGCAATGTTCTCTTCCTAAATTGCCAGTTCATGGCAGATATGGATGAAGAAGGCCAAGGGACATGGACTGGAAGGACAGGCTGGATGCCAGACTGATAGATCTGGCAGGCTGGATCCAGCCATTAGGCCAGTGGTTCTAAAGGATGCTACTGATGGCATGGAGACAGATATTCAAGAAGGGATCTACAAGAGGGGGGAAAAGTTTTTAAATGGTCCCCTAAACTGGGCCTCTCTCTAAATTGCCTGTTTGGCAGTCAAGATGGATATCACTTTTAACCAGATAGTAAATAAAACAAAATAAAAAATGTTGTGTCACCTTAAAGACTAACTACTGTATTTTAATGTTAGCTTTTTGCAGATCAAGTCCACTTCATCAGACATAAGAGTGAGACTTCATGTCATTATGTCTGACAAAGTGGATTTGTTCCACAAAAGATAACATTAAAATATAGTAGTTACTCTTTGAGGTGTCACAATGTTTTGTCTTTTTGTTTTGTTTTGTGGGTGAATCAGCCCTTCAAATGTTTTGCTCGTGATGGTTTTAAATTGTCACCACACCAAAATACTCTTTTTAACGACTTCCTTCTTGTATTGGTGAGATTTCCCAGCTTTGTGCAAAATTGAAACCACAGAGTCATTTTTTCCCTTTTGTTTTTTCCTGTACAGCTTCCAGAAAAGAAAATTACCTTAGGATTTTGAGAAATCCCATGTGATTTCTTTGAGAGCAGACTCTTGTTGCAAGAAGAAAAGTTGGTCCCCCACCCCACCCCTGTTACCTCTCTGAGAGATATGATGTGAGATTTGCAGTCTTTCTTTAGATAATTTCTCTGGGTAATGTTTAGGATAGAACTATAGAATCTTGAAAGTCAAAGTCCCTTAGAATATCTGACTTCATTTAGTCACCTGTTTGAAACCCTTTGGAACTACAATCCTTCTCAAACATTCATAACCATGTAAATGAATAAGAAAGAGCTGGGAAGAGCAATCTAATTTTGCCCTTCCCCATCTTTTTCCTTTGAAGTGTACAGAATGAGTTTTTCAAAGGCAGGAAAGTCTCATGCATTTGGGGGGATTCTCAGATTTTCCATTTTTCCATGGATGCAAGGAGCTCTGGTTCACAAAGTCCCATGTGACATGTAAGCAGTGTAAACATCAGTAGTTTGCTCATCCCCACCTCCTCTCCTTAGGTGTTTATCTGACAATGTTAAGAATGCCCATAAAGACATAATTCCTAAGCAGGTCATGCCTTTTGACTTTACAAGGGAAGCCATTTTTCTTTCCTTCAAATTGTACTGCCAAATATTGATTCTTCTGTAATCCCATTGATCACAGGCCACCTACATTGCTACTCATCACATTTCAATTGAATCCCTTAATTGTTTTGTACTGTACATATCTTCATTAGCTCTTTGAGCTACAGACCATTTTCAATTTTATATACACATATTAAATGGTGCCCTATATGTAATACATAAGGACAATGGTGATCTTTGTAGGTTTGAGCAAGAAATATCAAAATGTGAAAGAGACTCCATCATTCTTCATTTCTATTAATGCAAAATCATTGTTCATTATTATTACTGTCATCTAATTTTCAGTCATGGTACTGAAGACAACCTAATGAGTTTTTTAATTTTTCATACCACTGAATTGCAGAGATGATTTTTTTTTTGTAATTACATATTTTTAATATCAAGAGCTAATATAATCATTGTTGCCTTAAAGCAGTGGTTCCCAATCATACCCCACCTAAGCATCTCTAAAATGCTGATTTCCCCCCTCCCCCATACTGACATATGATTCTTATTATTCAAAAAGTGAACTTTAATTCATGTGAAGGAAGCCTAAAATGCCATTAACCTGGTCTAAACATTTTTGAATTTCCCCCCTTAAAATCCCCATGTTGGGAACATGGCAGAATTCTAAAAATTTCGAACACTTTTATATTAAAATGTATTTATTTCATATGGCATAGCAGAATAGTTATGTATGAGCAGTTTCTAAATGGGCTAAGAGATCTAAGATATTTAGCCATTAAACAGCAGTGTCCTCAAGATAAATGTAGTTCTTTCAGGGAGACAGGGAACCTTCTAAAGGTGCATTCTATTGCAATGTGATGTAAGGTTTGTGGGATGTACCCACAGTTGCAATTAGAATTATCAAACATCTTCTCATCATCACCACCACCATTTAAGTTCCCGTACCTGATGTTGTTAGTTCAAGTCTGGTTAAGTGCTGTCCAATTTTTCTTTGGAAGATCAAAGCTATAAGGGCATTGAACTAGAGCAGACACTAAGTTGAACAGGTATGGATTGGAAGTTGCTCGCTCCTGACACAAGGCTCTCTTAATGCCAAAGTCTTCTCTGACTAGTAGCCAAGTTTCCACAGTAGGTTCAGAAATGTAAGTCTAAGTTTTAAAATTAATATGCACATAAGACCAATTGTCCTGCATTTCTCTGCATTTCTATCAGGAGTGTTGAGGTCCTTTTTGTAGAGTTCCTCTGTGTACTCTTTGCTGTACCCACACCCCAATAACAACACGAACGCAAATCTTGGATAGAAAATTGGGCCACATTTATTGAAATTCAAAACGGTCCTACCTTAACAACGGTTAAGGATCAAACGGGCCGAAATAGCACTGGTAAGGGGCAAATCCAATTAGAACCCTAATTAACTGCTTCTCACCACTTGTTACTGCGGTAACAGTTGAGAGGCTCCGTCAACAACCGGCTTCAGCGGAAACGTGTTGTTGACCCACTATGGGTGTAAACTATATAAGTCATTTGGCTGGCCATACAAGTTTGGCTAACCTTGTCCTCACTATGGCTAACCAAATGGATTTGCCCTATTAAATAGTACTGCAGTTGCCCCTAACCAGTGCTATCCGCCAGAAGTGGCCAAATCTGGCAATACGAAACACCCCGTAAGTCGCCCATCGGTGACAGTGTGGAGTGGGTGAAAAAAACAAGAACCAAGGTGCCAATCAGGTTCAAGCAAATATTCCCACTCGGCCCCGAAGCGACCAAGAATCACACTGTGACCTAACGGAGGGGATGGTGGGCAAACGCGCCCGGGGCCCAGCCAAATTTGAAGAGAGGAGGGCCATTGGCCTGGCCACCCCTTATAAATGGGAAGCTGGCCATGCCCCCTCTCCATTGCTGGTGTGCCCACACCTCAGGGGCGGGGCCAGCAAAGCACGTGGCGGCCATTTTGCTGCCATGCGTCCCTTGTGAGTTTCTGTCTTTGTATATCTGAGGAGCTGCTTGTCTCACACTGAAGAAGGCCATTGGTTCATCTTGCCCCATATGTCAGCTCTAATGTGCAGCAGCTATCCAGAGAGTCTAAGGAAGAGAACCTAGACTCAGTGGGAGATAGGAGGAATGGAAACTCATCTTCATACAGAACATATGTTCTACCCATTGAACTAATCTGTCAAACTTAATGTTACTACCTTCAGAAGACAAATCAAATTATTTTTTTAAAAAAAGTATTGGTTAAACCATAATCCATGATCCATGTTCAACAGAGTATTCCTTCTAATGATGTGATAGGAAGTCCTGCAGAATCCCTGCTATTTCCTATATATAGCAGTCTTACATCACCTGGTTGATGGGGGGCGGGGACATTTTCTTTCCTCCATCTGAGAGCCTATTCTGCGTTTCAGCTTTCGGAAAATATTGGGGCAAGAAGAAAAAGAAAAAAATAGCCTAAGATCTTATGCATGTATTCACCCAACTAATTGTTTACCTTCCTGACCCCGCCTCATTTTGGTTACCATGGCTGGCTGAGCCATGTATAAAGCTTCTCAGAGAAATTCTGAAAAATGCAATCACATTAGCAAAATAAATGTTATTTATATTTCAATTCCTATACATTTTTTCACCTGTGAATTTTTTTTGTGCATTCTTGATTTGCTGTAGTCTTCGAAGTGGTAGCTGCATTAGTCTGTGCAGGTATGTTAGACAGAAAACAAATGAAAGGAAAAGTGAAAACAACCAAAAAGACAGAAACTTTGGGGCAACTTAAAGACTAACTCTTTATGGGTTTTTATGGATCTAGTCTACTTCCTCAAACATAAAAGTTGGACTACATGAAAATTATTTATACATGGCCTCAAAAGAGACACTGATTGGCGGGACATGGGTTGCAAATTATGTATGTCAATGAGAATTTTTCTGTTTTGTGACGACTTGTAATTCCTGATTTGGTTACACAAAGTTTGGTAAATATTTGCTGGAGTGTAGGAACCTTCTTCATCTACCTTCATCTTATTTCATAGTCAAACCTTCATTTTGAAAAATAATGGACATTCATTCCCTCCTCCCACTCCTGCCTTATATAGTAAAGTAAAGGTAAAGGTTTCTCTTCGTCGAAAGCCATTCATATCCAACTCTAGGGTTCAGTGCTCATCTCTGTTTCAAAGCCAAAGAGTCAGCGCTGCCTGCTTCTGCAGACATTTCTGTGGTCATGTGGCAGGCATTACTAGACACACACGGAACACTGTTTATCTTCCTACCGAAGTGGTCCCTATTTATCTACTTGCAATTTCTTCCTTTTGAACTGCTAGGTTGACAGGAGCTGGGACAAAGACGGGAGCTCATTCCATCCTGCAGTACTCAGAAATCGAACTGCCGACCTCCTGCCTTCCAGTCAGCGTTTTAGCCACTTGAGCCACTGCAGCCCCTCCTGCCTTATATATTTCCTGATGCAGGTTTTTTGTGTCTACAACAGCATAGCTCCATTACCTTTCTTTCCACCCTCAGTTTGCAGTGGTAGTCATGATTCCTTATGAGTTGTGCCAGATACATCCGTTTGCAACAGACAATGACATCTTTCTCCTATACATTGATGGGAGAGAGCTAAGAGTTTTGTTATTGCTTCTTTGATCTGAACCTCCCTGTTTTTCATGAGCCAATTTGGAGGTTCTATTTTGTCTCCTAGATACATCTAGCTAAAACTTGGGGGACAGTTTTCCAGGAATTCACTTCCTAGTGAAGGCTGATTGCACCCCACCCCCCCCACCCCCACATTACACACACACCTTATTCCAGTGTAGAAGGAATTACTGTAGTTTAGTAGAGGTTTCTCTTTGTCCACAAACCCTTTTGTAGTTCCTGTTTTAATTGGACATAATTAGAGGCTAAGTGTTTGATTTCTCACAGTGTGCCTCCAGGGAGCAGAGCCAGCCTGTGTCATCATGTGCAAGCTGCACAGTTCCAGTTTGCCCCCCCAAAAAAAACACCACACAAAGAAACACAACACAATTGTAAACCATTCTGTGTTTTCTGTACCTGGAGAACCCTGGAAGGGGTTGCCATAAGTCAGAATGGACTTGACAGCTCACAATTATTAATTAGATTCACTGAGAGGGAAACCCAGTCAGATTACACCAGTCTGGGGGAGAAAGGCCATACAGGATATTAAAAAAATCAAAAGGGTGTGTGTCAAATGCTTGACTATTTCTTCTCAATTTTGTTAGGGTGGGATTGGATGATTTAAACTGCCAGATCTGCCTTTCTAATCTGACTTTAGAAAGATCTGCACTTATGTGTGCATTTATTTATTTATTGAGCTGCCACAGAGAAGATACACACATCCTATTCTGATAAGCTTCTCTGAAAAATGCAATAAATACTGAAACCTGATATTTCCCTAAGACATTGTATATATAGTATTTTTTTGTGAGCAAATTGCACCATTTTCAGCAACAGTAGCTACAATGGATGAAATACTGTTCGTCAGGATGACACGTTTTATTTATCTACCTATCAGCTGAAGGTGCTTGTGGAGGAACCCTCCGTGGGACAAGTGGAATTATTTCAAGCCCTCACTTTCCATCGGAGTATGATAATAATGCTGATTGTACATGGACTATACTGGCTGAGCCGGGAGACACCATTGCTCTGATTTTTACGGATTTCCAGTTGGAGGAAGGCTATGATTTCTTAGAGATCAGTGGAACAGAAGCCCCATCAATATGGTAAGTCAACAGAGTGGGGCATTGACCCTTACTTTATCTGTACAAAAACTTCCATTTAGCTATTCGTAAGGATGCTACATATAATTTTGCTCTGAGTTTTTCGTTGGGATGATCAATCTTCTTAATACCTAGATCAGGGGTTCTCAACCTTTTCAAGTCAGGGGCTGGGTCATGCTCCCACAAAAGGTTGAGGAGGCTTGACTGGTTTTCTCCCTGCCATTTAGGCTGTCATAAATGTGTTTACGACATCCGCAGACTCATTTACAGATGTTACAAATGCATTTACAATGGCCATAAATGAGTCTGTGGCTGATTCTAGTGATGGTGGTGGCAGCTGGAGTGAGGGTGGGGGCTGGATTATTTGATGCCACAGGCCAGATCCAGTCCATGGGCTGTAGGTTAAGAACCTCTGATCTAGATCATTTCCAAAATGAATGCATCTGAATTACGATCTATGGGTGCAACTAAATGTTGTTAATAATGTTTGAAAGATATAGTGAATTGCTTGAAAATAGTGTTGAAGATAGGAAAGGGAAAACCCACATACCTTAGAAATATGTTCAAAGTGATGAAATGGTACGATACTGCCCTCTAATGGATAGAACCAGAATTATTGTGCTGTGAATCATCATTACTCTAAATAAAATTACATGTTAAATATTGGTGCAATAAAAATGTATTGTACTCATTTGAATGAAAAAAACAACAACAGAGAATTACTTCTACAAGACTGTGGGTTTTATTTTGAGGAAACTTGAGTAAAGGTGAGGATCAGTGTAATTTAAGTATGAACATGTGATGGACATAAGCATACTTACTGAAAGAATGTGTTTTAGATCAAGATAGTACATAGCATTTGTTTTCACCCATACCAGAATTCTGTGTTTGGTAAGATTTTTCTAATGTTTGAGAACTAAATCTTGGACCTTGTTTGTAATTACTGACGCACCTATTGACTATTTGTCTTATAAATATATTTGCACCAGTATTTTTTGAATACTACATCATGGACTATGTGAATAGTAAGACTCTTTTGCATTCCTACTTATCTGCCGTGATAGTGTGGCATGGACAGCTATCCTAGTTAACCAAAAATAATGAGTATTCACTGCAGCAGGGTCAAAATTAACTTTGGTGTATGCAAAGTAATTCATTGTTGAAACCCAGTTATTCTTTGTGGATTTATTGGAGATGGGAGGAAGACAAATGATTAAATAAGCTCATTAAAATATGTTTTTATAAAAAATATTGTTTTAGTGTATTGTTAGTAATTTTGGTTTGTTATCCTATAATATACAGTTGTGGTGATCGTTACATTAAGACATACCATTGAAGCTAAACCTGTTTTAACTAGAGTGGCATGCAAAATGAGGGTCTGTTTGTATTTTGATTTTTTTTTTAAAAAAAGAAGCCAGTTGAAAAGTACAATGTAATGTTTCACTTTTTGATCTAGAAAACTTGTGGTTTTTTTTATATTGTTAACTATAGAGTTGATTTGAATGATATCTCAGTTGTACTACCAATAGTAAAACTTTTGGAGTAGGACATTCAAAGTCATGATAGAAGACATAGAAAACATTTGGATTGCAATCCTGTGTTCACTTTTTAGAAGTAATTCCACTCTTCAGGCTTCTGTGATTTTCAGTGGTGTTGATTGCTAAGTAATTATGCTCCTGCCAACCTAAGATTTTGAAAGCAAGAAATTGCAAGTAGAGAAATAGGTACCACTTCAGCGGGAAATATAACAGTGTTTTGTGTGCTCCAGCATCTAGTTATGCCTTCCACACGACTATGGAAACATCTGCAGACACAAGCAGCACTGGATCTAACTGTAAACAGAGAAAAGCACCAAACTCCCTAGATTCTGATATGACTGGCAAGGGAGACCTAATGCAAATTTGTATCATGATTGGGTGACAGGAATAAGCAGGAACTTCTGCACATAGAACTCTGTTTATGCCAACAAAAATCCCATTGTGCCATCAGATCCTCCTTCCAGCTGATTTCAGAGGAAATCTTAGGAGAAGCGCTGTGCCAGCTAAAACCTGACTGCAGTGGGGAGAGATTAGGTGAGGCATAGTAGGGAACTGAGTTCTGCTGGATCCAGATCTTCTCAGCCCAGGGGCAAAACCATTATGCAGACAAAGTAGGGTCGAGGTGAGGGCAGCCCTAAAACTTTCTAGGTTTGGAATAACTTGGATTCAGCTTGTCTAGTGTCAGGTTCATTGACGGCTAGCCTCCTTGGCTGGTTAGGATTATGCATGAGATTGCAGTCAACATAAACAAGCAAGAACAATAGTGTTTGGCCTTTAGCAACAATTATATTTACTCGGTCAGGTTATCCTGCTATGGTAATAGAGTAGACCATACTGTCAGTGACTCAACGCTGAGTGTCAGGTGGCGGTTAACTAACCTGACCACTCTGAGGCCTGATGGCCTTGGGTTGTGAAGCCCACAGGGAAGGGTGATGGTCCCCAAGTGGATTAAATCCCACTTGAATACCTCTTGATGGAGGGCAGCAGCTTCATTAATACTGGCCTGGGGCTGATAAAGACTTTGCATGCCATAAGGGCTCAGGACCAGAAAGTGACTCGCAGAACTCGATCAGTAGTACAGGTGTCATGCTGCAATGTGGAAGGCAGATGAAAGGCCAATGCATTGTATTCTCAGGACAGTCTTCATGGCTGATTGTCGTGATGATCACCAATACTTGGATTCAGATATAGCAGAAGAAGAAGGATAAAAAGGGTTGTTGCTATATGAAAGATGCAAAATTGATGTCCATTAACTGTGTTTAAAGTTGCAAAACTAATTATAATCTCCTTACCTCAAATTGCTGTGCTGTACTGCAGGAATAGAATTGCTGAAGGATTGAAGCAGCTGTTATGTTATAAATATTAGCTGCAGTGCACATATAAATCACTGTTTTGCAAAAAATAATGAGATGCATGCTTCTTTTATTTTCAGATGATGTCCTGTCTTTAGTAAATTATCAATATCTTAAAGGCTTTACTTACTCATGGAGTATTGAACATATATAATTACTTTCATCATTAATTTTTATGATTTATTTTTATGTAGCTGATTTTGTTTTTGAATTCTTATGCAGATCTGATGTGTAAATATAGAATATAATAACTCAAAGTAATAACCTTGCATCAAAGGTGGAAAAAACATGTAGACATTCACTTTGCAATTGTTGTAAGCAAATGTTTTACAACAGTTTTAATATCTTATATTTGGGTATATGCATGTGTTGTACATTTCTTTAATTTACTAGAAGTGTCATAGAATTGAGGCTGGGCAGAAAATTTCTATTTTATCTGAGAACTGTATGACCTTGTCTGTTAGGTATATTATCTGCCATCAAGTTGGAACCAACATATAGCAATTCTAATAGGTCTTTCAAGGTAAGTGAGATTTTAAAGTGGTTTTACCAGTTCCACACCCACCCTATAAATTTCCCAGGCCAAACAAATATTTGAACCAAGGTCTCTTGAGTCTTCGTCTGTCACTCTATCCATTATACTATACTAGGTATCCACATCCTTATTTAGAAGAGGTATATTCATTATTGCTCTACCAATATATTAGTTGTTCTGTGTTTTACGTGAACTATAGTTAAAATTTTTATGTGATTTGTTGTTGTGCCCTAGATCCAACATTGTCTCCCTCTTTTTAAACACTGGAAAGTACAACAGTTTCTTGGAGCACCAAAGAAGCAAAGGGGATAATTTGGTCCAATCTATGCATTTTTAGCGACAAATGTAATATTTCATTACTGAATTTATTTCCTGGAAAGAAAAGGCAGCAGTAGTATGAAAATTACCTTAAATGCTTTCAAACATAACTCCTTAACAATTTAAGTTTTGATTAGAATAGCTCAATCAACATAGAGACATTTTGAATTCAAGCAATCTGATATGAGATATTTCATTTTTAGAAATCAAAGGTACTTTTTCCAAATATATATTGAATGCCATTTTCCGTCAGCCTTAAATCAGTAGATTGACCAGTTCTTAGGGCAGAAGATGGACTAAGCACATTTAAAGGGATGTGTGAGGCTTAAGGCAATTTTAAAAATATTTTAGGGATCATCATTATTTCTTTTCAGGGAACATGCTCATTATTTGTTTTCAGGGAACATGCAAATAATCTAGGCATTGATTTTAGATTAACAATTGATAACATCAAGAGGGAAAATCTGAGTACACAGCACAATCAATTCTCAAATACAGCCCCTATTTATGTGTTCTGCTGTATGTTAAGATAAAGACAACATAGATAGAAGGAAGTGTTCTTGCCCTACATCTCCATCTCTGATTTTTCATCTTTTTTAACACATAAAGGGCAACCAGTCTGAAGAGATAGGGCTCAGTTATCTCTACTGATAGCTTGTCACCCTCTTCATGTAGGAGAACAGTAAAAATGTTTATAGAGGGGATGAGGCTAAAGTATTCTACCCTCCCTCTGGTGAATTCATCTTAATACTCAATAACTGAGTAAAGTTATGTTTTGACAGCATTGCATATATAAACACCAGTTTGATTTACAGATCTTTCCAGGAGACAGTGATCATGCCTCATGATGAAAAGGTACCACGGTTCTCCTCCTGTGGCAAATATGTAGGAGGAAGAAGAATGGACAAGATCCAGAGCAGGGGTACCCAAACTAATACCCATGGGCCAGATCTGGCCCATGGCACCAAAAATTCTGGTGCCTGCCACCCTCAGAAGTAAAATGTGCATGTGCATAATGTGCCCACACATGTGCATAATGCTGTCAAATGATCTGCGGCTGTCATAAACATTTATGACAGCTGCGGGTAATTTATGGCAGTGTTATGTGCATGCACATTTTACTTCTGCTTCCAGTGGGAGGAACCACATGACTGTGATCGGCTCACGGTCTGAAATGTTTGGGCACCATGATCCAAAGCCAGTACTCTCGTGAAGAATTCCCTAGAATAAGGGCACCATGCCAGTGGGTATTCTGGCATTGCTTGCTACACAGGAGACAAGAAAATGGTGGGCATGGCTTTCCAGAGTCACCAACTCAGTGTGTTGTTCTGAGAGATTCTTACAGTGAGAAACTGGATGTATCACTGCTGCACAAAACCTCACTGGCCACTCTCTCACTGGGCATTTGAAACAGAAGGAAAGCAGAGACCAGTGTCTTTCAGATGATCCACACTATATAATGCCTCTCCTTGAGGGGACAAGTGTGCCATTTTCAATTCACTGCAGAGAACTTCCTAGGCCAAAACATCTTACTTTGAGGGAATCATTTCTATGACTGAGAAAATATCCACAAGATAGCCCTGGAGCCAACCAATTTTCTGTAGCCATTACCTGTGGCGGTATGTGTCTTCCTGACACATGTGAACAAACATCTTGAGCCCTACTGTCACCCTATTTACTTATTATACGTTCTGTGCGCCCCGGTGTCTAGTCATGCCTGCCACATAACCACGGAAACGTCTGCAGGAGCAGATAGTGCTGGCTCTTCAGTTTTGAAACAGAGATGAGCACTAAACCCTAGAGTCGGATACGACTGGCTTTCGAGCAAGGGAAACCTTTACCTTTACTATATGTTTCATTAATATGTCAGGTTTTTCTACCCAAGATAGATAAGAGGACAGATTAAACAATAAAAGATTAAAATGCAGTATCCACAAATAAAGGCCTAACAAAATAAAAACAATGTCCATCTGTCACTGGAAGGAGAGCAGGGAGGGGTAAAACCTAGCTTCTCTTGAAAATCTTTGAAAAGGTACACATTCAAGTATCCACCAGGCAGGCTTTTGAAGGTGGTGAGCCATGAGGAAGTGGCTTTTCTCCAGGTGGGCTTGTGTGGGATGACCCAGCCTCTCAGATAATCTGGAGTCAAGTAATATAGAGCTTTATAGATGACTAGCATAGTTTGCCCGGCCTTGCCGAGCAGTTTTTTTTAGTGTGCGTGTGTGTGTTGTTGGTTTTTTTTTTGTTAGGGGTGGTTTTGGTGGTAGGCTGAAGTGGTCATGGTGCGGAAGATGCTGAGACTTGAAGTTTTGTTTCTTTTTTTCGTGTTTGTGCAGTGGCTTTTTTCTGCAACTCATTTTGTATAGGGTGTGCCAGCTTTCCCAATATTCTCCTTGCTCTCGCCTGTCAGCCTGATTGGCTGAGAGGCGGCACGGCGCAGAGGACGTTGGGACTTGAAGTTGTTTTGTTTTGTTTGCGTTCATGGGGCAGTTGCCCCACTGGCGACTGCTGGACCCTTGTAGCGATGGTTGGGCCGGGTAAAGGCAAGTGCAGAGAGCTCGGTATGGGATAGTATGGATGGGTGTGGGCGTGCATACCGGAATCCAACAGTTAACGTCCCTCCTTATAGGTAAAGATAACCAGCACAGCCAATGTCCAACAGGAAGATTTGTGACAAGATCACAGTATCATTACAACCTCAGTCTTTTCCAGTGCCATTCACTATCTTTTTCTTTTCTCTTTTAATATTGGCAGTTTATTTATTTTTATCTTCATGCCAGATGTAACTGTGGTCCCCAATGACTTTAAATGAGGAATCAGCTTCAGAGCTCTTACCCAGATATTGTAGCAGTTTATGAGAACATGTCACCTAATAAAAAAATAAATCATTATATGCACAATTATTTCCAGTAGACATGCTGCCAATTCCCTCTGGACTCTAGTGGCAGTTACTGAAAAAGATGTGCTTCTTTCAAGAAGGGAAGTTACATTTCAAGACATCTGGCTTTAAGTGTCATTCATACTCACTCACCTACCTAGAATTGTCGACAAACACCCATTCCATTGATGCTTTGCTCTATACAATGTTCCCATTACATTCAGCCTGAAATTGCCAAGATCAAAAGGTGCTGGTGCTCTGGAGCCACTGCTGTACTACTACTTACACTAATAATACACCAAATGTAAGAGTATTCAACCATTATTCTCAAGATGTGGATTCCATGCATTAGGAAAAAGCCTTCCAGTGCCAAATATGAATTGGTGAGCACAACTAAACTGACCTGCAGAAGCTGGTCAGAGCCTCATAGTTGGAAAGATAAAAGTATATTAAGGACAGATGAAACAATTTGAATTGCCCCACTCACCCCTGGAATAAGAGACAGACGCAGGTTGCTTTGGTTATAAAATATGGGCCACTTTATTAACTTTAACTTTAAACTTAACTCTGTTCAATAACTGCACAGTGGTTAATGTTGCGCCGGTAAGGCCCTCTTTCCAATTTTATTACCTTTTCTTGTTGTTATCAATTTTAATTATTTTTGTTCCAATTGTTTGATCCCATTCACAACAAAAACAGTCCCCAATTTCAATATTCCACTTTTACCATGTGGACTGTTTTCTGGACTGCAAGTAGCCAAACTCCACAGTGTCCTAATCCCAGGGTGCATTTATCCAACCAGTGATGTTTCCTACCTTGCCTGCTCTCCGGGTTGAGGCCTGCTGTGTCTCCCCGGGGGGAGAAGGCATAGTGCGCCAGGCAGCACTTGCCACTCATGCGCGTCCAATGTGATCTGATTCTAACCCCTATAAAAATCAATCCTATGTGTTGTTTCATCTAAACGGGGGAAGTTGGAGTTACAGCATATATTTCTTGCTTCAAAGGCTCTTTTTATCTCACATTTGAGCAATTCTTCCATTCACTTGGGAGTTGTTTCTGCTCCCGTGAGAAGGATCTAGACAGCATTACAGCTCCAATTTTTCTTCCTTTCAATTAATAATGTCCCCTTCCCCACCCCTGACCTTTTGTGCCTCCCTCAGCTGCGTGATTTCACCCTTTAAAAAAATCTCAAGTCAATGTTGCAGCAGATACATCACAAGTATCAATAACCAATAAATATAAAAGAGAGGTGTAACACTTGTGGGTCCGGTATAAAAATCAACACCCCTGGACACGTTGTGCTGAAACTGCGCACACACCTACCTCAGGTGTGTGTGCTCCAGACTCTCAGGGTCCGGAAAGCCATGGGGGCCCTGCACCCCACAAAATGGAAAATAACAGAAAAACTACATGCCCAGCAGCCACTGGGGCATGCCGGAGCCAATAGGGATGGCCAGAGTGAGCGTGGGAGAGGAGAGGCAACAGCAGCGCAGCCACAACACCAACAGCCACCACAAGCCTGCACCCCTGGCCTTGGGGAGCTTCAACCGAGGGAGGGGAGGGGAGGTTTGACTGGGGATCCCCGCCTGCCTGCCACATGAAAATCAAGGGGTGAGAGAAGAGGAGAGAGAGAAATCCCACCCCACGTGTGTGTGAAGAGTATGTGCGTGTGTGAAAGAGGGGGGGTGGAAATCCAACCCCCTCACTCTCTTTACTGTATGGGACCAAAGACAACAGAACAGCCGAAGGGTTGGCTTAACACAGGTTTATTGCATGATGTTCCGGTGGAGCATGAGGTAATGGCGGTGATACATCTCTATATATACAGTAGCATTATACATTTGAATCTTGTAGCACGGTAGCTCATTGGCTGCTACCGGCGTGGCCTCGCCCAGGCACGCCTCTCTTCAGTAGTTCTTTCTCTTGCTGCTGAATGCGGGGAAGGTTTTCCCGCGGCTGTCCGTGATTGAGCAATGTGAACCATGTGAGACTGAACGCTTGCAGCTGCCCTCTGTGGGCTGCTTGCTCGCGTTCCTTTACAGCTGAGATACAATGTAATTGGAGTGGTTACATTCTTATCTTACAGTACAATGAGCATGCATACATAACATCCCTCCCCCCTAGGATGGGACGAAGTCCCGCAACCATTGTGGCTTGCCGCACGTGCGCTTGGGGCGTGCTTGCGCCTGACCTAGTACCGGAGAGCCTGTGATCCCTGACTCCGTGGGTGCTTGTCCTGCAACGGGAAATGGGGATTCGTTAGTGGCTCTGTGGGGCGTCAGTGCCTGCCTTGCGCTGGGGGATGGGAATGGAATGAACAGCTGGGACGTGAACCCCTGCCTGTTGCTCTCGGACCCCGGGGACCCTCCTATTGTGAACCGCGGGACCGATGAGGATGCCCTTGTGGTTCGGCCACCCTCTGTTCCCTGCTCGGGGGACCTTGAGACTGTGGTGGGCGGACTCGCCGTCGCCTCCTGTCTTGGGGGTGTCGGTCTCCGGGAAATTGGTGCTATGTTGCATTCTAACTCACAGGGGCTACTGGGACTGGAAGTACCAGGGGCTGAACTGAAACCCCTCTTTTCGCTAGGACGGGTGGGGGACCACTCCGCTAACTCCCCCTGGTACTGTAAATCAAGGTCTAAACTTCTTGGGGAATCTGTGTTTTGGGGAAACTTCCGAGGGTTATGTGTGAGATCGGGGCTCTTCCTTTCCGCCGCAAACTCACGCAAAAGATCTCTGAGGATCGATTCCTTTTCCTCCCCCCTTGGTGGGGACCCATGTCCCCCTTTTTCTCCCCCTTGGGCTAAGCGGGTGGGGGAGTACCCTAACACTGATTCGTGGCTATTTTCGTCTTCGTCCTGCTCTCCGGGGATCCTGCGCCTGAGTTGATCCGCGTGCCGCCTCCACAGGAGGCCTGTATTGGTCTCCACGCAGTATGAAACGGGGCCGGTTTGTTCTATTACAGTGCCCGGCACCCAGGCTGGCCCCGCGTTGGCATAGTTCCTGCAATGCACCGGGGCGCCTACGCTGAAACTCTTTGCGGGTTCCACCCCTACGTTCCGCCCTTTGTCCTCTACTCTCGTGGGGTCTAGCTTGGAGATTACCGTGGCCAGCTTCCTGCGCATTAACAGCTCCGCGGGGGAGTACCCTGACGCCAATGGGGTGACCCTGTACCTTAGCAGGAATTGGCAGAGTTGTAAGTTAATATCTCCGGGCCCCATGCGCCGCAGCGCGTCCTTAGTGGTGCGCACGAGGCGCTCTACTTGGCCGTTGGTGGCCGGGTGGAAAGGGGCGGAGGTGATGTGCCGAATTGCGTTGAGATCCATGAATGCCCTGAACTCGGTGGACGTGAAACAGCTAGCGTTATCGCTGACGAGGGTGTCGGGTAAACCGAACGTGGAAAAGACCCTCCGTAACTGTTTAATTGTTGTGGCCGAGGAGGTGCTCGAGACTGGAATGACCTCCAACCACTTGGAGAACGCGTCCACCACAAGGAGGAAAAGTGTTCCCCTGAACTGGCCAGCAAAGTCTACGTGTACCCGGGACCAGGGCCCCCTTGCTGCGTCCCACTCCCTATGTGGCAAGCGAGCCTCTTCTGGCCTGGAGCTTTGGCACGCTTCACAAGTGCCGACCATGTGCTCGATGTCGGCGTCTAGCTGGGGCCACCAAAAGTAACTGCGGGCTAGTGCCTTAGAGCGGACGATCCCGGGGTGGCTGACGTGCAGCAGTTTAAGCACCCTCGGCCGGAGGGACGTGGGGATCACTACCCGCTGTCCCCACAAAAGGCAACCCCTCTCTAGGGACAATTCTAATTTCTTTTTGAAAAATGTGTCGAATTCCGCTGCTGGGGAAGACACGGGCCACCCTTTCTGTACCCAGGAGCAGACTGGGTACAGTCCTTACCGGTCGCTTTGGCGATGTCGGCCGGTACTACTGGAGGGGAGTCTAGGACCTCTATCATTAAGACCTGGTGGTCCCTCTCTTCCTCGCCCACGTGGCAGCAATCCCGGGGAATGGGGGACCTCGACAGGGCATCCGCATGGCTGATCTCCTTCCCGGGCCGGTACACCAACGCGTGCTGATACGCGTTGAGAAAAATGGCCCACCTGAGCATTCTCGGGGACAGGATTTGGGGTGTGGGCTTATCCGCGGTGAAAATGCCTAGCAAGGGCTTATGGTCGGTAACTATGGTGAAGGGGCGGCCATACACAAAATCATGAAATTTCTTGGTCCCCGCAATTATCGCTAGTGCTTCCCTGTCTGTCTGGGCGTAGTTTCTCTCCGCTTGGGACAAGGACCTAGAGTAGAACGCTATCGGGGCCTCCCTCCCGTTCTCCAGCACGTGGCATAACACCGCCCCCACCCCCACCGGGGATGCATCGCATATCAGGACCACTGGGCGTTTGGGATTGAAGTGGGTCAGTACAGCATCTGATGCCAGGAGTCGCTTCAGGTCATTGAAAGCCTTCTCATGGTCGTCGCCCCACTTCCATGCCTCGTCCTTTTTTAACAATTTGTGTAGCGGTTCCGCCACGGCTGCCTTCCGAGGAAGGAAGGAGTGGTAGAAGTTGAGCAGCCCAAGGAACGACTGCAGCTCGGGCTTGGAGGTGGGGCGAGGGGCCTTCTTGATGGCGGCCACCTTGGATTGGGATGGCCTTATTCCCTCGGGAGTAACACGGAACCCTAGGAACTCAACCTCAGTTGTGAAGAAAACGCATTTGTCTTTCCGCAACCGCAACCCCGCCTTTTCGAATTTTGCCAGGACCTTTCCCAACCTTTCTGCTAATTCGGCCCGGCTCCCCCCTGTAATCAATACGTCATCGAAGTAGGGTAACACCCCCTCTAACCCCTTCAGGAGGCGTTCCACAAGCGACTGGAAGATCCCGGGCGCCGAATTCACGCCGAATTGGAGGCGCGTTACCTGGAACGCCCCTTTGTGGGTGACTATGGTCTGCGCAGCAGCTGCGGCGGGGGTCACCGGGAGTTGCTGGTAGGCTTGGGCCAGGTCGAGTTTAGCGAAACACCTCCCCCCGTGTAACCTGGCCAACAAGTGGCTGACTACCGGCACCGGATACGCATTAGGGCGGATCGCCTTATTGATGGTGCACTTGTAGTCAGCGCATATGCGGACCTCCCCGTTGGCCTTGAGCGCTGTTACAATTGGAGTTTCCCACTCCGCAGAATCAACAGGAACAAGAATCCCCTGGCCCACCAATTTGTCCAACTCCGCCTCTATTTTGTCCTTTAGTGCGAAAGGCACTCTGCGCGGTTTAAGTCTGATTGGACGTACTCCAGGGTCCAGGTCGAAAGTCACTGGGGGGCCCTTGAATTTTCCGAGTCCCTTTTTGAAAACCTCGGGGTGCGCATCGCACACGCTCTGTATTGGATCAGTCCCGGCGGCGTGTACTCCCACGGCGTGCACCCCCCTAATGAACAACCCCAGGGGCTGGAACCATTGAGTCCCGAGGAGGCTGCATTTACCTCCCTTGAGGACGACTAGGGGAAGCGTTGCGGCGCGCTTTTTGAACTGGACCTGGAACTTCCCAACCCCCAACACCGGGATGCGGTTCCCTTGCACGTCCTTCAGCGTGGACCTCAGCGCTTTGAGCTTGGGCCGCACGTGGGGGGCTATTTTTAGGAACTCTCCCTGGGAAATGATAGAGTAAGAAGAACCCGAGTCTACCTCCATCCTAACAGGGGCCCCTTGTATTACTACCTCAACGAAGTATCGGGGGTGCTCCGTGGATACGCTGAAAACCGGAGCGTCGTCCTCACTGTCGTCGGAGATGCGCCCTACTCCGTCCCGCTTCCTCGTGGTCCGGGTGCCGTCCTTGGGCCTCGTGGTGCGGTCCTGCCTCGCCGAGCGGTCTGGGGAACTCCTCTTGGCCTCACGCCGTTTTCGGCAGACCTTGGCGATGTGCCCGCGCCGGCCACAGTTGTGGCACTCGGCCTTGCGGAACGGGCATTTGGCGCGGGCGTGGGCGGCGCCGCAGCCGTCGCAGCGCCGGCCTTCCTTCTGGACCTTCCGGACGTCCTCGTCGTCGCTGCTCTCCGCGGACGAGTTCGAAACTCGCCGGGCCGCGCGCACCGAGCTCTCTGCCTTGGCGGGTTTCGGGCGCCAGTCCTGGAGCTCTTGCACCCCGGCCGTTGTGGCTTCCACGGCCTGTGCCGTGTCGAGGACTTGCTGCCACGTGGGAGGCGGCTCCTGTCTCATCAGCGCGCGCTGAGTCTCGGTGTCCCCCAGGCCGCAGAGCAGGCAGTCTCGGAGGGTGACTTCTGGGGTCTCCCACTTGCATGGGCCAGCGGCCAGCCGCAGGGCCGCGGCGAACTCAGCGACCGATTCCCCGGGCGCCTGGACTCGCCTCCAGAACACGCTCCGAGCGGGGAACATCGCTATCGCGGGCCGGAGGTGGGTGCACAACACCGCCAGGAGCTCTTTGGCTTTGAAGTCGCTCACCCTCCTCGGCACGATCAGGTCCACCAAGGTCCTCTTGGTCTCGTGTCCGAGCATGCGGACGAAGATGACCCTCTTCTTGTCCTCATCTGAGACTTCGAGCTCCACCAGCGCCCCATTGAAGTCTATCTCAAACAGCTCCAAGTCTCCCGGCTTCCTGATCTCGTAGCCGGCGCATGTCTTGGTCCCGTGGGCAGCCATCATCCCACCTTCGTCGCCAGTTTACTGTATGGGACCAAAGGCAACAGAACAGCCGAAGGGTTGGCTTAACACAGGTTTATTGCATGATGTTCCGGTGGAGCATGAGGTAATGGCGGTGATACATCTCTATATATACAGTAGCATTATACATTTGAATCTTGTAGCACGGTAGCTCATTGGCTGCTACCGGCGTGGCCTCGCCCAGGCACGCCTCTCTTCAGTAGTTCTTTCTCTTGCTGCTGAATGCGGGGAAGGTTTTCCTGCGGCTGTCCATGATTGAGCAATGTGAACCATGTGAGACTGAACGCTTGCAGCTGCCCTCTGTGGGCTGCTTGCTCGCGTTCCTTTACAGCTGAGATACAATGTAATTGGAGTGGTTACATTCTTATCTTACAGTACAATGAGCATGCATACATAACACTCTCTCACTCTGTGTATGTGTCTCTGTCTGTGTGTCTATGTGCATGCAAATCTCTGTGTGACTGTGTGTGTGTGCATGTGCACACACACTTGCACTTGCACTTCCTGCCAGCCACAGGGCAAACAGCGGGTGAAAGGGAGAGATAAACAGACGCACATGCATCTGTGTTGCTTGTGTGTGTCCTTGTGAGAAGGAGAGGGGTAGAAATCCAACCCCCTCTCTGTGTCTGTGTGTGAGTGTGTGTCTGTGCATCTGTGTGCATGCCAATCTCTGTGTGACTGAGTGTGTGTGTGTGTGTGCGCACGCGCACGTGTGCGTGCGTGTACATGCACGTGCTGCCTGCTGGCCACAGGACCATCAATGGGTGAAAGGGAGAAAAGAGGGAGAGAGAAAACCCACCCTGCGCACGTATCTGCATCGCATATGTGCATGTGCATGAGAGAGAGGGTAGAACCCCCGCTGTGTGTGCTTGTGTGAATGTGTGTGCATGTGTGTGTGTGCATGCATGCATGCGTGCACATGCATGCGTGCGTTCATGTGCACATGAACCCGAGCAACACTGGGTAATCAGCTAGTAGTAACAATAATAATTACATGCCATCAAGTCAACTAGGGTATACAGAAAGAACCTCCTCGAAGACTGTGGTATTTTTGAACCACAATCAGGAGTACCCTAGTAATGGCAACCTTGAGTTGCTGGCTAATCTTTCTCACACTAGGTCATGTGAAAGGAACTGCAGAGTGAACTAACCAAAAGCTGCCTTCATTTTGGCAATTTCATGTCTAGCCTAGACACAGAAGAAGATCAAGTCAACTCCAGCTGGTAACCATTTCTATCATTTATTTATTTATTTATTGAATTTCTATACCACCCAGCTGGGTGTTATCCCACTCTGAGTGGTGATTTCTAGGTTGAGTCTCCATGGAAGCATAACTTTAAGGCATATAGACTAGCACTGCCAGTTAGGAAAATATTTTTTTAAGTGAGATAAAAATAGTGTAAAAGGGTTTCTCTGTCATCTCTTTTAATGTCACATCCCATTGCTTATGTCACAGGGTTGTCACCACAGAAGAAGCCACCCACTGTTCAATGGACTGCAGAATGGGAAAATGAAGAGTGCACCCAATTGCACAAAAAACCCTCCAACCTGTAGCCCTAGCACTATTCCAGAAATGAGTGGGACAGTTTTGCAAAAAAGGCTGGATGGGTCTATATTAAAGAAAAAACACATGGTTGCCAGAATATAGGGTGAACCAAAGTAACCCAGATAGCAAGCTAGTTGTTGTTGTTAATCATTCATACAGTCAAGTCTGACCCTTAATGACCCCATGATACACAGCATGCCATGCTCCTCTGTCATCAACCATCCTCCGGAGTCTGCCCAGATCCACGCCCCCCACATCAACAATACTTTCTTACCATCTCATCCTCTGCTGCCCCCTTCATCTTTTGTCTTCAATCATTTCTAGCATCAGGGACTTCTCCAGTGAGTTGTTTCTTCTCATTTCATGGCCAAAGTACATGAGCTTCAGCTTCAATGTCTGTCCTTCCAAGGACAGATATTGAGGACCAATTATCCTCTGAGTTTACTTGGAAATAATTTATAACAGTTTTTATGCATAGGACTGCAGAATTCTGTTTCTTATGTTTAGATACCTGCTTAATTTTTCTTAACAGACGGAAATAAATTATATTGTTGATTGAATAGAAAAGTTAGTTTTGAAGACCAAAAGTCACTGAAAATTAGCATCATAAATACAGTTGTAAGAAACTATCAAAACTGTTGTCAATAAATAAAAAGAAACTTTTTCAATACACTTATCATAAAAGGCTGGTTTATGTACTTATCTCCCACACATCCAATGGATTTTTAGTTATGTTTGTGGCTGTGTGGGTAGATGAGCAAATGAAACATGCAGTAGTACTGCAGTAGTACTGGATCTGAAAGTTAAATCTCTCTCTCTCTCTCTCTCTCTCTCTCTCTCACTCACACACACACACACACACACACACACACACACACACACACACACACACATATATCCGGGGAGAGAGAGGGGGGAGAGTAAGTAATGCACACAGAAAGATTTATAGGGAACTTCATGACTACATAAATTAGAGCTAATGTGAATTTGAAATGTCAAAAAAAAATGTAGAATTACTCACTCTCTTCTAGGTTTGATCTCAGGCAGTATCAGACCAGAGAAATAAAAACAGAAAAGGGTTGAGGACTACTTCTGTGTTTTAAAAACAAAAAATGAAAACTTTATTTTAGGAATTAAAACAAATTTTAAGGAAACTGTCTTGTATTGAAAGAGAACAGTACATTCTGGAAATGTCTACGAATATTGTTCCCATTTTTGTGTGATGAAAGTTTAGAGGAGCAAAGGTTTGAGCTTCTTGGGCTCCTGGTACTGCAAAAAGTGGCCAGAACAGTGATATAGAACATGAGCCATGTGCTGCCTGTCTCTGCTTTAGATGTTGTAGTTGTGACATTATTCAGTCATGACTCCACACCACCAGACCTGTGCTGGGTAAATTGAAAGGGCGCTGGACAGGAAGTTATGAGGGCACCTCTTGGGGGAGGATTGGGGACAATTCCATACATTCCAATTACCTCTGCGTCCCCCAAAATCCTCCCAGACTGACGTAGGAACTCAACATAGCAGGAGAGATGCCTGCAGCGCTCCATTGTGTCCGTTGGAGTCATGGAGCTTGAAGCTCACATCTGGGTACTTTTGCAAGGGCCCCTCTGGCTGGATCAGATGCTGATCCAGACACTGCCACCCCTCCCGCTACCCCCACTCGATTCTCACCACCACCACCACCACCACCACCACCATGAAGCAGGAGGCGCATGAAGGACTGGCTGGAGGAAGCCCAGGTCCCTCACTTCCTTTGGCAACCCCTTTCTGCATCGGAAGGAGGTCAGGGCATGGCTATGCTTGACTGGAGGTTGGGAACATGCAGTCTTTAGGAGGTTGCTGCACTACAACTCCCATCATTCCTAGCTATTAAGCTCCGGGATGATGGACAGATTTACCATGGGCAGAACAGGTCTTGCAATAGGAAATTACACTTCTATACCTCCCCATAGGGACTGCAGTGGCTCGAGTGGTTAAGATGCTGAACTGGAAGGTCAGAGTTTAATTCCCGGGTACTGCAAGGGGGAATCAACAGCAAGTGGGATCTGAGGGCAGATGAGTGATCACCCCCACCTCCTGCCTGCCTGCCTGCTGGGAGAGTGCTGGATGAGACAGCACTCCCTCTCTCTCTCCACCCCTTCCATCACCCACTCTCATACAAACACGCACACACTCATACACTCACTCACATGCCTTTCTCTCTCTCTTTCTCCACTCCCCTTCCAAAGTGAAGCCCCTCTCTGTGCCTTTCCTCCATCCATTTTTTTTAAAATTGGCACCACAGAGCTCCATGGCCTCATGACGAAAGAGGGACAAGGATGAGCTCAAATGAAGCCAGGGGGGTTGTGTTGAGTTGTGTTGTGTTGCCTTCCCTCTCTGAATGGAGCAGCCTCCATCACCAGTGCCTTTTATAATTCCCTCCAAGCCCAAGTGGCCGTTTGCTTCTCACCCTCCACAGGCAACTTTGCCCTCCTTGGCACCCCCACCCCCACCCTACTCTCAAGTAAAAGTCTCCACAATGCCTTCCATCCACGCTTGGTGCCACCTGGGCTGAGGGGATGCTTTTAGTGTTTATTTATTTCCCCCCCCCCCATTTTTCTTTGGAGTCTCTTCCACAACAAGAAAAAGAGAGGGTGGTGTGTGTGTTGGTGAGGGAAAGTGCAGAGAGGTGACACGAATGAGGTGGCACTGCTTTTGCCTGCTGCCGCCACCTGGCTTCTTTTTTTGTGGCTCTTGCTTGCTCTGCTGTCCAGAAATATGGGTCTGGAGAGGGGAGGCTGGAGAGTAGTGGAGGGGGGAGGGAGAGGTTGGGGGGGGGTTAAATGGGAAAAAAACACTTTGGGGCTTGAAGAGGGAGGCAAGAAGGGTGGTGGGGCGAGGCTGTGAGTTTGAGCACGTGCCCTGCCAACAGGCACAAGATGTGCCTTTCCTCCACCCTGTATGGCCGGGCAGCTTAGATCCAAGGGGAATACTTTTTTAACTCAAGGGGATGCACCGGGAGTTTTCCCAGGATCCTGCCATGCCAGCATGGGCCTGCACACCACAACACCACTGTAATGTTTGCATGCCTAGCAATAGGATCAGTTGAGAATCAAGCATTGTTGGTCCACTTCTGTTGAATATAAGCCCTTAAATGTTACATCTGCACTTGGAATTAAATAGCTTTGTCACCTCTGTTATGACAAATACAGGATATGTGTGTCATTATAATGGGTAGTTACTGGAGCAGGGGTGGACAAGGACTGTAGCTCAGAAAAAACAAATTAAAATCACTCTAGACATTTAAAGTAGGAAAAAAGGTATTTTAGCTTACAATTAACATTTGTAGTTTTAGTCAGATGAAAAAATAGGGGAAAATCTCCATGTTTGTTGCTTGGTCCGAGAAAGAAGGGGATATATTGTATATGGTTTTTGTAGTTGTTGTACACCACTCAGAGTGGGAGGACATCCCTGATGGGTGGGATATAAATAATAAATCAATCAACAAAATAATGGAAACAAGAAGAAACAGGAAAAAGGGGGTGGGGGTTTGCCTCAAATGCCAAAGACAGGAAAAGAACTTTATTAATCATGTTAGTGAGAAAAGACAATTATACTAGGCTATAAAGCCCTCTCCCCTCTAATAACCAGTGTAAATGCATCCAATATATATATTATCATAGCAGCTTCTATCTAAAACAGGGGTGGCCAAACGTTTTGCACTGTGTGCTGGTCATGTGGTTCCTCCCACCATAAAATTTATCTGTGACTGTTGTAAATGCATTTATGACAGCTGCAGGTGCATTTATGGCAGTTGCACATTTACGGCATTTGTGCATGTGTGGGTCATATCTGTTTCCATTTGATGCCAGGGCGGCATGGGCCAGATGATTTTCCACATTTAGCTGGATCTGGCCCATGGGACATAGTTTGGCCACCCCTGATCTAAAACATCTTTAGTTCCATATGTGATGGAAATCATGTTGAATCACCCAGAGGTGATCCATATGTCATGGAAATGGTGGAGAACCACCACAAACAGAAGTAGGCAGAATAACTGGTACTGACTTGTCTATTCAACTAGTACTTTTCTACATCAGGAAATAGCTTTCATCAATCATTGTTATAGTAAGTGCCCTACATATGTGTTATGGGGAACAAGCTGGATCCACCCACACTGTTATTCATTTCAACATGAGAAAGGAACAATCTGAAGAAAACTTGTTTCCTCTCCCCATGTGTATCATGACACTGTTTGTTTGTTTGTTTGTTTGTTTGTTTGTTTGTTTGGTTGGTTGTTTGTTTGTTTGTTTGTTTGTTTGGTTGGTTGGTTGGTTGGTTGGTTGGTTGGTTGGTTGGTTGGTTGGTTTAAACTCATATGGGGAGTGTATGTAAATGAAACAGCCTTCCCTTTTCAGACAGTCACTATCACATGATAATAGCAGGGGACACAGAAAGAGCCTTCCCTCAGTGTGGAAAGCATTGTGAGTATACCTGGCCATCCTTTGGGCAATGGCATAGAGGTGACCAATCCTTCCAATCAAAAAGCACTGAACTGCAGTGCATTGCACTCTAACACAAAGAAAGAAAAGAAAAATGATAACGGGGCAACAGATGATGCGGGACTTAAGCACGTCTTTCATCAGGTGTGGAGGAAACATTTATTAAGAAGGATTGAATAGGGCATATGACAAGTTCCTCTGTTCCAGTGATGCAATTTCAATGCAATTGCATCACCAATGTTGTAAATGTGCCCTCTGTTTGGCAACTGACTAAAGAATTAGTTTTTATTTAAGATAATAAAATTTGTGAAAACCTCCGCATTTATTTTAAAGTATTGTCACCAGAATAAAATATTTCATAGCTAAAAGCATTAAGGTTCTTTCTTTCTTTCTTTCTTTCTTTCTCCTAAAACATGTATACGAAGCTATGGAGAATTTATAAAGGTTCTGTAGCTACAGCAAGTCTGAAAGCAGGTGGGAGTAATGCTAATAACATTAGTAAAAGTCTGGTGTAATTTATGGTTCCTCATAGTGTGATATGTAGTTCTTGCTTAGGGACTAGTCATCTGTTGAGAATAAAATGTGTTCCTATGTGCAGGGTGAGGGGAAAAAGAAGCAGTAAATTGACGCTTCATTCAAAGAGTATTAGCACTTCTCGTGCACCTGCTAATTTACCGCCCACCGTGGTAGCAAAATATAAAGCTTTAATGCACATCCATCATTCCACATCTGAATCTGACAGAATTTAAGACTGAGTTTATGCTTTCAGAACCTGTATGTGACCTATGATGTAATTTTTAATGCACATTAAGGTTCATAAAACTAGTGAATGCCTTATACGTATATATGTAGAAAGTTGATTAATACCTTGTTTTGATAATCCCTAATCTAAGCCAAAAAAAACCCAAAAAAAACCCAGGTGCTGCTTTCCTCCTTTCAACGTACAAATGGAAACTAAAGTGAGAGTTGAATCTTATCATTGCTATATACTATTCAGCTTCTTTCAGCTTATCATAACTCTGTGAATAAGCAAACTCCAAAAAGTTCTATAGTAAACAGCTCTTGAAAACTCAAGATCATTGATAACTTCATTGGTCTTCCTCTTTTCCTCTTGCCTTCAGATTTTCTAAGCAACATTGTAGTTCTACTGAGTTTACTCATTTCTTCTGCTAGGCATGATCTGACCAGATTTTCTTTAAGCTTGTCCATAGCACCTACAAAGCAATCTTCTAACCTTAAATTTCAGATGAATTAATTTTTTCTGGTCAGCTTTCTTCTCTGTCCAGCTTTCATGTTCATAATTGAGGATACCCAACTATAAATGATCTTCACCTTGGTTTTCAGTGACATATCATTGCACTTGAGGGTCTTTCTAGATTCTTTGTAGCCACCCTTCCATGGTTCAGGTTTCTTTGTTTTCTTGGCTCTAGTCTCTGTTTGCACTGATGATTGATCCAAAGTACAGAAAACCTTTACCAATATCAGTTTCTTCATTTTCAACACATCTTTTTCTGCCTCAGACAGCAACCCAGCTTGTACAATCTTGTTATTTGCTGAAGCACCCTAATAACTTGTTGCAAATAAATATTGTATATATTAATATTGCACAGCAGCATATTTAAAGCTTTTTGTTTCTGTTAATATTTATTAAAGTTGAGATAGCACAAATAGGACACAGTTTAATATGTCTATAGCTATCAGTAGAAACACATCAGGTTTAAAATACTTACAGTTTAAGCATGCTCTTGGGAAAAAAATCTCATTTTCAAAATTATGGCACTTAGTGCTTTTCTCAAATTTTTGGATATATATATATATATATATATATATATATATATATATATATATATATATATATATATATATATATATATATATATATATATATATATATATATATATATATATATATATATATATATATATATATTTAAGAACATTCACATTCCTCTTATACTTTACTTTCTAAAATTTTAAAACCCCACTGAGTGCATACTCTTTCAAACCAAGACCCATTGCTGAAGGGATTTACAGTAGGCCCAACATATTCACAGACTTGGTTTCCATGGTTTCAATTATCCATAGACTGAAAATATTCACTGATAAATTCCAGAAATACATAATATGTTTGCATTACCAAGATGAATTAACAGAACTGGCCACTATAGGGAATACAGCTGAATATAACCTCCTCAAAAGAGTAGAACTAAGCCATCTAAAGTAACATATTTGCCAGAGTATAAGACACGTTGGAGTATAAGATGCACCCCATTATTACCAAAATATCCTACTATAGGCCACTATGTACACTCAATTTTTCTAGTGTATTTTAAGGGCAGGTGGGTAGTTTTTATACGCTAGCAAACAGGATAACCTATATAGTCCCTTGTATGGGCTAAAGTCCCAGTTCCAGATGATTACTTATCACAACCAGGATTAAGTTCTCCCAAACCTTTGTGAAGCCAAGAGCAGTTTCTAGCTCCCTTCCTCATTCAAAAAAGATAACTTTTTTTTAAAAAAATTAGAGGTGTGCAAGCTAAATATAGACAACATGACCTTGGATGCTCTTCTCAGGAGATAAGGTACAGGAATTGTCTGTTGATGAGCAAAATCTTCACCATTCGAGCTAGATACCTTCTTCTTACACAAAATTAGAGGCCGGATTTATTGATGAATATCATATTCCACATTCCCCAGTTTCTTTATACTCCTCAGATAAAACATGGTTAAAGGTACTATTCTAGCAAGTAAAAATATATAGCCATTGTCCTAAAGCAGGAGTTCTCAACCTTTGAAAAGCCAGGGGCCAGTTCATGCTCCCTCAGACAGCTTCAGGGGCCAGACAGCTATTTTGCCCTTCCTCCACCACATGACACTTCTGTGTGTGGTGGAGGTGGTGGTGGGCCACATTAAATGACACCATGGGCCACATCCAGCCCACAGGCTGCATGTTGAGAATCCCTGAATGATGCTTTAAGCTGAGAATACTTTCCCCTGCTTCACACACAGCTTTAGTTTGCAAACAGCTAACAGCTAATTTGTTAACTTCAGGTTCTCCATTTTTTTACATTTCAAAAGGCAAGTGGACATCTTTTGGCAAACATGTACACAAAATGGCTAGAAAATTGAATTCAACAAAAAAAATCTGTAGTTTATAAAATCATAAAAAAACTGGAAAAAGAATGCCAAACTTTACATAGCAAAATATGTTTGTGGACATAGCAATGGGTTGAAGGAAACTTTGCACATTACAATCCCAGATGCCAGCTATGCCCCCCGCCCCCCCCCCCCCCGCCCCTTTTACTCTGGCAACACAATTACAGGACCCAACAATGTCACACACAGCATTAAGGGCAATTTTACTTGTTCCTCTGCTAATGTGGTTTATGCCATCTCTTGCCAAAAATGCCCTTTGCACTCTGCATAGGACAAACAGGACAATCTCTTCACAAATGAGTCAATGGACATAAATCTGACATCAGGAATGATGATATACAGAAACCTGCTTCAAATCACTTTAATCTACCTGGACACTCAGCACAGCACTTGAAAGTTTCCATTCTAGAGCATAGGAATTACAAGACTAGAAGAGAAAGGGAGGGAGGGCTGGAGAGAGAGAGCAGAGATTAAGTACATGCATGTGGCATATGCTGGGCACCCATTTCAGGGGTTTGAAAATTAGTCAAGGGTTTCTGGGATATTATCAAATTTGATACAAACCAATGCTGCAATTTTGCCTGGGTCACAAAAACACATTACTGTATCAATAGATACTAACTCATTGGAAATGTGTAATGCCACAATGTTTATTTTGCACACATCCTTTGGATGTGATGCATCAGCTTGCAAGAGAAGTTTGTTTTGCAACCATTTGCAAATCAATAGGGACAGGCTTCATAGCATGTTTGAATAATGACCTGGAATTTTCCATTATTGTAAATTGTAAACAAAACCTACAATGTTACTGTTCTTTTAGGCTAGCCAACCATTGCATACCTGTCAACCCGCGGCTCCGGAAAAAACGGGACCTGCGCAGATCGCTTGTGCGCAGGTTGCTTTCCACGCATGCATGGAAGCGCTCTGCCGCTTGCGCAGCCCCTACGCAAGCAGCGTAGCGCTTCCACGCATGCATGGAAGGGACCCTTCCACGCATGCGTGGAAGCGCTCCGCCGCTTGCGTAGGGGCTGCGCAAGCGGCAGAGTGCTTCCATGCAATGGAAAGCGTTCCCCCCCCCCCCCGCTGCCAAATTACGGGGTTTTGGCAGCGTGGGGTGGATTATGACAACAATCGGCATCAAATTCCGTGGTAATCATGGCCAAATCGGGATGGTTGACAGGTATGAACCATTGTGTGCCTCTGTACCTGTTGTGTATAAATTGATGTGGTCAACGAGAGGCCAAACGGAAAAGTATTGTCGTGTATAAATTGATGCCATGAGATCTCACTTATATCTGATGAAGTGTGCTTGATCCATGAAACCTAACATTTAAATAAGGTGCCACAACATTTTTGTCTGTTTTGTTTTGTTTACTCTAATATGGCTTACACAGATTATCATGGCTACCACTTAAAAAATTTGTACAGTAGCTGCCTCTCTCCTCTTTCGAGAGATCTTGCCATTTCCCATCCCATTCCCTAAGGGTTCTATGCCTTTCTGCATGATGTGGTCAGGGCACTGGAAAGGCTGATGGAGGAAGGGAGAACAAAGGTATTTTCCTCCAGCCCAGTTACATGACCCTAAAAATTGGACCCAAACTAATATATTTAAAATATGGCTTGTTCAGCTGCAAGAAGCTTTAACTTTTGAAAATAAATTGTCTCAAAAGCCATGGAGAAGTGAACAGAAGAGTTGCTTGACTGAATTCAAAGAATGGAGATTCTGCATAGCAGCACATCTACCAAGCTGTTTTTTCTAGTTCCTTGAAGCTAGTTTACTCTGTACCTTTCTTAAAGTTTTTAGAAAGCATGCCTTCTGACAGATGTTAGTTCTGTTCATTACAAGATTTTCGTCAGTGCTGCTTTTACATTGGTTTGTCTGTTTATTTAGGGATTGGTTCAGTGATACTCAATTTAACATTTGCCTTTCCCCCCTTCCGTAATATGCAGTGTTAAATTGGAATGCTTTCCCCTCATATTCCTTGTCAGGCTGCAACTTGTGCTGTAAAGCTATCATATTAATAGGCGGAGAGGTTAAAGAAACTGTAAATGATGACATTTCTTTCTTGCAGTCTTGGTTCATAGAGTTTTCATGACTGGCACATTATTATGAAATTGCTGAGAAGCAGAATCACAGAGGACAGATTAATTCATTTTGAGCACTGGTGGATATGGCAATTTTAAGACAATCTTGCTGACACTGAAGCTGCATACACACAGAACCATAATTTGGTCCTGCTTCTTTTCAAAAAGAAGAGCTTGATGACGTACATATTGAATAGCTGTGGAGCTGTGTACAGTAAAAGTAATTTGCTGAAGCTAGTGCCTACCAATGCATGGAGTTTCAAAACAGAAAGCAATGCAGACACTTGACACAGCTTCCTAGGAGCACAGCACTTGGATGTTGTTGCAGAAAATGCCTTGTCATTAGGATATGTGCGTGCAAGATTTATCAGTTGTATTTATCCATACCTTGACTATTTGTGGTTCTAAGAGTTCTTTTGAGGGTCTTGCCATACCTGTCAACCGTGGCTCCGGCAAATCCGGGACCTGCGCGGACCGGGTCTGCGTAGGCCGTGTTGTACGCATGCGCGTGGAGCGCTACACCACTTGTATAGCCTTCTACGCAGGCGGCGTAGCCTTCTGCACATGCGTGGAAGGGAGCTACGGAAGTGTAGAGCCCTTCCATGCATGCGTGCAATGCAACCTGCGCAGATGGACTGTGCATTGCCTCCTTTCCCCCGCTGCCAAATTACGGGGTTTTGGCAGCGCGGGTCAGGAAATGGCACAAATCGGCACCAAATTACGGGGTAATCCCAGCCAAATCGGGATGGTTGACAGGTATGGGTCTTGCTCTGTCAATTCAGTTCAATGTGATAAAGCAAAAAGAAAGAAGCGATAGCCAGGATCTTTTTTTTATTTGGGGGGGGGGGGTGTAGTTCACTGGAATTTTCCATCATTTCCCCAAAGCAGAACAAAAGATTCCCTAGTTTCCTATGCAGAGATGGTGGGTGGTACCAGAAAGAGGGGAAATTGTCTGTTTAGACTTTGGCCAAGTGAATTCCATGGAGAAACACACACAAATATGGAGGTAGCAGTTCACTCACCTTTTGGAGTGAACTGGCACCTCTATAAATTAGACCCAAAAGGCTCAAGTAGAATTAGTTCCAAGCAAAAGACCTAGCCCTGCACAATAAAAACAAAAAGAGGAAACTTTACATACTTGCAGCTGAAGAATTTCCAGAAGCAGTTATACTACTGCCAAGTGGAAATAGTAGGATTTGCATTGCAACACATCTCAAGGACCAGGTTAGGAAAGGCTGTGTGAAATCAACTAACATCTTTCATATCCTTTCTCCCAGAACTTCTCCAATTTGAGTTTTCTGCTCTGGGCTTCCCAGCAATTGTCTTAAAAAATAAATACTAAATATGTTCTTGAGCACACACAAGACTTGAGATTTCCTACCTGAACTTCTTTCCTCTTTAGCTACACAGCCTAACTTTTTACCTAATCAGGTATATCTTTAGAGCAGTAGTTCGCAACATGGGGCCTATGCCCCACAGGGGGTTTTCAATTCCCAGAAACTTGAGCAGTGCTTTGGGGAATTGACTTAGGCTTCTGGGAATTGAAGTCCAATAACCAAGCTTTAGGAAACACTGCTTTAGAGTTTCTTATCTCCCCACCTGTTACAGAAAAATCCAGAGGAAATTGAAATGCCAGGACATGGGACACAGATTAGGTTTGTGGTTGAAACTAGATTTTCTTCCTACACATGTGCAATGTACATACACACACTAATTTTTTTCTCTTGCTCTTTCTTCATTTCCCCCTTGTTTTCACTGTTTCCAACCCTTGCAAGATGACTTAATGAGAGATTACACCCAAGTATGACATATGCATTCTGGACAAAATGACAAAATGTTTTATACCAAGAATGAATCAAATTCATGATTCTCTATATTCCAAGAGGACAAAGAATGGCTAGTACAAAAAGTATTCCATGCATGCATATTTTTTTACAGCACAGTGTATTCACTCACAGAATAACAAAGCATGGAACTCTTGCCTTGGTCAGATTGTCATGATAATGTGCAGGTATTACCAAGTATTTTTTCCTGCTGAAATTTGCCAAGAAACGTTTGAGTGAGTTTCACAGGGTTAACAAGGTCAGTCGCATGATGAAATATTGATATTGCCTTTAGGATTGGAAGATTGCAATGAGGGATGAGAATAAAAATCAACACCTTGTAACCTTATTGACTTAGCGTTCTTCTTTGTCAGCTAAGGAACTAAATCTTGACAGAAGTTCATAAGGAGTGTCTGGATTTGGATAATGGTAACAACAATATTACTATACAGTTATTTATTTATTTAGTCACATTTATGCTGCCGCCCTCTCGCCTAGGCGACTAGGCTTACATGTATAAAAATCACAATACAATTTATACAAAACGATAAGATAAAAACGTTAAAATATAAGTTGTTTAAAATTTAGCATATCCTCCCCCTGCAACCACATTATAAGAATTCTTAAAAAGAACTGAAGCTGAAGGCCCGAGTAGTGCTCATATGAGCCACCCTAGGGTGGCCATCGTCCAAGTCGCCCCCCACACTTGCTGCACCAGCCAGATCTTAAGGTGTTTTCTAAAGGATAGAAGCTCCACCTAGAGACATAACTCCATCGGCAGGAGGTTCCATAGGGCTGGAACAGACACAGAAAAGGCCTTCCTTCTTGTGCTAGAGACAAGCCTCTCTAGTAGATCCAGACTGCTCTAGGGGGATGGGCAGATTTCTTTGGGGTGATGTGGTCTCTTAAGTATAATACAGGAAAAGGATGTGTTTGTCATAAACCTGAGGTTGAAAACTATTTTCTTACCAAACTGCTTCATCACTGAGTTCCCTCGACTCCTTTGCATTAGCTAATTAATGCAGCTTGTTTTGTAAAACTCATTTTTTGTGCCACTGACAGATCTTTCATCTACCAAGGACCCCACGCTGAGCAATTGATGGAAATAATTTATGCAAAATATGGATTCTCTTTTGCTTATCAGTAAACAGAGTCCACAGTGAAATAAATGCTTTTCTGAGGAAAGCAAGTTTTAAACAACATTGTTACTGAGCTATGAAAAAGATATGCAAACTGTTCTTTTTTAAAAAATAAATAAATAAATATATGTTTTCAATGTTGGTTAAAACGAAAATCTTTGTGGCTGGCGGGGTGGGGGTGGGGAGTTGTTGAAAGGTCAGAGTGAGTCCAGAAAATGGGTTTAGCCTGGTCCTCACTCACCTGAGAAAGGAAGGGAAGCTAGGATTCCACCATGCTTGCAAAAAGAGGGGGAAATGTGTTGTCTCTGAAGATGGCCCTGGGTTTACATCATGTCCTTGCAAGGGAGAAAACATGTTTTCCCTGGAGAATGGGCCTAAAGCTGTTATCAGTTCAGGTGCATATTTCTACATAACAGGCCGGGGCCGCTGTACTCCCCCTACAATCCTGAGAGCTGGGGAGAAGGAGCTTGAGAAAAACGGGAGGGGAGACACATGAAAGAGGAGCATCTCCTTATTTCCATATGGGATTCCAGATTGGTTTCCATCACATGATTGACAGTCTGATACAGCCCAATGGTTTCCTGAGTGTGGGGCAAGATATATGTTGGAAGTGCTTTGCTAGAGTTAGTTTGCTGTTTGAATTATTAATCATGTACTGATGGCTTAGACCAGGGGTACCCAACCTATGGCCTGTAGGTCAGACATGGGCCCCAATGCCATTCAATCTGGTCTGTCAGTGACTCCCCTGCACCCAGAAGTGGAATTGGGCATGTTTACATCAGCCATAAAACATGCCCATGCAAACGTGCCCGCACCTGACATAAACACAGAAGTGGCTGCATTTATGATAGCCATAAATGCATCCACTTCCAGGGGCACAAAAAGGTTGGCCACCCCTGGCTTAAACTGAGGCTGGGAAGGCCTTTCTGGCTTCCAAGTTACATAGGCTTTCCTTATTTTTCATGTGCTCTGAACAATGCTGATCTATTTTGCCTTTGTAACTGTCTATTTTTGCTGTTACTGATTAATGTACCTGCCTTGACAAACTGCAAGTAAAACCATGAAAGTGACTAGTTTTTATTTTTATTTCCACTACCTTCTTAACAGGCCTGGTTTTGGCTATGATCTGTAAGAGGGCTAGTTAAAAATCCTGGAATGCTTAGCCTCAGGGCATCATTCCAGGTGAATTCCCACTCACTTGTTGACAAATGGGCAACTCGAGAGTAAAGGAATTCTTACAATCCTGAGAGCTGGGGAGAAGGAGCTTGAGAAAAATGGGAGGGGAGACACATGAAAGAGGAGCATCTCCTTATTTCCATATGGGATTCCAGATTGGTTTCCATCACATGACTGACAGAGTGACGAGTGACTCCCACACTAATTTTTGGAACCGTGTAACATTTGTAGGATCGCATAAGATCCCCAAGTGTCTTTGCAGTGGGAAGACCCAAGGAGGATTGCTGTGGCTATGAGGACAGGTTCTTCAGGCACTGTCTGAGGCTGAAAGATGGCTTGAAGGAGACAGTCCACAATAGCTTCATGATTTTGGTGTCTGGAAGAGACTCACTCATGTGTGATCTTTTGAGGAAAGTTTTTCTTGTTAATCTACTTCTTCAGCAGGGCTGCATGGTTGACTGCAGCAAGATCTATAAACACTACACCTGTGATTCCCTTCACTTCAAAACCATCTACTATATACTGTGTCAAGTTAAGAATTTGTGCTGTACAATCTTTCCTGGGTCAAAAACCAGATTGCTGTGGTATAAGCAGGGGTTCTACTATTGCAGACAATTGGTTCAGGATTAAATGTTTATATATCTTATATAGATGCCTCAGGAGAGATATGGGCCTTGTTGTGTTCTGTAAAGCTGTGCCTTTAACAATGTACCTAGCCATGTGGTAACAATGTAACCTTTCTGTGTGCAACATTATAACCTTCAGCTGTATCACTGTAACCCTTATAAGAGGACGCGAGCTAGTGACCAATAGATGGCAATAGCGAGCGTCCAGCTCTCATGGCTCAGATTCACCTGGATCAGCAGCGCGGGAAGATTCCCCGCCACCTCTTCACCTGGACAAGAAGGGCGTGACCGTCTACGACGTCACGCAGGCAGCAACCAATAGACTGTCAACGAGCCACATTCAAATGTATAGCCAGCTGTATATATTGAGCTACCCATCCGCCATTACCACATGTTCCTCCGGATCATCATGCAATAAACCTGTGTTAAGCCAACCCTTCGGCTGTTTCATTGTCTTTGGTCCCATACACCAAATTGGCGACGAAGGTGGGATATGGCTGCCCACGGGACCAAGACATGCGCCGGTTTCGAAATCAGGAAACCGGGAGACTGGGAGATCTTCAAAATGGACTTCCAGGGAGCACTGGTCGAATCCGAAGTCACGGATGAGGCAAAGAAAAGGGCCATCTTCACCAGGATGCTCGGACAAGAAACCAAAAGAACCTTGGTGGACCTGATCGCACCGAAAAGGGTGAGCGACTTCAAGGCCAAAGAGCTCCTGCAGATGCTGCGTGAATACTTCCGGCCCTCGACGGCGATGTTCCCCGCTCGGAGCGCGTTCTGGAGGCGAGTCCAAGCGCCCGGGGAGACGGTCGCCGCCTTCGTGGCGGCCTTGCGACTGGCCGCCGGCCCGTGTAAATGGGAGAACGTTGAAATCACCCTCAGGGACTGCATGCTATGCGGCCTGAACGACGCCGAGACTCAGCGCACGTTGATGAACCAAGAGCCACCCCCCACGTTGCAGGAGGTCCTGAAAGCGGCACAGGCCGCAGAAGCCACAAAGGCTGGGGTGCAAGAGCTCCAGGACTGGCGGCCGAAGACGAGCAAGGCAGAGGCATCGGTGCATGCAGCCCGGCGAACTTCGAAATCGTCCGCAGAGAGCAGCGACGACGAGGACGTCCGGAGGGTCCGGAAAGAGGGCCGGCGGTGCGACGGCTGTGGAGCGGCCCACGACCGCGCCAAATGCCCGTTCAGAAAGGCCGAGTGTCACAACTGCGGCCGACGCAGGCACATCGCCAAGGTATGCAGAAAGAGGCGTGAGGCCCGGAGGAGCTCGACAGACCGTGCAGCGGGACAAGACCGCTCGACGAGACCCAAAGACGGCGCCCAGGCCACGAGAAAGCGGGACGGCGTGGGCCGCATCTCCGACGGCAGTGAGGACGACGCCCCAGTGTTTAGCGTGTCCGTGGGATACCCCCGTTACTTTGTTGAGGTACTAGTGCAAGGGGTCCCCATTAGGATGGAAATTGACTCGGGTTCCTCATATTCAATTATTTCCCAGAGGGAGTTTTTGAGAATTGCCCCCCCACATGCGACCCAAGCTCAAAGCGTTGAGGTCTACGCTACGGGACGTGCAAGGGAACAGTATTCCAGTGTTGGGGGTTGGAGAATTTCAGGTCAAATTTAAAAAGCACGCCGCGACTCTCTCCCTAGTCGTGCTTAAAGGGGGGAATTGCAGCCTCCTCGGAACTCAATGGTTTCAGCCCCTGGGTTTGTTTATTGGGGGGGTGCACGCCGTTGGGACTGGGGTGCACGCCGTTGGGACTGACCCGATACAGGAGGTGTGCGACGCGCACCCCGAAGTTTTCAAAAAAGGACTGGGGAAATTCAAGGGGCCCCCAGTGACATTCGACCTAGACCCGGAGGTCCGCCCAATACGACTCAAACCGCGCCGGGTGCCGTTTGCACTCAAGGACAAAATAGAGGCGGAACTGGACAAGTTGGTGGGCCAGGGGATCCTTGTTCCTGTTGATTCTGCGGAGCGGGAAACTCCAATTGTAACAGCACTAAAGGCCAATGGGGAGGTCCGCATATGCGCTGATTACAAGTGCACCATCAATAAGGCGATCCGCCCTAATGCGTATCCGGTGCCGGTAGTCAGCAATCTGCTAGCCAGGTTGCACAGGGGGAAGTGTTTCGCCAAACTCGACTTGGCACAGGCCTACAACAGCTTTCGGTGTCCCCTGCCGCAGCTGCTGCGCAGACCATAGTCACCCATAAGGGGGCGTTCCAGGTGACGCGCCTTCAATTCGGCGTAAATTCGGCGCCTGGAATTTTCCAGTCACTTGTGGAACGCCTCCTGAAGGGGCTAGAGGGGGTGTTGCCTTATTTTGATGACGTGTTGATCACGGGGGGGAGTCGGGCTGAACTGGCCAAGAGATTGGGAAAGGTCCTAGCTATATTCGAAAAGGCGGGGTTGAGACTGCGAAAAGACAAATGCATCTTCTTCGCGACCAAGGTTGAGTTCCTAGGGTGACTCCTGAAGGGATAAAACCGTCCAAATCTAAGGTGGCCGCCATCAAGAAGGCCCCTCGCCCCACCTCCAAGCCAGAGCTGCAGTCGTTCCTTGGGCTGCTCAATTTCTACCACTCCTTCCTCCCCCGGAAGGCAGCAGTGGCTGAACCGCTACACAAACTGCTTAAAAAGGACGAGGCATGGAAGTGGGGCGATGACCAAGAGAGGGCATTTAGTGAACTGAAACATCTCCTGGCGTCTGATGCCATATTGACTCATTTCAACCCCAAACGCCCGGTGGTCCTGATCTGTGATGCATCCCCGGTGGGGGTGGGGGCGGTGCTGTGCCACATGCTGGAAGACAGAAGGGAGGCCCCGATAGCATTCTACTCCAGGTCCCTGTCCCAAGCGGAGAGAAAATACGCACAGACAGACAGAGAAGCGCTAGCGATAATTGCGGGGACGAAAAAAATTCACGATTTTCTGTATGGCTGCCCGTTCACCATCGTGACGGACCACAAACCCCTGCGAGGCATTTTCACAGCAGATAAGCCCACGCCACAGATCCTGTCCCCGAGGATGCTTAGGTGGGCCATCTTCCTCAACGCGTATCAGCACACGTTGGTGTACAGGCCCGGGAGGGAAATTAGCCATGCGGACACCCTGTCGAGATCTCCCCTTCCCCAGGATAGCTGCCACATGGGCGGGGAGGAGCCAGACCACCAGGTACTGATGATAGAGGTCCTAGACTCACTCCCAATATTGCCCGCCGACATCGCCAAAGCGACCGGCAAGGACAATACCTTGGCGAAGGTTAGCTCATGGGTGCAGAATGGGTGGCCCGCGTCTTCCCCGGCAGCGGAATTCGACCCGTTCTTCCGGAAAAAACTAGAGTTGTCCCTAGAGAGGGGGTGCCTTCTGTGGGGCCAGCGGGTGGTGATCCCCACGTCCCTATGACCGCGGGTGCTCAAACTGCTGCATGTCAGCCACCCCGGAATTGTGCGCTCCAAAGCGCTGGCCCGTAGTTACTTTTGGTGGCCCCAGTTAGACGCAGACATCGAGCACATGGTCGGCACTTGTGAGAGTTGCCAATGCTCCAGACCAGAGGAGGCCCGCCTTCCCCACAGGGAGTGGGACGCGGCTAAGGGGCCATGGTCCCGGATACACATAGATTTCGCGGGCCCGTTCCGAGGGACTCTGTTTCTCCTTGTTGTGGACGCTTTCTCCAAGTGGTTGGAGGTTATCCCAGTCACGAGCACCTCCTCGGCCGCGACGATTAAGCACTTGTGGAGAATTTTTTCCACGTTCGGCATACCCGACACCTTAATTAGCAATAACGCTAGTTGCTTCACGTCCGCTGAGTTCAGGGCTTTCACGGAGATTAACGCCATCCGGCACATCACCTCCGCCCCCTTCCACCCGGCCACCAATGGCCAAGTAGAGCGCCTCGTCCGCACCACGAAGGACGCGCTGCGGCGCATGGGCCCCGGGGACCTCAACCTACAAGTGTGTCAGTTTCTGCTAGGATACAGGGTGACCCCGTTGGCGTCAGGATACTCCCCCGCAGAGCTCTTAATGCGCAGGAAACTGACCACAATCCTCACTAGGCTAGACCCCACGAGAGTAGAAGACAAGGGAAGGAACATTGGGCTAGAGGCCACAAAGAGTTTCAGCGTAGGTGCCCCGGTGCATTGCAGGAACTACGCCAGCGCGGGCCCAGCCTGGGTGCCGGGCGTTGTCGTGGAGCAAACCGGCCCCGTGTCATACCGCGTGGAGACCAGCACGGGGTTACTGTGGAGGCGGCACGCGGACCAGCTCAGGCGCAGGGTCCCCGAGGAGCAGGGCGCAGACCGAAAGGAACAAAAATCAGCATTAGGGTTCTCCCCCTCCCGTTCAGCCCAAGGGGGAGGAGAAGGGGGCCGCGGGTCCCCACCAAGGGGGGAGGAAGAAAGGGAGGATGTTCTCATAGATATCTTGGGGGATCTTTCGGAGGAGGAGGAACCCGACCCCATACATATCTCGCGGAATTCCCCCACAAATACAGATACCCCAACTGAGTTAGAATTTGATTTTCAGAACCGGGGGAGTTTTTCGGAGTGGTCCCCCACCCGTCCAAGTGAGAAGAGGGGTTTTTCGTTAGCCCCGAGCGCCCCCAGTCTGCCCACAATGGAGTTTTTCCCTTCCCCTAAGGTCGCCAAACCGCGGCAAGCCGCTAACAAGTCTCCCTCTCCCGTTTCAGGACAAGGGACCAGGGAACAAAGAAGCAGTAGCGCCCCCGGGGCAGGTCAGCCCACATCACGGCCCAAACGCACGTGCAATAAGCCATCTTGGCTGAGAGACTTCGTCTCATCCTAGGGGGGAGGGATGTTGTGTTCTGTAAAGCTGTGCCTTTAACAATGTACCTAGCCATGTGGTAACAATGTACCCTTTCTGTGTGCAACATTATAACCTTCAGCTGTATCACTGTAACCCTTATAAGAGGACGCGAGCTAGTGACCAATAGATGGCAATAGCGAGCGTCCAGCTCTCATGGCTCAGATTCACCTGGATCAGCAGCGCGGGAAGATTCCCCGCCACCTCTTCACCTGGACAAGAAGGGCGTGACCGTCTACGACGTCATGCAGGCAGCAACCAATAGACTGTCAACGAGCCACATTCAAATGTATAGCCAGCTGTATATATTGAGCTACCCATCCGCCATTACCACATGTTCCTCCGGATCATCATGCAATAAACCTGTGTTAAGCCAACCCTTCGGCTGTTTCATTGTCTTTGGTCCCATACACCAAAAGCCTGTAGCTTTTTGGGTCTTCTGGTGGCTTGCTTGGTTTAAGTTTAGCTATTACTCAAGCCTTTTACCATATCTTTGGTATCTGAACTACATTCAAGCAGTTATTGTACATGGTAAGTTACCATCGTTTTTTGTGAATGGTCCAAAATGTTTGATCTGCTCTACCTGAATCTCATCCATGCTGGCTGCTTTACCGTTTTTACTCCTACCTATTGCCTCTTCCAGCTCTCCTATGGTAAAGGGGTAGTCTGATCGCTTGTCTTCCATTTCCCCCCAGACCTGATTAAATCAAATTCGGAGTGGTTGGCCCCAGTCCTGGCAAGACTGTTTACTATAATTGACAACACAGGGCAGTTCCCTAAGAGCTGGGAGGTATCAGTCATCTGCCCAATTCACAAAAAGGGAAGTCGCGGTGACCCTGCCAACTATAGGCCGATCAGCCTCCTGAGCATCCTTAGTAAACTTTATGAAAGCCATCTTCTAGGGAAGCTCCAAGATTGGGTTGAGGATACTAAGTTATTAGCTGATGAACAAGGTGGGTTTAGAGGAGGCCGCTCTGCATTTGATCATTGTGTAGTCCTTGATAACTTTACTAACAAATATTCTTCTAATTCCTCTGTATCTTTATACGCAGCATTTGTTGATTTGAAATATGCTTTTGATACTGTCTCAAGATACTTGAGACAGTATCAAAATGGAGAAAGCATCCATTGACCAAGAATTATTGTTTCTTATAAAGGCGATTCATGGCAAACAAGTATAAGGGTGAAGTGCAGTGAGCAGGGACATCTGTCAAACTCTATAAAAACAAGTCGAGGAGTTAGACAGGGCTGTGTCTTAGCACCAACCTTATTCAATATATACATCAATGATATCATCGAGTACTTACAATGCAGGGATCACCATCCACCCAAATTAGACAGCAAACATGTCCCAGTCCTACTTTATGCAGACAATGCAGTTCTGCTTTCAAGAACAGAGGTAGGGTTACGCAGGGCCCTGCGTTCGCTTGCTAAGTATTGCTCTCAAAACCAACTTGTGGTTAATTATTCAAAAATGAAAATAATGGCTTTTGCCAGAAAGCCCAAAATACATCGATGGCATTTAAACCACCAGGTACTATAGCAGGTCCTTCATTACAGCTACTTAGGAGTGATATTTCAGGCTAATGGGTGCAGGAAGTTACATACAATGTATTTAGCTTCTAAAGCAAAAAAACGGCGGCCGCTATACAAAACTTCCTTTAGAGGAAAGGTGGGCATAATGTAGTTGCGGCCCTTAGACTTTTTTCAGCAAAGTCGCTTGCCCAAATGTTGTATTGGTCCCCTCTGTATTTTGACTCAAACATAAATCCGCTTGAGTTCACGCAATCAAAGTTTCTTAGGACAATTTTACAGTCCCCTTGCAGTATTTCCAACACGGCTTTGAGATTAGAAACTGGAATGTATGCAGTGCGAGTGAGACTGTTAGTAAATGTGGCTAATTATTGGATAAGAATTCTGTTTGCCCCATCTGGCTTACTCAAACTAGTGATGTCCGACCCTTGGATGCCACCATGGATTAGCTCTCTTAAAAGGACACTAACCACTTATGGCATTTCAAAACCTTATGTTCTTTCCTTAGGATCTGTTCATGCTAGAGAGTTAATAAAACAAAGAATTCTTGATATACATCGCCAAAATGATTTAAGTAAACTAGTTTCCCCATTGTTTGATAGATTAACTTTCAATGTTGCTAAGCCCTTAGCATACTTGTCTTTAATAAGAAATCCTGATCATAGACGTTCCTTCACACTTATTCAGTATAACATGCTTCCCTCCTCCTACAGGGAGGATTTCTTTAAGAAAGGCCTAGCACTCGAGCGTTTATGCCCATGTCAGTTAAATACGATAGAAACCTCTGAGCATATTCTGCTAGAGTGTCCCCTATATAATAAACCCAGGAGAGACCTTTTTAATGTTTTCTCGAACTTGAAGTCTAACAATAAAGTCAGGACACTGAATATTCTTTTATTGGGTGAAGGGAAAGATACGACGATAGTGGTCGCTAGATTCGCATGGTATGTAACTTGTATTCGTAAAGGCAAGATAAAATCAAAGGAATAAGGAAAATGCTTCCAGATTACAACTTGACTGTCATAGAATATGTCTGCAGGACATAGAAATAACAACCCTTGAAATTCTGGTTGTATGTTGCTATTGTATATATAATCTGGTGTTCATGATTTTGTGATAGTTTTATTAGGTTGCCTCACTTGTGTCAAGAAGCTTGATTTTGTGATATTGTAACACTGGCCTTGGGCTGTAATAAAGAATTTGTTTGTTTGTCTTCCATTTCTCATTCCTATTTATCCTCAGTTTGTTTTCCTGTGGGTTGTTTTTCCATAAGTTCAAATCTGGTTTCCCATTAAGTAATAGCTGGTGAGCAATTTGGTTGACCGAGACATTGGCATGTACCAGTTGTTTGGTTATATCACCATTAAGAAAATTAAGTAATCTCCATGCTTTTTGACTGCTGTGACTTTTGTCAATTTCTTCTATGAATTTAGTCCATTTCCCCCCATTTATGCTCTGAGATACTGTAGTTGACACTACCTGTTGTCCAGCTTTAATTCTTTGATTAATAAACAAACATGAATAGATGAAACTTTCACACACACACACAAAATATGGATTTCAGGTGCTTCAAAGCCTTCTTTAACACAAAAGAACTTTCCTTTCTGAAGCCCTGATTTAGCTGATGAGTATAGATCACAGAGTAGCACCATGAGTTTGTCTCAGAACCAGATCATTCAATCTGATTGTGAAAGAAAGGCTGGAAATCCCAACAACACTATAAGGGTTAACACATGTTTCTGGTGACAATTCTGTCATCTGAAGAATCTGTGAAGATGGAGAGAAGAACTGAATCAGGCTTGATTTTTCTTCGAACAAGAGCTATTTGGCTATAGACTCAATAGCAGCTGTAGTAATTCCTTATTCTTCAGCAGGTGGGTTTACTTCTATATTTATAACCATATTCTTGGTTGTTGTTTTCTTTGAAATTCTTCAGCGTTAGTCAATCAACCAATCAATCAATCAATCAATCAATCAATGTTATGACTCAAGATCAGCACAGTACAGCAAAAAGAACAGAAATTTAAATGAGGGTACTTAAATATATAGCAAGAGACAGAAGTTAAAATGAGGGTACTAATAATAGTGTCAGAAATTATTCTGTGTTGAAAGGCTTTTTGCTGGAGGAACTCTGCTCAGGGGATGCCAGAATGAGGCTTCTTTCATGTCCCTAAGAGTTTTTCCCACTGAAATGATCCCTTTTTCTAATTTCTTGCTTTAAAACTGCTAAAATGTCAGGAGCTGGGACAGAGACAGGTGCTCAATCCTTCATGCAGTACCTGGGTCTCAAACTGCCAACTTGCCAGCCTTCCAGCTAACAAGGCGAGCTAACAAGGCCCCTTCTGTGAAGTCTTTCTACTGACAAGTGATAACTTTCCTTTGAAAACTGGCCTGCAATTTTTAGTAGGGGGTTTAGCATATTTTAATCCTCAATTCCTTGATTGACCAGACTATCAAGGGATGAATTTATGTTGGTCACAACTTGCTGCCATCCTCTTCTCCAGGTTTGACCAAAACTTTTCACGATTGTGTCTTCCCATCTTTTGAGGGGGCTGCCACGGGGTCTTTTTACTCCTCTGGGATACAACTCGGTGACTGTTGCTGTACAAATGATATTTTAATCATTTATTTTAATTTGTTTTAAACTAATGAGATTCTTAATATTGTTGAGGTTAATCTTACTCAGATATTAATATCTTAATACTTTTTTCAGCTGTTGTACACTGCCATGAAACAGCTCACTGGGTGAAAGACCAGATGTAAATAAAGTTTTTTATTTAAAAAACAAACAAACAATACAGGTATTTGTACTCCAACTCTCATCTGCCCCAACCAACATGGTGAACTATTGGGGATGGTGGAAACTATAATTCAAAAACAGGCAGAGATTAAATTGTGGGCTAAATTGTTCAGACTGATGAGATGTGGAGAGAGTTGTGGTTCCTGTTCTTATCAGTAGCTGTACGGAAGTACACTCAAAGCTGTATTTTGTTCTCTTCTGCAGAACAATTAAAATAACATAGTTTGTTACATCTGTCTAGGGTTTGGATTTAGACAGCCCAAGTTCAAAATATCACTTCTGGGCTAGGCTATGAAATTGATTCCATGAAATAAAGTTAACAAATAAATCTAGTACTGTATAGGGATCGAGATCAGGACATTTCAAGGGTAACCAGTGATGAGAATAATTCCTCTAAATAGTTTTATGATTTCAGAATTGAATGAAAAATAAAACATGCATACCTTCCCCTTCCTGATTTTAATTCCTTTCTGGCAACCTACATGATAATTATCATTGTCATGATAATACAATATTTACTAAATGGAGCAATTAATTTAAATTCTCTTTAAGTTGAAGAGATCTTTCTGTGTACTTTGATGTCTAAAATTAATGCTCTAATCTGTTGTATCAATGAGCTCATCTAATTTCATTAAGTAAGCATTTAGCTTTTCAATATTATATTTCTAAAAGAATTGTCAGCCTTCCACTTAGCTTCTCTTGTTTTCACATCTGTTATGCAGCATACAGATGAATTTATCCTTCCCTTTTTTACAGTAAGTAATATTTCTATTTCATTTGAAATTAATTACTCCATTAGATGGATTTTTGTTGTTTTTAAAGGCACAATAAGCCAAATATTACAGAAGACCCAGTTATGTGGCAATTATAATTTACCACAGATGCATCCCAAATTGATTTCAGATTTTGCATAGCTTTCATTCTTCAACTACCTCTACATGGAGAGCAATATTCATGCACTATATTCCATTTGTAGTTGACCAAATAGCTCAATGAGTTGGGTACCTGGCTATATTTTTATTTATTTATTTATATTCATATTTCTATAGCCACACAACTCACAAAGACTCTGGGCGTCATACAATCTTAAAACCTTTAAAACAAGAACAACCCCATTAAAACAGATTACCCCGCTAAAACCCCCACACATTAAAAATTGGAAGATTATTTTGATATTAAACCAACCAGCAGGTGGAGGTCACAACATCTTCAGGATCCCACACCTGCCCCACCAGCCATGTTTTCAGATCTTTCCTGAAGGGCAGCAATTCTATCTGCAGCCTTAGTTCCCCTGGCAGGAGGTTCCATAGGGCTGGAGCAGACACAGAGATGGCCCTCCTTCTTGTGCTAGAGAGACTTTCCCCTCTAGCAGATGGTACAAGCAGAGAGCCCCTCCGGTCCGCTCTGGTTGGACGAACAGACGTTCTTGGGGTGATGCAGTCTCTTAGGTATCCTGGCCCACTACCATATAGGGCTTTAAAGGTAATGACCAGCACCTTGAATTGCACCCGGAGGCAAATTGGAAACCAGTGCAGCTCCTGAAGCAGTGGTGAGGCGCGAGCATAATGCACACACCTCATCACCACCCGAGCAGCCGCATTCTGGACCAACTGCAGCCTCCGGATGGTCATCAAGGGCAGCCCCATGTAGAGTGCATTGCAATAATCTAGTCTAGAGGTGATCTTTGCATGAGTGATCATGAGTAAGGAGTCCCAGTCTAGGAGTGGGCACAACTGGCAAATCACCCGAAGTTGGGCAAAAGCCCTCCTGGCCATGACTGCTACCTGATCTTCAAGCAGCAGTCGTGAGTCCAGGAGGACCCCCAAGTTGCGCACCGGATCTGTCTGGGGCAGACTAGTCCCATCCAAAACCAATGATGGTAACTCCCGAGATAACACCGGGCCCCTAATCCATAGTCACTCAGTCTTGCCAGGGTTCAGTTGTAAACCGTTGTCCCCCATCCGGACCCCAACATCTGCCAGGCACTCAGACAGGACTTTGACAGCATCACTGGGATCACCACGAGACGAGATGTACACTTGGGTGTCATCCACGTACTGATGGTACCGTGCTCCATGGCAACGGATGATCTCACCCAGCAGTATCATGTAGATATTAAATAGGAGAGGAGACAGCACCGAGCCCTGAGGTACCCCATATTGGAGTGGCCTAGGGCTTGATGTCTCACTCTCCAACCTAGGGCTGGATGTCTCCTAATAAAGCTTCCTGAGAGAAGAGTCAACCTGTGTAGGCTTGGCCAAACTGCACAATCCCAGAGCATCTCCAGAAGAAGGGAGAGGTGATATATTTCTGAGGTTTTTTTTTATACCTAGTAAGTCCTAGAAAGGGTCACTATAAATTGGACTCGATGGCACATAATTAATACTACCTCATGTTACTTGCAATATTCTGGTGTGTGGTCTTTTGGTGGATGTCTAAAAGATTTAGTATTTGGTACAGTATTTTCATAATTGGAACACCAGCAGTATTTATAATTATGTTACCTGTCTTGGATATTGCTTTCAGTGGAACTGCAGAATACAATTGCAGAAATAAACAACAATTTAAAATTAAAATTATTTAATTTCAAACAAACAAACAAACAAATTAAATATAAATATAAATATAAATATAAATATAAATATAAATATAAATATAAATATAAATATAAATATAAATATAAATATAAATATAAATATAAATATAAATATAAATATAAATAAATAAATTTGAGCAGTGGCTCAAGTGGTTAAAATGCTGATTGGGAAGTGGAAGTTCAGCAGTTTGATTCCCGAGTACTGCAGGATGGAATATGCTCCCACCTTTGTCACAGCTCCTGCCAACCTAGCTGTTTGAAAGCAATAAATTGCAAGTAGATAAATAGGGACCACTTCCGTGGGAAGGTAACAGTATTCCGTGTGCTCCGGTGTCTAGTCATGCCTGCCACATGACCACAGAAACGTCTGCAGAAGCAGACAGCACTGGCTCTTCGGTTTTGAAACAGAGATGAGCACTGAACCCTAGAGTTGGATACAGCTGGCTTTCGAGCAAGGGAAACCTAAGATAAGAACAATTATATAAAGAAGCAAACAAGCAAACAAACTTGTATTCATGCTCAACTATGGGCTGCTGATTCTTTCTCTCTGCCCCTGGGCTTCACTGCCCAGTAGTCTGAGGCCAACTCTTTCACAGACACATCTAAAATCTCACACACGTAGTCTCAGTGTGTGAGAGATTGACCTGATTCGTAAATAGGTTGAGTGCTTAGTCAGACACATTTCTTTCAGAACAACTCATAGTTTCTCATGATCCACATAAAGCAAAGCAATCACACTTATACGCCACTCCATAGCACTTAATGCGCTCTTGGGTGGTTCACAAGTTAATTATCATTTTGCCTCAAAACATGCTGGGTACTTATTTTACCGGCCCCGGAAGGATGGAAGGCTGAGTCAACCTTGAGTCCTGGTCAGGATTGAACTCACAACCTTTTGGTTGTGGTACAACAGTCCTTGACCCCCTGTGTCACCAGGCAAAGACTTTGCTGTTGTCTGTAAAGCACAGACTTATCTTCTGAAATTCTTTGGTGTGCTTCAGGAGCCAGCAAATATTTCCAAAATAATCTCAAGTACCTCTTCCTTTACAGGATCCGGCTTGAACTTCAGGTGTTTCTCATTCCATATGAAATATAGTCTTTATTGCAACACCTTTAGTATCACTTTGCTTGCATGGGAAACTAAAGCAATGGGCCTATAGTTACTGCACATGTGGCATCTCCAGTCCCCAAGAAAGAGTGACTGGATGTTTTTAGTCTGTGGAAAATTATTTTCTTTTCCATATATGTTGACATATTCCTGTTAGGATTGTGACAGTTCCTGTTACTTGAAATAGATATGTTGATAATCCACCTATCTCTAGTGATTTATTTCTTCCTAGTGCTTTCAGAGCAGATTTCACTTAACTTTCTAGATTGCAGATTTTTTTTTCCCCCATAGGATTTCTCTTCAGTGGGTTCTTTCATCTTTTTGTTTCTTCTGTACAGGTCTTCCGTACACCTTCTCTTTATTTTCTCCTGATCAGATTCAGTGATTGCCTGTGGGTTGTTCAGCATTACTAATCAAGGCTTAAAATGTCCTTTGTTTTTTTCAATCTTCTGGAGAAATTACTTCTTTATCCCTATATTGTTGTCTTTTTGTTTCTTTACACCGATTATTGTAATAGATCTGTTGATGAATACCTGCTTTCAGGGTAAAAAGTAAAAAGAAAAGAAAAATAATTACTCTTTGATAATGAACAAAAGAAAGATACATCCCATAAATAGTATTATGATTATTTGAAAGTAAACATTTAATGTTAAGAATGAATTAAACAATAGATAAGAACATGCTTCAGAATATTTTATAATTCTATGAGTGTTTGCTCTTCTTATTATTATAATGTGTACGTTTGGCTATTGTAATAGCAATCTGTTTAATTCATTTTGGATGTCTTTACATATCCATTAGGTATTACAGAAAATGTTTTATTTATAGCATACTGTCTGAAACTGACTCATGGTCTAGCTGTATTTTCCATATCATCTATATTAATGACAGTGAAAATACTTCTAGGTTTAATCAAGTATTCCCTTCTGTTTGGGACCCAGCAATTAAGTGATGAATAATTTATAGTCCTGTATCATATGGTTCTCTATTAGCTTAACAATTAGCACTATTGCTCTTTTTAATGCTCACTTGCTGTTAGAGAAACAGATGTTAAATTCTGTAAGCCTATATCCCTTTGCTTGGGAGTAAGACCCACTGAACCCAGAGGGACTTATCCCAAGGAAATGCATGAGGGCTTGTTCTGAGTATAGTCTTCAGAGAGATAAACTTGGAAAAATGTTTACTCCGTAACTCCTAGACTCTGAACCCCCAGGCAGCATGGCTGTTACTGTCTGGATGGATTCTGTGAGCTGTTGCACACCAACAGTTTTGTTTATTTTTATTTCTTTATTTTTCAAATTTCTATTGCCACCCAACTTAACACCGATTCTGGGCAGCTAACAACAATTAAAACATTACCAACATAGCTAAAACCCTTAAAAACCCATAACAAATACCCATGAAGTTACCCACCCACCCCATCAGTTAAAAGAGACGGGGAGCAATTTTGTTAAATGAGCCAGCAGGCAGGAGCCACTACTCCCCCGATGCTCCACACCTGCTTTGCCAGCCAGGTTTTTAGCTCTTTCCTGAAGGGCAGCAATTCCATCTGTAGCCACAACTCAGTTGGCAAGATGTTCCATAGGGCCGGCACAGCCACAGAGAACGCCCTCCTTCTTGTGCTAGAGAGATGAGCCTCTCTAGCTGATGCACAATTAGAGAGCCCCTCCGGTCCACTCTGGTGGGACTGACAGATGTTCTTAGGGTGACACGGTCTCCTAAGTATCCTGGCTCACTACCATGTAGAGCTTTAAAGGTCATTACCAGCACCTTGATTTGCACCCGGAGGTGCAACTCAAGCTCTAGATCTTTACTAGTACATTAAACCCCACTTTATGGAATTAATTCATTACACACGGTTTTCCTTATCACAAAAATTCCTTATTGTGAATTGCCCATAGGAATACATTGTGTGGTTTCCTGTAGGACTGCATTGAAAACAAAAATTCCTTATCACGAAGCATGGTTTCCCATAGGAATGCATTGAAAACCAATTAATCCGTTTTGAAAAAATCCATAAACCGGGGCATTATGTTCAATGTATTTCTTTCCATGTTGTGAGTTTTCTTGTTGTGTGAGGCATTTGTAAGGCAGGGTTTTACTGTATGCAGATTATCTCTCTCTTGGCAGATAGGTGAGAATGACTCCTCCTTCTTTAAGAGCCTTATCCGATTCTTAATATTGGCTATTATCCTGACAATCTGGCAGTATGGTCTCCTCTATTACTATAGCAGGATAACATGGCCAGAACCCCTCCTACTCCAGCACAATTCAAACCATTTTTTGTTGTCCAAATTGGGCCTGTATGCACTTGCTGGCATATTTGAAACCTATATTTCTGTAAACAGCAGGCATTTTGTTCCATGCTATTTTACAGGGTACTTTTGAAAATCAGTTTCAAAAGTGGTTTGCAATGCAGCTGTCTGCTGGAGGGGTGGGGGTGGGAAATAGCCCTGCAGGCCATTCACAGTTGTTTGTGTACTTTTCTGGATTGCTTCTTCTTTACATCCTCTTCTAACCCTTTGGGTGTTGCTGAAACATATCTCTGGAGAGAGTGAAAAAGAAACTTTTCAAATGTCTCAATTTACTTTTGCTGTATGCAGTAATAAGAATTGCTTTTTGTCACAGGATATCTGTTTCTGTCTATGTATGTGTGTGTATGTATAATAATAATAATTGTATGCCGTCAAGTTGATTGCTGCTTACTGTGAACCCGTCCAGACTTTTCTAGGTAAAGAATATATATCACGTGGTTTATTATTCCCTTTTTCTGGAGGTGCTCTGGTATTGTGCAGACTGGCCAAGTCCCCACAAGTGGGCTCTTTTCCCAGCAGGAAAGAGTCAGGAATTGAACACTTAATCTCTGCTTCTGCTGCCAGATACCTAAATTTATACATGCACAAATATGCAGATATGTATGTGCAACAGTTAATCAGAGCTTTTCAGCATAATCTATACCTATAAGAAAGGGGTTGTGTAGTACGTGTCCGGCATACATGGCTACACCAAGCCCAACCATCCTGTACCGAGCCGGCCACACTTAACTTAAGACCCTGCGAACATCACCGCAAGGGTCCAACCACCGAAAGTGGGCCAACCGCCCCACAAACCATAACAAAAATAAAAAAATACAAGGCCCAGCATCCTCCACTCCACGCCACCTCTCAGCCAATCAGGCTAAAGGGCGTGAGAGTGGATAACACGGGGAAGCTGGCACGTGCATTAAAAATGGCCAGCCAATGTGCAAACCACTTCCCTTCGGGAGACACTTCATCTCCCAGAGGGAAGCCATCCCCACGGTGGGCAGGTGGGCGGGCACATCGGTTGCTGGCTGGGCCACCGGCTTTTATTGCCCCCCTTCCGGCGATGGCCTTGGTGATGGTGGGGGGAGGAAAGAAAGAAAAATCACCCCAAGGGACGAAATTATAACACAAATACTAGGTATATTTAATAAGTGAAAGTAGAAGTGGAAATGCAAGTAAAAAGGTAGTAGAAAACCGAACGAACAATATAATACAATAGGAATGTAACAATGACACACAGTAGCAAAGATATAAATGGAGAGACACCCAAGGTAATCCACAAAAACGGGGGAGACAAACAGAGCCCGTCAAAGTCCGGAACGGCTCATAAGTAAGCGTGGAAAAACCTATGGAAGTGTCCGTGAAATGGTAATCAGTTCAAAACTGTGGCAAAACTGGGATTTCGTAATAGTCCTTGTTAAATAGTTGGTAATGTCAGTCAAACCAGCTGTATCAGTGAGTCAAGTAAACTGTAAGGTGCTCGTGAAGAGCTAAATCCGAAATCCGAGGGAGGTCTGTGAGTTCGGTTCAATACTGCATGGAATGATGTCTAAAATTCAATATGATCAGGAATGAGTCACAAACAGGTACGGAGAGAGGTAATACAGGTCAATATTCCTCCGGTAGAGAATATTTCGAAAATCTTTGTCAAGATCTGTAAAACATACAACCCGAAGTGACATGTAACACCAATAAAGTAATGCATGTGAATACAAATAAATGTAAATACAAATAATCATATGCAATAAAATACAAGAACAGCACTCAGGAAACAAAGTCATAAAACATATCTGACAAAAATGGTACCTGTAATAGCGCGCAGAAAAACACCTCAATGTAACATATAATGAAGGGTGGAAGCGTTAAACAAACTTACCAAATAGGAACTATATATAACTCTAAAATGGGGACATGTGGGAAGAATACCAATGATTAGCGAAAGCATACGGAAGTAAAGTTCTCTTAAAGGACCACAACGAGGAGAAACTCGAAACAAGGAGAATACCAACTTAAAGAAAAGCGGCATAGTCCTGTTCGGTATTCAAACCATGGGGGTGCAATGTAGAAAAACGATGAATATAAAAAGCTTCCTGTTGCAAGAGGAAACGTTCTTTGTTGATAGAGTGAAATTTGCGAGGTGAAAAAAATTCCAATACAGCAACCTTTAAATCCGTTTTTGTGGATTACCTTGGGTGTCTCTCCATTTATATCTTTGCTACTGTGTGTCATTGTTACATCCCTATTGTATTATATTGTTCGTTCGGTTTTCTACTACCTTTTTACTTGCATTTCCACTTCTACTTTCACTTATTAAATATACCTAGTATTTGTGTTATAATTTCGTCCCTTGGGGTGATTTTTCTTTCTTTCCTCCCCCTGTCTGTTGACACCCCCGCCGCCTTCCCTCCCTTCTTGGTGATGGTGGGACAGAGGACTGGCCGCGCCATGGAGGCACGGAAGGTGAGCGGCCTAGCCCACAAGGCTGTGCCGGCAAAGTGCAGAGAGCCAACGGCCAAGCCAGCAACAGGTAAGTGGGCGGAGGACAGGGACTGAAGGAGGGACAGGCCCGGGGACCACGTTGCCCGCCCTGGTCCAGGAGGAAAAAGGGGGAACACGAACCTGCCCACTGCCCATTTCCCCTTCCTCATTCTCTGTCCCCCACCCACTTACCTGTTGCCGGCTGGACTGATCACACTCTGTGCCTCCTCAGCACAGCCTTCTGAGCTGGGTTACTTGCCTTTCGTGCCACCACAGCCCAGCCTAAGGTGGCTTTGGTGGGGTTGCAGAGTTGTGTTGTGTGTGTGTGTATGTGTGTGGCCTCGCCAAGGCTTCGGGGGGGGGGGGGAGGAGAGACAGCAACTCCTCTCCCCGTGTAGCTTTGGTGTGGGTGGATGGCCTTGCTGAGTCTTCAGGGGGGGAGGGCCCGCCCCTCCTCTCCCCACATAGCTTCGGCATGTGTGTGCGTGTATTTTGTGTGTGTGTGGTTGTGGTGTGTGTGTGTGGTTATGTTGTGTGTGTGTGCACCCCCCAAAACCACCCCTACCACCAGCACTCCAAAAAAACCTGCCCGGTTTTTGTAGAGCTCATGCTTTATTTTTGTATTTTCAGATAAATGTTTAGAGTTTCCAACTAGCTTTAAATAATGTTTTCTCTCCCATTTAATTTCCTATAGTAGCTCTATTTGGTATTTACTGGCAGAAAGCAAGTGAACAAGAGGGAGCACACTCACATTGTATCCTCTATCATCAGTGTGAAGAGGGTGAAACTGCTATGCTTTAGGCACTGCCAATGAGCCATAACTCTGATCTACACCCACCTGTCACCAGGTATCTGGCTCATTCTGTAGAAGTCTGCATGAAATCAGCAGCCAAACAGTTGTTTATTGTGTTAAAGCAATGATGGAGGATGGTGATCCTAGCATGCACCCCCTTGTTGTTTAATAACAACTGTGTAGGACTGGTGAAACAACATTAGATATGATAATATTTTGGGGAAATATGATTTCCTTTCCTGTTACATGAACTTGGGTCTCTCATCAAGAATATAGACTCTTAAAAGACATGCATCTTTAAATTATGGCACGGAGTGTGTGTAACTAAGGAAAGTTGTATTTAGCTTACTCCCTTCTAAACTTTAGGAAAGCTTGATGCCTTTGTAAGTTTGTAAGCTTTTTCTTTATGGAATTCCTCAGATGGAATTTATTTCATTATCTTTCATTACTTCTCTTTCTCTCTTTGGAAAGTCAGTTTCACAGTTATTTTAACTGAATACTACATACTGTATTCACATTTTTATAAGCAAAAAAATTAAGTGAAAAATTGTTGATGAGAGAAAAACTTCTCTTTTTCAGAATGAAAAGAGAAGAAAGAAGGGAGGAAGGAAGGAAGGTGCATAGTTGCAATTGTAAACATTCTGGCCAAAATCATGTAATTTCTGTCCATATCCCATTGCCCATCACCCCCAAGTAAAGAATCGGACAATAGGTTGGATTCAAACACACAGGACACTTTATTAACTGATAAACAACAGTGGCCTCACTTAACTGCAGTAGGGCCTATGTAGTGTGGGACAAAGGGTGAGTGAAGAGTGGTGACTTACCCTTCTTTCACCCACACAGGTGATACCCCAGACAAAGAGTGATCTGTTCCCAGACCTCAACTCCCTGACATCAATTCAGGCAAACAAAAGTACTGCTCCCAAACCTTCCACCTTTGGGTAGTCAATGACCTTTCACCTTTGGGTAGTCAACGCAGTACCCAGGCCACAGGTGTATTCCCCAGCCATGAGTCAAACCTTAAGCTTCTGCAGTACCGGTTGCTGAATACCCCATGATCCTTACCCGACAATGATTGGGTCTTCAACTATCACCTTTTCCACACTACCCACCACTCTAATGCCCCCCCCCACCCCACCAGACCAACCAACTCAGACTGGAGGCCCTGCTGCAAGTCCATCAGGAACCTCTCCATACCCCATTTTGTGAGGTGGACACCATCCGGCTGATAAAGGCCTGGTACATCAATCCTGATCCCAGAGTGCTCAAACACTGTGCCAAGGCCCTCCATGAAGAACCTGATCACACTGTGCCTGGCCCTGTTAATGCAACACAGATCACAGTCTGCCCTCCATAACAAATCTGATATCAGGCCAGCACCACCTGGTCTCCATCAGGTCACACCACACTGCTAAACTGACCTCAATCCCTATCATCAGACGGAGATCATTGCCACCCAAATGTATAACTAAAACATCTGGAGGGCAGCCCCATTTCACTGCGCTAAGATATGGCAGCAGCTCTCCCCAGATCATCCCACCATCTGCTCCTCCACTCCAGGCATACCTGTCAAGTATCCCGGATTGGCCGCGAAATCCCATATTTTGGCACGTGTTCATCCCCTTTCCCAGCGGTGTCCCATATTTAGAATGGTGGGGAAAAGGGTTACTGCACACGCGCACATGCAGAATCCATCTGTGCATGTGCAGAACCCATCCGCATGCGCAGAACCAATCTGTGCATGCACAGAAGGGTTCCGCGCAGAAGGGTTCTGCGCAGGTCCCGTATTTTCTGGAGTGGCGCTTGACAGGTATGACTCCAAGACCTCCACTTCTTGAAGGCTCAGGTCTTTCCCCCATGTGCAGCATGCCTTGCTGCCCAATAGACATACCTGTGGCCGATGAGCAATACAAACTCCACCACTCTCTCCATTGCAAACCTAGGAATAAAAAAAAAGAAAAGGGGTGTCAATGGAACAATTAACAGTGATTCCACTGGCCATGCCTGATGTGGGGCTGGGTGCTTCCTTTTCCTAAGAAAGCCTAGTAACCATGAAGGGGAAGGGATAGTAAATGATTAATTAACAATATACAGCCACTGCTGATGAGATCATCAGGTTTACATGGCATCAATTTATGATACTGGATTTCATCTATAGCATGTATGTCCACGTACTGTTTTCTTCCTTCACACTGGAAACTCCTGAGTCTTCTTTCTACCTGTTGTGAAAAGTACCCTAATCCTCTGAGGGAGGAAGAATCCATTCTGCCAATAATGTGTGCTTGTCTGATAGGTAAACACATTTGGCTTTAATTCTAAATACCTGTACAAAACTTTATTGTTTTACATGGGGTTCCAAATAATAAACTAAAGTTTATGTTAGTTATTGGTGGTTTATATGCAATAAACTCCACCAACTACGCATGCAGAAAGAGCTCAGTAGCAATGTTGCTCAGGCTATTTATGGCTTTTTAGCAACTTGCTAAATGTCAGAATGACTGTTCACTGAATGAATGACAGCCTACATAGACGTGAGCTGCTCCACTGAGTACTAATCACATTGCAATCAGAAGAACTTTAACTGTATGAATGGATTGATTTTAATAAGGTTAACATCTGTCTCTTCCAGTATATGCTTAGCATTAAGATTGTACACATCAAGGTCTTATTGTCAGGCTTAAGATTGGTGATGACAGATAAATACCATAAGAAGCGTCAATTTATCTGGCATATATTGCATATAAAGGAAAAGTACATAAATAATTGAATTCATTTCTGGTCTCCATATCTATCCAATCCACGTAGCAAAAAGATTTTTTTTTTTTTTAGGATACCACGTTATTACATTAGTTCTTTGAGATTTTCTACCTCAGTGTATTTTTGCAAGCTGACTGAAAAAGAACAATATTTCCACTTTTCAAATTATCCCTCCCCATGGTGTAAAATATATTACATTCTTTCATTGTAACGGCTCAGGGATAAAATGTTTCTATTAACATGGGGTTTCTAGTAAGCAGCTGACAAAGCATATAGATATGTCATTTGGCATTCTTCTCTTAACCTGTTCCCTAGCTATTTTTTATGTTATGTAATTTTCTCACCTGCTTTCTTACAAGCTGTCTTTGGCAAGCATTTTGCAATTTTTAATAATGTGAATTTGTGTAATGGAGGTGGTCATGATATCAGTTCCACAACATGAGTTCATAAACACACATGGTCACATAGATAGATTTTTTTGTTAATTAAAATGCAGGGGGGGGAGAGAGAGGTAAAAACACACAACACAGCAACAACAAAAACCTAAACAAAAATACAATATAACTTTCTACATGCACCCACCAGCAGTGGGAGTTGTAAACCTTGTCCATTAAATATTATCGATATCATTCAATTTTTATATATTCTTCTCCTTATCCCTTTCACTAATACATAATTTAAAATATCTCCCCATATCTCTCTAAAATAATGTTTTTAATAATCCCTTTTTTACCTTTAACTCAAATGTTAATTTATTATTTAGAGCTATATTCCAGGTCTCTTTATACCAATCACTCAATCCAAATTCCCAGTATACTTTCCGTTTTTTTACAATATTAAAGCTCAATGCTGTCAAGAATATAACAATCATCTTTTTCTTATCCCATTCTACCTGCATGTTACCAAAATCCATTAATAATGCTATTTTAGAATACATCTCCAATTTTATAGACAATATTTCATTAATTTTAAAAAATCATATTTCCCATATTTTATTCACATTCTTCAATTTCCACAGTAAATGAAAATATATTCCCCTTTCCTTTTTTACATCCCCAACAATATTTTTAATCATAAATTTGAGAAACAATTTTCTTTAATTCTAACTGACTTATTTTTCATAATTCTTTGTTTCCATACGTTATAGATAGATATTTTTTTAAAACACAGAGATCTAAGTTTCCCTCTTCACCAGGATCAAGTGTGTTGTAACCTATGATGATTTAATGTTGGCCAATGACAAAACCAAGAAGGAGGCTTCATTTTCACTGTTTAAAGTTTGATCTGGACACAAAAGAATCTTGCAAAGCTAATGTGTCTTAGTTGCCCATTCAAGATCAAGTCAGCCCAAAATATCTCGAATTATAAAAGGAATAATTCATAACAATGTATTGTTACTGGGGGTAGGGGAAGAGAATTACCCTACCCTAGCAACTGTGAGGACTGCATCTACACTGGGAAGGAGAAACTTAGAAGGTTGATTGATTGATTGAAGTTTTGTTTCTATACCGCCTTTCTTACCCAACAGGCAACTCAAGGCAGTTAACAACAATAAGTATACAATACAAAATGGAAATATACAAGATCTAAACAGCAGCAGCAGCAATAACAAAACAATAATCACCAATATACAAAATAAATAAGTACATAGCAATACAGCATAATATATACAGTCAATTTCAATATGACAATAATAATAAATAAAGGTCCCCAGAAATATAGTACACAAAAAATTCAAGCCCATAGAATACAATACAATAGCAAATATGTATTAAATATAATATAATACACTATACAAAAAGCACTCTACAAAATTCGGACTGCCAAAACAGCATAGAGTAGCATAAAGATGTACCCCAGCACAATCCTTTTTCCACCCAAGTCCTTCTAAACCCGGGAGGTGGGGATACCAGCAATTGTGCAAGTCCTAGCGCTTCTAGTCGGCGAACCTCATCGCCTTTGTCGGCACTGCCCCGCTGCCATCCCACATGGTTTTACCACGTGCTGGCACTCTAACCCAATTTACCCTTGTTTAATTTTCTGCTAGCCACCCTGGGTCTCATCAAAGAGCCAGCACTATCTGTGTCTGCAGACATTTCCGTGGACATGGGGTAGGCATGGCTAGATGCCTGAGCACATGAAATGTTGTTACCTTTCACACCAAAGTTATACCTATTTATCTACTTGCAATTTCTTGCTTTTGAACTGCTAGGTTTGCAGGAGCTGCAGCAAATGGCAGGCACTCATTCCGTCATGCAGCACTTGGGTTACAAACTGCTGAACTGCTGATCTTCTGGTAATCAAGTTCAGCATCTTAACCACTAAGCCACTGCAGCCCACTGATAAATAGATCTAGTTAGAGCCACTGACTGTATGAAGAGTTGCCAAATAATTAACATTGTGGGGTTGCATGTAGTAGGAAAGTAAATTAATGCTTGAGCAGAAAGAACAGCACAATTATTTGCCATGCTCCAAAAATGTTGTTTTTTTTGAACTTACGGGAATTTTTTTTTGCACATATTAAGCAAAACTGCAAATTATTCAGCAAGTTGCAGAGACTTTGATAAGAGAAATTAATGTTGCTGTTTCTCATCTGGAGGCAAGGAATCCTAAATGGCTTGAAGATTCCTGTTCAAGTTCTCTTATAAGGTTAGGTAAAGATAAAGGTTTCCCTTGCTCGAAAGCCAGTTGTATCCAACTCTAGGGTGCAGTGCTCATCTCTGTTTGAAAGCCGAAAAGCCAGTGCTGTCTGCTTCTGCAGACGTTTCTGTGGTCATGTGGCAGGCATGACCAGATATCGGAGCGTACGGAACACTGTTACCTTCCCACAGAAGTGGTCCCTATTTATCTACTTGCAATTTCTTGCTTTCAAACTGCTAGGTTGGCAGGAGCTGGGACAAAGACTGGAGCTCATTCCGTCCTGCGGTACTTGCGAATCGAACTGCTGACCTTCCGCCTGACAGTGAGTCTTAGACAGGTTAAGACAGCCTAAATTTATAGAAAAACAAATTACAGAAAGTTAGTTTGGAAAATAATTGTAATAGAGAAAAGAAGAATCACATGTAGAAATAACTGATTACTAGATGGACAAGGGCTATATATTTTTATCCTATTAGCAATCTGAGCACTTGCTAAGAGGGGACTGTGACTGATGTTAATCCAATGATTTGTTGTGACTATTATAGAGTATGGTCCAAAATATCAGGGCTTATAGAAATGTCTTGCAGGTAATTAAGTAAGCACCACCATAGGATATTAAAGTTTAAGAGCTGAATTCGATGTTAAATGTCACTTTTTATGTCAGAAGAAGCATGCTGCACTTTCTGAGAACTTTTCATTATGCAAGAACTGTGTGTCTTAATTAGATGATTAAACCTCTGGTGTATAAATGGCCAGGAGTAGAACAGAAGACCAATTTTAGTGCATGGAAAAATGGATTTGCTTAGAAAGGTAAAGGTAGTTAACATTTTGAAGTAATCAAGGAGTGGATTTGTTCACTGACAAAAGGAAAATAATGGAGGGGGTTAAATAGTTTTCATTGCTAGGTCTGGTAATCTTGCCATGCTGATTTATATATACAGAATGTAAAGCAAGATGTAGTTGGCAGAATTTAGAATAATTTATTTTAAATCTCTTGAAAGTAGTTTGAGAATCACAATAGTGCTTGTAATGCACTATTATCATAGATGTTAATCCATGGGTGCCATTTATCAAACTTTTGTAGTATACTAAATACAACCTCAGCCAAATTCTTTCTCCACTCCTTACATCCAACTTTTGTATTTCCATTCACCATGTATGAGAAAATTTAAAGAAAGCTGACAGGGGAAAAATGATATGTTTGAAATGTGGTGCTGGTGGATAGAATTACAGATACCTTGGCTTGCCAGAAAAATGAACACATATGCCCTAGAGCAAATCAAGCCAGAATTATCTCTAGAGACAAAAATGACAAAACTGAGCTTTCCTACTTTGGACACATCATGAGAAGGCAGGATTTTTTTGGAAAAGGCAATAATACTGGGAAAGGTGGAAGATAGCAAGAAAAGAGGAAGATGGAAGACCATATGTGAGATGGATCCGCTCTTTAAAAGAAGCCCAGGATTGAATTTACAAGAGTTGACAACAGGACATTTTGGAAAGATGCAAAAGATAGCAAAATATTTAATGGAATTAGGATGCAACTCCTACAAGAAGCTGGGGGTTGGTGCCAACCCATGTGACCCCCTCTGAAGTATAGTAGCTTCCTTTTGTGGCCGTGTACTTCCCAGCTGGGGGCAAGACTTCAATTTGGTATACATACTAGGCAAGCCAAACGCAGTAAAATTATAGTCACCGGTGCTGTCCCGGTGTAAAAAAAAAATCCATGTTAAGCGGCTATTTACAGTATCCAGTAGTTCCATAGGCAAACAAGGAAGATTAGCTGTGTGATCCATATTCAAATTGTAAATATGCAAAAGATGCAGGAAACAAGTGATACCTTTATTGGATCACTAAATCTTTGCATATTTACAATTTGAATATGGATCACAGGGATAATGTTCCTTATTTGCCTATGAAACTACTGGATACCATACAATAAGAGTGGCATCCTAACTCTATAAAATATTTTGCTGTCCTTAAAGATGAGAGCCTGGCAGACCACCACACCATCAACATTGTAATACATGCCTGAAGAAGTGGTCTTGAACGACAAAAGCTCGCATAATGGTTTGTTTTTCTTTGTGATCCAATAAAGGCATCGCCTGTTTCCTGCATCTTTTTCATCTTTACAATTTGAATATGTATCACATGTCTAATCTTCCTTGTTTGCTTATTGGACATCTTGGAGATGTCTCATTCATAGCGTTGCAAAAGTTGGAAATGACCACAAAACAACAGCAGCAATTGATTTTTAAAATTGGGTATGAAACCAAATTATTTGTCCATTCTGTATCTTTGGCTTCCTGAATCCTCTGTCAAATATAGATACAGTAATACCCTGCTTAATATGTGCACCGCACAGCGTTAAAACTGGATAACATTAGGGAAATTGAGGAAAACCTTTGCACAGCACAATGTTAAGATAAGATAACATTGTGCGATGCAAAAGTTTTCCTCAAATCCCCAATGTTGCTCTCTGCCCCAAAGCCCGCAGGGCTGGAGACCAGCACTGCAGGCTTTGGGGCAAAGATCTCTGGAGGCCCCCTTGTTGGAGGGCAAGGGGGACTCCATAGACCCAAGCATCGAATTGCCAGTTTCCTCTGGGTGAGAGTGTGTGTGTGCTCTCACCCTAAGGAAACCGGCAATCGGATGCCCAGTCTGCCAGTTTCCTTTGGGTGAGAGCGGGTGTGCCCGCTCTTCCTCAAAGGAAACTGGCGGTCTGAGAGTTGGAGTGCAGGTTTCCTTGGGGTGAGGGCACACATGCCTGGTCTCCCCCAAGGAAACTGGCGCTCTGAGTATCTGATCACCAGTTTCCTTAGGGGGAGACTGCTGGTTTCCTTGGGGGAGACCGCACGTGTGCACCCTCACCCCAAACAAAATGGTGCTCCGGCTCTCAGAGCACCAGTTTCCTTGGGGGGAGACCAGCCACGTGTGCCCTCACCCCAAGTAATCCAGCGCTCAGTCTGCCAGTTTCCTTGGGGGGAGACCACACATGCATGCCTTCACCCCAAGCAAACCGGCATTCTGACACTCAGAGCGCTGGTTTCCTTGGGGGGAGACCACATGCATGAACCTTCACCCCAAGCAAACTGGCACTCCAACTCTTAGACTGCCAGAGAGCCAAGCCCCAAAGTCAGAGACTAGTCCAGCCAACTTTGGAGCTTGGCTCGATCGGCCTGCCTCTTTGGAAAGGGCATGGAATCCCCTCTGCCTTTTCCAAAGAATCAGGCGGATCGACCCCCTGTTCCCTTTCCTTTTCAGAAAGGGAACCGGGCTTTTTTTTTAAAATGTTGTGAAATCAAAGTACTGCACAACGTTAAAAACTGGTAACTCTAAGACTTATGGAACCAGGTTTTAGCGTTATCCAAGGTATTATTGTAATATAGAATGACTATAAATGCCTGCATGACTAGTTTCAGTAATAACCAGTACCTTTCTACTATTTTCTGTCAGATGTTCAGAAGGGATCTGAATTAGCATTCAGGTGACTGTGATCCAAATTCATTATCTAATTTTGGTTTGCAAACGTCCCACAATTAGATTAGTTCAGCCCTATATTTAGCTCTGGTGAAACATGACTGGAATTAATAATGCTGTGCTGACAAGAATACTAAACTGTACTGATCATTTCTATACTTCTTTAATCTACAAATGGACTATTATTTTTAGTTCAGTGTCGAGCTCAGATGAATTTAATTTCTGTGAGTGTTCCACTGTTAACATTGGAAGAACCCACCAAACAGGAAACACATTCCAACTTTTTAGTGATAATAATCTACAAATTGTATATCTTCCAGCCATCATAAAAATTACCCTGCTCTCTATGCAGGCTGCCATGTAACTATTGGCTTGATTGACTTTAAAATAATAGTCTGATGCTGATTCCTACTCCTCTGACATTGCAAAACATTTCAAAATCTAGACTAGCTGAAATGATAGCACCAAGAGTAGATTTGTATTGCTTATGTTATAATTTTGATGATTTGTAAATATCAATGTGATTTATCCATATTCCTGCTGGCATTGCACTCTGTGTGTGCGCGCGCGCATGCATGTGCGCATGTGTGTGTGCGTGTGCGTTAACATACACCAACATAGAAGAGGAGATGTATTTGTATGTGCCATAATAGTATGATGGGTTTTGTTACTAGTTACTTTGACTTGGGTAGATATAGATGCCATTTTCTTTCTGTCTCAGATGGCAAATTATCTTGGGATGTTTCTGCAGAGAACCTTGCCATAAGGTCTGAACAAACTGCAAGCTTACTGAGTCATAGTGGCTTTCAGTAGTCATGCTAAATGCTTGGAAACAATTTTTGAAAAATGTCTGGAGCAAAATCAACTTTAATCTTGACCTAATTTTAATTGGGTTTTTTTAATATATAGTTTTGTATGGTATTTTGACTTATGATTGATGCAAGATTTAATTGTTTTGCGTCTCTTATGGGGAGATCAACTGATGGATTGATTGATTGATTGAGAAATCAAAGGAACAAATGAGCAAGTGAGTGAACAAACAAGTGAATGAATAGATTTGCAGTTGAATTTTTGGAATTTTTGGAATAGTAATCAGATTAGTCTGAGTTTCAAGCATATCAGAGAGTAAACTAAACAAAAACAAAACATTGCAGCACTTTAAACAGTAACTGCTGTATTTTAATGTTAGCTTTCCTGGATGACGTGGACTTGATCCACGATGAAGTGGACTTGATCCATGAAAGCTAACTTTAAAATACAGCAGTTAGTCTTTAAAGTGTTATAATGTTTTTGTTTTGTTTACTCTCTGATATGCTAGATTCGCAGTGTGTATGTGTGTATGGTAATATGTTATTTGGAAAAATGGAACAACCATAGTATTGTGTTCACATAAAGAGGGGTTGCATATTGTTGGGAGAGCTAATAAGACATTTGTGCTACTACATTACACTGCCAAATCGACTCTTTATGTGAAAAAAATGTGATGAAGTTGCTTTTTCCATTATGTCACTTATTCCTTGAATCAGGGGGTCCATGTATGATCCATCCGCTTGTATGATCCATCCGCCCTCTGATATCTTTTCAGACACAAAGGAGAGTCTGAAGTTGAAGAGATTTATTGAAATAAAATTTTCAACAGAAATAAGAGCCTTTATAGGAATCACAGAATTAACATTCACATCAAGAAAGGGTAGAGCACTGACATGAATGGCTGGTGATCAGTCCCAAGAAGGTTCCCCCAAACAAAGGCAATATGTTGAAACTGTCTGATCTTTTATCCTCTTTCAATCCTCATTACCAAATGTGACACCACCTGACTCAGGCTTTATCTAAAAACAGCCTCATGATTAGCTCTCACCCTAGGTTTGGATCATCCATTCTAGTCAGTGGCCTTTGTTTCTGTTGTTTGTATCAGACTACTGTCATTACATTTTTGGACAACTTATGCTTGTAACCATTCCTCAGTGTCCAGAACTACTACTTCACTGACTCATTCTTCCTTTTGATTATCCTGAGCTGACACAGGTCTCCCACTAGGACTCATCATCTTCCTGCTAGTTTGTATCACAATTGCACTTAATAGCAAGCTGTGCAAGAACTTAGGCACTAAATAACTCATCAAATGTAAAACCTTAGCCACTGATTAACCTTAGCCACTGTGACTTATACCCTTTATTTTCTGCTTATATTTTACATTTAATTTTGTTTTGTGCTTGGCTTTATGACCTTTGCCATAAATTATTCTTATGCCAATTGTGCCAGTATTGATGTATGCTATGTGATTTTGGCCCTGGAAAAGGTTAAATTTGGGGGGCTACCATACAACATGGTCAGTGGACACTGGAAACTATAGTCCAAAGAAATAACACTTTCATGTTCTGGTCCATTCATTTCTTGTTATGAATGAATGAATGAATGATTTTAATTTATACCCCACCCTACTGGTGCAGGCACCAATCAGGGCAGCTTACAATGTAAGGACAAAATGTAACAAAATATCACATAATATCAAATATCACAAGTATCAAAGCAGTATCACATAATATCAAATACAATATCAGATACAATATCACATACAATATCAAATGCAATATCACATAATATCAAATATAAGATCACATGATATCAAATACAAGATCACATAATAGCAAATATCACCAATATCAAATCCTATACAACAAAATCCACAAGTTATTGTCTGCCATGTCAATTGCATTGAGAAATGATTACTATTGTGGTGTTCCCCACCAACAGTATCCTACAACTTTTGTAAAAATATCTGACATGTGAGTTTATCCCTACTCAGGGTGGCTAACATCATAAAACCAGTCAGCCAACAATCAAGAATTATTTTAAAAATCACACAAGGAATCACAAGGAATTTGTGGAAAAACCTGTTATATTTTTTGCCTCCTGCCAACAGGGAGACAACTTTCTTTCCTGTTCATTAATTTGCACAAAATGGCTCTAATTGTGTGGTGTGTGTGTGTGTGTGTGTGTAAAAAGCAAAGTGCACTCACATGCACACATCCCATACAGTCAATGAGCAAGCACAGAAGGACTGGCTGGTAGTCAAGAAAGACGCAGTTACCTCATCTAAAACTATAGTCATTCTAGGGCTGGGTAGTTTGGGCCAGCAATTTCTGCATGAAACATAGCAATTTTACACCACGCCATATGAGAACTCTATGGAGAGCATGAGAACATTCATCATCGTCCTTCCATGTGAGGATAACAGTGTTGCAGATTCTCTTTCTTATGGGTGTGGCTAGGACAATGGACGATTTACATCTTGGTCCAATTACTCACCAGGCTTCTCATCCTTGTTTAACTTTCAAAATCATAAGAGACAGGGTGTGTTCAAAATCACTGGAGATCTCACAGCTCTCAGTCATTTGTGCATTTATATTTACATTGCATTTTAAGCTAAATGCTCTCTTTTCTACATGCAAATTGCATACTTTGTGGACAGATAGTGCACTTGCAGAATGCAGCTGATTTGTTTTCATCTTCTTAATTGTTCAGGGGGGGGGGGACAAAATACCCATGTACATAATGAAACTAGAAAAGAGAGCCTGACAAATGACATAATTAGGGATATTGGGTTGTTTTCCTAACAACAATAATAGCTGTATATTAAAATAATTGTCTTTTCCCATATTAGATCTTAAATGTTAATACATTTGAAATAATTCCCTTTAAAAAGTACATTCTAGGCATATATTTAGACTGCCCATTGTTTTTTAATTTGTGTGTTATACACTATACACTATAATATTTTATTCTAACTTGGAAAGTACCTAAGGTCATCGCATACTTTAAATGCAGATGCCCATTAAAATCAATGGTCTGCTCAATAATGCTTAATTCTGTGTTGGATTGTGGCCCAGGATGGTTCGTCTGCTTGCTTGTATCAGTGTTTATTTTCTAAGTGACTTTGTGTTTTGAACTTGAGCAATGTGAGGTCAAATATAATCATGTTAACTGATAGTGTTCTGAATCGGAAGTTGCAGTTTTAGACTCATCTTGACATTCATCACCTCATTTAATTGCTTTTTTCTGTATGTGTGGATGTTGATTCATACCTGTTGAGGATGATGTGCCAAAAAAAAAGGTTGCCATTGGTACTGCGCAGCAACATATGGTTCCCACACGTTGATGGATCTTACTACTCAAAAAGTGCACCTAGAAATAGGGACAAAAATATCCTTATTCTTCATTTTATTGTTGGCCGTTTTGCTTAACTCCGTTATATACCTTACCACAAATTTATTGGTTATAAAAACATACCAATCCATAGAAGCTTTAGTATTATTTTCTGTCCAAATGATATAAGTGTAATGGGTCAACACGGGAATGGTTATACTGTACTCATTGCTAACAATCCCAACATGAGATTTTTGTGCCTCTTCTCACAAATATGCGAACAATATTTTAAAATTTCATGTTGAATTTTCAGCAAAGTTCTTGAATGGAAGCAATGCCATCTTAAGACCAGTAATAGTTAAATTATATAGGTAAATGTAAAGGTCTCCCTTGCTTGAAAACCAGTTGTATCTGACACTAGCGTGCGGTTCTCTGCTTATAGTCAAAGAGCCGGCACTGTCCACATCTGGAGACGCTTCTATGGTCATGTATGACTAGACATTGGAGTGCATGGAATGCTGTTTACCTTCCCACCAAAATGGCACCTATTTATCTACATGCAATTTCTTGCTTTTGAACTGCTATAAAGTAGGCTAAATTCATCTACGAAAGCATTGACCTCTATGCAATTATAAAAATAAAAATAAAATAAAGCCCAAACTAGAGTAGCACCTTAAAGATAAACATAATTATTTTGGTGCAAGTTTTTTCAAATTATAATCCACTTCCTCAGATGGATCTGTGTTGGATAAAATGGATCCTAGTCAGCTAAGGCTCAGACCAGAATAAATCTGTTAGGCTGCTAAATCTGTTCCCAACTATAGTAAATCTGTTGTTTCAATTGTTGAATTGTAAGTCAACACATAGGTACATACCACTGAGTCAATGAGTCTACTCTAGCAACAAGATACTGATGTCAAATGCTAAGCGTAACAATACTTTCCCCCAAACATTTTGTTTTATTTTTATTATATACACTGAAATAGCTATTTCTTTCAAAACTACTGCACTCAACAATTGAGTCAAATGTCTATTTTAGTTTAGACTTGCAATTGGATCTAAGCCATTATGTTGTGTTTTTGCTGTTTGCACTCTTCACTTGACTCAAAAATTAACTATAGGACCAAAATAAAAATTATTTTTTTTGAGAGTACTGCAGTGGCTCAATTGGCTAAGATGCTGACTGGGAGGTGGAAGGTCAGTAGTTCGATTCCCGAGTACTGCAGGATGGAATGAGCTTCCTTCTTTGTCCCAGCTCCTGCCAACCTACCAGTTTGAAAGCAAGAAATTGCAAGTAGATAAATAGGGACCACTTTGGTGGGAAGGTAACAGTGTTCCGTGTGCTCCAGTGTTTAGCCATGCCTGCCACATGACCACAGAAATGTCTGCAGAGGTAGACAGTGCTGGCTTTTCGGCTTTGAAACAGAGATGAGCACTGAACCCTAGAGTCGGATACGACTGGCTAGAGTCGGATACCGGACTGCCTCCACCGCCGGTTTGCTTCCCTGCCCAGTTGGGGCTTAGGGAGCATGGGAACACCTGTGGGCCCCTGGCAGGGTTTTAAAGTGCTGTCGCCATGGCTGCCCCCACCGGACTACCTCCACCGCTGGTTTGCTTCCTTGCTGATTCGCTTCCTCGCCCAATCGGGGTTGGAGGAGGCAGAAGAATGGAGAAATACAGGCCGCCGGACAGCTGGGTGAGGGAGGGGGTGGCTACTACCCAGACGCTTGCCTACACTTAGCCGGCTCAGTGGGAGGCTTTGCTCATTCCCCGGGCCAGTGTTGGCCATGGGGTAGTTGAGCATACCTGGGACACCCGCGGCGTGAGGACTTAAGAACTGCCACCACCGCACCTCACTTTGCCCCTTCCCCGGTCTGGCATGGCCATGGGGAAGTTGAGAACACCTGGGACTCCCGGCACGAGAACTTAAGAATTGTTGCTTCCGTGCCTCATTTTGCTCCTTTCCCAGTCCAGCATTGGCCACGGGGTAATCGAGCACACCTGGAGATTCCTGGGTATTTTGTAATTTGCATTTGTAATTTTTATATTTGTAATACTGCATTTTTACATTGTATAGTGTTCTGCTTGTATTATTATGCTATTGTGTGTCTATACTGTATCCTGTATTGTATTATTTTCAACATGTTGTTGCCGCCTTGAGTCAGCCTTGGCCGAGAAAGGCGGGGTATGAATTAAAATTGAATTGAATTAAATTGAATTTCGAACAAGGGAAACCTTTACCTTAAGTTGCTCCACTTTCCATAATTTCAGTTAACCAATGAATTAGGAAAAAAAATTTGTATTCATAGAGCCTGCTCATAAACAAAGTGCAGGATAGAACCTCATATCCAAATTTGATGGACACAATTGCCTCTTCCCATCCTGAATCAATGGTATGTTTGTACCCATAAGTATTTTACCTTTTCTATTTTTTTTTTAAGGAAAACACTTTTGAGATTCTGGGTTTTAAAAATCTTTTCTGCTCTGCCAGGAGAACTGACTTTGAAGGGGTCAGTAGGAGTTGACTGGTACAGAAGACTTGCTAGCTTTGCTTAATCATACTAACTGAAGAACAGAACTGATATATCATTTTATTTAAATGTCAGAATACTAATGCATGAAGACATGATTTCAAAGAGCCTTCTGCTGCTAGCTTGTCATACATAAATAATGTTACAGAAACTTGTGAGACTCTTTCTTTTAATAGTTACCTCACTTTCAAGCTTTAAGGCGGATTATAGAATTTCTTCTTGCTTTGAAATTCTTCCACATAAGTCTTTTCTTTATTCTTTCTGCTATTCCTTTTCCACAGCTAGGTCTTTTAATTCACTGCCTCTCTATCATTCTCACTGGCTGTCTCCAGAAATCCTACATCTTTTATTTGAAATTCCGGATATACCTGTGGCTTTTGGAAAACCTGTGAGGCCCGTCTTGTCAGTAACAAATCATGCAGAGAGTTGCATTTCATTTGAGGTATCATTGGATGCCCATAATCTCCATTAACAATTTCTGATAAAATGTTCCCAGCAGCCCTGTGGTGAATGAAGAGTTAAAATTGATAGAGAGGGGAATCTGTGTCCTAGAGTGAGCCTTGAAAGAATCCTTGGTTGCATTCACGGTTTGGTAATAATAATTTCGTGTGAGAAATTATTCTGAGTTGAAAGGATTTTTGTGGGAGAAACTCCACTCAGGGAATGCCCAAATGAGGCTCATTTCATGTTCCCAAGAGCTGGGTTAGAGACGGGTGTGTAATCTGCCATGCAGTACCCAGGTTTCGAACTGCCAACTTGCCAGCCTTCCAGCTAACAAGGCAAGCATCTTAACCACTGAGCATTCACTGTTAAGATGGTGGCTAAATGGGGTTTTCTCAATGCTGCTGTCCAGCTGTTTCAAAGTGCATATGTTGTTGAGTGCCTACCATAGCTGTCAAGTATCCCTTATTGGCCAGGAAAACCCCTTATTTTACCCTCTTTCCCAATGTCATCCCTTATTAATTAGACTGCAATACCCTATTGCCACCATTGGAGGGCAGCACAGGATAAGCATAACTGTCAAGTATCTCGTATTTGCCGGGAAATTTCCCTCATTTCCAAATCCAAAACTTGACAGGTATGGTGCCTACCCATTTTTATCATCCAGATGAGATGTCTCCCTTTGTAAAATCCATAAAACCATGTTGCACATAGACAAACTAGTCATATGACACCAGGAGATGCAACAGAAGGTTAAGCCATATAAGTCAGAGCTAACAAGATCTCTGCTGGGGACAGAAGCAAGTGTCAAGCTGGAGTTGTAAGAGTCAGGACCACAACTGTTGTCTGTGTAAAACCATAGTCCAAACACTAACATTATATTAGCCCTTGCTGTATAGTCTCAGTCACCAAGGAGAGTGGAGTTAGTTTACTACCCAGAGAACCATCATTACCCAGACAGTTGCATTAAAGAGTAGACACACTTGCTGACTTAATACATGGGGCAGCTTCCCATAGAAGTGGAGATATCTCATTCTAGCTCCAATGGATGTTGACATTCTCTATCTAGCAAAATAATTTTCTATACATGAAAAAAAGGCAAAACTGCTACAAAATTGCTCCCAGCGTCCCCACACATTGCAAGATTCCCTGAGCTTTGCTAAAGCTTCTTTTTTACCAACAGTATACTTAAAGCTGCTTAGAGTGAGAATGCAGGGAGAGGAGGGAAATACACCCCAAAGAGCAAAAATGTATAACAAAATGTATTTAATAAGTGAAAATGCAAGTAAAAATGCAAGTAAAAGGATACTCAGGAACCGGACGAACAGTAGAAATACAATCTAAGTTGGCAAACACCCCTAGGTAACCCCGAAAATGGGGGAGACTGAAACGGTAGAATTTCCAAAAAGGCTGGTAAATCAGCAGGGTGAAGCCTAATGGTAAGGTAAAAATGTCCGTAAGGCAGTAACAAGTATTAAGCTGGTACAAAGCATGAATCCCGTAGTAGTCCGTGTAGAAAGAACGAGGTGACTACGAAAATTGGTGCTAACGGCCAGGTGAGCTGTATCAACGTAGATGAGTAGCGTGATTCTTGAAGACGCTACTTAGGAGCCATGTCCGAAATCCATGCAGAGTCTGATAGTCCGGTTCCAAACATGCAAGAAGCAAGGACAATATAGCAGCCAGAAGGGCTAAACAAATGCCACTAAACAGGTACGAAGAAGAGTAGTACAGGTCAATATTCCTCCGGTAGAGAATATTTCGAAAGTCTTTGTCAAGATCTGTAAAAAATCGAGACCCGAAGTGACAGTAATGAACACCAAATAATAGAATCATATAAATGTATGTATAAACAGTAAAATGCATCAAACAACACCTAAAATGGGACAGAAGCTAAATAGACATGACTAGCAAAAATAATACCTGTAACGACGCGCTGACAACACCTCTATGTAGTAACTGATACAGGGTGAAAGCGTTAGGCAAACAGCAAAAATACAAGCTAGATATAGTTCTTAGGTGGGGACATGTGAAATGGATACCAATGATTAGCAATTGGATAATAATGGGGGAAATTCTTTTAAAGGGACAACAACAAGGAAAAGAAAAGACCATAACAAATTTGAAAGAAATTAAATCTAAAGAAAAGCCGAATAATCCTGTTCCGTGTTTAGACCCGTGGGGTACAAAGTAGAAAAGCGGTGAATGTAAAAAGCTTCACGTTGTAACAGGAAACGTTCTTTGTTGATCAAATGGAATTTACGTGGTGAAAATGATTCCAATACAGCAGCCTTAAGATCTGTTGGAGCATGTTTCATGTCAACATAATGGGGGACAAGAGGTGCTGTAAGTCAATTTTCGTAGTCACCTCGTTCTTTCTACACGGACTACTACGGGATTCATGCTTTGTACCAGCTTAATACTTGTTACTGCCTTACGGACATTTTTACCTTACCATTAGGCTTCACCCTGCTGATTTACCAGCCTTTTTGGAAATTCTACTGTTTCAGTCTCCCCCATTTTCGGGGTTACCTAGGGGTGTTTGCCAACTTAGATTGTATTTCTACTGTTCGTCCGGTTCCTGAGTATCCTTTTACTTGCATTTTTACTTGCATTTTCACTTATTAAATACATTTTGTTATACATTTTTGCTCTTTGGGGTGTATTTCCCTCCTCTCCCTGTCTTTTCGACACCCCTGCCGTTCCCCCTCCCTAGAGTGAGAATGCAACAGATTTGAAGTAACACACCTCTTTTTGGCAAAGCTTTACAATTTTCAGATTGACTTATTGATGCAGAAGACATGGCCCTAGAAGTTCCAGTTATTAATCAAAAAAGTAATTTTATAGTTGAAACATTAGGAAAATATCAATGTGGTTTTTATGGGGTTTTTTTCCTCACTTTCACTCTCTCTTGTTAGCATGAACACTGAACATTTGTTTTAGCTCAAGCAATGAACATTTATTTTTCCTGTAAACAATACTACTCTGGCAACAGATCAATGTGGAAATACAGAAATAATTTAAGTCTGTTTTTTTAGTTCTTTGTTGAGCGGGGAAACAATACCTTAAAATGAATACTGAGAGAAGCATTCCACTGTGTCAATTATTATTATTATTATTATTATTATTATTATTATTATTATTATTATTATTATTATTATTATTATTATTATTATTATTATTATTATTATTATTAAATAATCCTTGTCTGAAATTATAATCTTCTGTTTTTATAGTGTTTCAGTAGTGCAGGGGAATATATATATATAGAAAGTAAAGCTGTAAATTAGCCTCAGTAACTACCAAGCTGATTGTTTTGTCTAATGTATATCAGCATTAGCAGACTGTAATGATGTGCTTCACATAATGCTGGCACTGCCCAGGACCCTAAATCTAATGTATATATGGTTAGACTTTATCCACAAATGTCTGCCTGGCAAATCATTGACTTGTATGCTTATCTGTTATGCTATCCATTGTGTACCTCTATACCTGATGTGTATAAATGGATGCCATGAAGCCTCACTCTTCTGTCTGACAAAGTGGACTTGATCCACAAAAGCTAATATTAAAATACAGAAGTTAGTCTTTAAAGTGGCATGATGTTTTTGTCTTTTTCTTGTGATTACTCTCTGATATGCTTGAAACACAGACTAACATGGCTACCATTTCAAAAATTTCAGATCTGTTTTTGTTTCCTGACAATTAAAGTTAACTGATGTCTTGTCGGTGTGCTGGTCTATTTAAATTTCAGGCTTGTAGCCATATCCTTGACCCCTCTCTTATTTAGTTTCTGATGCTACACCTTTTCAGGTCCCTTGGACTCCATAAAATATATTTTAATATTCCCCATCCTGTAAGAGAGAAACAGGAAGAGAACATTGAAACAATCTGTCAATGTATTTCTTTAATATCATTGCCCCAATGCCCTGGGATTGGATAGTTTGATAAAACAGTGGCCTATGATTACATGATGGAGCAATCAGTCATGCGAACTACACATTTTGTCTCTATCCCCAGTGCCCTATTCAGTTAAACACATGAAGGAGAGTAAGCTATCTGTTTCATGCCAAGTGATATTTCTGAAGAGTGAGGACTTGTCATTTTGTTCTTCACATGAGTCAGAATTATGATTTCCCAGAAGTTTAATTTTGCCATCTTCTGGTTTATGTGGAGAACTTTCATGGATTGATGAGTCTTCAGTTATCAGACTGGTCACTTCAAATGATACTGTTATATACTCACTACAAATACCAAAAGTGCCTGTTTTGCTAAAAGTGGATTTTTGGATCAAATTTATTCATGCCATTAGTTTCCCATGATCTAGCAGAGAAGTTAATCAAGAGTTGTATGAAATAATGTTCCACAGAGTAGTGGAAAACTCTGGTGATTAAAGAAGTACTAATCCCTGATGAACATAGCTTGTTGGTGTATATTGTAAATTTTCCAGTGAAGAAGGACCAAATATGTGGATAATGTCATGGAAATATAACATACTAATTAGACCTGTGCAAATGATTTGGCCCAATCTTAAACAAAATCAGGTTTTGAAGAAGAGTAGGATGGTTTGGTCTGAAGCAGGGATTATCAACCTGTGGCCCACAGGCTGGATGCGGCCTGTGGCACCATTTCATGTCTTCCACCACTGCCTCCACCACACCAGGAAGTGCCATGTGGTGGAGGAAGGGCAAAATGGCCGACCCCTGAAGCTGTCTGAGGGAGCGTGACCCAGCCCCTGGCTTAAAAAAAGGTTAAGAACTCTAGGTCTAAAGCAATTTTAATTCATCTAGAAATACAAATATAATGAAGAAGAAAGTGAGCAGGGCAAAAGCAATGTCGCTCCAGTCTGACTGTGTAAGAAATATATGAAGATGGTATTAATTTATTAAAACCTGCAAGCAATTTTGCATTTACATAGAAATGTTTACAGTGGTACCTCAGTTAATGTAACTAATGCATTCTCTGGGATGTTTTGTACAGCAAAAATTACTTTAACCAAAATGCGTTTTCCCATAGGAATGCACTGAAAACCAAATAATGTGTCCTGGAGATCAGAAAACAGTCAAAAATGTATTTTTTTCTGTTCAAAAATCTTTCTAATGTGGTGAAAACATGGCGAAAAATTTCCAAAGTGCATTTTAGAAAGAGTTTTGAAGAGAAAAAAATACATTTTCCACCCACTTTTTTCTGAGCTCCAGAAGGTTTTCAATGTATTTCAATGCATATTTGGCACATTTCCGACAGTGCCCTGCTCTGATAATTGCAGGACTAGTCACTCATGATCCGCTGTTGAGTGGAAGGAGGAATTTTTGGCACTTCCTGGTGGTGTGGGGAGGGACAAAATGCAAAGAAAAATTCCAAAAAGGGAGTGGAGATGCTCCAAAAACCCTCCTGCCTCCATGGGAAGCGTCGGAAGGATGTTCTGAAAACCCCACATGAGCTTCATACTGCAAAAAAATAAAATAAAAAATCTACCAACGGTGCCACTATTTCCTCTGGAATTCCTTTCATTATGCAGTTTTTACATTAACCAAACCATTTGTAAACTGAGGTTTTACTGCATTTTGAAATATATTTTCTTCTCAAATATTTCTAGATGTTTTTTCTCTGACCATTGATGAAATAATGTTAAACACTTTTGATAACATTTATGAGTCAAGAACTATTTCTGAAAATCTGTGAAGGATCCAAGGAATAACTAAATTCCAGTCTTCATATTGTTTGGATGTGAGGATCACATCACTTCACACCAAATTCTCTTAAACCAGGTCTCTGTAGGATATCAACAGTCCCACTAATGGCATATTTGCTGCATGTCTTCATTGGTATGAGTGGGTGGAACATCAATGGTCTCCCAATAACTTTGTCAATCTTCAGTATTTTCAAGGAGCTGTTCTGTAGAAGAAGGTGTTTGTGATATAACTCTTTGGCCTTCTTCTTCTTCAAGTCCCATATCCATTCTGAATATCCACTATTATCATGGCAATAGTCTTACTGTTCTTAACTCCTCAGAACAGTTCTTCCAAGGACATTCCACATCAGTCTCTCAGGTTCTTCATCCATGAAGTCTGTCTATGTCCAAGGCTTCTCTTCCCAAGGATCTTTCCTTGTATAATGAGTAGGAATATTCTATACTTCATGTTATTCCTCATTATATGCCTATTGTATTGGAGCTTTCTGTATTTCATAGTCTTAAACAGTTGTTGTTCTTTAGCCATCCGATACGACACTTCTACATTAGTAAGATGGCCAACCCATGATATCCTTGTTGTTATTTTTGCTGCCGCCGCAGCCATTCTTGATCAGTCGCACAGTCAAGTCTAACCCTTTGTGACCTCACAGACCATCACACACCAGGCTCCTCTATCCTCTGCCATCCTCCGCAGCCTACACAGACCCATTTTTCAAAAGATTTGATTTTCTTTTCAGATGTTTTAGTCAATGTCCAAGTTTCAACTCCATATAGCGACACAGGGAATATGTAATATCTCACTATTCGAATCTTCATAGAGATATTTACTACATAACAAATGTCACATTTTTATGAAGGTGGATCTTGCTTTTTCTATCCACATTTTAATCTCTACCTTGGGATCCTTCTTACCTATTTTATTGAAACACTATTCAGGTGCTTTAAAAAGAGTTATTCTGAAAGTGTGACTATTACTGTATCCAAGGGGACAGAGACTATCTGAAGAGGAAAACTTCTGCAACACATGGAATTTCTCCATGTCAGCAAGGATCCTGGAAAAATAAGGATTTCTAATCACTTGGAGAGGTTCCAAATGTGATAAACTGCCTTCTCTTCAGAATAAGTCCTTCTTTACATGCAGACAGTGACAGTGAGAGGTGACACTAGAACAGTGATGGTGAACCTTGGCACTTCAGCTGTTCTCAAACTTCAATTCCCAGAAGTTCAAGTCCCTGTGAATCCACACAATGGACTAAATGTATGTGCAGTAAACCCATTCATGTGGATTCATAGGAAATTGGGCTTCTGGGAATTGAAGTCCAAGAACAGCTGGAGTGTCAAGGTTCACAATCATAGCACTAGAACATTCTCCCTGCTTATGCTTCAGAAAGGGGATGTGAGTTTTTTTGTTGTTCAGTCGCTCAGTCAAGTCTGACCCTTTGCTACCCTATGGACCACAGCATGCCAGGCTCCTCTGTCATCTGCCATGCTCTGGAGTCTGCCCAGATCTACATCCACTGGATGTGAGCAGATTCAGAGAAAAGTGCTGAAAGAAGATGAAGCAGAAATATCTAAATCAGTTAATGGATCTAATCACAGAAGCTTCCAATCACCACTGGGGCAGTCTGCATGTGCTTACAAATTGTTTAAAAATGCTAAAATGGGTGGGGGAACCACCCTTTGAAATTCAGGGCAAAACAAAACTAATGCTATAGGGCAGTGATGGCTAACCTTGGGACTCCATGTATTCTTGAACTTCAGTTCCCAGAAGCCCTGATCAGCAGATGTGATGACTTGGGCTTCTGGTAATTGAAGTCCAAGAACACCTGGGGCACTAAGGTTAGCCATCACTGCTATTGGACAAGAGAGAAACTTTAAAATGGAACAAAACATGACAACAAGCCCCAGTCAAAGTTAAATCTCTATTTGAAATTCCAGTTGCAGAGAAGAAAAGAAGCTGATAAGAGAAAGACCAAAATTGTGAAATTGATGGTACAGAACTGTTTGCTTCTGCCATTCATATCACCCCCTCAACCTACCAATAACTGCACAAGAACAAATAAACTCAGTTCACCTCCAAACCAGCTCAGAGAAGGTGGTTCCCATTCCATAAAGCAAACAATCAGATGGTATTTGCACACTCCAGGTTTTCAAATTGACTCTTTTTGGAATGCCTGAGCTGGTCTCCACTGAGTCACAATCAGAAAAGTCTAAAAACTGTTTTCAGTTCATAACCACCTCTGCCTTTAGGACAGCCTACTTAAAATTGTGCAAATAAACAAATTGATCATGTATCAGTGTGAATCAAATTCAGGGGTTCTTTTATAGGAATGTTGAAATATAATAATAGGACAGTTTTATCTCGGGACCAGGAAATTCTACAAATTATTGATATGTATGAACTCTTGATTCCTGAGTACTGCAGGATGGAATGAGCTACCGTCTGTGTCCCAGCTCCTGCCAACCTAGCAGTTTGGAAGCAAGAAATTGCAAGTAGATAAATAGGGTCTACTTCGGTGGGAAGGTAAAAAGTGTTCTGTGCACTCCGGTGTCTAGTCATGCCTGCCACATGACCATGGAAAGGTCTGCATAAGCAGACAGCTCTGGCTCTTTGGCTTTGAATCATCCAAGCCCTCCGCCTTCTCGGAAGGCTTGAAGAGACGACGGTGATGATGGAGGCCTGAAGCACCTTCACCCGGTGTTGCCGGTCAGTGGGAAGTGAGAGCAGCTGCGACCATTGGGAGAGGACTCAAAAGCATCACCCCGCTATGGACCCCCGAAGCTCCTTCCCCCAGCATTGCTGGTCGTGGGAAGTGGGAGCACCTGACTCCATCAGGAAGATGTGGAACACGGCGTCATCTCCTCTCCAGTTGATGCTGCTGAGGACGTTGAGCCCCAGGCTCCCGCTAGAGATGTTGAGCCCAGGCTCCATCAGAGACGTTGAGCTGGGCTCCATCATGTTTTATGTACTATGTATTTATTTTTCTTACTGTCTTTATTGTCTTGCTGTAAACCGCTTTGGGTCGCCCTAGGGTGAGGAAAGCAGTATACAAAAATATCAAATACTGTAAATAAATAAATAAAAATAATAATCAAATAAATAAAAATAATCAGAGATGAACACTGAACCCTAGAGTCAGATAGGACTGGCTTTTGAGCAAAGGAAACTTTTACCTTTACCTTTATAAACTCTCTTGTATTCTTGTGTTTTAAATTTTGAGACAGCAATACTTCTTTGAAGTACCCTATCTTAAAATATGATTTCCCAGCTAACCATATTTCTGCCTGCCCATCGAAATGTGCCTCTGGCACACCAAATTACCTGTTCAAGTACCTCACCTGCAGTATTTAACTAGAATAGCACATTTTAAATGGAGCTTTCACAACTTTATGATGCCATTTTATGAATTCTGCAGCGGCTGAAGAGCAATATAAACAGATTCTGCTGGAGGAAAAAGTTTTTTTCCCATGTGGAACTAATGCAGCTAAATACTTAACACACCAATTACTTGTTTGCCGTATTTATAAAGACTTAAGTGTAAATCTGTTCAGATAATTAGGCCTTGGAATTAATAAATCTGATTTGTATTGTATATTTTTTAAAGGGTGTGGGGTAGTTCACTTCTGAAAAGCAAGCTTGTTTTGATTTTAGAGCCATATTTTAAGGAGGAAGTTTTGGACTATTGACAAACTGATTTTGTAAGCTGAGTGGATGGTGGTTTTGTCTGATTTTACCTATGCAGTGTATTTGATTATTTTATATTGTTTGAGGTTTTTTTTGTAATTTTTATATCTATAGAAATAAACTTGTTTTTCTTTAAAACAATGTAAAACACTTTGTCCCATGTTTGTTTGTTTTTAGATTAAGGGAGCCTCTGAAACTGCTGTGTGAGATGGGACTGAAGCAGGTTAATCACAGGCTGTTGAGTTTCCACATCCAGCATTGTACGAGTTTAGAAGAAAAACTGTATTTTTGTATATGGGTATGCAACAGAATATACAGTTTTCATGAAGCTCATTGACTTCTTGTCCTGCAGTTAAAAGAAAAGTAGATACTGTAGCTTCCAACATTCCTTTTGTGTGGCTTTTCTGAATCAAACTGCTCCTGGATTTCTCTTCGTTGGATTGCTTTCCATCCAAGCCCATTACTGAATCCAAGGTTTGGTGAGGAGGGGCCATGAAAATTATATAGGCCAGGAGCCAGAGAACCATGAAATTACTTCTTCATGCCCACAAGGGGCTTTAGACTTGAGGTTATCTAAGAGCCTTCTCCTTTGTCAGAATGGAAGCTGCTTCTGAAATAAAAGAGCATTTTAAATGTCATTCGTGATATGACATGGAGATTCCATGATTTAAATAAACATAAGCCAGAAATTCTACATGGCTAGTAAATATCAGTTACAAAATTAAACTATTTAACACCTGAGAAGAAGGGTATAATTCTGACTTCTTTCTAAGCAGGGTTCCCCCCCTCTATTTGTCACCATATTAACAAATAGGTCTGCTCCATTTCGGAAGCCCTGGTTTATATGATGTGGCTTCATTCAATTTTTATGACATCTTAGCTTGTGTAGTTTTTAAAAAGAGGGGGGGATCACATTTGAATGCAAGATCAGGCATTATTTAACCTTCTGAGTACTGTAACTCTTTGTTATATCAGTGGCACCATCAAGGAGAAATCTTGTTCACCATCAAAGTTACATAAAATTTACTAAAGTGTGTGTGTGTGTGTGTGTGAGAGAGAGAGAGAGAGAGAGAGATTAAGCAATGTCCAATGCAAGAGTTGTACGAAATCAGCAAAAGTAAAAGAGTCTATTTCTCAAGCATAGACTAGCTAGACAGACTCAAACACTACTGTTTGGTTCTATGCTTGTGGAAGGTTTTTTCAAGTCCTCCAGTCCTCAGCACCTTGATAGCTTTTAAAATTATGGGAGTTTCCTCTTATGTTGTGAAAAGGCTTCAAAATAGCAATATTAATAACCTATACATGAATCTGTGTGCAAACCGGCAAGAGGTGCACAACAAAACCAGAGGAGCTTGGATGTGCAGCTTAATGAGCAAGTACTGCCAAGTGGCTCTTCTGCAATTGTAGGCTATGCAAACAATGACTTTCCCCATAGCCATTTCCTTTTTTATGAGAAAATTAATAATTGTGTAAGCAATTGAGAGAAAATCATGCTCTAATAGAACTGACATTGTACTTTTGGACCCAGACTGACAACTTCAAAATCTCTGTTGTTGCAGGTGCCTTTGTTTGTAATCCCCACGGGCAGAGCAAGCGTAAACATCCTTCCCTGTTGTTTCTTTCTAATTTATATAGAAGTCTGAACAATTTGTTAATCACAGGATATTTATTTAATCAGCAGGGCAAATAGTATGTGGGTGGTGAAAAGAATTTCTAAATAACACATAATTGAGTTGGGAAAATCAAAGCAAAGCAAAATAGAGAAGAGCTGTAATGTTAATCTTTGTGTTAAGTTTATTGCATTGTAGAGCCCAGATGAAATCATCTCATTTCCTTGCCCAGAGAACAGGTTGGTGTGCAAGCCACCATTGAAACAGTCACATGTGTGTTGGTTCTCCTGCTCTGTGAAATCTACTCTGCATATTCCACCTGTATTCTTTTTTCCTTGCTGAAAAGTAGGATTTGAAATAGAGGGATACAAGAATGAAAGGACTGCGAAAAATATAGCCATGTGGTTAAGTCTGCTATCTTACACTTACTTTCCTTATCTGTCAAAGTTATGGCTACAAAAAAGTGAGGAAGGTGGCTAGCAACACTTAATATATAAGATAAATATGAGATGTAAGATATGATAAAGAAAAAAACAAAAACTTATCTTCAAGGGAAAAACAAACAGCAGAAAGCAAGAAAAACATAAAGAAAAATGGTGGGGGTGAGGAGGGAAACCCATGAGCAAGCAAGACACCTTTTGAGTGTAAGGTCTGCTCAGTTAAAATGTATTTGCTTCTTGGTATGAGGAGAAGGTAGAAGTAGCCTGACTCTTTTGCTATAGCTCCTGAAACTCAGGATGGCCAGTGAACATGCAAAAAGGCCTGGTCCCCTGTAAAATGTGAAGAGACAGGGAGAAAAAACTGGCCTTAAAATTTAAAAAAATGGGCAAATTCATAAGGAGAAGTGCAGTATTTTCAACTATCATGTCCCACAGGTTGTAATGAGCGAGCCTTTAATTAATGCCCTGAAATAGACCAAATAGTGAGTGAAGTTGTAGTAATGATAAAGTCACTTGCTTCTCACAATTCACTGTAGTCCATAGTTGGGCTACAAGATTCTGGAAAAGCCTGTTGTTCTGTACACTTTTTAAAGGGAGAGCCAGACAGAATTTGTTGCAACAGTCAAGGTGAGATATAATCAGGCCATCAGTCAACATGCCCAAAACTGATCATGCTTCCTAAAATATCCTTTTGGGAAAATGCTGGGATTTTTTCTCAGTAAACGTGCATAAGATTTCCCTTGTGATTCTTCACTTGCAGGGCTCTGTTGTGTATGAAACTGTATCGTTTTAAGAATGAATGTAGTCACTGCAATGTCCGAATGTAACCTAACAATAATCACAATGTATCTCAGCTGTTTAATGGAACGTGAGCTAGCTACCCATAGAGGGCAGCTGCGAGCGTTCAGCTCACATGGTACAAATTCCCCAATTACCATCAGCTGAGGGAACCTTCCCGCGCAAGGAACATATGGAGAAGAAGGGCATGACTCAGAATGACGTCACGCAGGTAGCAGCCAATACGCTACTGTGTAACCATGTTCAAATGTATTGTTGCAATATAAAAGGAGCTGTACCTCCGCCATTACCACATGTTTAGTCTACTGGTATGCAAATAAAGATGTGTTAAGCCAGACTTCGGCTGCTTCTGTTGTCTTGGTTCCAGTACACCAAATTGGCGACAAAGGTGGGATGATGGCGTATCCCAAGATCAAGCCACACCAATTCAACATCAGCAATCCTGAGCAATGGGAACTGTACGAGTGCCAGTTCTGGCACGTGATGGATACTGCAGGCATCGACGACGAAGGGAAGATGCGGTCGCATTTCCTAGCCCAGGTTGGGCCGGCCATGCTGCACATCCTGATGAACCAGCTAGCTCCCCGGAGGGTCGACGAGGTGCCCATTGACCGCATCCTCACAACGTTGAGGGAACACTTCCAGCCGCCCGTCTCCATTTTTCTGGCCTGGGTCGCATTCCACAGGTGAGACCAGCGCCCGGGAGAATCCGTGTCTGCCTATGCGGTGGCCCTCAGGCTGGCGGACGTCCACTGCCAATGGGAGGACCTGGACATATCCCTTCGAGACTGCATGCTGTGCGGCCTAAGGGACGAGGAGGTCCAGAGGAAACTAATGACCCGCAACCATCGCCTCACGTTCATCGAGGTACTGCGAGAGGCCCAGGTGGCCGAAGCAGCGAGGAGTGGGGTCAAAGTCTTCAAGTCTCGAGGGGCCGCACCTGAGGGGGCCAAGTCACCAGTACAAGTGGCCTGGCGGACTTCGGCACAAGCAGCCTGGTGGGGGCCCTGGCCGCCCACCTGCACTCCATCAACTTCCGAGGAGTCATCCACGACTGCGGACTCCTGCTCCAGTGGACTCCTGCTCCAGCGAGGACGACAATGTGCAGAGAGTCAAGAGGTAAGGAGAAAAGAGCCGAGCCAGCAAGAAAGGAAACCACCATTGCGATGGCTGCGGGGCATCTCACGACCAAAAGAGGTGCCCATTCCGGAAAGCTGAGTGCCACAACTGCGGGCGGAGAGGTCACATCACCAAGTTCTGCAGGCACCGGCAAGTGGAGGACAAGGGTTCGTCGAGATATCCTCAAACACCCCATCGCAAGGCGGCCAGAATTAGAAAGGTCTCGGCCGACGATGACGTGGTGCCCGTAAACTGTGTGGGCCTGGAGCACCGGCATTCCTTTGTAGAAGTACTGATACAAGGGGTCCCGGTTAGGATGGAAATAGACTCAGGGTTGTCCTACTCCATCCTTTCCCAGAAGGAGTTCCTGCACATTCCCCCAAATGTGCGGCCCAAGTTGTGGGCCATGAAATCGAACTTATGGGACGTGCCGGGTTATGGGGGTGGGAAACTTCATGGTGAAGTTTAAAAGGTTCACGGAAAACTGCCCCTAGTAGTTCTCAAGGAGGGATCCTGTTGCCTTTTGGGAACCCAGTGGTTTGCTCCCCTGGGAATCGAACTGTCCGGCATAAGCGCCATTGAGACTGACCCAATTCGGGATGTGTGTGATGCGCACCCGGCGGTTTTCAAAAAGGGGCTCGGGACATACAGGGGCCCCCCAGTCTCGTTTGACTTGGACCCAGAAGTCCGGCCCATACGACTCAAGCCAAGAATAGTCTCCTTCACCCTCAAGGACAAGATTTAGGCAGAATTGGATAAATTGGTGGGGCAGGGGATTTTGGTTCCAGTGGATTCTGCGGAGTGGGAAACTCCGATTGTTACAGCTTTAAAATCCAATGGGAAGGTGAGGATTTGCGCTGACTACAAATGTACAATTAACAAGGCCATTCGGCCAAATGCTTATCCGGTGCCGGTAGTTACTCACTTACCAGCCACTTTACACGGGGGTAGGTGTTTCGCAAAGTTAGACTTGGCGCAGGCGTACCAGCAGCTCATGGTAACCCCAGCTGCTGCCGCTGCACAAACCATCATCATGCACAAGGGGGCATTCAAGGTAACGCACCTACAGTTTGGCGTGAATTCGGCCCCCAGACTCTTTCAGGCCCTCTTAGAATGCCTTTTAAAGGGGTTTCCAGGTGTGATCCCATATTTTGATGATGTTTTGATAACAGCGGGGAGCGAATCGGAACTAGTGAAAAGGCTGGACAAGGTCCTAACTGTATTCGAGAAAGCGGGACTGAGGTTGAGAAGGGATAAATATGTGTTCTTTGCAAGGGAGGTTGAGTTTCTCGGGTTCAAAATAACCCCAGAGGGTATCAAGCCATCCGAGTCCAAGGTTGAAGCTGTGCAAAACGCACCTCGCCCCACCGCGAAACCGGAGCTGCAGTCATTTTTAGGGCTCCAAACTTTTACCATTCCTTCTTGCCAAGGAAGGCATCTGTTGCGGAGCCACTGCATGGGTTACTAAAGAAAGACATGGTTTGGCGGTGGGGAGATAGACAGGAGAAAGTGTTCAAGGAGCTCAAGGGGCTCTTGTCCTCAGACACCATTCTGACCCAATTTGACCAAAGGAAACCTGTAACCTTGGTCTGTGATGCATCACCAATGGGGGTGGGGGCTGTACTGTGCCATGTGTTAGAGAAGGGGTGGGAAGCCCCGGTTGTCTTCTATTCCAGGTCACTCTCAAAGGCAGAACACAATTACGCGCAAACAGTTAGAGAGGCTCTGGCCATAATCACAGGAACAAAGAAGTTCCACGATTTCCTATATGGACGCCAGTTCACAATTGTGACCGATCACAAACCCCTTTTGGGAATTTTTACCACAGGCAAGCCCACCCCACAAATCCTGTCCCCCAGAATGCTGTGTTGGGTGATTTTCCTCAACGCCTACCAGTATGAACTGGTCCACCACCCAGGGAAGGAGATCTCCCATGCAGATGTGCTGTGCTGATCTCCCCTCCCTCAATTAGGAGACCCCAAATGTGAGGTGGAGCAGGATCACCAGGTCCTGCTGATCGAGTCTCTCGACACCCCCCCATTGTTCCCGCAGACCTTTCCAAAGCTACCGCGGCCAACAAAGTCCTGTCCCAAGTCAGTTCCTGGGTTACAAAAGGGTGGCCCACAACTCCCCCGAGGAGGAATTCAACCCGTTTTTCAGATGCAGGGTAGAGCTTTCCATTCAAAGGGGCTGCCTCCTCTGGGGCCAACGGGTAGTCATCCCAGAGAAGTTACGGGCAAAGGTGCTCAGGCTACTGCACACCAGCCACCCGGGAATAGTGCGCTCCAAAGCCTTGGCCAGGAGCTATTTCTGGTGGCTCCAGATAGATGCGGATATAGAGCATTTGGTGGGCACGTGCGAGAGTTGCCAGAGCTCTTGGCCAGAGAGCTCATAGGGAATGGGACACGGCCCGCTGGCTATGGTCCCTAGTGCACATCGACTTTGCTGGCCCTTTCTGGGGTTCCCTTTTTCTGCTGATAGTAGACTCATATTCCAAATGGCTAGAGGTCATTCCCATGTCCAACACCTCATTTGCCGCAACCATTAAACAATTGTGCAAGGTGTTCAGCTGTTTCGGCCTGCCGGACGTGCTTGTGAGTGATAACACCAGTACTTTCATGTCTGCGGAATTCAAGACGTTCAGCGAGAAGAATGCCATTCGGCACATTACCTCTGCCCCATTTCACCCCACCACAAACGGTCAGGTAGAGTGCCAAGTGCGCACTTCGAAAGACGCACTGTGGCACATGGGTCCCAGTGAATTGAACCTCCAGCTGTGCCAATTCCTCATTTGTTATAGGGCAACTCCCCTGGCTTCAGGACTTTCGCCGGCTGAGCTCTTCATGCGGAGGAAGCCGGAAATGCTTTGTGATCAGTTGGATCCGACCAGGTGGAGGATGGGGGAAGAAATATAGAGATAGAGAGCTCCAAAAGTTTTGCGGTAGGGGACCCGGTTCATTGTAGGAATTACGCAACCTCGGGACCAACGTGGGTTCCAGGAGTGGTTATTGAACAAATGGGGCCAGTGTCATACAGGGTTGAAACCAGTACAGGTCTGCTGTGGAGAAGGCACATTGACCAACTCAGACGGCGAGTTACCAGTGAAAGAGAGTCAATATTAGGGTTCTCCCCACCCGTTTAGCCCAAGGGGGAGACATGGGGACTTCCCCAAATACAAATGCATATCCTAGATTCTCACACGGGGAGGAGGATACTTTGAAAGAGTGGGATGAGGAGTCACCTGATGAGTTTAATTTTTGTTGCCATACCAGGGAGGTGTTGTGGAGTGGTCCCCCACCCGTCCGAGCAAGAAGAGGGGTTTTAGTTCAGCCCCTGGTATTTCCAGTCCTCCCAGTCCTTTTGTTCTAGAGTTCACCCCATCACCAAGACGCCCAACCGAGGCAGCAGGGGGAAGTACGTTCACGCCATCACCAAGACCCCCAACTCAGGCAGCAGGGGGAAGTACAGGTACGCCAGTTGCAGGTGCAAGAAACCAGGGCGAGACAGCAATGGTCTCCTCATCGGTTCCTAGATTCGTGTTGGGGGGGTCGCCAGGTGCCACGAACAACAGGCAGGGGTTTACATCCCAGTTATATCTCCTGTTTCCCTCTCCAAATGCAAGGTTGCCACAGAGGCCCCACCAGATGACTAATGAGTCCTCCCTTTCCATTGCAGGATGAGAGTCTGTGGAACTCAGAGCCCCTAGTTCCCCTGAGCTCAGCCAAGCAGTCGTTCGCCCCAAGCACACATGCGGGAAGCCACAATGGTTGAGGGTCTTCGTCCCGTCTTAGGGGGGAGGAGTGTTGTGTATGAAACTATCGCTTTAAGAATGAATGTAACCACTGCAATGTCTGAATGTAACCTAACAATGATCACAATGTATCTCAGCTGTTTAATGGAACGTGAACTAGCTACCCATAGAGGGCAGCTGCGAGCGTTCAGCTCACATGGTACAAATTCCCCAATTACCGTCAGCCGCGGGAACCTTCCTGCGCAAGGAACATCTGGAGAAGAAGGGCGTGACTCAGAATGACATCACACAGGTAGCAGCCAATACGCTACCGTGTAACCATGTTCAAATGTATTGTTGCAATATAAAAGGAGCTGTACCTCCGCCATTGCCACATGTTCAGTCTACCGGTGTGCCAATAAAGATGTGTTAAGCCAGACTTTGGCTGCTTCTATTGTCTTGGTTCCAGTACACCAAAGGCTCTCATTACTAGGAATAGGAAATAGCATTCCTTGACTGGAGTTAGTGCTTTGCCAAGAGTAAATCAGAGCTTCAACTACTTAAGTTGTTCCCCAATGAAATACTTGTTCTGAATTAACAGACACTATGCAAAAAGAAAGCCTATACACATATACCCAGTCTAAAATGCTATAGCTGAGAAGAGGGTTAGTAGAAATACAGATACTTTATGTAAATATCAAAATAATTTTTCAGTCTCTGGGTTCATTTAAGACAGGTGTTCCCAACCTATGGCCTGTGGCCCTTATCTGGCCTGTGATGCTAATTAATCCAGCCTGCAGTGGGAACCTAGGCACCGCTGAAAGCTCCCTCTGCCACCAGGAGTGCCAAAATGCAGTGGCGGTGGGCACAATCATGCTGGTTTTTTGGCTGCATTTGCAGCCTCCACCACTTCCCATGACAGTAGGGTGGGGGAGGGGACACATTCACCATGTTTTGGTGATTGTTTGCCACATTTTCACTGCAGTTTTGCAGCCAAAATGCGGCATTTTGGGCAGTTCTTGGTATGATGGTGGCAGCGGCGGGAGGCCACTTCCCATGGCGGCAAAATATTTTTTTAGCCTTTTTACTCCATTTTTGGATTTTCTGCCAAGTTTCTGCTGTGTTTTGGCAGTTAAAATTTGGCATTTTTGGCACCTCCAGGTTCCGCTGGCACTTCCTAGGCACTGCTGGAAGCTCCCATCATCACCGGAAGTCCCAAAATGCCACATTTCAGTTGCTGAAATGCAGCAGAAAGAAAGGGGGAAAAAATCAAAAAATGGAGCAAAAATGTTCCGAACACCCTCCTGCTGCTGTACCCAAGCAGCCAAAAAAAAATGGTGTTGTTGCACCTCCCACCACTGCTGAAAATGTAAGCACTGGGAGCAACCACACCTCCGGCCTGCACAGCTGAGTGTTGGGGGTGGGTCTGGCCTTTGGTGGGAAAATGTTGTGAACCCCTGTTTTAAGGGCTTTATAAGTGAGGTTACAGAATTACTTATGAGGCAGTCTTCTACTCTTGGGACTGTGGGAGAGACCTGATTTTACTCAACGGGACACACCCTCCTTCTTCTTCCATGTCTAGGCCAGACGTGGCACTGTCAAAATGAAGGCACCTTTTGGTGAATTCATTTTGCAGTTCCTTTCAACTGACCTAGTGTGAGAAAGATTCACTGGCACAACAAGGTTGCCATTGCCTGGGGTATGCTTGAATGTGGTTTTAAAATACCACAATCTCCGAGGAGGATCTTTTTATATATCCCACACTTCCTGATGCCATGTATAGAAATGGGCTGTGAGAGATACAAAAAAGTGCAGTTCTTCCCTGTAAAGCTTTATTTTCCTCATAGAATGTGCTACTGATTTGATCAAGTATCATAGGTGATTGCAAATCAGATACATCCAAGAAAATGTTTATTGATGCCCCTGATCAGATGTTTTCTTAACTTTTTCCTTGGCAGTCTTAGGAATTTATGTTTTCATTTAGCTGCCTAAATGTTGCTAGAGCCGCCAAACAAATGACAAATACCTGAAGAGATCAAATTAGATTCATAACTCAAACAGCTGTCTGGTACTGGTGGATTTGCAAGGTTTCACATGCAATCATTGTGAGATAAATTGAGTAAAACCCCAATTTATGTAAAAAGTCTGTTCCGTATCTATTTACGTAAATTGTTTTTTTTTATGTAAATCGATGTATCCCCACAGGGATGCATTGAAATTTTTTTAAAAACACAACACAATGTAAACTTAGTGATCTCCCTACATTTTGCATGCTGTGATGCTGCTTCCTCCTGCATGTTGGGGGAGCAGGAACCACTACTTCTACCAGTGCTGCCACCTCCCCCGCTGCTTTTATTTATTTATTTATTTATTTATTTATTTATTCAATTTATATCCCGCCCACTCAACACAAGGCCGACTCTGGGCGGCTAACAACATAAAAAGTAACCCCAGGGCAACCCAAGGAGTTTACAGACAATATTAATAATCCTAAAAACAGTTAAAACAGTAAAAAAGTTAAGACTACCCACCCCCTAAAAAGCAGGGGCTGCAGGATCGAAAAGGCACCATGGGGAAGAGTTCCTCTACACCAACCACCCCATGGTGGTTACCCTTCCACCTGCACCCCACACTTGACCTGCCAGCCAGGTTTTAAGATCCCTTCTGAAAGGCAGCAACTCCGTCCGAAGACGTAATTCTGTTGGCAGGAGGTTCCAGAGGGCCGGTGCAGACACGGAGAAGGCTCTCCTCCTTGTGCCAGAGAGGCGAGCCCCTCTGGCTGATGGAACAATTAGAGAGCCCCTCCGGTCCGCTCTGGTTGGACGGACAGACGTCCTCAGGGCGATGCGGTCTCTTAGGTAACCTGGCCCACTACCATATAGGGCTTTAAAGGTCAAAACCAGCACCTTGAATTGCACCCGGAGACATACTGGCAACCAGTGCAGCTCCCGGAGCAGTGGCGAAGCATGAGCATAACGCCCACACCCCATCACCACCCGGGCAGCCGCATTTTGGACCAGCTGTAGCCTCCGAATGGTCGTCAAGGGCAGCCCCATGTAGAGCGCATTACAATAGTCTAGTCTGGAGGTAACCAGAGCATGGGTGACCATGAGCAAGGAGTCCCGGTCCAGGAGTGGGCGCAACTGGCGAATCACCCGAAGTTGGGCGAAAGCCCTCCTGGTCACAGCCGCCACCTGTTCTTCTAGCAGTAGCCGTGAATCCAGGAGGACCCCCAAGTTGCGCACCGGGTCTGTCTGGGGCAAAATAGCCCCATCCAGAACCAACGATGGTAACTCCCGGATTAACGCAGGACCCCCTATCCATAGCCACTCAGTCTTGCTGGGATTCAGTTGTAGCCCGTTAGCCCCCATCCAGACCCCCACAGCTTCCAGGCATCTGGAAAGGACTTTGACGGCATCACTGGGGTCCCCATGGGCCGAGATGTACAACTGAGTGTCATCCGCGTACTGATGGTACCGCACCCCATGGGAACGAATGATCTCACCCAGCGGTTTCATGTAGATGTTAAATAGGAGACGAGAGAGCACCGAGCCCTGAGGAACCCCCCATTTGAGGGGCCTAGGACTGGACCTCTCACTCTCCAACCACACCGACTGGGACCGACCCCTCAGAAATGAGGAAAACCAGGACCACACAGTACCCTGGATTCCCAAACCTCGGAGCCGTTCCAGAAGGATACCGTGGTCAACGGTATCGAAAGCCGCTGAGAGGTCAAGAAGAGCAAGGACGGATGGATGACCACCGTCCCACTCCCGCCAGAGATCATCCATCAGTGCGACCAATGCCATCTCGGTACCATATCCAGGCCTGAATCCTGACTGAAAAGGGTCCAGATAATCCGCTTCATCCAGTACCCCCTGCAGCCGACACGCCACTGCCTTCTCCAACACCTTCCCTAAAAAGGGGAGGTTTGAGACAGGCCTATAGTTAGTTAGGACAGCTGGGTCGAGGGAAGATTTCTTCAGGAGGGGGCGCACCAAAGCATGTTTTAAAGGTGCAGGAAACACCCCCTCCCGCAATGATGCATTGATCACAGCCCCAACCCAGCCACCTGTCACTGCCTTGGAGGTTTTCACCAACCAGGTGGGACAGGGGTCCAAAGGGCAGGTAGTGGCGCGCACAGCTGCAAGGAGCCTGTCCACTTCATCAGGGGCAACTGGATCAAACCGGTCCCAGATGGCATGGCAAGACTGTGCTCCGGCTCCCTCCGGACTCTCCCCATCCACGCCAGGATTAAACCCAGAGCGAATCCGATCGATTTTCTCCACTAGATGGTCAGCAAAGTCCTCAGCCGACCCCTGCCAACCGGGCACCGGGGTCCCCCTACCAAGGAGAGACCCGGTAACCCGGAACAGGGTGGCTGGGCGATTATCAGCGGAGGCAATAAGGGTGGTGAAGTATTGTCGCCTCACCACCTCCATCGCCACTAGATAGGCCCTAATAGCGGCCCTAGCTAGTGTCCAATCGGAGTCTCTCTGGGTCTTCACCCAGCGGCGCTCTTGGCGTCTCTTTGCCCGTTTGAGCTCCCGCAGTTCATCTGTGAACCATGGAGATGACCTAGCTCGATGAGCTCTGAGAGGCCGTAGTGGTGCGATTTCATCCAAGGCCGCTGTAGTCATCCTGTTCCACAGGTCGACCAGCGCCTCGGGCGAATCGTGTTGCCGATCCAGAGGGAAATCCCCCAGTTCCCTCTGGAATCCATCAGGATCCATCAGTTGCCTGGGGCGGGCCATTCTAATAGGCCCTGCCACCCTACGGTGCAGCGTCGCACCCAGGAAGTCTAGAGCCACCAAATAGTGATCTGACCATGGCACAGGTGTTATGTCTAATTTCCGTAGTCTCAGATCACTCTGCCACCGCTCCGACAAAAAGATTAAATCTGGTGTGTGGCCACTGCCCCTGGTCGGGCCCTGAATTACCTGAATCAGGTCCATATCTGCCATGGAAGCCATGAACTCCTGAGCCACCTCGGAGCCAGTCCCCAGCGAAGGCAAATTGAAGTCCCCCAGAACCATCAGTCTAGGGAACTCCAATGCCAACGCTGAGATGGCCTGGAGGAGCTCAGGCAGGGAGTCCCTTACCCTGCAAGGGGGCAGGTACAGGAGTAAGACTCCCAACTGACCCTTAGAGCCCAGACGCAGAAGCAGGGCCTCACAACCCAGAATTTGTGGAGCAGTAGCCCTGGTGACTCCCAGTGACTCCCTGGCTATGATGGCAACGCCACCGCCCTTACCCTTATCCCTAGGCTGGTGCCAAATACTGAACCCAGCTGGACACATTTCTGACAGAGGAACCCCATCCTCTGGTCTCAGCCAGGTCTCAGTAATACATGCCAAGTCGGCCCGCTCCCCCATAATGGAATCTTGTATCAGGGGGGCCTTATTACATACCGACCTGGCATTCATCAGCAGCAGCCTAAGGACAGGGTCACCCTGGGTCAGCTGCTCAGGACCTAGAGGTGTAACCGTGGGGCTGGAACGAGGGACAGATACTAAGCATCTGCCCCGCGTTCCCCGAGTGCGGCCCGCCCCTCGGTACCCGCTATATCGCCCCATGCCCATCACAACCTCTATATTGGTCTCCGGAGCCTCCCTGCTTGCCCTGGACAGAATGCTGCCTCTCCTTCCTGGCTGGTCTGGCAATCTCTCCCTCCCTCCCTTCCACCCCAATATAAAACCGCCCCACTCACTCCCCCCACCACCCTCCGCACGGCTCCGGTGGTGATGGAAGTGGTGGGGCATTCTTCCACAACTGTGTTGAACCCTCAACTGCCGGGCGGGGCCCGAAACGCCGGCCGATGGCGAGTCCAGCGAGCCTCTTCGCCCCCGCCGGGGCCGAGCACAGCGGCGGTGATGTTTCGTCCGGCAGGCCCCCTCGCCTTTTGAGTCCTGGCGAGGGGCGGGGGGCGGGGCCCGAAACGCCGGCCGATGGTGAGGCCAGCGAGCCTCTTCACACCCGCCGGGGCCGAACACAGCGGCGGTCCTTGGCGTTGGCCCCGCTTTTGAGGCTGCCTGCCGAAACTCCCTCCAGCTGTACCTGTTCATCTCCCGCCGGTCTGGCCGGGAGGGAAAGAGAGTGCCCGGTGTCCTTGGCGTTGGCAGCGTCGGCCCCACTTTTGAGGCTGCCTGCCGAAACTCCCTCCAGCTGTGCCTGTTCATCTCCCGCCGGTCTGGCCGGGAGGAAAAGAGAGCGCCCGGTGTCCTTGCTTCTACAAGGACTGGGAAAGTGCCCCCCCCCAATCCCCTCAGTTCTGCCGTTTTTCCAAGGCTTCTCAGGAGTGCTGTTTGGCTGGGAACATGCATCCCAGCCAAACCGCTGCATCCCGCTGTTTGTCCGAGGCTTCTCTGAGGTATGGTTTGGTTGGGAAGTGCATTTGTTGGTGCTGCCTCCACAATCATCAGTGCTGCCTCTGCTGCCGCCACGGTAAGTGATGTCATGCAACTTCCAGTGGTGGGGTCGGGTGGCGCAGGGTGGAATTTGGGAGTTTAAAATGGCACCACCACCATTTTAAATTCTAAAGATGCAAGAAAACCCCTTGCATAAATTGATTTTTTTTGCATAAATTGGGATGCATGAGCTTTTTAGACAGTTGCTCACATATATAAGTATGTGCCACTAAGGGTACACACAGATGCAGGTATATTCTGAATAAAATCCTCATATATTCCAGAGGCATTAGCTGCTATGAAGAGGCTTTTAAAATTATTACTTATGTGTTAGGTATATTTCTTGGCTCTCCTCTAAGCACTTCACTTATGGTACTTATTTTTGTGTGACTCCATTTATTTTTATCCAATCATTTTCAATACTTTTATTTATATCTTACCTTTTCGTCAAATGTAGAGACCCCAGACGGCTCTAGAAAATACATATTTCAGTAAATTCTCTGTGTGGATGGAAATAGAGGCTTTAGTTAGAAGACACTATACACCTAAGCATATGCAGGATTGCAGTATTAAATGTTAGGAGAGAAAACCTATAGAAATAAAATCTGTTACAGATGTTGTTGCATTAAGTTGTGTGACAATTTCTTGTTTTATTTCTTTACTCTGTACTGTTCATGTTTGGCTTAAAGACAGCACGTAGAATGGATGCTAAAACATTGACATTTTGTAATGTTTTCTCCAAGGCCTTTAAATATTTTTCTATTCCTGAAAGTAAAAGATCAAAGGCCTTTGGTTGGAGGAGACCCTAGTCCCTACTTACTTCCGCTCCTGCTTTCACAAGCTATCCTTTAGGGGGCTTAATATGAATGAGGAGGTTTCAGAACTCAGAATAAAATATGGAACATTGCCCATGTGAAGAAATACTAATGAAAAGCTCGATGCACAGAGCTTTTTCCTGCTTTTTTACTCAATGGGACTTTTAAATAAACTAAACTAAAAGACACGACTTTTATGGTGCTTCCTGGAAGAAAAGGCTTACTCTCGTGTAAGCAAATGTGGTGTGCTTCCAGTGCAGAAGAAGACTATAGGTAGGACTGATCTGATATTCATTTATAATATAAAAGCAGTACATCCATGATTTAAGTGTGATATATTGAAGAGTGTACTGCTGTTTGAGGAAATATTTCCTGCAGACTATGGGAAAAATAAACAGTTTAATGAATAAACTCATTCCCAGGAATACACAACAGTTCATTTATTTTTCAAGAAGGGATACATATATACTCACTTGAGGAAATCAAGATTGGCACAGGAAGTGTAGATGATCTGAAATGGATATGCAAAATGAGAAATCAAGGAAGAGTGAGTACTGTATATCAATGATCCTCCTCCTGTTTTTTCAAAGAAGAAAATTAGGAGAAGTGTGGAATAAAACACTAGAAGATGATAGGAGGCTTGTTCACCTCTCATCAACACCTAAGGGAGGATTAGGGTAAAAACCATCTGATGATTTACATTTAAATTGGAAATTTAGACATTTCTTTTATCTGAAGTCTAAGCTTAAAGAATGTGATATTTCCCCCCCAGAAAGGCATTTTGAGGAAGCTATTTCATAGCTGATATAATTTGTTTCATGAGACAGCAAGGATTGAAGCAGCTTAAAGACCGTTTGGCTGGGAAAGTTGCACCAGTCCCATGTTCTTTAAATACTATACACAGAGGTGCTATTTACGTCTCAACCCTCCTAACACAGCAAGCCCAGGCAACATAGGGCCCTTGAGATGATGTTGGATTCAATCAACCATCACCCTGCTAAACATAGGAAATGATAAGGGATGGTAGTTGTTTCAATGTATTAATATTCAGAGAACGAAAAGTTCTCATTTATGTTTCATTTCCCCTCATCAAGTCAATATCTATTGCTTAGCAATTGATAACCTTTATTTCCATCTGAGGGGTTAATCTCCAAGATTGATAAACAATACTATATAAAGAGTTAATTAACCAGTCCTAATCATAAATCTTCAAGGCTCTTATGAAATAAGCATTAACTAAACCTATATACCTGTTTGTTATCCAGTATTGTCATTTTTAAGCAGATAAGTAAAACGACGTATAGTGATTTTAATCCGTTCCACAGAACTGATCGCTATGCAGTTTTCATTGTTGTACGATCTTCCCTATGGGAAAATCCGTACAATGATTTTCCCTATGGTAAAAAAACCATGCAACAATGTTTGGCGCTAAGCGGTTTTTCCCATTGGAAAATCGTTGTACGGATTTTCCCATAGGAGTAGGGTGGTAAAGGCAACTGTTGTTGTTGTTCAGTCGCACAGTCGACTCCGACCCTTTGCGACCCTATGGACCATTGATCTCTAGGCGCCCCTGTCATCCACCATCCTCCTCAGTCCGCTCAGCTTGGTGCCCGCTGCGTCCACAATGCCATCTAGTCATCTCATCCTTGGCCATTCCCCTTTTTCTTTTGCCCTCCACCTTTCCCAGCATCAAGGCTTTCTCAAGTGAATCCTCTCTTCTCATTTGATGTCCAAAGTACTTCAGGTCCATCTTTACTATTTGACCTTCTAAGGAGCAGTCAGGACTGATTTCTTTCAAGATTGACCTATTTGTTCTCTTCGCTGTCCAGGGTACTCTCAAAACTCTCCTCCAACACCACATTTCAAAGGCATCTATTCTTCTGCACTCAGCTTTCCTAATGGTCCAGCTCTCGCAACCATACATTACCACCGGGAATACCATTGGTTTGACTATACGGATTTTTGTTTGCAAGGTGATGTCTCTACTTTTCACTATGTTCCCCAGGTTTCTCATGGCTTGTCTCCCTAGAATCAGTCGCCTCTTTATTTCATGTCTGCAGTCACCATCTGCAGTGATCCTAGATCCCAAGAAAGTAAAATCATCACTACTTCTACTTCTTCCCCATCTACTTTCCAGGTGCTGATAGGGCCTGTTGCCATTATCTTGGTTTTCTTGATGTTAAGTCTCAGGGCAGTTTTTGCACTCTCCTCCTTTAGCCCAATCAAGAGGCTCTTTAAATCTTCCTCACTTTCTGCCATTAGGGTGGTATCGTCTGCATATCTCAAACTGTTGATGTTTCTCCCAACAATTTTTATTCCATATTGTGATTCCTCCATCCCTGCATTGCGCATTATGTGCTCTGTGTATATGTTGGAAAGCTAGGGTGATAAAATGCAGCCTTGTCTTACTCCTTTTCCTATTCCAAACCATTCTGTCATTCTGTGTTCTGTCCTAACTTTTGCTTCTTGACTCTTGTACAGATTTCTCATGAGGCATATGAGGTGTTCTGGTATTCCCATTTCTTTAAGTACTTGCCACATTTTTTTGTGGTCCACACAGTCAAAGGCCTTGGTGTAGTCAATAAAGCAGAGGTATACTTGTTTCTGATATTCCTTTGTTTTCTCCATGATCCACCGTATATTGGCAATGTGATCTCTAGTCCCCCTGCCTCTTCTGAACCCCGCCTGCACCTATGGCAATTCTCTTTCCACGTGCTGCTGAAGTCTATCCAGTATTATCTTGAGCATCACCTTGCTAGCGTGTGGGATGAGCACAATTGTTCGATAATTTGAACACTCTTTGGCACTACCCTTCTTTGGGTTTGGAACGTATACTGATCTTTTCCAATCCTGTGCCCACTGTTTTGATTTCCAGATCTGCTGGCATATTGAATGCAGTAATTTGATTCCGTCATCTTTTAGAGCTTTGAAAAATTCAACTGAGATACCGTCATCTCCACTAGCTTTGTTGTTTGCAGTGCTTTTTAGGGCCTTTCTGATTTCACTTTCTAGGATGTCTGGCTCAAGTTCACTTTCTAGGATGTCTGGCTCAAGTTCACTGTTCTCATCATTGTGATTATCAGTGGTGTTGAGGTCCTTTTTGTAAAGTTCCTCTGTGTATTCTTTCCATCTTTTCTTAATCTCTTCTGCATCAGCTAACTCCTTGCCGTCTTTGTCCCTTATCATGGTCATTTTTGCTTTGAATGTTCCCTTGATTTCCCCAATTTTTTTGAAAAGATCTCAACTCCAGCCTCTTGTGTTGTTTTCCTCTATTTCTTTGCACTGTTCATTTAAGTAGCTTTCCTTGTCTCTCCTTGCTTTTCTTTGAAATTCTGTGCTCAAATGACTGTAATTTTTCTTTTCTCCTTTGCCTTTTGTGTTCCTTCTTTCCTCTGCTATTTTAAGAGTCTCATCAGACAACCACTTTGCTTTCTTATGCTTCTTTTCTTTTGGTATTGTTTTCCTTGCTGCCTCCTGCATGATGTCCCGCACATCTGTCCATAATTCTTCTGGCACTCTGTCTATCAATTCCAAACCATTAAATCTTTCCTCACCTCCACTGTGTATTCTTTAGGGATGTTGTCTAGGTCATATCTGTCTGGCCTGATTGTTTTCCCTATTTTCTTTAGCCTAAGTCTGAATTTTGCTATTAGTAGGTTGTGATCTGAGCCACAGTCTTCTCCAGGTCTTGTTTTTGCTGACTGTATGGAGGTTCTCCATCTTTGGCTGCAGAGTATGTAATCAATCTGGTTTCGATGTTGGCCATCTGGGGATGTCCATGTGTAAAGTCACCTCTTGTGTTGCTGGAAGAGGGTGTTTGCTATGACCAGTGTGTTATCTTGAGAGAACTCTATCAATCTTTGCCCTGCTTCATTCTGCGTTCCAAGACCAAACTTGCCTGTTATTCCATCTACTTTTTGATTTCCTACTTTGGCATTCCAATCTCCCAAGATAATGTGGACATCATTTCTTGGTGTCTGTTCTATGAGGTCTTGTAAGTAGTCCTCATAGAACTGGTCCACTGTGGCTTCATCTGCACCTGTGGTTGGTGCGTATATTTGGATTACACTGATATTAAAAGGTTTGCCTTGTATTCTGACTGACATCATTCTATCATTTTTGAGATTGTATCCCATTACTGCTTTTCTCATTCTTTTGTTGACAATTATGGTTTTTTCTGAAGTTTTCTTGACCACAGTAGTTGATGTGATGGTTTCCCGAGTTGAATTCACCCATCCCTGCCCATTTTAGCTCACTGATTCCCAGGATGTCAATGTTTATTCTTTCCATCTCATTTTTCACCACTTCCAGTTTTCCTTGGTTCATTGACCTCACATTCCATGTTCCTATGCAGTATTGTTCTTTGCAACACTGTATTTCTCCTCCCCCTCTCCCATCTCTCCTTTTGATCTGTGTTAAGCATCCTGTTTCATCTAACTTGCCTCTTTTGTTTTGCCTTTTGTTCTAGTCCATAGGGTTCTCTTGGCAAAAATTTTTGGCGTGGTTTGCCGATTTCTACACCAGTATCCTCACATCATACATGTTATTACAGTTCAAAACAAAGTATTATCATGCATATTATCAGTTTAAAATAAAAAGCACAGTTAAGGAAAGTTCAATATATCAAGTCTCTACTTGTAGGTTCACTATCTACATCAGTTGCTATGTGAGTTACTATATTAGTTCAAATTAGTTCATTTGTTGTGAAAGTAAAAGTAAAATCTTAGTATGAAAGAAAAGTCCACTATATCAAGTCTCTACATTGCTATAGTTGCAGACTACATTGTTTTAGTTAAGTTACTTGCATGCTTCTTTGATTGTGGCTGGCGGTGGGTGGCCTGCCGGGTCCTCCCTCCTCCGCCTCTCTCACCTCCGCTGCCCCGTGTGCGAGTGTAGGTGGCAGCGGGCAATGGTGGGTCTGTTGCCGCAGGCGAGGGACCCCCAAGCACAGAGGGGTGGTCGTGCAGGGTGATGTCGGGCTGAGGTCTTCCTCCCACTTCTCCCCCTTCCTCACCTCCAGTGCAGAGGGGTGGTCGCACGGAGTGATGGTGGGCTGAGGTCTTCCTCCTCCTTTTCCCCCTTCCTCACCTTCAGCGCAGAGGGGTGGTCGCACGGGGTGATGGTGGGCCGAGGTCTTCCTCCTCCTTTTCCCCCTTCTTCACCTTCAGCGCAGAGGGGTGGTCGCATGGGGCTCTGTTACGGTAGGAAAAATTGTCAAAGGTTTGAGTTAGAGAATGAAGAATGTATCAAAGCAATAACATCAGAAGAGGGATACAAGAACCTGAGAGTTCTGAAAGCTGCTGACCTGCTACACAACCAAGTTTAAAAAAACAACAACTACTACTACTACTTCTACAAAATACAAAAAGTGGGTATGGAAAATCTTGAGGTCAAAACTGAGTGAAGGAAATATCATCAAGGCCATTAGTACCTGGGCATTGCCTGTTATTCAAAATTCAGCTGGGATAATTGATTGGACCCAAATTGACTTAGACAATCTAGAATGAAAAACAAGGAAGCTAATGACAATGCATCATGCCCTGCACCCAAAAAGTGATATAGATCATTTGTACTTACTGGCTGAGGGTGGCAGAGGACTCCTACAGTTAGTGGACTAAGAAAATCATAGCTTGATTGAGTACATTAAGAAAAGTCAAGAGCCTATACTTCAGGAAGTGAACAAAGGAGGACTTTTAAAAACAGAGAAGATGAAAGCTGAGTACAGAAAGGAAAGGATAGAAAGTCGAGCTGCAAACTGGAAAAACAAGCCTATGCATGGTCAATATTTGAAAAACATAAAGGCACAGCTGACCCAAAGTTGACATGTGGATGTTTGAGAGCAGGAGTTTTGAAGAAGGAAATGGAATAATTTATCTTGGCAGCTCAGGAACATGTTTTTCCAGCAAATTGCATGAAGACAAAAATACAGCACATATCTAACAATAGCAAATGTCGGCTTTGTAATGAAAATGATAAAACAGTAGATTATCTGATCAGTGGATGCAGCAAAATTTCACAGACCAATTATTTTCAGCACCATAACAGGGTTGCAAAAATTATACATTGGAAACTTTGCCAGAAGTTTGGATTTGAATGCAGTAAAAATCATTGGGAACATCAAGTAGAGAAAGTTCTAGAAAATGAGATAGTCAAGATCCTGTGGGGCTTTAAAATTCAAACAGATAGACATTTGCCTCACAATTTGCCAGGAGACACATGAATAGAAGGCAAACAACTGGAGAATATCACAAAATATCATGATTTGCAAATTGAAGTCTATGGAAGAAGAAATCTGTTGTTCCCATGGTGACCTGAACCCTTGGATCAATACCTAAAGGACTCCCTAGATATTTGGAAATGTTGGACTTATTGGACTTAAACATTCTAACTCTCCAAAAAACAAACAAACCAAAAAAACAATTCTACTAGGAACTGTATATATACTCACACATTATCTTGTCAGTTCTTAGGGCCTTGGTTAGGGCTTGAATTGTTAATTTTATTCCAGTCCTGAACTGGGAATCATATGTATCTAATAATAATAATAATAACAATAATAACAATAATAACAATAATAATAATAATAATAATAATAATAATAATAATAATAATAATAATAATAATAAGAAGAAGAAGAAGAAGAAGAAGAAGTATTGACTATAATAATAAGTATTGACTATAAAAAGGCATTTGATTCAGTTCCACACAGCTGGATTTGGAAATGCCTTGACATTTTTGGAATTAGTAACAATATTCAACATTTCATAAAGACTTCAATGAAGTTATTGGCCTGTGGAGAAGAATTTGTGGAAGTTGAAATTAAGCATGGATTTTTTTAAGGTGACTCACTATCACCTTTTTCTATTTGTGTTATCGATGGTATCACTGACAACTATTCTAAGTAGAACACACTGTGTATGCCTTCTGCAGGATACCCAGCAAGATGTAGTGGATGGAGTGTTTGTCTAGTCACAAAAGGCCTGAACTCAAAACCCTGATCAGCCATGTAAACTCACTGGGGGTTTAGAACTGGTAAAACCAAATATCTTACTTACATTGAAAACCCTATTAGGCTTACTGTAAGTCAGTTCTGACTTGATGGCACATAACAAATGAACAAGCCTTCTATAGATTGACACACCTACAACAATCTAATTAATGTGTTAATAGTATTAATTCAACAAATTCTATGTTTACAGTGTTAATAGTAAAAAAATAAATTTTCATATGCCTAACATTTAACACTTTCACCTGACAGTACAGCTCTGGTTGAGACTACCACTGAATTTGATCCGTACCTTCATTCTAACCTCTTGCGTTGGTTTAACATTTATTCTTTTGCTTTGTAATTGATTTGTGAGTCAGGTGATATGCTAATAAACATTAAAGGGCATTGTATTTACAAGTCATTTCAGATAAATGTGCTGAGTCTTTTTATAAAAATATTTCATGTTTGTATTTTAATAAGTATAATTAAAAAGTGCTGTGTGAGATATTGTTTTTTACTCTTGCGTAAGCATATTATGATAAACAATCCCAATGTAATATGAGAAATACTTTCAATTAACTTTATAAAATCCAGTTGATTTAATTTGCAATAGAATAGAATAGTAATTATGATTTTCACACAAGCAAATACAGGTATATATAATTATGAATAAAATAAATCTTATAATTTAGAATAAAATTATTTGTCCTTACACTCTTAATATGTTTTTAGTATTTTTTATAATTTTATTTTTCATTAATCTGTATATACAGTGGAACCTCATATAACGAATGCCCTGTATAGCAACTAAATTGCATAACAATTAGGTTTTTACAGAAAGTGGTATCCTGCATAACAATTTTTCTATGGAAAAATCATACAACAATCTTTCAATGGGAAAAACCTCTTAGCAAAACAACAAAAATGTTGTATGATTTTTTTATTTTCATACGGATAATCATACAACAACAAAATTCTTTAGCGATCAGACCCGTGGAACAAATTAAAAACGTTATACTGGGTTTTACTGTATATAGTTTGAATAAAATGCAACTGTGGTTCTCCAGGATAAAAATACAAATAGAAAAAGAAAATGTACACTGAAAAAGGGATTTTTATCCTGTTCCGACATTATTGATGCTTCAGGAGTAGCAATTTATTTATAGTTAAGGTTAGCCATGTGTATCTTGTATGTCCTGATCCCTCTGAATTTCCATTTGTCTCCTGAATGGAATCAACCTGCAGAGAATCAGAAGGATGGCACTTGATGTTTGGGGGGGGGAGGGGGAGAGGGGGGAGCCATGTAATTTTTAATTGTCCAAATACATTTCATTGACAGTGACAAAAAGGACTCCAATAGCAACCCATTTTGAATGTAATTTTTATAGCTTCATTCATATGACTAATATTTTGTTTAGCACTAAGTAAGACATAATTTCATGATTCCTCACCTTTGATCCTAAATTGTCACTGAAATGAATGAAAGATTGTATGATGTGGTAATACTTAAATGTGCGACAAGATGGAGCAGAGACCACATGGAATTAACCAGTATCAACGTGTCTTTGTCATTTATTTTCAGGCAATTACTAGAAAATTTTATTATTTCTAAAATGATTATATATTCCCTTTGGCAAAGAAATTGCATGTTGCAAATTTCTTTGAATATGATGTTCTAGGTGCATTCTTTTTGACATCATTTATGCTCATTCACTGTCATCTTGATCCTGCCCTTGTGCTTTTTCAGGTTCTGTGGTGTGACTGTTGGACATAATGTGATTGTTGGCTGGGATCCAGACATGTCTAATCTAGTTTAAACCAGCAAGTGGCTAGTAACCATTTTTTACTTTGGAAAAAGTGACAGAATGAAGGATCTCCAAGCCCTGATGAATTTGAAGAAGCTCATGTGCAGTGTTTTGAATCCTGGTCTCTGACCTTATTTGGCAGTTGTGTTTTTTGAAGTGGGTTACTGATTGTTCGGTGTCAAGTTTGCTCTTTCATTACCCATTCCCTGTTTTATTTTAATGCAGGAAATCATCCCACATTCATAGAAAAACTATCAAGGATTGTAAGTCTCCAAGGAAGAAAATCAGAACTCTCTTTGATCATAAAAGGCCATAAAACCACTTGTTGGGAACGAGCCAGTTGTCATGGTACACGTTGGTACTAATGATGTTGGGAAGGCCAAGCGGTCTGTCCTGGAAGCCAAATTTAGGTTGTTAGGAAGAAGATTGAAGTCCCGGACTTCCAAGGTAGCATTTTCAGAAGTGCTCCCTGTCCCTCGCGCAGGACCTACCAGGCAGGCAGAGCTCAGAAGCCTCAATGCGTGGATGAGGCGGTGGTGTCGAGAGGAGGGCTTCAGATTTGTCAGGAACTGGAGAACATTTTGGGACAAGCCAAATCTGTTCAGGAGGGATGGGTTGCATTTAAACCATGATGGGACCAGATTGCTGGCACTCAACATCAAAAAGGCTGCAGAGCAGCTTTTAAACTGATAACTGGGGGAAAGCCGACAGGAGCTGGGCAGCATCCGGTTCGGGAAAGTGTGTACTTGAGTAGTGAGGAGGATGCAAAAATTACTGAGCAGAGCAAGGAGCTAGTCACCAGCACTCTAGCAGAAGGATGCAAGAGGCAGTCTAACAATGCAACTGGACTCAAAAGACTGTATCAGGAAAGCATATATAAATGCTTGTATACAAATGCCAGAAGCCTCCGTAACAAAATAGGGGAGCTGGAATACTTAGCAATAGATAAAAATATTGATATTATTGGTATCACTGAAACCTGGTGGACGGATGATAACCAATGGGATACAGTTATCCCAGGCTACAAACTGTACAGGAAGGATAGGAAGGGGCAAACAGGAGGTGGTGTAGCCTTGTATGTCAAAGAAGTGATAAAATCGTATGAATTGGAATATCTAGGTGATTTGGAGTCACCATTAGAAGCTCTGTGGGTAAGAGTACCAGGCCACAAGGATGGTCTAACAGTAGGCATATACTATCGGCCTCCGACCCAAACTCTTGAGGGAGACTGGCAGGTGGAGAATGTTGTAAAGGAGGCATCCAGGAAGGGAAGCCTGGTTATAATGGGGGACTTCAATTACCCTCACATAGACTGGGTGAACTGTTGTTCAGCACACGATAAAGAGATAAAGTTCCTAGATATGCTCAATGATTGTTCCCTGGGACAGATGGTTGAAGACCCAACTAGAGGTACAAGAATCCTTGACTTGATCCTGAGTAATACTCAGGATCTGGTGCAAGATGTTAATGTGACTGATCCAATAGGGAACAGTGACCACAACTCAATTATGTTTAACTTGATCATAGACCGCAAGTCACTGATAAAATCTAACACAGAGACCTTAAATTTTCAAAAAGGAAATTTCCCAAAGATGAGGAAACTAGTAAAAAAGAAACTGAAAGGGAAAATTGAGAGAGTCCAAACACTCCAAGAGGCATGGAGGCTGTTTACAAAAACAATAACAGAGGCTCAATTGGAATGCATACCCAAAAGGAAAAAGGGCACTGCCAGGTCCAAGAGGACTCCGATGTGGCTTACAGGAGCTGTTCGGGAAGTGATCAAGAGCAAGAAAAGCTCATTTAGAAGATGGAAGGCTTGTCGAAATGAGGACAGCAGGCAGAAACATAAATTCTGGCAGAACAAATGCAAGGCAACAATCAGGAAAGCAAAGCAAGACTTTGAGGAGCGTATAGCTAAAAATACTCAGAGAAATAACAAAGACTTCTTTCAGTACATTAGAAGTAAGAACCCAACTAGGAAGGCCATTGGACCATTAGATGACAATGGAAGGCAAGGGGTTATTAAAGAGGAAACAGAGATTGCAGAGAGACTCAATGAATTCTTTGCTTCAGTATTCACTGAAGAAGACAGAGACCACATGCCCAAAACAGAGCCTATCTTCATAGGGAGGGAAACCGAAGAATTAAGCAAGATAGAAATAACCAGGGAGGAGGTCCTTGCATGTCTTGTTAAGCTAAACACTAACAAATCCCCAGGACCAGATGGCATCCATCCACGAGTTCTCAGGGAACTTAAAGATGAAATTGCTGATATCCTAGCCAAAATATATAATCTTTCCCTCAAATCAGGCTTTGTGCCTGATGACTGGAAGGTAGCGAATGTAACACCTATTTTCAAAAAAGGATCCAGGGGTGATCCAGGAAATTACCGGCCTGTCAGTTTGACATGTGTCCCAGGTAAAGTGATGGAAACCATCCTAAAAGATAGAATTAATAGGCACATAGAAGAGAAGGCGCTGCTAAAGGAGAGCCAACATGGCTTTTGCAAGGGCAAATCATGCCTCACTAATCTGTTTGGAATTTTTTGAGAGTGTCAACAAGCATGTGGATAAGGGGGATCCAGTTGACATTGTTTATCTGGACTTTCAGAAGGCTTTTGACAAGGTCCCACACCAAAGGCTCTTGAATAAACTTACCAGTCATGGAATAAAGGGACAGGTCTTGTCCTGGATCAGCAACTGGCTAAGGGACAGGACACAGAGGGTAGCACTAAATGGACACTTCTCCAAGTGGAGGGAAGTAAAGAGTGGGGTCCCCCAAGGTTCAGTACTGGGACCCCTGCTTTTCAACCTCTTCATAAATGATCTAGAGGTAGGAGTAAAAAGCAAGGTAGCCAAATTTGCTGACGACACTAAATTATACAGGGTAGTGAAAACTGTGAGAGATTGTGAAGAGCTCCAGAGGGATCTCTTGACACTGGGGGAGTGGGCAAAACAGTGGCAAATGAGCTTCAACATCAGTAAGTGCAGAGTGATGCATGTTGGGGCAAAAAACCCCAATTACATTTATAAACTGATGGGGTCTTTACTCTCTGCGACAAACCAGGAAAGGGACCTTGGTGTCCTGGTGGACAGCTCAATGAAGGTGTCAACCCAATGTGCCTCAGCAGTGAAAAAAGCAAACTCAATGTTAGGGATCATTAGGAATGGTATAGAAAATAAGTCAGCAATTGTCATTTTGCCTCTTTATAAATCTATGGTGAGGCCCCATCTGGAATATTGTGTACAGTTCTGGTCGCCATACCTCCAGAAGGATATTATGGAGTTGGAGAAAGTACAGAGGAGGGCAACCAGAATGATTAGGGGACTGGAACACCTTCCTTACCATCTGAGGCTGCAACGGTTGGGCCTTTTCACTCTTGAACGACGGCGTCTAAGAGGTGACCTGATTGAAGTTTATAAAATCATGCACGGTGTGGACAAAGTAGATAAGGAAAAACTGTTTTCCCTATCGCACAACACTAGAACTAGGGGACACTCCATGAAACTTTTGGGTACTAGTTCTCAAACAAATAAGAGAAAGTACTTTTTCACCCAGAGGATTACTGGTCTATGGAACTCCCTGCCAGAAGAAGTGGTGACAGCTGTCAGTCTTGACAGCTTTAAGAAAGGATTAGACAAGTTCATGGAGGACAAGGCTATCAATGGCTATAATTATGGCTACCTAAGGACAACCTCCGGGTTGGAGAGATAGGCAGGATATCTCTCAATGCCATTTCCAGGGAATCCTAAGCAGGTGAGGGCATCTCCTTGGGAATACCCTGAAGGAAATGGTGAGCCACTGTGTGAGACAGAATGCTGGACTGGATGGGCTGTGGCCTGTTCCAGCAAGGCTGTTCTTATGTTCTTATGTCTTATACCATTAAATCTATTTTGGCCAATCCCACCATCCCTTAACCCTTGGAAAGGGGCCATTTAACAATTATGTGATCCTTGAAGGGGGGAGGGGGTCTGCCATCTGAATTACAGAAAAATTACGTGGAGGTGGGGTGTAAGGTCAAATATTACATAATCCATTTGGAGCTGTTGTGCATTAGGCACCAATAGTGAAAGGCTCTAAAAATTAGAGTTTCGATACAAAAGCTCTGGATTACATAATTTTAAAGGGGGAGGGGTCAAAGCTAAAAGTACAGTCAGATTACATGGGGGGGGGGTCAATTTCCTCCCAAAATGGATCACATAATTGTTGAATGGCCCCAAATTACAGATCTCTAGAAGAAAGATTTCTGCATGCACATTAACCTTCAATCCTATCTAGAAGCCTAATAATTTGCTTTTAGAACCCTACATGAAAACAGTAGCCTCTGCACTGTAGAATGTCTCCTCTAAGCCATGGAAGGCCAAGGGGCTGGTCTACCAGAACATAGGAGAGAGACTAGAACCAGCAACTGTGTCCCTATTCTTCTCTCACGTGATTCTCTCTCACACAGTATTTTCTCAGTTGTTGCACTCAAGTATGCTTGAGCTTACTTAGTTAGGGATATCTGCCAGGTGACTCTATTCCCCACAACTCCATCCTTTCTGGCTCATTCTTTGATAAAGAAGTCTGTAAAACAGTATTTCCTTTTGTCACTCTTAACCCTCTGTAAAATAAGTTATTCCTCACTATCTGTCTCTTGGTATAATGGGTATAATTTCCTGACTGTTCAGTTTCCATGAAGTTTGTTAATATGCATTAGTCACAACTGCAAGTCAGGCATGAATAGTGATATAAAGCTGCTCTTCAAATTAATCTGCAAAGGTTACATCTTCCTGGAAGCAAAGGTCTTCTTCCTAGAAATTATTTATTGGAGTTTAGGGCATATTTTCAAATTTAGTGCAAATGGGTCAAGCTGGAACTGCAATACTTTCTTGTCTGTATGCTGATAGAGATGCACCAAGTTATGGTGCTGTCAGAGCAGTTGAATAGGATATTGATAGGTTTTCTTTACCAAATACAGTTAGTCTCCCACAATCATAGCTTTTGGGCATTAATGTGACTGTAGCTTCTAATTGTGTTCTCTAAGAAATGGTTTGACCATGAAAGAAAGTTGTAATAGTTGTAACATTAAGCTCATGACAATATAAAACTTTTATAAAGTACCCTGACACTTGATTACATATGGAACAACCTGCTTGCAGATGACTGAAATTGTGAATAGCATGATTTCTCACTGTGTCAACCGTGAACGAATACCCATCAGCCATGATGAGTCTCTGGGGAGATGTCATTATATTGAGATGGGAGCAGACAGTCGAAATTGCTCAGGAGATTGAGATCACAGTTTGGAAGGCTACTTTTTAAAAAGGAACCTGTCATAAAACTTGGTGGTTTGAGGCAGCCTGGGTGGTCAATTCTATTTGGAAATACTTCAGTGCCTATATGACAGGAAAGTACAGAAAAAAATGTCTTTGAATTCCCAATGGTAGCCTTTTCTGAGATTTATTTTGAAAATAGAAAAAGACAAAATCCAAAACAAATCAGTACTTACCCTGACATATTTTTTCTTTTGCAAAACATGATAAATTGTTGGCAAGATATGTCTTAAATGCCTAAAAATGTGCTTTAAAAAGTAAACTTTGGAACAAATTTCAAAATATTCTTCTTTAGTAATTTACTGGTTTAAGAATGTTACTTTGTTGTCATTCATTTAACTACATTTGAAATGTGACTTTTTTACATCTTTGTTACCAGAAAAAGTAAATAGTTGCAGGTATATGTATTAGCTGTAATCCAGCACAGAAATGTTTGCTCATGTTCTCTGGTGCAAAAACATGAATAAGGGATTTATTCCAATTTCAGTTTGCTCAACAGAGAAAAAATCTGGCCCTTTTCTGGCACCATGACTTCTCCTTCTCTAAATGTATGTTGGGCAGAAACTCATAGGTAAAATATAGAAACATTAGTGATAATATTAAAATCCTCCCAACTCTTAATATTAAATGGTTAATAACATTGTAGAGGACTACCTTGTTAATTAGCCCTAGTAGTGCAGTGGTTAAACTGCTGTACTGCAGCCAAAACTACAGAAATTGTAAGTTCAACCCTTTAACCACAGGATAGTAAAGCTCTCTAGAACAGCGTTCCCAACCTTGGGCCCCCAGATGCTCTTGGACTTCAATTCCCAGTAGCCCTGATCAACACTTCCAAACAGCTAGCCTTCCATCCTTTTGAAGTAGGTAAAATGAGTACCCAGCATGTTGGGGGCAAAATGCTAATTACTTTGCAAAGCACCCAGAGAGTGCACTAAGTGGTATAGGAAAGTATATAAGTGAAATCAAATCAAGGCAGTCTTTATTACAGTCAAGACCAGCATAGAACAGCAAAAGGGACAGAAGTTAAAATGACGTTACTTAAAATATATTAGGAGACAAAAGTTGAAATGAGGGTGCTTAAAAGGAGCATTTCTGCTTAGAGTTAAGGAGGAGTAAAATTAGTACATAGATCACTAGTGTTACAGTTATTATTAAGCCTATTCTGTGGTGCAAGTATATTATTTGGTTGAAGGTCCTGCCAGGATTGTTCTTCTGATCTTACATGCTGCGGCACAGAACCTGAAAGCGTTGTGGGTGAAGGTGGGTCTTTCATCAGTTAGCAGCTAGTGGGTATATGTGCTGTTTGTCAATCCTGGATACTTGCAGAGCAGCAGAGATATGAACTTGTTCCGGATGTCTCTATAGAAAGGACAGCTGCAGAGTGTGCAGGTGACTGGCATAGAGTTTACTGATCATATTGAGTAGACTGTTTGGCCTGTAGTTCCCAGGGTCATACTTGTTTCTTTTCTTTAATATGAGAACAATGACTGCTGATCCCCAGTCTTTGGGGATTTGCCCACTGCTGTCAATGTAGGTGAACAAGGAGGCCAAAAGTGGGGACCACCACTCCTTGGTGTTTTTTAACAGTTCTGGGGGAATGAAGTCCTCCCCATGTCTTCTTTTGTGTCCTGATCAGACCCTGGACTGCCAAAATGAAGCAACTTTCTTCATTCTGTCATTGCCCAAACACAAGTTCTCATCAGTGCATGTCTCTAGCAGCAATTGGCAGAACAGTAAATGGGGCAGACTCTGTGTCTCTCGACATCCACACCATGTGTTGTTGTCTGCCAGCAGTCCCCACTTGAGCATGTTGGTTTTGCGTTTAGGGACTCCAACTCTCAGCCTATTCATGGTCCTCCAGGTGACATAGGGGAGATTGAGATCTGAAGCTATATCCACCTTTAATGGTGTTCCTTGCTCAGTGAGCTCCTTCTTCCATCTCCTAATTTGGTTTTGCTCTTGTGTACCATCAAGAATGTTTGTTCTTGACATAAAGCTCTTCCTGGATCTGAGCCAGTGGACTTGAGGCTCATATCCATTTAGAGGGTCATTCTCTTGCTTAGTTCTATCAGCATCTGCTGCTACTTCTCTCCTGATCTTAGGTGGAGCAATACCAACAAGAGGGTACTGTATATCTTCTCAAGTGGTGTAAATTTAAGACATCCTGTCACTATCTTCATGGCTTCATTAACAGCAACATCAAATTATTTTGCATGTGTGGATGTGTTCCATACTGGAGCAGCATACACTGCTGCAGTGATGCTTTGGGTCAAAGTTGATGTGCACCGTGTGGATGGTTGATTTCCCCAATTATAGTTTGTGAGTTTCCTGATGATGTTGTTTCTTGTACTAGCTTTGGCTTTGGTATTCAGGCAGTGCTGCTTAAAAGAGAGTGTCCGGTCAAGCTTCACACCGAGGTATTTTGGTGTTGAACAGTGCTGTAATTGATTCACTTGCCACGTAACATTCAACTTAACCCTTGCCTCTTGGTTTTGAAGGTGGAAAGCACATACTTGAGTCTTGCTTGGGTTCAAATAGTTGATGTTGTAATACTTTCCGAATTCTTCAAGTGCTCCAATAAGTTTTCCAGCTACCTCAGCAAAGCTTGACCCTTGAACACCCATTGCTGTGTCATCCACATAGATAAGAAATTTTGTATTGTCAGGAACTGGCTGATCATTTGTATATATATCTATATATTATACAGTGTTGGAGGCAATACACTTCCTTGAGGCAGATCATTCTTCTGTAACCTCCATCTGCTGTTCTTTCCATTCATCATCACATAGAATCTCTGTTTCTGGAGAAAGCAGCCAGTGACGATAGTAAGCTTGTTATTTTTGGTAAGCTTATTTATTTTATGGAGCAGAATCCTATGATTGACATTATTGTATGTTGCAGTTAGGTCAATGAAAGCCACTCCTGTAATTTGTTTTATTTTGAAGCCATCCTCAATGTGTTGTGTAAGGTTAAGGATTTGACCACAACATGATTTGTCCAGCCTGAAGCCTGCTTGCTCCTTTATGATCTTTTCATCAATAAATTGAGAGATGTGATTGTGAATCATGCATTCCAGTGCCTTATAAAGATGGCGAAAGAGTGACACTGGTTGGTAGCTTTTTGGATCATCTGGGTCTTTGCTTGGTTTCAATAAAGCAGCAACTCTAGCTTGTCTCCACAATTTAGGAACTTTAGGTTTGTCTATGGGTTGGTTGATGAGGGAGTCAATTTCCAACTTTGATACTGGTGCCCAGTTGGGAAGGCTTTCTAGGTTGGCAGTCTAGAGGTCTGTTTTGGAGACTACATCTTGGTTCAGTAGCCTGTAGTGGTTTCCCCATGTTTCTGGGGGGGGGGATGTGGGCACTTAACCTTGGTGGGATTGAGTTAGCAGTGATATTGATGATACACCAGAAGAGGGCTGAAACTTTTGATCTGGCTGCCTGGACAAGGTGTGACCAGGTGGCCCTAATTGCCTCTTTCTTCTTGTGAGTTAATAACTTTGGTGTCTTGCAATGAAGACAATAGAAGGAGCCGTAACAAGGCTAAACACAACTTTATTGCATGATGGTCAGGGTGAACATGAGGTAATGGCGGACAAACAACTCTATTTATAGTACACTGTACATTTGAATATGCCGGTGTGGTAGCTCATTGGCTACTGTCCGCGTGACGTCATTGATCGTCATGCCCATCTTCTCCAGGTGCAGTGTGGCGGGAAGGTTTCCCGCTCTTCAGGTATTCGGGGAATCTGTACCATGTAAGCTGGATGCTTGCTACTGCCACCTGTGGCCACTTAGCTCACATCCTTATACAGCCTGTTACAATGTGTTCCTGATTAGATACAATAGGATACATTGACTGGTTACATTCTGTTAAAGGGAGCATTGCATCATTACATTCAATACATAACAATAACCATTTGCCATCCTTTTTGAGGTTTAGGAAGCAGTGGAGGGACAGTGCGGTGAAAGGGCCAACATTGCCCCTGTGTGAGAGATAAGTGCTGGTAAACTTTTTCTTGGCCTCCATGCATTCCTTGTCAAACCACAGCCTGGAGAGGTGTGTGGCTGCCTTGGTATGAGGGTTGATTTTGTGGCTTAGAAATTGCTGACATTCCTGGATTATGTTTGCATAAATTGTCAGGCGGCCCTGGATTGTGTCAGCGGACAATAGGTCCTGTTGAAGGTTCTGCATGGGTGGTTCCATTAGCAATTTTTCCATCTTCTTGTTGAGGTGTGAGGACTATCTTATGTGGTATTTGCCTTGTCCTGATGGTAGGATGGGTAGAGCAAATTGTTTCTCCAGATGGACTTGCCAAGTAGGGGGCATAAGTTTTAAGCACATAGGGAAAGGGTCACTTTCAAAATGTGGATTGACTTCAAAATTCTCTCTCAGGGGGAATAGGTTCCTGGAGATGAAGAAGTAGTCCAATGTGCTAATTTTTGGAGCCTGAGAGGAAGATTAATTCACCTGGATGGTCTGTGGGAAGAGTGCTATTTAGTACCTGGAAGTGCAGTATGGTAACCATTTTTGCTAAAAATCCAGCATAGTTTGCCTTCAGGTCTTCAGAGATGTGGTTGAGGTGAGGGGGTTCATCCTCCAAGTTGGATGGCAGAAGGTGGTAACATGCAAACAGGTGCACAGTCATCTCACCCCATTCTGGCGTTGTAATTGCTATTGCTATTAATTATTTTGTCAACTAATTTGCCAAATTATTACATTAAAATAGCCTCTGGTGATTAGAAGTAGCTTCTGTAGAATTAATGTCATTTCATGAGTTACACTGGTCATTACTCAGAAAGTAGCACTGTTGGCAATTAAAAGATAAAATTCTGAAATCATAGTTGGTAATGCTAATGAATTAAAATGTACCACATTAATTTTAACAAGCTATTTTCAAATTTGACTTGACTGTTCAATATACATCTTAGAAGTCACAAGAAGGCAGGAGAAGAATCCTAGCACTGTAGCACTTCATTTCCCACCCTGTGTGCATGGTACAATTGTGGTGGCTTAGTAGTTAAGATGACTGGAAGGTCAGCAGGTCAGCAGTTCGTGACTCAAGTGCTGCATGATGGAGTGAGCTTCCGTCTCTGTCCCAGCTCCTGCCAATCTAGCAGTTCAAAAGCAAGCAATTTCAAGTAGATTAATAGGCAGAGATGCCATATGTCACGGTTTTCCAGGAATTTAACGGGTTGGAACTGTCCCACCAGGTTTCATAAAAAACATTGAAAATTCACGGCTTTTTTTAAAGACGAAAAAAATCACTTTTCCTTGCACTTCTATTGAGAAAACCAGCAGGTGGCAGCAACAGCAGTATCTTATGGCCAAGGAAGATGGAGAAAGAGAGGGGGGGGTATGACAATTCCATCTTGATGTTCTGACCCTTGCCCCCCTGTTGGGTTTTTGAAGACTGTGGTGGTAATGAGCGGCATTGAATGACTGCTGATGCTAAGTACATTGAGTTTTGCTCCATTATGTTTGTAGTACTATGCCATATTTATTTTGTACTGATTTGTAATTTTGTAACTTGTAATTTGCAATTGTATGCTATTGTATTTTGTGTGTTGTTTATATTGTTATATTGTATTCCATTTGTTATACTGTATTTGATTTACCTATTGTAAGCCGCCATGAGTTGGCCCAGGGCCGAGTAGGGTGGGGTATAAATAATTTATTTATTTATTAAAAAAATAGTCTTTTCTGATGACATAGATCAATATCTCTTTAGAAATTTGAATATGTGTAGCTATTGTACTTCTTGGAGGTGGTGGGACTTAGGATACACTTCCAGGCAGTTCTACATGTTCCAGATAGCTCTGAAATGAATGGACAGTTTGCTTCCATATGGGTTCTGCTTGTTAGAGAAGATATTCTCTAAGAACTATAAGGCGTGTTAGTGTGCTTTTTTAAAAAAGAAAAAAATATGATGAAATTGAATGAATATATAGTTTGCTCACATTTGCTTCACAAAGTGAATAGATCAATAGAAGATAATAAATGGAAATAAACTGAGGTTTTCATATTGTATTTCTTAACTCTAACCACAGAGTGATGGAATTCCTTTGCAATTTGCAGAGAAGAAAACAGAGAAAACTTTGGACAACTTTTATTAACACAGTATACACTGTATAACATAGAAAGTCAGAAGCTTAGTTGTTTAGTTTGAACTTAGCTCATTCCTTCATATTTTAAGCAATACAACTTTCTTTACAAAGGTAAAACAAAAAAAAGCAATGATTTTAAACATAGTGAGTTCAAGTAGCAAGGCCAAGAAGTAGTTAATTTCCTGTATATTTACATTTTCACAAGTAACTGCTTTCTTTCTCAATTTTCAAAATCAGCTAATATAGTTATTTTTACTCATTGTAATGATTACAGCAGAGTGCCATGTTGAAGTAGTAACACTGCCCCTGTAAAAGGTTATGTAAACACTGTCAAATGCGTAAAATATTCTTCAGTTATGTTACAGTTATTATACAATAACACGGTTATACCTTAGGCTATTAAAATGATATAATATTAAGTTGTAACTAGTTATTTGTAACTAGTTAGTTACAAGCTGTGTTTTAAAAGTGAAAAAATGTTGTAGCCTTTGAAGGTATACACATTAGCTGACACAATCACAAGGTTGGAACACTCCTGTATAAGGAAAATTGGCAATGCTTAGGGCTAGTGAACTCAGAAAGAAAGGCAAATGTTGGATTTGCTTACTTTGTTGATGAGAGACAATCGAACAATACTGGCAATTAAGCAGACTAGGAAAGAATTGTTTGTGAAAGTATGGAATACCACTGCCAGTTAAAGATGATAGTAGAGAGCTGGATGAACCAATGGTCTGTCTCAAGTAGAAAGGAACTTCCTGTGTTTTCATTTCTTGTTATAGCATAAAATCTGAGGAGCCTGGATACATATTTAACTATGAAAGTTAAATAGGATCAGATATGTTTATTACTGGGATAAGACCAAGAAATCCTATGTACTGTATTTGCAAAGGACTGTAGCTATAAATATGTATAGGCAAGAATAAAGAATTTGAAGAAATGTTTTCTTTTCTTAAAACCTACCCATCTTGGACTCTAAGATCTTAGACTTTACTCACCATTGATCAGGAGAGAAAGTATGTGAACTAATAATGTAAAATTCATAGCATTTTATTTTGAAGAAATGCCGGATTCTGTAAGACTATTCGATTTCCTGTGGAGAATGGCATCTTCCCTATCCTGGTTTCATCTGGAACAAGCAGCAGAAACACCAAGCCACATGGGATTGTTAGCCGTCTGTCCAAAGGCTCCCAGGAACGGATAGTATGGAGAATTTGGCAATCTCTTACACAGAACCATCAACAAATAAATAAACACAGTAGGAGAAAAGAAGAAATCTTGCTCCTTTGCAGGGGAGGCTCCAAAAAATTGCTGAGAATAAGAATGTTTGTGAGTACCCATCACATTTTGACATTTTCAACCTACCTATATTTCTCAAGAAGAGGAAAGAAGACTTAAGAAAAATATGAACAAATTATAGTCAAATTATAGTGAGCTAAATATGAGAGCAGGGGTCAGCAAACTTGGCTCTCCAGATGTTCTCGGACTTCAATTCCCAGAAGCCCTTATCAACAGGTGTAATGACTTGGGCTTCTGGGAATTGAAGTCCAAGAACACCTGGAGAGCCAGGTTTGCTGACCCTTGTATTAGGGCGTCAAGCTCATATATGTATTATGCTGACATTTAAGTAAGTATAAAGTTTTTCTTATCCCTCTCTCACAGTCAAATACAGGAGAATGACAGTTAGTTACACAGTAAAAGAACACTGTGTCAAAATTGGGGGCTGGAAATCAATTTTATGTCATGTTGTGTTTAAGTCACTGTGTGCAACCCTGTTTCTGCACTAATCAACTGTGCCCGCCTCGTCTAAATGAGACTGCCTTTGAATCAGGTATGGCTGCTTTGTCCACTATAGTCATCTTAGGAATTCATGCAGGAAAGAAAATATTTTGTCTGGAATATATCTAGTATCACTTAAGACCCTTTCGTCTTATGGCAATTGTGCTCCTGTCATCGTATAACAATGAGGTGAATATTTTCAATTTTTAAAGTGTGAGGATGACTTAATGCACAAAGCACTACACTTTGTTAGTCAAATAACTAGATTTCTATTGATAGATTCAGGTGCCCTGTAGACAGCAAAACTGTAGAGATGAGTTTTTCTTCGTCTTTACAATTTGCAAGGTCATTTGGCAAGACATATTTTGTGGCATTTATTTTCGTTGCATGAGAAAGAATGAGCCATAAGCATTCTCAGTTGTGTATTTCTCATTAGGGATTTATTTCTTAATATCTAAAGAGGAAGAATTAATCCTCAAGGGTATTAGGGAAGCTGAATTAATATTAATTTTTCTTTAATGTTAAGATATCTGGTGCCAGTAGCATTGCTGTCAGTTTGTATGTAGTTTGTTTTCTCTCTTTTGATGGGGTGGAAAAAATGGAATTATTTTATACCAAGAGCTGAACACAAAAATGTAGCATCCATTTCAAACAAAGAGCTGAACACAAAAACATGGCTCACTCCTTGTACATCCATTGGTTTGACAGCGGCTGAGAAATGCATTTGTCTTGGAAGTGCTGCATTGCTGCCTCATCTTGTAAACTAAGTAGTAGTAAACTAAAATGCCAAGTTCATTTCAAGCTCTGTTACAAACATTGATCTACTGTACCTCCCTCTGCCTTAGCCTCATTTACTACTCGGCTTTAAGATGGAAAGGGGGAAGTAGACATGGTGAGAAAGTATGTATTTTATGCTTCAGCAGTGTTTTGCAAGACACCAGTAAATGATTCTTTTAAAAATGGCAATGCCCTTTCAATTGGGCACTTCCAGTTGTTACTTCCAACTTAAACTGATGACAGAATTGTCGCCAACCACGAAGAATCAGTAAATATTGTAATTGTTTGACAATTTTCTGCTTTAGCTTTTCAAAAAGGGAAGCAAAGGAAATCAAGAGAGGATGTGAACTTTTAACTGGCTGCCAAGAAAGAATTGTTAATATGATACTGTGATTTCTTAGCAATTCATCTACAAAAGTTAAGGTGCCAGTAGCTGCTCAAGAGGATTTTAGGTAAGACTCTTTGGGAAAAGATCTGAGAAGGGTGGAAAGCAGCAGAAAACAAACACAGCCAAAGGCTGGATGGATGTATTGACTAAATCAATATATTTCTGACTACGTTATCCTGCCTTGGTAATAGAATAGACCAGTGATGGTGAACCTTGGCACTCCAGATGTTCTTGAACTTCAATTCCCAAGAACCCTGATTAGCAGAAGTTCTGACTTGGGCTTCTGGTAATTTAAATCCAAGAACACCTGGAGTGTCAAGGGTCGCCATCACTGGGATAGACCATACTGCCAATGACTCAACGCTGATAGTCAGATGATGGTTAACTAACTGGACAACCCTGAGGACTAACAGCCTTGGATGGTGAAGTCCACAAGGAAAGGTGATGATCTCCAAGTGGATTAAATTCCACTTGAATCCATCTTGATGAAGAGCAGCGGCTTCATCAGTACTGGCCTGGGGCTGAGGAGGACTTTGTGTGTCAAAAGGGCTCAGGACCAGAAAGTGATTCACAGAACTGGATCAATGGTATGGGTGTCATGCTGTGATGTGGAAGGTAAATGGAAGATCACTGCATTATATTGTTCCCAGGACAATCTTCATGGTTGATTGCCATGATGATAGCCAATATTTTGAATCGGAAATGGCACAGAAGAAGAAGAGGAAGAAGAAGAGGGGGGAGGAGGAGGAGTTGCCATAGACTATAACTTGTGAACGGGACAAGTAATAGTATTCTGGATGTACTGGATAATGCCTTCAATAATTTCTAGTCAATGAGGTACAGTAGTTTCTTATGTTCCTATGAAATATTATTGGTGGAGGGCAAGTTAGTCTTGGGATAATGGATATCAAAATTACTTGAACTGTGGTCTTTGCAGCTGTATGGAGGTGTTTTGCTGCTGTAGGCATGAAAAGTGTAAAAGGGAGATGCATGCAAAATGGAGGGCATAGATTATGCACATATTCAAAGGCTGTTATTGGCTGCAGCTTTACAGATTATATTTTGTCTCTTTGCACATGCATTCCCTAGCCTACATTGGGAATGACCCAGTTGTGAGTCATTCCCAATGTATAGTTGCATGTAATAAGCAATAGTTGCACATGTTGATGCACATCATCATTAATATCAATCAGCCCATACAATGAATATCACTTCATTAATGTGAATATATATCCATAGGCATTAGCACAAGAAAACATAATTCTTCCTCACCCTTAGAGAATAATGATTTTAACAGTCCCACTGATGATGTGATGGTATAGCCATAGCAAACATAATCGTTGAATGAAGTGTAGTAGCCCTCCATTCATGACTCAAACTATGTGTTACATTTAACAGTTTTATTGATGAAGGAAGTGTTTTCATAAATTGTGCCATTTTTGGAGGATGTTTTCTTCAAAAAAAATGTTACCATTAACTCTGAAAAGGGTTATTCACTCCAATGTGTCTATATGTGTTTTGAAAAACAATGTACCCTTGCAAAGGACAGGATGAATAGCTCAGTGGTTTAGGTATTGGAGATTTGATTCTTCTCTAGGAGTGCAGGAAGATGAGCAAGCCTGTGCAGTCATGGGCAAGCTGCACAGTCCCAGAAGAAGGAAATGGTAAATCACTTTTGTGTATTCTCTACCTAGAAAACTCTGGAAAAAGTCATCCTAAGTCAGAATTGATGGCACACGATTGTTTATTGTATTTCATTCATTTAGCATTATTTGATGGACTCCCACTTGATTTTTGATAGATTCTGACCTTTTCAGTTCATCCAGGCTTTTGTAGATAAAATGATTAGATTTCTGTTATCACTTCCTATACATGTCTAACAGCCACAGAATCCTGTGCAAAAATATGCCCCTCAGAGACCAATGGGGCTTACATCTTGATAAGTGAGTATGCAATCTAACTAGTTTCACTGCAGCCATTCAGATGACAATTTGCAGGAGTCATCAGGGTGGAGGCAGAGAGCTTGGTTTGCATTGAGCTATGACAGCAGAAGCTGTGTTAAGGACTTAACAAGTTGCTGATTGGCAATTTCCACCTCTCTGTCCTTCTCTCTCTTTTAAAATTTAATTATTTTAAGTGCACTAGCGATACTGTGTTTTGTTTATTCATTTCAGCTTATAACATTAGTAGGGCTCGGGCCCTTTGCAACAAGCATGATAAGCTAATTTTTGATACCTGTTGAAATTAGTGTTTCCCAACCCATTAACTTATTGATCACCCCTATCCCTTACATACTGTGTCATTTATAGAAATCTTATGATAATAAGGACTCTGCCGGCCCCAACTGAGGATGAGCCGCCACACCCCCGGGCCTCCGCCCCCATGCTACCGGGGCCACAAAAGCCGAGAGGTGCGGTGCTGTGGCAAAGGACTTTGCCGGCTCCAGCTGAGGATGAGCCGCCATACCCCCGGGCCTCCGCCCCCATGCTACCGGGGCCACAAAAGCTGAGAGGTGTGGCATGGCGGCAAAGGACTTTGCTGGCTCCAGCTGAGGGTGAGCCGCCACACACCCGGGCCTCTGCCCCCATGCAACCGGGGCCACAAAAGCCGGGAGGTGGGGCACGGTGGCAAAGGTCTCTGCTGGCTCCAGCTGAGGGTGAGCCACCACACCCCCGGGCCTCCACCCCCATGCTACCGGGGCCACAAAAGCCGAGAGGTGCAGTGTGGTGGCAAAGGACTATGCCGGCTCCAGCTGAGGGTGAGCCGCCACACCCCCAGGCCTCTGCCCCCATGCAACCGGGGCCACAAAAGCCAGGAGGTGCAGCATGGCTGCCAAGGACTCTCCCAGCTCCAGCTGAGGGTGAGCCGCCACACCCCCGGGCCTCTGCCCCCATGCTACCAGGGACACAAAAGCCGGGAGATGTGGCGCGGCAGCAGAAGGGTTTCTCCTGTCCCACTTTTTTCAGCTGGGTGTGAGTTGCAGGTTCTCTTTTTGAGTTTTTGCCTTCTTTTTTATTATTGAGATGTTTTATTGCTATATTATTTATGGTAATTGATGTTGTAATGCTCATTTTCTTGATATTCTAGATTGTATTTGTAGTGTAATATGTTTCAATTATTGTAACAATTACTGATTTCTTGCATTATATTATTATCTATTGTATTATTTTGTTTGGTGCATTTTCTAGGTTTTGTATTTGTTTTCTTGTGCTTGTAAGCTGCTTTGAGTTGCTTTTAGCAAAAAAAGCAGGGTATAAATAAAACCTTGATTGATTGATTGATTGAATATGAGAGGTGGAATATTATGGCTATTTGAATCCTTTCTTTCAAATGCTGTCTTCTGTGGAAGTGATAATTAAAAGATACAAAAAACTACACACAAACAAAATGGGCTTGGTGGTGGGGGCGTTGAGGGAGGAAATGTCTGGTTTCCCCCTTTTCAGCTGCACTGCCACCCACGTCATGAAGCTGGTGTCCCTAGGAAAAATCAGCCATTAGAAAATTATTTGATGTGCATTTATGTGCGATGTAAAGTCTTCAGGGAGTTGTATTGATGAAATCACAAACTCCAGTGAAATTTGCTCATAACTGAGCCCTAAAAATAGAAGTTATGGACAGTCTTTCCCTCCTCTAAGTGATTGCCTATGATTATCCTCTAGTCTAGACTCTTTGGTGCTGATATTACTTGGATAGTATTTGTCCCTAAGCAAATGAGAGAAAATGTAAAGTGCAGCTGTTGTGTGAGCTGTAGTGAGAAAAGGTCGCAGAGAATATTAAGTTTACTGTGTTGCATGTAAGTCACTGATTGTGATATTCCATTGTTGCAATGAGCTTGCAATGAGACGCGGGAGGCAGCCATATGGCGAAGTCCAGCCCCGACTGGAGTCGGGAGCAAGTATTTATTCCCTGCTTAGGGGCGAAGACACATATGTAACATAATTGCGTCATCCCCTGTACAGAAGATTTGCATACGTGGCATTTTCCTTACCCCGAGGTTAATGGACAACCCGCAATTAATTGCCTTGGGCTGGCGAAAGCCATTGTTCCTCCCCTAATCTCGGAGCCTATGTGGATTGACCCCGGGCACCTAGCTTTGTCCCTTTTTTGCCCCTGTCTGGTTGCCTAACTCTATTTGCCCCAGCCTGAGCCATGGTTTATGCCTAACCTGCCTGCTTATCTCCCAATTTCCTCTCCAGCAGAACATGGCCCCAACTAATTTGGGGACTCATATGCGGGTCTGTGGATACCCCTTGGGAGAGGTTTAATATCCAATTAATGCGAGCAACCCACATTCCATTATTTAAAAATCTATCCAGATGAAATGTCCAGAGAGAATTACTGTACTTGTCTTTCACTGGTACAACAACTATTAACCTACATGGACAGAGGTGGTCTTTCCACTGTTCTTTATGAACCAAAACACTCTGCTTTAACTTATTGCAGTGAGTTATATATGAAAACTAGCAAATTTTGCCCGGTGGTGCTGGGCTTTTTAAAATTGTGTTGGATAGTAAAGGGTTTCGTTTTTTTTTTTCTTGAACCAATGGTGCTGGGCTGTTTTAAATGGTGTTGGAAGGTTTTGTGATTTTGTGGCTTCGAGGCGCTGCGTCCACCTGCGGTGGACTTGCACTCCCAGTGGGGTTTTTTCGGGTTTTTCTTTTTTTGCGTGCCGGCTTCCTCAGTGCCGGGCTCTTTAAATTGGTTTTTGAAGGTTTTTGTTTTATGTTTATGCAAATTTTAATTTAATTTATTTTATTTAATTTAATTTAATATTATTTAGTTTAAAATTTAATTTTGGTTTTTTAAATCTTTATTTTTATGCATTTTTATTTTATTTTTATTTTATTTTGAGTGAAAAGTGATTTCTGTTTTTTTGTGTATTTTTTGAGATTAGTGTGATTATTTTTGAATGTTTTTATAACTTGTTTGATTAATTTTGGAATTAATTTTATTAGTTTCAATATTTTTGAATGTTTTTCTCTTTTGGCCTCTGGGTGAGGGTGGTGAGCTTTTCTGCCTCTCTATAATTTTTCTCTTCTGTCCTATGGGTGTCGCTTCCGGTAAGTTTTTTCTTTATTTTCTCATTTGAGTTCTGGTCCTCATGGATAGAAGATGTTTTTTGGTAAGCTCTTTGGGTTGTTGTTTTTTTTTTGGGGGGGGGGGTGTCCGTGTGTTTTTTCTTGTTTGTTTTTGGCTGTTTTTGTGTTTCCTTTTTGGATTTTTGAGTGTTTTTGATTGTTTTTGGTTTGTGTTTACTTTTTTAGGGTGGTGGTGGCTTTCTTTCCCGTGGGCCATGCTGGCTGGCCCATGGGAAGGAAGGGCAATGGTGGGGGGGGGGCTTTATTTCCCACGGGCCATGCTGGCTGGCCCGTGGGAAGGAAGGGCAGTAGCGGGGGGTGCTTTCTTTTCCATGGGCCATGCTGGCTGGCCCGTGGGGAAGAAGGGCAGCGGCGGGGTTTTTTTTTTTACTTTTATTTTTCGCGCGCCTGCTGGCCCATCGAACGTAAGGGCAGCAGCGGCGGGTGGGTTTCTTTTTTTTCCCCACGGGCCATGCTGGCTGGCCTGTGGGGAAGAAGGGCAGCGGCGGCGGGGGTGTGTGTGTTTACTTTTATTTTTTGTGTGCCGGCTGGCCCATCGAATGGAAGGGCAGCAGCGGTGGGGGGGTTCTTTTTTCCCCACGGGCCATGCTGGCTGGCCCGTGGGGAAGAAGGGCAGCGTCGGCGGGCCTTTTTTTGTTTACTTTTATTTTTCACGCGCCGGCTGCCTCAGCGTTCTGCGTGCTAATGGCGCGCAGGATGCTGGGGCTTGTAGTTTTGGCTACGCATGTTTGCTTACTGCAGTGCTTTTTCCCCAACGGCTTTTTTTTATTGGCCGCGGCGCATTTCCGAACGTTCCTTTTGCCGCGCTGCTCAGCCTGATTGGCTCTGGCCCGGCGCAAGGAACATTGGAATTGAAGTTCCCTTTTTTGTTAGCGACTGGGGGGCACCTGCCCCCGGGTCGAAAATTTCAACCCGACAGTTACCTGCGAACCCCGTTCGGGCGAGTGAACGGAGGCCCATTACGGGCTGGTGGGGCCTGGTGCAACACCCTTTGTCATATTCCAACGGTTAACGCACCATTTTATAGGTATAGATAGACTGGAAAATCCAGTCTTTCAGAAACAAGAGAGCTGGATTGTTAATTCAAACAAACTGGTTTGGAGTACTGTCCTACTAATTAACCACCTACAATTCAAGGACTGATTTAAAGTTTTTATTATTGTTATATTTCTATTTATATATCACTTTACTTATCCATGGATAACTCAAAGCAGTTTCCAACATAATATCATACAAATACAAAAGCATATGAGAAAACAATAAAGATAAGGATAAAGATAATATGCTACAACAAAGCATATTAAATGCAATACCATCAATGCAAAAATGCAATAAACATAAAATAACTTAAATACAGTAAAAAAGTACAATATAATTACAATATCAAAAAAAGATAAACACAATAATCCAAAACATAGAAGGGTTGGAGCCAGGGCTCGATGACCTAAACCAGTTGGGGCTGCAGCCCGATTCTGTTGCCGCCGCTTGCCTCCCCGTGGCTTTTCTGCTCCCGGTGGCATTGAGGCGGAGGCCCGGAGATGGGGCGTCATTGGATCCAGCTCTGCCACAGCTGGGCCCATGGCTCACCTCCCCATGGCTTTTGTGCTCCCGGTGGCATTGAGGCGGAGGCCCGGAGATGGGGCGTCATTGGATCCAGCTCTGCCACAGCTGGGCCCATGGCTCACCTCCCCATGGCTTTTGTGCTCCCGGTGGCATTGGGGCAGAGGCCCCAAGAGCAACATGTTGGGCCCAATTCAAAATTCTATGTTTAAAACAATAACTGACTTGGGGCCATTTTACCTGAAGGAGCAATTCCTTCCATATTAGCTTATCTGGACCCTAACGTCATGATGCAAGGGCCCCTTTAGTTTCCCCTGCAAAAAAGAGGTGAAATAGGAGCCTTTAAGAAAGACAATTTGTTCCCCGTCATGTCAGACTTGTTATGAAATAACCTCTCAAGAGACTTAAGTTATGTTATGATCTGCTTGCCAGCTGAAAGCTTTTTAAAATTCTCTAGTAGAGATTCAAATATTTGTGCAACTGCTACTATGATGAAGACAACGCTAATGATGATGACAATGACAATAACACTTTTTGCCACAACACACTTGGCACTCATTTTACCAACTTTGGAAGGAGGAAGTCTAAGTCATCAAGACTAAACTCAAACAGTCTCAGTTTAACCACTGTGCAATGAGGGCTCTTGAAAAGCATACTGCAAAGTCAATTCTGATTTATGCTAATCTTTTCAAAGCTTTTCCTGTGGTTAGAAGTAGTTTACCACTCCCTTCTTTTGAGAGTTACCTAGGACTGTACAACATGACCAAGACCATGCCTACTGACTCTTCTCACATGAGACACAGTAGGCAATTGAACTTCCAACCTGTGGCACTGCACCTAGATACCTAAACCACTAAGCTATCTAGCCAGCTAGTAAATCTTTGTTTCCTTACACAAAAACACAGACATGTGAAGAGGTGCAAAATTATTCTTCTCACGCTGCAAGAGTCTGCACATTTTATGGAATTTTTGAGAAGTGAAAAGGAGGAGAATAAGAACTACAATTTGTGCAAAGTAAGTGAAATTGCACAAATAACACTTTAGTGCAACAACACTTTAACACAAAATGACAATGGCTACTGCATCGTTGCATGGATCAGAAGCATTGGAGACAATGCTTGCCTCTTTTTTAACAATTGGAAAGTCATTATGAGCTTGCTTTTTCTCAGGGAGAAAAGATACTACATTGCAAGCCTTCAAGTCAATTCAGAATTATGATGACCATTTCCAGGTAAAGTGCTCAGAAGTGGTTTACCATTCCCTTGTCTTGGTGGCATCTTGGAACTGTGTAGCTTGCTTGAGACCCCACAGGATGGCTCTTCTGGGGAGGCATAGTGGGAAATCCAATTCCCAACCTTTAGCTCCATAGCCAGATATTTAAGCCTGAGTTATCAACCAGCTTTTTGTTGGCAATGTTTTAAGGAACTGGAAATTTCCTTTTTAAGATTAATCCTCAAGGCGGAAAAGCCTAACACTAAGGGGGCAAAAAAAGTAAATAAATGTAATGCTCTTGCAACCCTCTTCTTTAGGCATTTAAGGATATTATTTTATTTCATAACACTTTTCTACTCTCCTGTTGGTTTTTCCTTGCCGGTTTACACTGTACATGCTGCAGTATTTTCACTCTTTGCTGCTGCTTTTAACTTCTATTATAAAGGTCTCCCTTGCTCGAAACCAATCATATCTGACTCTAGGTGGTAGTATTCTTCTCCATTTACAGTCAAAGAGCCAGTGCTGTCTGCATCTGCAGACATTTCCATGGCCATGTGGGAGGCATGACTTAGACCCCAAAGCTCACAGAATGATGTTATCTTTTCCAACAAAGTGGTACCTGTTTATCTAATTGCAATTTATTGCTTTCGCACTGCTAGGTTGGCATGAGCCAGAACAGATGACAGGTGCTCACTGCCGTGCACAGCACTCGGGTCTTGAAATGCTGACCTGCTGACCTTTAAGCTCAACCTCTTAACCACTAAGCCACCATGGCAGCTTCTATTATATACTCTCTTTATTTATTTATTTTTAAAATATATTCATTCAATTGGTAAACCACTAGCTGAGTGTAGGTTATCTGTGTGTTTCTGTGGTGACAACAAAGTGCAGCACAGAGTTTATCAGTGCTCGTGGCATGGAGCAGCCACTCTCACAGATTCCTTGTGATATACCCAGCATTTGTGGCAAGTGCTGCAGTAGAGGTATGGGAGAGTCGCCTTACTTGAGTTCAAAAGGGGCAAAACAAGAGTCGTCGTCGAATGTCCAGGAGTCAGAAGCTGGTCGAGTTGTACCAAGGATGCAAGGCTCTTCCAAAAGTATAGTTGGGGTCATGAGCAGGGATTCAAAATCCAGTATTCTGAGTCAAGAAGCCAGGTGCACAGTGTCGGGTCCACAATAGAGAAGAATTGATCCGACAAGAGCCTGCCAGCACACCCCTCCTTTAAGGAGAGTCGGACTCCACAGCTGAAGGCTGGTTAAAGAGGTGTGCCCTAGCCTTCCTTCACCTCAGCTGTAAATGTTGTCTTAATGAGTCTCTGCAATGGGCGGATGTGCTGGCCTGTTCCTGACCATCCTGATTGCTGTTACCTGGCCTAGCTGTCAAGCTCCGATCCTCTGGCCTGGCTTGGCCCTGATGGACCAGCTCCAAAGTGACAGCTGACTGCAGGGCTTGTGCCAGGTCCAGGTCCTCCTGCTCGGCATCCTGATCTGAGCTGGCCGTGGCCTGAGGGACTGGCAACAGGTCCTCCTCAGGCTCAGGCTCCAAATCAGAGCCGGCCCCAGATGGTCCTTGCACCCAGGACTCTAGGTCAAACAGATTACAAGCAGAGGAAGAAATACAGAAATTAAAGAAGCAGATGTGTTGCAACGAATAGAATATACAACCTAGCTTAGAACTTCTATTCCCTTTCACATTTCCTAATAAAAAATTGATTTTAAATTATCAGAGTCTATGATATTTGGAAGGCCTATGTCTAACATAATTCCAAATTCTGTGGCCTTGCAGTAATGGTGCAACAGGAGGTGGGAAAACAACATGGAAGAGCAGGAAGCAAGGGGGGATGAATTGAACATGTAGAGGTGAAACACAGAAGCAATTGTCTCCCCTCCTTCCCCATTGTAAATAGGCCTGCTTGCTGTTCTGATGGATGTATGATTGGAGAAAGGGACAAGGACAATGTGAAACTCCAGGTGACACATAAAAAGAGCTGTTTCCATTGTGGAAATCAATAAGGAATCAAAAAAGATTGCTCTTAAAAGCAGGCGTTCTCAACCTTTTTAAGCCAGGGGCCATGTCACGCTCCTTCGTACAGCTTTGGGGGCCAGGAAGCCATTTTATCCTTCCTCTACCACATGGCACTTTCTGGTGTGATGGGCCACATGAAATCGTGCTGTTGGCTGCTTTTGGCCCACAGGCCACAGGTTGAGAATCCCTGCTTTAAAGGTTGTTTGTTTATGTTATGTTTATTCGATTTATACCCCGCCCTATTCAGCACATGGCCGACTCAGGGCAGCTAACAACATATAAATATCCCCAAGGTAACCCAAGGGGTTTACATACAAAATACAATAATAAATACAATATTTAAAATGCTCTTACAAATAGATACAAATTCTGCGGTACAATATATCAAACAAATATAATAGCTGCAAAAATATACAATACAAATTATGCAATGAAACACCAATTAAATAAAGAAATAACAAATAACAAGATAAGTACCGCAATGACCACGGCCACCTAATGTCCATGGCAGAACCCATAATCGATGACCGTGACGGAGCCCAATAGCTCAGATGTCTTTGGTGGAGTCAGGGAAAGCCTGGCCTTGGCATAGCTGCGTCGCTCCGGCATTATTTGAAACCCTCCTGGCGGGCGGTGCCAGGGGGGAGAGAAAAGCTGGCATTTTGAAGCCATGCCAGGCACCCCCAGATGTTCCTCGAACATAGTTCTTTGCATGTTAATTATTAGTATAAATTGAGGTTAAATTTGCATAAATGGTTTGGTTTATGATGGTTTGGTTTAAAGGTTCCTCCCTCACTTCCTTCCCCATGGCTGCCTTAGAAAGCCTCTCCACTTGCTGATGATAATTAGGGCTTTCTTTTATTGATTAACAAGGGGGGACCCATTTCATCTCTGCCCTAGCCCTCCCTACACTGCATCTTCCCTGCAGAAGATTCCCCAGACAGGTCATATGTGGTGCAGAATATGACAGTTTCTTGCACAAAGGGAACCCCCAGTTGAGGTGTATAGCTACAGGGTGGGGGATCTTTGCTGTTTCTTCCTGGATATCCCCTCAGTAAGGTAATGGTCACTCTTGCTCGAAAGCCAGCCATATCCGACTCTAGGGTTCAGTGTTCATCTCTGTTTATTGCCAAATAGCCAACACTGTCTGCGTCTGCAGATGTTTGTATGGACATGTGGCAGGCCTGCCTCAACACCGGAGTGCACAGTACGCTGTTTACCTTCCCACCAAAGTGTCCCCTACTTATCTACATGCAATTTCTTGCTTTCGAACTCTAGGTTGGCAGGAGCTGGGACAGAGATGGGCACTCACTCCATCATGCAGTACCTGTCATACTACCCCTCAGTAGGAGTGCCACAATTTGGGGCTTGTTATTAGGCCAGGGGGAGGAAGGAGAGAAAGCCTTAATGGCTGCTCCCTCCATTCAGTGTGAGACTAGCTGCTTGCTTTGGGGCTGGACAGGAGTTTTTGCTCCAGCTCCGAATTGGCCTTTGGGGCAGATGATTTTTGTTTCCATTAGGGCTGTATGAGCTAAGCTTGGGGAGTGGGGTTCATCATAAATAGGTCACAACTGATGGGTAGTGCAAGAGGATCGTAGCATCGGTGAGATACTTTGGGCGCTAGTCCTGGGCACTAAGATCCTGAGATTCAGTCCCAGGATGGGGAGTCAGTGGTGGGCATCAGCAGGCTCACACCAGTGCACCAGAACCGGTAGCAGAAATTCTGGCTGACCCTGCCCATCCAAATTTTGAAATAAAGTAGTCCTAATTCAGGTGCAATGCAGGGCTTCCCCCTGGCCACACCCACCACAGTGTAGTAGTATTTTTTTTGAGCCCACCACTATGGGGATGGCACTGGTGGCTGGCTCACAGTGCTACCAACTAAGGTCCTGAGGCTTGGATGGGAGTGATTGGTGAAGTTTAACCCAAGTTGCCCAGCTGGGGCTGGGCTGTCCTCTTTGGGACTCAGCCAAAGAGGGAGCAGGAGGAGTATGGTGAAATCTCCTGGCTCCGCCACAGAACACTGAACAACATAGGCCCCAATGAATGAAAGGGTGGTTAGAAGTTAACAGTTAATAAAGTTGTGGCCCTTATTTAACTACAAATATGGTGTCTGTGTCTTTGTTCTAGGACTGGGGGAGCAAAGAAAAGATTAAAATGGGCTCGGGGTGGAAAATGGAGTTGGAAAATCTTGTTGATACTTCTTAGTAAGAAGTCTCAGCATGGTAAGGTTGGGACAATTGTTAAAACCAAGGAAACTTTCATGATCTCTCATTAGCCCTACTTTTTTTTTTTTGGCATGGCAAGAAGCACACAAGAACAAGCACATTTTAAAAGTGTCCAATTTCTGAATTGTCGTACATTTATTATGACAAATAAAATTTATAGGCAGTTTCACATAGCCCAGAGCATGCCAAGGAAATGAAAATGGAGAAGATATCTTCAATCAAGCAAATAAATTAAGCCTAAAAATTAAATAATTGCAATTAAAAATAGCATTGTCCTGCCAGGGGTTTTCAAAGGAAAATGCTGGTTTTAACAGCCGTTTTGCACTAGCTAGCACTTAAAATGAGTAGCTTTTGACAACTCATCTGGTCAAATAATTTATTCTGATTTTTGTCCTTTATATTTCTCTACATTATTTATGTGGCTGTTAAGTACTGTCATTTGGGTTATAGATGCTGCAAAGGTTATTAAATCAGCAAATCAGTATCAGAATGCTATAATGATCACCATACTCCTAGCAATTATCTAGTCATTCTTGATATAATATCTACTGAAAAGCCCACACACAATAGCAAGTATAAACATGTGGGTGGTATACTGCAACATCTAAGGCTAAGATCCAAACATGTATGTATTTATATTTTAAGCATTTCTGTCTAAATCAAAGGTGGGCTAAATTATCATTCAACTCAAACTGCCATCGCTCCTCCTCCTCCTCCTTCTTGTGCTGTATCCAACTCCGAATACGATCAGCCATGAAGACTGTCCTGCAAATATAATGCCATGGCCTTTCATCTGCCTTCCACATTGTAGTGTGACACCCATACCACTGATCCAGCTCCACGAGCCAATTTCAGGTCCTCGGCCCTTTTGGCACACAAAGTCCTCCTCAGCTCCAGTATTGATGAAGCTGCTGCCCTCCATCAAGATAGGTTGAAGTGGAATTTAATCCACTTGGGGGCCATCACCCCTCCCTGTGGATTTTGCCATGAGCCACTAGTCCTCAGGGCTATCCTTTGCCTGACACTCAGCATTGAGTCACTGGCAGTATGGTCTACTCTGTTACCATAGCAGGAAAAACTGGTCAGACAAGTGCCATAACACCTATCTGAAGGTTAGAAATGCTAGGAACTCTAGCCCGCTAACTAATTAACTAACTACCTAGTTTGCTTGCTTGCTTGCTTGCTTTCAGAGTGTTGCACAATTTAAATTTAAAATTTTGACCAAAAGCAAGCTACTAATAATAATAATGTCATATCAGAAATTATTCTGGGTTGAAAGGACTTTTGTTAGAGAAACTCGGCTCAGGGGATGTCCAAATGAGGCTCCTTTTATGTCCCCAATATCTTTTCCCACCGAAGTGGTCCCTATTTATCTGCTTGCAATTTCTTGCTTTCGAACTGCTAGGTTGGCAAGAGCTGGGGCAGAGACGGGTGCTTAAACTGTCATGCAGTAACTGGGTCTTGAACTGCTGACTTGCCAGCCTTCCAGCTAACAAGGTGAGCTTCTTAACCATTGAGCCACTGCACCCCCTACAGCAAGCTACTTCAATAGTGTTATTTCAGTCATTTAATAATCTTTCTTTGTACACACGGTGGGTCATAAATTACATGCACATATATGTTGCATTGATTGAATTTCTACACATTCTTCTCAGCCACCGAAACTCACTAGGAAGTGGAACAGGTGAAACAACTCCTAAAATATCTCAGTTACCTTGAAAGTCCCATTAGGGTCACTATAATCAGTTCTGTCTTGATAGCACATAACAACAATGAAATAATTGCAGGTAGGATAGTACATTTTCCTAAAGGTCATTCTAATTAGTATTCTTCTTTCACAAAGGTAGACCATATACTTAACATACAGTTAAAAGCTGATTTTCTCTTAAAATAATTTTTGTTTCTTCTAGCATAAGCTTGACTCATTCTGCATTTGAGCAAATTAACTTACTTTTGGCTTGTAGTGCCTGTCATTGGGGTGTCACTGGTAATGTGCAGCTTTGTTTCCCTATCTCGTTTTTCAAGCACATAACTTGGAACAATCTGTGCTCCTGAACAGGTGACATATAAGAACAGGGGATATGTATTGGCTTTAACCTGCAATATGGCCCTTAAACATCACTGTCACAAGTCAGCAATATAAGTAAAAGAAGATAGGGCAAAGGAAGGACAATATTAAATATAGTCTTCTGACTTGCTTTAATCTGGTGCTCTTAGAATGACAATGATATTGCACCCTACACCAAGCTCTGTATTCTTAACGGAATGTGATGCCACCAGAAGAATGCTATTTATATGAATTACACAGTGGAATGTTGATTGTCTAATACAGGGGTGGTCAAACTATGTCTTGCGGGCCAGATCCAGCCCATGGCATTGGATCATCCAGTCTGCACTGCTCCCAAATGTGGAAGTAAAATGCATCCATGCATGCACATAATATTCCTGCATAAGTGCATAACACTGCTGTAAATGCACCCATGACTGTCATATATGTGTTTATGGCAGCTGCAGATGCATTTTGCGGTGTGAGGAGCCACATGATCGGACCACGGTGCAAAATGTTTGGCCACCCTGGATGGTCTAATATGATTATTTTGGCTGAAATCCTGTTCTGTAACATATGCCATGTAAGGTTGATGATGTCATTAGCCATGACAATTTTTCAGAAAAAAATATTATCCTATCCCATAGATAGGGATAGAACATCCTTCATTTTGGGCAAGCCATTGGGGGCTGCAAGAAAAAGTCTTAAATTTACAAAAATCTCCTAGTTACCACCAGGATATTTTTACAGGATCCCAGCCTCTTCTATATAAGTGGGATATGGTATATAAATTTGCAAAGTACATGCAAAGTACAGTAGAACCCCACATAACGAAAAAACTCCATTTCATGGAGCTCTTAGTTATGCAGTTTTTTCGTTATGCGAAGCAAATGGGTGATACCCCGCATAACAAAAAAAGTTTGTTACATGGGGTTTTGTTAAGTGAGGTATACCTTGCTTAATGAAAACCCCACATAACAAGAAAAAAATTGTTATACAGGATATCGCACAGAGTGCACAAACACTTTGTTGTACAAATTTTTCATTATACGAAGCATTTGTTACATGGGGTTTCACTGAATGTTGATTTATGATATAGTCTTACATTTTTGTAATGCAGGTAGATTTTAGCAAGCTTGAAATTCCATACCACACTTTTCCAAATTAAAGGGAAGACTGGCATGAGAAAAGAATCCATATATTGTGCCCACTGTGTTGTCTCTTTTAAAATCATCTCAACTGGTGAGGGATGTCCTTTCCCCTCTGTTCTTCCTTGACCTTTTCCAGTTTAAGAACTCCTGGAAAGAAAGGAAAAACATTTCTATACACAGTAGGATTCTTCAGCTTATGGAACTGGTGGTGATCCCAGTGATGCGGTCAAAGTCCTGTCTGGATGCCTGGAGGTCATTGGGGAACAACGGGCTTCAGCTGAATCCTGGTTTTCGGTCAGGGGTACGGGGTCATCCAGTGAGTTACCACCTCTTGTCTTGGATGGGGCAGTTTTGCCCCGGACAGACCCGGTGCATAACTTGGGGGTCCTCCTGGACTCGCTGCTGCTGGAAGAACAGGTGGTGGCCGTGGCCAGGAGGGCTTTTGCTCAACTTCGAGTAATCCACCAGTTGCACCCGCTCCTGGACCGGGATTCCTTACTCATGGTCACTCATGCTCTGTTCACCTTCAGACTAGATTACTGTAATGCACTCTACATGGGGCTGCCCTTGATGACCATTCGGAGGCTACAGCTGGTTCAGAATGCAGCTGCCCGGGTGGTAAAGGGGTGTGGACATTATGCCTGTGCCTCCCCACTACTCTGGGAGCTGCACTGGTTACCAGTTTGCCTCCATGTGCAATTAAAGGTGCTGTTTTTGCCCTTTAAAGCCCTATATGGCAGTGCGCCAGGATACCTGAGAGACCGCATCACCCTGAGAGTGTCCAACCAGAGTGGACTGGAGGGGCTCCCTAGTTGTGCCTTCAGCTAGAGGGGCTCGCCTCTCTGGCACGCAAAGAAGGGCCTTCTCCATGTCCACAGCAGCCCTCTGGAACCTCCTGCCATCAGAATTGATGTTACAGACAGAATTGCTGCCCTTCAGGAAAGGTTTGAAAACCTGGCTGGCAGGGCAGGTGTGGGGCCTTAATGGGAATACGGCCCCAGCCTGTTGGCTCATCTCCAGTTAGTGTCCAGTTAGTATCCCTCCCTCTGTGTCCTATTCCCTTTTATTCTTTTTAAATGGGGTGGGGGTAAAAGGGTGGTTAGGTGGGTGGGTGGTTTGGGGTTTTTAACCTGTTTTTATATGTTTTTAATTGCTGTACGCCACCCTGAATTGGGTTCTTCTGAGTGGGCGGCATAGAAATTTAAAACTTTAATTAAATTTAATTTAGCGGTGGAATTGGAACCTATTAATTCTTCTCTCTTCTCCACGAGATTGAAAGCACCTCCCTCTAGAACTGATTTTTGAGAGGCATGGAGGGCTGCCATGAGGAGAACTGAGGGGAAAAGGTCTGTGTTGGTGGCAGTAATTTATCCCCATGACTTCAGATGTATATCTATATGAGGCAGAGAACTTATGAATAACATTTCACCAGACAGAGAGTTAAGAATTACTGTTTGGTCTGTGAGTCTTTGCCTCTATCATTTCCTTCAAACAAGTTGCAAAAGAATCACAGAACTGTTATTTTGTGTTTTGTTGAAATCCCTAGTTCTCCCAGAGGAATACTCTTTCTGTAAGAGAAAATTGTGTGACTTAAACAGGTGCTACAGCCACCCTTTTCAGCCTTGAAGAATCTAGAAATGTTGCATAATATTTTATGTGTACATCTATGCCAGGCTTTTCAGAAACCTTTGCCTCCAGGCTGAACGTATCAATTTAGAAGCGTCAGAATCTACTGCGAAAGCACAACTTCTGCACTTCTGCCACATGGAAACCTAGCATATGAACATTCTGGCACTTCTTAATTAATATGATCAGCCTAGGTGCAAAAGTCTCGCACTCTTCTGATTTGCATAATTGCTGCTCTCAGCTGTTTTATTTTGTTTTGTTTAAAGCAATGTCACTGTAGTTCACCTGCAGGCAAACAAAGTTCACCCATAACAGTAAGATAACTGCCTTTACAAAAGATAAGCATGGATTAAGACCCCACACCTCTGCTCTGAAACAGTGCAGCGTTTCTCTAAGCATGGAGAATTTAAACATATGTTCCTACAAATCCAGAGTTATCAGGACATTTTAATTTTCAGTTAAACATTTGGGGTGGAGTCACACTATAGCTAAAGTAAAGGAGATGGAATTTGATGGACCATAATTTAATTCATTTATATCCCACTAATGAATCACACCCAGTCATCCCAGTGACTAATAGTTAACTTGTTTTATTTCAAATGGAAACAAGAATTGTATATTACGATGTAACATATGATGGAGTATTACATAATGAGGTAAAGAGTTAAAGGTTGTGGGAAAGAAATAAGGGAAGAGGATAGGAGGTAAAGGAAAATATAATTGTGATAGTATTTCCTGAGTTGGTTTAGCTGTAGAGATAATTAGTTCTTAGCATCTTTTTAAAAAAGTAAATATACAGTAAAACCTCTACATACGATTTCCCCCCGTTCCACAAGGTTATTTGTATGTCAAAAAAAATTGTATGTCAAAAACATTGAATTACCAGAAGATGTCACTAGATGTCACCATATATTTTTTTGTATGTCGAATTTTTCCTATTAAAAATTTATATGTAGAATTTTTTAGCCAGGATTTCTATTTGTATGTCATTTTTTTTGTAATTCAACCCATTTGTATGTTGGGGTTCCACTGTATTTTAATAATAAACCTCTCCAACACTTCAGTTGCCCATTTAGAGGCAGACTGCTGGAGTGCTGCTGCAAGAATACACAGTAAATAGAGACCACATTTCTATGAAATTGTCTCATTTTCAATCCTATTTAGCAGCTTGATCCTGTGTCTTAATTACTCCATCAGTGCCACATCCCACACGCTGTCAAACCATAAGGGTTTCCCCACATTTTTCCAGCTATTTTTTACCACTTCTACTCTGGCAGCAGGTAGTAGAGCTATAAGATCTTTTTGGAGCAACTTGCGATTTATCTATGAATAATGACAACAGTAATAGAATAAAAATGATTGGTTCACAATATGGTCTCAAAGAGTGTTAACTGGTTGCCAAAATCAGTAACCTTTAGGAAAATAAGCTACAGATGTAAAAGCATATCTTTCTTTTCACAGCCTCTCAGAAATGAGATGTTGAATTTCCGCTCATGTTAGAGAGTTTAATTGAATTTAATTGCCAGTGAAATCTTACAAATTCTTAAAGTTGATTTATTTTATTTGAACCAATACTGCTTTGTGCTGTGACAGAGTCATACTTTGTTCCACTGTGAATCAGTGATGGTGGAACTCACGTCTGTTTCCCAAACTAGCCAAGCATCATTGAGTTTTTGATACTTGTAAACTATCAACTAATACATCTCTTTTGTCTGATCTTTGGCAATGTTAACTGGCTGTTAGTGTTATTGTTTTCAGTGTTAGTTGTTTGTTGGCCCACATCAGTCAATACTGGTTTACCAGCAAAACTGGTAGTGGCTGAATGAGTAATGGGTAAAGGGAACAACTAGCATACAATTAGAAAGGTTTGGGCAGAGGAAGAAGAAAATGAACAGTAGAATGGAGTGGCCTAATGGGTTTCTAACCCAGGTTAAGCCAAGCAAATTTTACAGTACTACAACTTTAGATTGCAGTCCAATATACATTTGTATATTGTATATATACAATATATATTGTATATATTGTATATATTGTATACATTTTATATACCTAGGACTACAGTGGCTCAAGTGGCTAAGACACTGACTGGGAGGTGGAAGGTCAGCAGTTTGATTCCCATGTTTGTCCCAGCTCCTGCCAACCTAGCAGTTCGAAAGCAAGAAATTGCAATAAGATAAATAGGGACCACTTTGGTGGGAAGGTAACAGCCCTCTGTGCACTCTGGTATCTAGTCATGTCTGCCACATGACCATGGAAACTTCTGCAGAAGCAGACAACGCTGGCTCTTCGGCTTTGAAACAGAGATGAGCACTGAACCCTAGAGTCGGATATGACTGGTTTTCAAGCAAGGGAAATCTTTACCTTTACACATTTACCTGGTAATTAGTTTCATTGAAACCTATGAGACTTATCTCTAACAAATCCATCCCTTGGGTTGGCCCCAGGAGGGGACATGGAGGAGGGGCTGTGGTATGAATTTGCTAGTAATCTGAGGGGAAAGTGAACAATTTCTGTCTGGAAATCTGCCAAGCTGAAGGGCCATGAAGCTGTTTGTTTGTTTGTTTTATATTATATAAAATATGAACTATCTTTGCATTTTATTCTGTTATTCTATTCATTCTGTTATTGCATGTTATTGATTTTTACCATCTATTTTTATTTTGATGGATTGTTCTGCTTTATATTATTGTTTTGTGGGCTGTTTCTTTTATTGTTGTAAGCTGCCCAGAGTGGTGCTTGCACCAATTGGGGTTGGGTATAAAATACAAATAAATAAATAATGTTTTTGATTTGTGTATCAATTTGAAACCCGTAATTCCTCATTTTTCCAGGCAGTCTTGTTGCTTAGTTTTGGGAACCTCATTTCTTTGTGCAATTATATTCAACATTTAATTTTCTGTTCCCATTTTTTGCTTGCACACAAGTTTTTTTATTGTGCAGTCTTTGCAAAGTCGTGTACATCCAATGATGCTAATTTTACAGGGGAATATGTAATACACTGGAGACAATAACCTTTGCTGTTTGTAAAGTCTCTCATTTGTGAGAACTGCATTCAGTGTTTGATATAACCTTAGATTCCATTAGTGAATGCTAGTTTTACATCCTATGATGTGTTCTGGAAATAATAGGCAGCAGCCAGCAATACAGGCCGAACACACAACTTTATTTGGAATAAGAATAAGTGACCAGAGCTAACAACACATCCTCACATTCCTTAGCTATCTGTGATCAGAACTGACAGTTGGAAAAACCGTCAGAACTGTTGACAGCTCTGTTCACGTTCAGAACCCTCCCAAAGTCTCGCAAGACCTTGGACCATAGTAAAGCAAATACATATTAAACTATTTCACAACAAGACAAAATGGCAAACACATTTCCTTAAATACACAACAGGATCGAACAAAATCCCACAACCATTTAGGAGGACTACAATATATTTTGTGGTGCACTGGCACCTGGTCAGTCAGTTAAACCCTGGGGCTAGTTGAGGTAGCTGACAAAGTCCCCGCAGTGGGGGCACCTCTAGAACTCATAGCATGGTGCAGACAATTACCCCTTTCAAGTTCAGCACCATCGCCCGTTTCAGTAGGGGACGACTCAACACAAAAGTCTCTCCTTTGGTTATGAGTGGGGGTAGACTGGGTAAACCAACACTGGAGGATGAAGGGGCACTGGGAAATTTTTTGAAAAACTCCCCCCGATCCTCCAACTGACTGGAGGAAATATCAGACTGCTGTGAGCCCTGTGCAAATGGCAAAGATGCTCGCTCAGAGTTTGAAAACAGGGCTGAGCCTTCTTCTACTTCCCCTTGGAATAAATGAGTGGGGGAGGACTCTAACGTAGAATTATTACGTGTTTCAGTGGCTGTGGGTACCCCAAAATCAAAAGATTCTTCCAGTGAAAGGTCTGTTACCCTATGCCTCAGTTGGTTTGCGTGTCTCGGCCAAAGTAGGCCATTCCTTAGTTTCACCCGGTAGGAAACTGGCCCGTTTGTTCTAATACAGTTCCTGGAACCCAGGCTGGCCCCCTGGCAACGTAATTCCTGCAGTGCACATGATTTCCTCCTGCAAAAACTTTCTTGTGCCTCACTTCCAAATTTACCCCCTATCCTCCACCCTGGAAGGATCTAACCTGTCCAGCAGGGTGGTAGGTTTCCGACGTATGAGGAGGTCAGCAGGAGATAGAGCAGACGCCAGGAGAGTGACATGATAGCACAAAAGAAACTGACAGAGCTGCAGCTCAATGTTCCCCTGCCCCATGTGGCATAAAGTCTCCTTAGTCATGCGGACCTTGTGTTCGACCTGACAATTGGTGGCAGGGTGAAACGGGGCAGACGTGATATGTCGGATGATGTTTCTGTCAAGAAACGCTTGAAATTCAGCAGATGTGAATGTGGTGGTACTGTTGGAGACAAGCACATCTGGCAAACGAAAACAACTGGAAAAGTTTATGTAGTTGCTTAATTGTCACAGCAGATGAAGTATTTGGGATAGGAATAACCTCCATCCGCTTTGAAAAAGAATCTACCACTAAAAGGAATAAGGTGCCTCGGAATGGGCCATCAAAATCCACATGAATTTGTGACCATGGTCCGCGAGCCGTGTCCCATTCCTGGGAAGGAAGTTTGGGCCTCCTCAGGGCGAAAACTCTGGCAGCTATTGCAAGTGCCTACTAACTGCTCTGTGTCTGAATCTACTTGTGGCCACCAGAAATAGCTGCGTGCCAAGGTTTTGGAGCACACAATTCCTCATACCTGTCAACCCGCAGCTCCGGAAAAACGGGACCTGCGCACATCGCTTGTGCGCAGGTCGCTTTCCACGCATGCATGGAAGGGTTTTACCCCTTCCACACAGGTGCAGAAGCGCTACACCGGTTGTGCAGCCCTGCTGCCAAATTACGCTGCACCGTTTTCCCCCACTGCCAAATTACGGGGTTTTGGCAGTGCGGGGCGGGTTATGACGTCAATGGTTGTCAAATTACGGGGGTTTCCCGGCCAAATCGGGATGGTTGACATGTATGCAATTCCTGGATGGTTAATGTGCAGAAGCTTCAGGACTTTTGGCCGCAACACAGCAGGAATCACTACCCACTGACCCCATAATAGACAACCCCTCTCGAGCGACAGCTCGAACCGCTTCCTATAGAATGCTCTGAACTCCTCTGAAGGGGGAGTCATGGGTCAACCCTTCTGGACCCAAGTAACCCAAGTAACGACTTGGGACAACAGCTTATCCTTAGCTGTAGCCTTAGCGATGTCTGAGGGAACTATGGGGGGTGAGTTGAGAGATTCAATCATCAACACCTGATGATCTTGCTCTATCTCGCAGTCTGGTTCCCCAAGGTCGGGCAATGGGGACCTTGAGAGGGCATCGGCATGGCCTATGTCCTTCCCTGGGTGATGAATTAATTTAAACTGGTATGCGGTTAGAAATAAAGCCCATCTCAGAATTCAGGGAGAAAGTATTTGTGGAATGGGCTTTGAAGTAACAAAGATTCCTAACAGGGGCTTGTGGTCCGTCACAATTATAAAGTCTCTCCCATACAGAAAATTGTGAAACTTTTTCGTCCCTGCAACTATGGCCAGAGCCTCACAGTCAGTCTTTGCATAGATTATCTCGGCTTTGGAAAGCGACCTTGAATAAAAAGTGATTGGGGCCTCCACCCCACTATCCAATGTATGGCAAAGGACAGCCCCCACCCCTACTGGTGATGCATCACAAACTAATACCACATATTTTCAGGGATCGAAATACGTTGAGGGCTGCCTCAGAGGACAGCAGCTCCTTTAACTCTCTGAATGCAAGCGCGGCGCCAAAATGGCCACCGCGCTCTTTGCGGGGGCCCCCCCACCGGACTTGGACATCCGGGTAGTTAGGGGGGCGTGGCCAGCACCCTTTAAAAGGGGTGGCCACGAGGCAGCCGAGCTGCCATTTTGCGAAAGGGCCATGAAGCTGTTTGTTTGTTTTTCGGACCGCAGTGGTGTCGGACCGCAGTGGCTCAGGGGATTAAGATGCCGAACTCGCTGCCTGGAGGGTCGGAGTTTGATTCCTGAGCATTGCAAAAGGCTCTCAGTCTCCGGCTTTCCAGTCAGCGGGTGCTGATCCCTATCCCCCTGGATAGGGATCGTGCTGTTCTATGCTCCTTGAGTTAGCTGGTGAATGTAAAAAAAAAAAAAAGCGACAGAGAGGAGAAGTTTTCTCCGTCGCTTTATTCCCTTCTGCCTCTTTGCAAGAGGCTTGAGTTTGCTAGCCTCTGTTCGAGGCTTCCTTTGGCTTTCTAGCCTATTGGCTTCAGAACGTCGCTCACTCCTTTTCCTAACTCAGGGGTGCCCAAACTTTAAGTAGGACTGCAGTGTCTCCAGTGCCTCAGAAGTTGACTGGGTTGTTTAAGGTCAGTGTTTCAATTTCTGCGCACGCAGGACAGGATGAGCTCCCGTGCCGTTCCGTTTTCACCCTCAGGCCGGCCCTTCGGAGGATGCGGCCCTCGCCCCATGGTTGCCGGCCATGGCCGGGACAATTGGGGGGAGGGCCTGGTCCTGGCTTACAGCATGGTTTTTCCCATTAGGGGCTGGAATTTTGGGGCATGGCTTATTCTGGCACAGGCTCTCAATTCAGGGCCTCTGGCACAATTCCTATCGGGCCATCCGGCCCACCTGGCCCACCTACTGGGGGTTTACTGTGGCAGGGGGTGCCTGATTAGCACGTTTGGCTGTACTGGAGGCATCCTTAGCAATCCAGTGGGTGGGGTTCCTTTTCTTATCTACCGGGCCCCCTTTGTGTCCGCCGGCTACTTCGACCGCTGCCACTCTGCAACAGGCGGTCGGCCGGGTCGAGCTTATTGAGACAGTCCAGCCTGTGCCTGCCGCTGTCTCGCAGCTCCCTGTTTGTCCGGAACAGCGATTGGAGTGCGTTGGAGGTTGTCCTAGAGCTCGATTTCGGTCGCGAGCTCCGACGCCCACTGTGTGCCGGAACCCCCAGTGGGGGCGGCTCACCGGGGTGCAACTAGTGAGTATTGGGTCAAGTTGAATACACCCAAATCACAGTCCACTTGCAGCGGTGTGGTTCAGTGCTCTTCTCCTTGCCAATTAGAGGCTAGTGGGGCATCACTTGCCATCCTATCCCCGTGCCCCTTGGTTGAATTATGGCACACCTTGGGGGTGGGGGTTTCTGCCCCGGGGCAGTACGTGGCATCGCATGGGCTGTCCAGGTCCCGCTGCGTATGCCCGGTGTACATCATGTACCGGCAACGGCCTTGCCGATGATTGGTTATTCATTGTCCCCTGGTGATCATCTGGCCCAGATCAGGAAGGGACAGATTTGGTGGGGGGGAATGCGTGGATATATTCTCCCTATGAACCGAGACCCAAATAAGGATAGGAGGTACGGACAGGAGGACAGAGACATTGTGTGGTCCTGCCGTAGTAAGCCACCACGCACTGGGGTGTCCGCCCCCGGGACAGTGCTGGGCATCGCAGGGGCTGTCTAGATCCTGCTGCGTAGGCCCCCTTTATACAGAACGTGCCGTCAAGGGCTTTGCCGATGGACGGCTATTACTTGCCCCAGTTGATTATTGGCCGCAGGCCATGAGGGGTAAGGGCAGAAGGGGGACATGTGGATATTCTCCCATTGAACTGCGAGCCCACTGTGAGGGGAGAGAAGGACAGGACGGCTGAGACAAAGAGATGTCCCATCGTCATTAGCCACCGCGCACCTTAGGGCCAACTGGTTGTCGGCATACCTTGTACGTATGGTGGTGTGCCGCAGGGCTTGCCCTGTTTGGGCCATCCTGATGTCGATCGGATGGGCCCATGACGGTTGGCTCATGGTGAGGAATGTGGATGAGGGGGGCTCTCTATCCCGAGGGGAGGTGGGATGAGTCCTGTCAACAAATGTGCTCGTGCACATCATTCCCACGAGACTGGTGCCTGGTGATGGGTACCATGGTGGTCATGCTGAGCAGCGGGCTGTTCAGACACTGGCTCCACGCAAACTGGTCGGGCGGGGGGTTCCGGCCCACCTACTGTGTTCTGCCTGCTCAGCTGACGATGTGTGTACTAAGCACCACGGTCGTTACCGACTTAAAAGGGGGTGCACAGGGGCGAACAGAGCTCCGTCTGAAGCAACTAACTTTGTCATGCCCCCCCACGCCCCAATTATGGTCAGCCTGGAGGGATGTCACTCAGTTCATCCAAGAAGGGATGGGGCGGGAGACCTGCTGGAGGGTTTTCAATGGGCTTTTGTATCCATTCGGGGGTGTTGGGGGCCCCAGGATGCGACTATCTGGTTCCCTTCCTGGGTCACGGAGAGGGGGCTCCGCTGTCCACAGTTATGGAAGTTGGGGGGGCTATGAGAGCTGCCATTTTGCGAAAGCGATGGAGAGGTGAAGTTTTTCCCTCCACCCCCTCCCTAGTTAACAGTGTGATATTTTGGTCGCTTCGGGGCCGGGTGGGAATTTTTGGCTGGAACCTACAATTGGCTTTTGGGTTCTGGCTTTTTTGCCCATCCCACACTGTTGCTATGGTTTGATACCGGGGTTTATTGCTGTTGACTTTGGTCACATGGGCGGGTAGCACTGGTAAGGTAAATATTTATGACCCACAGGTATCCGGCAGGTTCGCAATTGACTGGCCAACACTAGATAGGCACAAGTTGGTTAACGTTGTCCGGTCAACGACGAACCAGGCAATGGGGTGATGGCACGAGCTAGGCAGCATGCATCACCCTGTTATTTTACGGATACGCGTCAGAGGGTGGGGTCAGTAGTTAGTTTATTGACTACGGTCAACAATTTGTTTGTTGCCAACAAACAAATTGATACAAATGGATACATTGTAACCAATTGCCGTTGGCAATTTTGGGAGGTACCTTACCAGTGTTACTGCGGCCTGCTTGCCTTAAGAATTATAATTGGTTGAGTACCAATCAAAATTTATAATTCGGACTAGGGCATGAATCAATAAATGTGGCCTAATGCCGTTATCCACTTTCACCAGTGTCTGAGTCCTTTTTTGGGGGGTGCGCCTGCAAAGCCTTGTCTTGGCTTTGCCCCCACTCCAAACCACATTTTTCTTGAGAAGACAATGCAGCGGTTCGGCTACAGATGCCTCCCTGGGCAGGAAGGAGTGGTAAAAGTTAAGCAAACCCAGGAAAGACTGCAACTCGGACTTAGAAGAGACCTTAGAATCTGAGAGTTTTATCCCCTCAGTAGTTAATTTGAATCCCAGAAACTCAACCACCCTGGCAAAGAAAACACACTTGTCCTTGCGTAACTGGAGCCCTGCCTATTCGAACCTCTGCAAAACCCGGTCCAACCTTTCTGCCAGTTCGAATTCATCTCCTGCAGTAATTAAAACATCGTTGAAATAGAGGAGGACCCCAGGGAGACTGAAATGTACAGACAAGATTGTGCAATACTTTGGGCTCACTGAAATTCAGGGTAACCAAGACACAAGTGTGTAGGTAGAAGTGAATGAGTAAAAAGATACACATGGAACAGAAATTAACTACTGATGACTGCACAAACTGAACAAAAACACATTTTTCTTTAAATGTTGTAATATTAATAGTATTACTTCTTTTAAAAAGATTGGAGGCATTCTCTGGAGCAGGGGTTCTCATCCTATGGACTGCAGGCCAGATCCAGGCCATGACACCAACTCATCTGGCCCATGACCTCACTCCAGCCATTGCTTTTGACACCTCCTCCTCAATCTTTGTCTATTCTGGTTGGCTTGGTGTGTCCCTAACATTGCTCCATAGCAGGGCAGATGTTGCAAAGATTACAACATCTGCCCTGCTATGGAGTGGCATTAAGGACATACCAAGCCAAGTGGAGGAGACAAGGATTGAAGAGGTGGCAGCGGAAGCAGACGTAGCAGCTAGAATGAGGTCACGTGCCAGATGGTTTGGTGCCATGCAGCTCCTCAAGGCTGCATGGAAGCGGCATGGGTGGAGTGGTGGATGGCTCTGGGTGGGCAGCATTAGTGGTGTTGGTGTAGTGGTGGGGACTCAGGGTGGTCCCATGACTCCCACCAGCACCAGTGCTGCCACCAATGGTAGTGGTGGCAGTGCCTATCCAGCCCATCAACACTCTGCGATCTGGCTCCTAGCTTTAAAAGGTTGAGTACCCTTGCTCTGGAGAGATGAAACCGGTTTCTTTAAAAGCAAGACAGCATGCTAGAAAATGATTGTGCACACTGACAGAACAAAACAAGTTGTTTTACACTGGAAGTACCTGATTAATTAGAGATGCATGGAAAATATAGTTCAGTTAACACAGATGGTGTTTTTGCCAGCTGACCTTTAGAAGATGAGAAGAAACATTGCCTTTCTATCTTTTTGTTTATGTTTAGTTATGCCAATGACTTTTTATGCAAGTGACGTTTGGGTGAAGTTATAAAACCAGCTAGGCCAGAAGCCTAGCTTTGCCACTCCATATCAAATCCAGGCAAGTTATGTCAACTTTGATTATGCTGAAAAGATTCTGATCATTTGAAAATGGCTGAGAGAGGAAACTCTCTTGACTTAGATTGACCAAGCAGACACCAGAATGATTGGCTGCTAACAAGTTCTATTTAAAGAAACATATTTAGGGCATACCTGTCAACCTTCCCGATTTGGCCCGTAAATTGACGTCGATTGACATCATAACCTGGCCCCCACTGCCAAAACCCTGTAATTTGGCAGCGGGGGAACGCTTTCCGTGCATGCGCAGAAGGGTTTTATCCCTTCCACGCATGCGCGGAAGCGCTATGTAGCTTGCGTAAGGGCTGCAGAAGCAGCGTAGTGTTTCTGCGCATGCATGGAAGGGGTAAAACCTTTCCACGCATGCATGGAATGCGACCTGCACACAAGCGATGTGCGCAAGTCCCGTTTTTCCGAAGCCGCGGGTTGACAGGTATGATTTAGGGGTTCTGGAAGTTAGGGTTTTTGTTGAAGAAAGCAGCAGATGCCCAGAGCTGAGAAGGAGGGTTGGAAATTGAATTATAAACACTCAAAGATAGAGGAGAAAGGCCAGTTCAAGGGGATCTATTGAAAGTTGTGGACAACAAAGCAGAGAGCTGGATTTGGAAGCCATGATATAAAAATGTCATGAAACTTTAAGCAGATAGGAGGATCTTCCTTTAGAAGATTTCAAGCTGAATCTCTGAGCAGAAGAAATTTTCGCTAGAGCTGTTAAAACTGAACCACCCAAAAAGACAAAAAATGTGATCAGATGGAAATTTGTCTCACTGTTTTGTCTACACTGGAGATAGGCTGGCAGTCCAAACCAACTCATTCTCCAGGGCATTCCTACCTTCATCCTTTTGGTTCCCTATCAGGGACTACTGATTTTTTTAGGTCTGAGTAGGATCGCTCCACTTTGATTCAGTTTTAGCACATACTATCACTGGAACAAACCACTATATAGCTTAAAATATGTTCACAATGGCTATGTGCTGTGGGCTGGTCATGCCCCCCTAACACAGGTGGCGGGGACAAAGGTGTGGTTCCTCCTATCGCTTACTGTGCTCTTGGCTTCTGCGGTGGGGACAGTGCACACAGATGCACCCATTCTGGGGGTGAGAGGACCATGGGCCTGATTAATTGGTGCCACAGGCCAGATTAGGCCTGCGGGCCATAGGTTGTGAATGCCTGTCTTAAATTATCAATATATTTCTGCTTCACACAGTTTTTGTTGCTTGGAAATGAAAGTAAAGTCATTTAATGATATTGAGAAAATTAAATATTTAAGCCATCTGGTTTCAAATTCTCAATATTGCTAAGGGTTGAGGAGAGAGAAGAAGCAAAGTGGTTGTTGTTAAAGCCTAGTAAAGCAGTATTGATGTGCTAAATCTTTTAGAAAATATGGAGGGAAAAGATTGAAAGCTTTCTCTTAGAACAGTGATGGCGAACCTTTTAGAGACTGACTGTCCAAACAGAGGGGTAGAGCAAATTCTGTGCTTGGGGGAGGGAGGAAGTGCTCCCATTGGGCTACTGGGAAGAGAGGTTGGGTGAACTCTGTGCTGGAGGAGGGAGGAAGCACTCCCTTTGGGCTGCTGGACAGGGGGGGGGCAACTCTGTGCTGGGGTGACAGCATGCTTGATGACAGAGAGCGGTCTGCATGCTCCTTCTGGCATGCGTGCCATAGGTTTGCAACCACTGTCTTAGAAGGAGAAAGTGATAGGAGGGGATATGGAAGAATATTTTTTAAATCTGATTTCTTTTTTTCCTCTCATTTTTTTAAAAAGTTGATGCACTTTATAAGGTTGTTTGAGGTATGGTGCAACTTCCTGACCCCAAGCCAGCTGATCCTTTCATGCGGATGCACCAAATTATACCTCACTTTGTGCAATCTTAAATGATTCTATTTAACCTGTACTACATATTTTTATTGACTGGTGTGTAGGAAAAATCTTGTGTGAAGAAAAGACTACTGACTTATTTGCTGGGAAAGGTTCCTTTGTATTACAGTTTGAGCACCTTTGATACAAGTACATTATGCAGTCTTAACCTATCTCAGCAGTGTCAGTCCAAACAAACAAACAAACACACACACACACAGTGCCAAAATGTATTTTAAGAGATATTATCTATGTCTTACTTTCAAAGTTGAATTGAATTATGGTAGCAATTTGTACACTATTTCAGAATGATCAATTTTACTTAATTTAATTTAATTTAATTTAATAAATTTATATATCACCCTATCCAAAGGACTCTGGGCAGTGTACACTAAGACCAATATACAGGTAAAACAATTTAAAAACCCCATAAAACAAAACAATATTACCCACCCAACCCCGCCATGACATCTATTATCTAAAAACAAATATAACATCTTAAAAACTTTTTTTAAAAAAATTACAGGAGGGGGAAAACCTCAGATGAGCCAAAAAGGGGAGCATGTTGAGAATCCCAGCCCCAGACCCATTTTGCCAACCACGTCTTCAATTCTTTCCTAAATGATAGCAACTGGGTCTGGAGGCATTCTACTGGGAGGAGGTTCCATAGTGTGGGGGCTATGACCAAGAAGGCCCTTTTCCTTGTGCTGGAGAGGTGAGCCTCCCCAACAGATGGCACCTGAAGGGTGCCCTCTCGGTTTGCTCTTCTGGGGCGGGTCGATATCCTAGAGATGATACGGTCCCTGAGGTATCCTGGTCCATTACCATGAAGGGCTTTAAAGGTGAAAACCAGCACCTTGAATTGCACCCGGGGGACATATAGGCAGCCAGTGCAGCTCCTGCAGCAGTGGCGAGGTGCAGTCAAAATGACTACACCCCACCACCGCACAGGCTGCCACATTCTGGGCCACCTGCAGTCTCCGGATGGTCATCCAGGGCAGCCCCATGTAGAGCGCATTACAATAGTCCAAACGGGAGGTGACCAGGATATGGATGACCATGAGCAGGGCCTCCTGGTCCAGGAGTGGGTGCAATTGATTAATAACACGCACTTGCCTGAAGGCCCTCCTGGCCACAACCATAACCTGCTCCTGGAGCAGAAGCCGCGAGTCCAGCAGGACCCCCAGGTTGTGCACCAGGTCAGATTGGGGTAACGGTGCCCCATCCCAAAGCAGCGGTAGTAACTCCTTATGAGGACCGAGTCCCCTCACCCACAGCCGCTCAGTCTTGCCGGGATTCAGCTGTAGTCCGTTGTCCCCCATCCAGACCCTAACTGCCTCTAGGCAACTGGTCAGGACTTTGACTGCATCACTGGGATCACCATGGGAAGAGATATACAACTGAGTATCATCAGCATACTGATGATATATCACCCCATGGGATCAGATGATCTCACCCAGCAGTTTCATGTAGATGTTAAAGAGTAGGGGCGAGAGGACTGATCCCTGAGGCACTCCATATGTGAGCTTCCTCAGACTCGACACCACACACCCCACCCACGCTGACTGGGTCCGGCCACTCAGGAAGGAGGAGAACCATGACAACACAGTGCCCTGTATCCCCAACCCCTGTAGCCGGTTCAGAAGGATACTGTGGTCAACAGTATCGAAAGCTGCTGAGAGGTCAAGAAGAATGAAAATGGAGGGATACCCTCCATCTCACTCTCGCCAGAGATCATCAAACAGTGTGACTAATGCAGTCTCTGTACCATTACCCGGCCTGAATCCTGACAGGAAAGGGTCCAGATAATCTGCTTCCTCCAGGACCCCCTGGAGCTGCTGCGCCACTGCTTTCACGACAACCTTCCCCCAAAAGGGGAGGTTCGTGATATGGAGGAAATTAGATGGTATATATGGATCAAGCGATGGTTTTTTTAGGAGGGGGCAAACCAGTGCAACAAGAAGGCCCCCATCGCACCTCCACTGAGATGTGAGAGCTCGCCTCAGTGATAATTTACCAGGACAAAGAATAGGACAAAGAGGTGTGGTTGAGTTTCCTTCATGTTCTCCTGACTTAACACCCTGTGACTTCTATCTATTGGAAACCTTAAAGGATGTGGTGTACTATAGAAAACCGGCTACCCTGGTAGTACCTCAGGAAGGACTATGAGAAAAGACTGAAAGAACTGGTCATGTTTAGCCTTGAGAAAAGGAGACTGAGGGGGGATATAATAGCACTTTTCAAATACTTGAAAGACAGATTTAAACAGGAGTGACAGGATAGGTTCTTGATTATCCCAAAGTCTGAGCACATAATAATGGGCTCAAATTTAAGAGAAGATAGATTTTGATTGAATATCAGGAAAAACTCCCAAATGTTTAAAGCAGTATGAGAATGGAACCAATTACCTCAGAAGGTGGTGGTTGTTCCAAAACTGGAGGCGTTCAAGAGAAAATTAGACAATCATCTGTTAGATATATTATACGTTGATTTGGATTCTTGCTTTGAGTAGGTATTTGAACTCAATGGCTTTTCAGCTTCATGATTCTATGTTTCTGTGATGCATTTGTTTCTTACATGTTGATTGGAGAGAAACATTGGTGTCTCTCCAAACAACAGTAGTCAGTTACAACAAGAACAGGCCAATTGAACCAGTGGAACATATGGGGTAGCTGACTCACCAAATGTCTACTGATTCTGTGGGCCTGCTCTAGTTATGACTGGCTTATTGCTGGATTTCAGCCATTGCCTCTGGGATAATTACTGTTCCCCCTGCAACATTAAGCAATTAAGTATATTTAGAGAAAACATTTTGTCATCTTTTTATATAGAGCTGCAAATAGGAAATTCCTCAGACTACCTTCCCTTGTTATCACATTCTTATTAATTAACTGAAACT